>OX411548.1:44641597-45361693 GCA_948146395.1 Fragum whitleyi
CAGTCTAAAAATATCACCAGTATGCTTAAAGTTTCACCCGAAGTCCGCTATGGTTGGAACTTTAAGCATGTTGTTAATTATTCTGAAACAAGAATTATAGTTGTACTTTCTTGTACCCTGGTTCGATCCCCGACGGCGGCACTCATTCTTTCCGACTATTAGTCTCTCACCAATGGGTTTATAATCGTAGACCTATGTGAGATAGTAGCTTGAGGCTCAGAAAGGATGTGGTGGTTTTACTGGTGAGAGAAATACCAGGAAACCATTGTTAGGTGCTCCAGTCGCCGCTTTATAATTGAAAAAAAATGTCGAAAGCGGCGTAAAACGCCATTCAATGTACTTTCTCGTAAAATAAGTTTTTAAAAAATGCCACCACTGGAACCATTCTCTTTTTGAAACCCGCATGGTCTCTTTTCACGAGGCGTTTCACATTTCTTTAGTCACAAGCTCAGCTGTAGAAGTGTCGGGCCACCCCTCCAGAAATACCCAAGCCAATTTTGAGAAATTTTGAACCACGCAAAACGCAAATTTCAATAAGCTTCCTATAGCTGGGACCAAGCGGAAGTCTATTTGTCGAAATGATTCATTCACAATTGGTATGAATGAAGCAGATAATCTGTTGTTTTTTCGGTTTTTTTTTAATCAAATATCTTAAAAGTAAGAGCGTCAAAAATATTAACTTATTCGATTCATACTGAAACCACCATATTTTTTTCTTTTTTATGCTGACAAGGGTTTTATTGCCGTACTTTATTGAAATGCAGCAATACATATTATTGGTTAAAATTATGCATTATAATAAATTTTGTATATTGGAAAGTTGTTGACATATTTATTTCTTTTATTCAAGTAGAGTTGTAAGATTATTAAAGTTCAGTCGACAATAATATATACAAGTTAAGAAAATATATTTTCTGAATGAATTTCGTTAACAAGTATGAAAAAATAAAAAAAGAAATCACAATGTACTTAAGTGGGGCCATCAGCGGGGTACTTTAATAAATTGAATAATTCATTTAACTTGTATTATCGGGCTTTCACCTTGGTTATGTTGATTTATACAACGTTTAATTTGCATGTTATTTATGCGAAACCTGACAGATATACAGTTATTATCAAATTGCCTAATGAATACTTATTACTCGAATGTTTGGGGGTAATTAATACATCCACACATGTCAAAACGTCAATGTCACATGTTTAGTGGCCCACTTATCGCACAAACTGGACTACATTTTCCGGTGCATATTCCTCCGCATGTCACATGACATTACGTCATTCCAACATGGCGATAAGACATTTTATTGGGGTTTTATTTTTCCTTAAGCAATACGTAATAGATAGTATATGGCAATTTTATTGAATCATCAGTGTTTGAAATAATCTTGTATTGATAGGTCAACTATGTAATATCTACACTTTTCTTTTCAAGGATTTCTATAAAAGGGAGTTTGAACGTACAAATTCCGACAGGACGAATCGAAGACTCACACATAATTTGCAAAGACTGCCAAAACCATTTGATCGAAGTCCTTAGGAAATCTTGAAATCAATCTCAGAAAAAATTAAAGATTGTTTTGAAGAGTCTTCAATTCCTTTAAGAAATTGGTCCCCTAAAGTAAATATCAATTATCAATATTTGCACGTAACATGATGATAGCTGATAGGGAATTTATTTCCTTTAAAGCAGTGACTACGAAACCTTTAGAGAGAACACTTATGATCCATACTGTTGAGTCATTTGAACATATTTTTTGTTGGCGCAGTTATGTAAAAACCTCGGAATTCATTTGTCTACTACATATATTACCTAATTTTGATTGCACTTCCCAATGGCAATGAAACAAATGGGCCTCGAAGGGTTTAAGTTTGAACCCCCGAGCCCCGGCCTCGGGATCCGCAAATGGTACCGACGACCTTTATCACAAAAACAACAAATTTAAACCAAAACTCTATCTCTTTTTCTAGAGCGACTAAGTCATTTTAGATTCTAGGAGGCTTATATGAAAATATCGATTTTTGCCTTGATGATGTCAGGGCCATGATTCTCATTAATATACGTGTGTGTTTACGGTCCATGATCATGTATAAAAAATGCAGTTCTGAAATACCGTTTTGGTTGCCTAAAATTATAATCCAACTTGAAATCGGTTGTCAATTTTTGTGAAGATAATCGTTCGAACTCACTACCAGCGGATTAAAGAGGCAGAATCAGCAGCGGATCCATGGTTCCTTTAAAGGTTGGGATTCGATGTCCGTCTAGTATTCGAGTAATTAGTACCACAGTATCCCTATCTATATATAGATTGGGATACTGTGGGACTAATTGCTCAAATTCTGTAAAACAGATATCTTTTATTTGTAGAATTCCAAGTTCCTGTGATTCGAAAACTACGAAAGGGGTCGGTTTTCTTGTGTTGCCAAATTTTGATTGAATTTGTCCATTACAATCAAGTAATTTGGATACAAAGGGGGTTCGAACGACCACCCCCAAACCCCCTCAAGATCCGCTACTGATAATATTTCTTTTAACACAGACCGTTTTCATGTCCCTGAAAATAGTAGACCTGTGGACAGGGCAATCGAAATTAGCCGTTTTTCATACACAATAAAGGGTAAAGTAATGTCTTCAAAAGTAATTAACGTGACCTATGTCTACCGTTTACGATTCATTTCTTACCTGGGCGATAGGAATCTATTTCGGCTACCTGCAGACCAATTTATTTTGATGCACAAATTGACCGCTCGCAGAAATAGATAGCCGCGTGTATGCAGCGGTCATCTTGGGACACTGACTTCTTTAAATTTCGGCCATCTCGGTGATTTGACCTGATTTGGCCTCAAGATACTCTTGATCGGTGAAAAACGCTAGGGACGTTTTGACGTGCTTATTTGTGATTATATTATTACTTATGACAAGAGAGATCCTTTCCCTAGTGGGTTCGGATAAATATCGTTAATTGTGCGGCCTGGGAATCTATCGTTTACTTACATTCCCAAGAAAAAAGCAAATGACAAAGGGTAGTGCAATTTAAGTAAACAGTATACAATAAAAATCCGATTTTGTATTAAGTAAGTCACCTTGCATACCCATTCCTATCAATATACATGTAGTAACTTTCTGCCAGTATAAAGAAAATAGAAAAAAGCAGTCTTAGCTACATGATAAAACATTCAAAGTTGGATCGATGAATCTCTGCTTAAAATGTCTTATTTCAATCAATGAGCAGTCTTTTGCAATACCCTTTAAATGAATTTGAATGTTTTGCTGTTGTTGTTCTAAAATCTCACTGTTAGATTAATCTTCATATGAATGGTGCGAGTAAGAATTCGAATGAAAACATTTAAATATATACACGTAATTTCTACGGGAAAAATAAGTAAATGCTTCCTAAAATACGAAATTATTTAATTATGATTGAATTGTAAATCACTTGTTTCTTATCAATAGTTACTTCGTGTATAATTTCGTTATTAGACGACCAGAATAGTTGTTTTTAAGTCAGTGCTCGAACACATGTACTCGAATATTTGAGCAAGTTTAAGAAAGAAACACTTACATTCACATTCAATGTGTGGGGCAAGGGGTCTGCAGATGAAAAATGACGGTTAAATATGCTTGACCGTTGGTCATTCATAATTCGCCGTCTTGTTTATTTACCTGTACAAGTCATTATCGCCATTTGATCTATGTCTACAGCTGTTCCACGTGTAGCCGACATCATTACCTTTCACATTAAAGGTACTTTTGATCACGAAGTAAATTGGTACAGTCTGAAGAGATTTTAAATTAAATGGCCTAGTCCTTATCTGTCTGAATTTAAATTTCGTTTAAGAAATTCCTGTTTTTGGTTGTTTTAACCATTCAGGTTGATTGTTTCAGAAATATGAAGTAGAAAACAATCAAGGTACGTCTGTGCAGGCTTTTCCTAGTCTATACCGTCTGATAAACTTTGTATACAGCAGTAAAATGCTCTGTGAACACAGTGACGGATCCATAGGGGGTTGAGGGAGTGGGGGGGTCTAACGAACATCCTCTTGGGTCGTTTTATTTATTTTCATGGGAAAATTCAATCAAATTCGGATAAAAGGATAATATAACTAACCCCCCCCCCCCCCCCTCGGGTTTTTGTATTTAAGACAGTCTTCAAATATTTTCTGAAGTTGACTTCCAGAGGATCCTACGGACTTTCATCAGAAAGTTTCGAGAAATATTTCCAAGTTTAAATCTAAAGATTCGCACGGAACTCCACTATTCTGCATGACGATGCAAACTTAAAATCCTCGACCCCTCCCCCCAAACCCCCACCCACACCCACACCTACCCTCCCCCGATTAATCGCCAACGTCATTGATAATTTTTGTGGGACACAAAAATGGCGTAACAATAATTTTTGAAGGTTCAACCTAATAAAACATAGCTACGAAGCCAATTAAGAACTATGATTCAAAAATTGTGATATTAGGAAAAGGCGATTGTTGAAATCAAACTATATCTAGCAACGGCGATAGGGTACAACCCTTCTTGACAGTAAATCACAAGCAATGCACATAACTAGGCCCATAGGATCAGGGAGCTAGAGTGGGCTGTGCCCCAGCCCCAAGATGAAATGAGCTCCAATGAAAAACATTCTCCTAGTCCCTAAAAAGCCCCCAGTCTTGAAGTGTTTCCTATTAATCCATTAAAAACGGCTTTCTGCAGGCTTGGGCAGTGTTGTTTAAGCAAAAAATGCAGTGCTAGATGTTAAGGCCCTCATTTTCCGATGTATCCGCTACCCCCATGTTTACGATTGTGCATGCTGATTTGTGAACACGATGTTTTGTTGTTATTAATCACTTTCAACTACTGTCTGACTCTATGCCTTCTGACTGAACGATTCTTAACCCATGAGCTTTTCGAACTTTCGATGGCCGGTCACCTTCGTGTCCGATCGCGAACCCTTGACCCCTCTCAATTATAGCAATTTTATTTCGATTGAAACGACCTTAAACCGATTATATGGCGTGGAGGAGCATGGTATCTAACGTGTGATTGATCATTCACTTGAGAAATTATAAAAGAAAATGGGATAACAAACATTCGTCCACTATAAGCCGAATTCGCTATTTTGACTCGTCGATTGTATGCAAATGAATTGAAACCGCATGTCACAATACCGTATTCGAGTTTTACATTTATTCCGATATCTTTTTGAAAAAAATAAGAATTTCAAGTTAATTGCAATCTTTTCACCAGCATTTACGATGAAAACTTTTTTTCTTCAAATTTTACCCCGCTTTACACGCATGTGCGCGTGCAAAACGAGGTGAAATAGGAAAACAGTTTGCACCGTTTTGTCATCCTGAACGCAGAGCTAACCAAAGATACCTGGCAGTTCTACCACAAGTGTTATAGCATCTCTTTCTGCCAGTCGATTGTTTTTATTGTTACTGTTCTTGTTGTTGTTTATTCATTCATCAATACAAAGTCGTGTATTATACATATATCTACAGTATCTTGCACCGCATTCAAGATGGAAATGTTCGCGAAACAATTCGGGAAGTGGACCCCGCGGGGTACAGCTCTTATAGGTCCGCTTACGTTTTCGCATCCTGGCCGCAGGGCTGTTTTTGCATGAAGAATAAATACCACCCCCTGTCCCCAAAAAATCATAATAACTGAATTTTAAAAAAAAAAATCATTAAAACTGAATTTTATCCCCTGCAAAGTGTTTGACTTATTAACGTTATTGTAAGGTCAATGATTTCAAAACGTGCGTCGCTCTCACTGTATTTCAGTGCATTCAATTAAAATTCTGTTTGACTTGGTGGCGACCGAAAGTCGGTTGGATCGGTTAGCAACCGGTTTTGATCCTACTATGACCAATTCTGTCTCAGGAGAGACCTACCGCATGGTCTTAGCTTACCCCTTTGCTGTTTAATCCCTGCTTTTTACGTGCCTGTGATTTTATGATTAAGAAAATATTGTGAAAAAAGAAGAAATTGCTTCTGACAAGCAATTTCTTCTTTTTCCACACTATTTTCTACCCTACAGAATGGTAATTTTTCAAATTAAATCCACTTTAAATTTTCGTCTGCAACACCTTTTAATTTGGACAGGTCCAAAATTTTGTAAAACAGGAAAGGGTTAAAAAGGAGATACAGTGATTTTTTTGTATTGAGCGACCACGTGCGGGGCCACCAAAAAGCGGTCGTTAAAGACAGCGGTCGCTTAGAACGCGTTTTGTTTACAAATAAGAAACGCATTTTTTTGTTGTGTATGTTGCTGGGAATTGCGCAGCTAATACTCAACAGAACCGTATCATTGAGACGATCCTAGTGAGTTTTGACAACTTAGAGCCCAATAAAGTCTACCTTTAAAGATATTTTTATTTACAGAGGGGGGGGGGGGGTTGAAAATGGTCGCTTAACGAAAATGGTCGCTTAATAGACATGGTCGCTCGATTTGTCAATTACTTCAGATATATAGCCGTAACATAAACATCTGCTCATTTTTGTCACCAGTACGGTTCACAACATCGTGACAAGGTGACATAAATATGAAATGATTTTGTAATGAAAATGAATGAGTTAGTCTGGCCACCAGACTCTTCTTTACAGTGGTTTTTCAAAGGGAATCAAATCATTACAAATTTTACAATTAAGTCCCCTGTCTCTCAAAAGAAGTTTTTGTTCAGCACTTGTTAATATGAACTTGGATTAAAGAGGCTTGTAATAAATCTAGAACTACACAAAAAGGTTTTCTGAAAATGCTAAGAAAAACGACCGCGGTGAGTCTATGAATGAGTGTAATATACAGTGAGAAATAAATGAGTCGCGACCGCCGACATAGCGCAGAATCAGCGCGTCGGAGTATCATTCAAAAGGCCCCGGGTTCGATTCCCGATGGCGGCACTCAACCTTTCTGACTATCTTTCTTCCACTAACGGGATGTTAATCGTATACCTATGTGGGATAGTAGTTGGAGGCTTGGAAAGGAAGAAATGGTAGTACTGGTGTGAGAAATACCAGGAGCCCGTTTTACTAAACTTCTTACGATCATTTTTTTGCGTAAGTCAAAAATTAAAGTTACTTCTACAGATGTCACTAAATATGAAATTCTGCAATGCACCATCTTAGTGGAATCGTCTTCTCAAGACGATTCCAATGAGATACTGCAAGGCAGAATCGAACAGTGAATTTAAAAATCAGGTACGATTTTTGATTTTATCTTACGATTGAAATTTTCGTAGGCGCCACGATATAACTTAAAGATTGTTGGAAGCAGCGTAAAACCCCATTCAAGCAAATTAATGATCCTCGTCTGCTGCTAGCTAGTTCGAATCTTGATATGGCCAAATTCATTTTCAACCACATAGACAACGATATCGTCGTTTTTTTACTAAAACTTCATGTCTACAGTTTGCAATTAGTTGTAGTTGCGAGGTTTTAGCAGACAATCAACGATATATATATATATTGTGGGTGTCAATAGTGTCGTATAGTCGCGAGGTCACTCGCGATTGTTACATTTTCCGATTATCTGAATCCGACAGAGCTGTCGGGGATCACGGAGATTGGTCTGAGATCCGTTCATTCTAGTAAGGCCCATTTCAGCGAGACGATTCTGGGATATGAGACCCGACAAGTTAAAAGGACGTTGGAAGTGCGTAAAGTGTCGACCCAAGTCAGACTGCGTGGACTGCGCAGGTTGACAAGGTACGAAACTTTACACACTTCGCAGAATTTCTTTATCTAGAATGGTCATTCTACCTTTCTGTATGATAGTTTTTAAAATGCCACCTCTGATTGACCTCTACTGGATCAGATATCTTTTCCAAATATCAAGTATCTTTTTAAGGATTTCCCAGATGGTCCTTTTCTGCTTGACGGGCCAAATATTGCCACCAATATTCGTACCAATATTCAATATTTTATTATTGAATTGTACCCCCCAGTCATCTAACAATAAAGGGGGGAACCGCTTCAATCACGTTGTGTAAATATAGATAAATGATTTCATCAATCCCTCTAAACTGCCATATAATTTACTAAAACCACTATTTTAGTGTAAACAATACAATTTACATTTTTATAGCTCGCCTCAGTCATAGTGACAAGCCAATTTTACGATTGTAGCCGTTTTCACGCTTCGAGATCTTAAATTTACATTTGTTCTGTATCAATAAAAGAAGGTTCATTCAGAAATCGGCCCTGTGTTCAGAATGAAAACGTTTGCGACACGATGGGCTTATTTTTACCATTTTTGCACGTGTACAACCGTACAAAACGGGTTACTATTTCCATTTTTTTTTTACAAAACTCGGGTCTGACTTAATATATCGTCAGTCGGCGACCATGGCTTGTTACAACATCAGCCAGCTGTAGTTATGAGGTTTTATTATGTTCCTATCCAGATGCGATTGTTTCTCAATCTAGTTTTGTTATATAACCTATGAAGATCCATCTAGGGTATGCTTCTGAAAACGGCGTGGCCGACTGATTGTAACCCAATCGGAATTGCTCGGGCTTTTCCGTAAAATGGAAAGTACGGACGTAAGTGTAGTTATTTTGGGTCATTTTTTAAAAATCGGCTTCTGGTGGTACTTCGGTTATTTTATAAGCTTGAAGAAAAACATAACTTAAATTGTTAATTCTTTCAGATCGTCTCTGGACATATTTTGGGCATTTTATAATTTGATGTAACACTGTGTTTTGTTATCAAATTTTAATATGTCCACTTTTACGCTTTCGCTGGTTTTGTTTTATGCAACGTTCATCTAAGCAGGCTCGTTGATGTTTGTGACGTCACATAAACCCACGCGCGAACAAACGCGCTTTCATGGATGCGCACTGATTATTCCCGAGGTCTATTCCGTAGAATCGCCGAAGATTCCGATTGAACCAATACTACGCTGAACGTCGAAAGATTCAGACGAATGATCACTTATTTGGTCAAATTTAAACGACAACATGGCGTTTCAATAAGGATTTCAATGTGTTCCCTTTCAAACAGTTGAACTTAAAAACCGATTGAGTCGTCCTCAAAGCACAGTTGGTAGTACACCGCACTCACAATCTTGGATCAATGAATGGATATCATGGGTTCGATCCCCGACGGCGGCTAATATCATTTCCGACTTTTGTTTCGAACGATTGGATTGGTAAATGCAATAGCATCTTGAGGCTAGGAAATGATGAAGTTGTGGTACTGGTGCGAGAAATACCAGAAATCAATTGATACGTGCTTCGACCACCACGAAATGACTGAAAAATGGTTAAAAGCGCATTTAAACCCTATCTAAACAAAAAAATCTGAAAATCAAGTTTGACCGGGTTGGTTTATAGAGATCAACCTTTGCGTAATGTGAAAACCGATCGGAATCAATGAATTCCGATTTAAAACCACCCCTATGTTCAGGATGTAATAACGTTTCGCGAGCGCTTTGAGATGATACCCCGCTTTGCAAGTGCACATACGTGCACAGCGAGGTATCATTTCGAAAGCGCTTAGAACGTTTTCATCCTGAACGCAGGGAAGCCTTTTTCACGTGTCGTGTCAAAAACGATATTCTAGTATATTGATATTATATCATAACATTTCGAAACCCGTTTAAAAATACTTAGCTACATTCTGCTTCTTATCAACCAGTTTATCAAAAATCACTAAGAGCCCGTTTCTTATTTGCAGATGACAGATTAATTAGTGAGGTCAAATATCGTAGAACAATGGTTTATGTAAACCCCAGTAACGTAAACATTAAGCGACTATTTTAACAAAAAATGTCATTTTCTTTGGTAAATCCTTTTTCAATCTGGCATCATTTTTGATCAGCATTTTTGGGAAAACAAGATTACTTGATAAAGAATGGAGAAAATATATACAGACCCTTTGGTCACAAAATAAAGTAGAAGGAAGATGATGATAAAAAATCGTTTTCTGAAACCGATAATCACAATAAAACATAATTCAGATTGATCTTTGTTTGTCATGAGAGTAAAGTGAAATCAACAATTTAGACACAGCAATAAACTTTCATGGGGAACTTCAAAGAGTGCAAACTCTATGATAGAGTCACAATTTGTCAACAACTTGGTATATGGAATAAGAATCATTATAAAATCAAATGTAGTTAAGTAGGTAAGAGGCTTTCGCCTCTTACCTATACAAAGTTGAATTATTTTGATGACATTGGTATCTTCCTATTATCGCGGCCATATTGACTTTTTATGTAGCCCAATAAAATATTAAAACTATAACGTTCACTTTCTTCTCCTGACTTTGATGATCCTTACTCAACAGATTTTCTCCCATAAAATCGTATACAGGTGTTTGAATTTGAATTTGTCGTCGATTTGTGACCAAATTCTCGTAACTACAGCTTCAAGAAGCTGTAGCTAGGACGTTTTGGTCGCAAAACGATGATAATAAGTCAACGGGAAAAAACTAGATTATTCATAAAGAATGAGTTTTTATTTATTTATTTTTTTTTATCAAAATAGGGACTTTAAAGTAACAAATACTTTTACGTCCTACACTTGATAACGGGTTTAAAGCGAAAAGTAAGATTCTTCGGAATGAAAGCCTTAGTTGCTCTTTGTAAATGATACCGAAACGTTTGCAAATGTTTTAAAATTTTTCACTTCTTTTTGCAACTTATGGACACGTTCAAAGCGGATTAAAAATACCTTTAACAATTAGACAACCTTTTAATCTCGAAGGAAGGTTTTTTTTCATAAATACGTGTTTATTTCTTTGTACAGTAATAAAATAGAGAAGAAAAAAACAGACAAATAAAAGCAAATGTTACTATAAGGCGGTCAGGAATAAAGAAAAACGCACATTTATTGCTGATCGAAGATAATGCAAAATATTGCTCGATTGCATATTTGATTTCCGCTGCAATAATTATTCAAAGCATTTTGTATTTAGAGTATTTTTTCAGGTTTTAAAGGAATAAAATCGATGTAAGATTCACTATTTTAATTTATTTCCAACTAGTTTTAATTCCAGGAAATACCCGTCACAGTAGCCTCCCTTTGACTGCTGACACCATCTTCCTGGAATCGATAGCACCATATCTGCGAGTAGTGCTGTACGAGTTATTCATCTTTAATAGTCAACATTGTATCGTCGTAGGTGTTGTCTTTATGGCCTTAATCAACCCAAAACTATGTGTGAGTGAGAGAAAACATGCAATTGTCAACATTTCACTTTGGCGAATAGTAAAGGCCCAAATCAGCACGTACATTCACGTGCATGCATGTCCATAGATACGATAACGTATCCCACCTTTGATAATATGATGTGTGATCAGATAATCAAAGGTGGGTAACGTTATCGTATCTAGCATGTGCATGCATGCCGGCATGCTGATCTTAGTCATTACAATTCGTTCCGTAGATAGGTACAGGCTCAAAAATTTGTTTTTAGAAATTATACAGGAATAGGCGATATCTACTGCGTCCAGTGCAGTTTCTCTTTTGTATGACCATGATAGTTCTTGGAAAGGATCGTATATGTAGCATTTTCTTCTCTGAGTAAACTGTTGGTCATTAAGTTTAGAAAATTGATTTGTTCAGGTCTCAAAATTCAGTTACAAGAATCATTATTACGCGCACCCGAACTTAAATATTTATGCAATACGTAAACAGTGTATGTGTTCATGATTATTTTCGTTAGACTACAAAAAATATCGGAATCTAGTAATCTGCCAAATACGAAAACTTCCAATCCTATAATAAGACTGTGCAGTTCACGCATTCTATAATGCACTATGCAGATAGTCACTTCGTCCGACGAAATATAAATATTTGTGACCCGTCTCGCGACGATGAGGGGACCATTTGGGTGGTGCGGAAAGTGTCGACCCCAGTCGTGCTGCGTGGTCTGTCCAGGCTAACTAGGATCGAAAATTTTCGAACTCGACTGATTTTCTGAATCTATAATTATCATTCTACCTCTCTGTATAAGAATTTCAGAAAGGCGACATCTTGTTGACCAATGTTGGACCCAATCTCTTTTTTAAATATACACTTTGCAGAGTTCCAAGATGGTGCCTTTTCGCGCGACGGGTAACATTTCATTCAATACCATCCCAAAATTAAAATTCAACTCTCTGCTTATTTCCCTTATTGCAGGCAGCTTGTATATTTCACTGTAATTCATCACCTTGCAATGTCGTCATATCGTCATATTAGGTAAAACAATACACATCGACGTATGAAATATATTCATATTGTCTCGTGGCTAATCTTAAATTTGACCTTTGATATAATACGCGTTCCCGGCGTTCCCTTGTAAAGTAATTGTATTTTTAGGACAGAAAGCAAATTCCCGAAGACTAAATAACAACAGAAGTGTTTCTTAACGATACCAATGTTCTCCATTTATACAGCTTTCCCGCGGAAGCTGTATTCTGATGAGTATCTACACGTATAAGGAAACTTCTGTAGCTGTAACAGGTTCTAGTTCAGAAGAGAAGCCGTAACGTAGATAGGCTCTGTAACACCAAAAAAGCCGTAACGTATTTTCCCAGCATGTAAAGGTACCGGTACACTTTAAAGATAATTTACTCTGCAAAAGTGTATTCTTAATCGTTTTTCTTTGCTTATTACATTTAATTCCAGTATCAGCATGTATAAGGCATAACATAGATAAAGATCCTTCACGCGGGCTTAGCTAAAAAACTTGCATGTAAAAGGTCCTGCCTTCGACTATATGCATGTGCTTGCGACAACAAGGTTAATTGCAGTTATTGGTAGGTGCATTAGCTGCCGCAACACGGTAAAGTGGAACTGAAATACGGATAGCCAAGAGCCTGTTATCATTGGTAAAGTTAATTACATCGCAAAATTGTTACGGTGAAGGACTTTGGGTTGCTTTTGTCATGAAATTAAATGAGTGCGGTGAGTGAGTTTTGAGTAAATTTGAAAGGGGGTAATTCAATATAGCTAAATTTGTTTAGGGTGAACAAAATAAGCGGTATTTATTACCCCCCTTTAATAAAATATTCATACAAGTTCTATAAATAGCTTCCATTTTATCGAGAACCAATCGGACGTTTAAAATTTCAAATATGATAGTAAAACCGTTGATGTTTCTAGCTATTTTCATTTTGAATGTAGTTGCTAATCTTATATTTTTAGATGATTTTGGAGTGTTTTTGAATGGTTTGAGTTAGTGCTTGGATTGAATGAATAGAGCACTGAGAGAGCGATTTAGAATGGTTTTGATTAAGGTACATGTCAATTTCGCGATTTTCTTGACTTTACATTCTAGTGGAATCTTTCACACAACTGTGTAATTAGGTTTAATAGTCACTAATAACACTTTATTGTGGTAAAATAATGCTTTACTCAGTGCATGTTGTATAGTTCGAAAAACCACAAAGCAACCGTCGCCTTTCCTACTTAGATTTTTTGTCTGCTAAGGGAAATTCCCAGTGAAGATGTATACATGCATAATGAACTAGAAGTCAACTGTAGCATTCTCCGCGCCTTCGTATGATATTGCACTAAGTGTGACCCAAGTTATAAAATTCGCCGCACCCGGCTTGACATTGCATTTCGTTCAACTGTTAAACAATGAATGTAAGTATGTGACCTAGCAGCTGGAGGCTAGGAAAGGATGTGGTGGTTGTATTAGTGAGAGAAATACCAGGAAACCATTGTTAGGTGCTCTAGCCGCTGAGATAAAACTGAAAAAAAAGTTGAAAGCGGCGTGAAACTCCATTCAACAACAACAAATATATGTAAAGTATCCATATCGTCTATGAACGACTTAATGCGCTCGCGAAACGTTTCTACATCCTGAACACAGGGCAGGTCTCGGCTGCGAGAAATTATCGTGAGTCTCGTCATGTTATTTTGTGTTCCAACCTCGACCAGATAACATTGGTATTTTAAGACACTAACATGTTATTCTCTTTATCACTATAAGAGCAAATAGTAGATGAACATTTGCTTAAACCTCTCTTCGACCCCAATTAGTGTCGAGTTGAGTTCGGTAAAACTGTTGAAAACGTTGAAAATGACGATAAACAACGATCGAGCTTTCGCGTGCAGTTAGGAACGAAATTCTTTATTATTCAATAAGAGTGTCACGTTAAACAACATACGTCGCTATTCCGTCGCCAATTTAACCAACCATTCAAAATCAATAATGTCTCTTATTTACAAGCTCTCTGTTTATTTGTCGATTTCATATCGGTTTGTGAAATTTGGCACGAGCGCCCAACATAACTCTGCGAAGTGTCAAGATTATTCGATGTGGTGTTTATCAAACAAGAAAGTTGTTTGTGAAAAACAACCGAAATGTTAGCAGCGAGGTGGTGAAATCGGAACACGAACTGTTGATTGTGCAAAATAGTTGCATAGATTAAGTTGAATGTCAAATATCTTTAACGTCATGTCTATTTTAAAGCTCTGATCGTCGTTGGTAGACTAAAACGTCGTAGCTACAGCTTTATCAAGCTGTAGCTACGACGTTTCAGTCGAGCCAAATGATATTTTGCCACCTTGATCGAGCGACACAGGCAATTACTTCATACATTATCATAATACAGTATTTTTCATGTCAGATATGGTTTAAAACGTTTTGTTTAACATCTATTGGAAAACAAGTTCTTACAATTTAAATTAATCCCTCTCGATTCTGGTTGTTTGCATTGTGTCATTTGCCATTTTTTTTAAACTACAGTCGTGCATATCTGAAGATCAGCTGAATTGGCACTTCATCACACAAGTAATTTTTTCATTATCTATTTCTCTTTTCATATATATCATGAAACGTGACCAAGTTTCAATTGTGAAACAATTGCCAGTGGATCGCCATTCTAAACATATCATTATCGATATATCTGAAAAAGGTTGTTTAAATACTACATTAACGCTTCACTTTTTGACAAAGTACCAATGGCATGTGAAGTGTTAAGTCATATTTTAGATTTTGTTGTTTTAAATTGTCGACATTTTGTCTGATAGTTGTCATTTCACAGTATTAATTAGGTTATGAAAGGTTATGACGTCACGCGAAAATAGCCCCTGTGCAAATGCCACGCGCTTTGGCCCTTCAAAGCAGTATTAGTTCCTTCCCTGCGTTAAAGATGTAAATTTTTGTGAAACGTTTAAAAAATGCTGGCTGATATGTACGTGAATTCGTGGTATACCGTTTTTAAACGGTCTATAAACGTTTTTATAGCCTGAACGCATGTGTGGTATGAGTCTAGTCTTACTCCTGTGCAATATTTTACCTAGTCTGGCCGTCAAACTCTTATTTGGTCAGACCCCACCCGATTTTTGGCCTTCTTTGTTCTATATAAAAATGCTCAACTTTCTGTGCTGCAGCGCATTCCACAACATTTCTCTTGCATATAACGTCATTAGCGCTTCATCTACATTTATAGATCTATCTTTTGAGACTGAAAAAAATCGGGTGAATTAGGTTTTTTGTTTTGGGCTATTCAAGCCAAAGTAACGTCTTTTTCACACATATGAAGAGGACAGTTAGTTCGAGTACGCCCCCGTCCATTATCCGTCCTCCCGGAAAGGAAATCCTGCACAAAATGATCAAAACAAGCGATATAATAAAAAAAGAGATGCAAAACTAGCAAAAATTCAAATAAATATGCACGTGGATCACTGTTCTCCACTTCAAAATGCCATTTTCAAGCCGCACTATTTTTTTTTTTTTTTTTAAGATCTACTTTTACCTCCAGAAGTAAATTCTAGTGAGGTCACTGCATTTACAGTATTTTTTCCAATGGATTTAAATCATTTAAAATCATACAATTAAGTCCCCTGTTTGTAAAATGAAGTTTTTGTTTAGCACTCGTTTATACGAACTTTGATTAGAGAGACATGTAATGGAACTACAACATATAATTGCTGAAAATGCTAACAAAAAAGACTAAATCCAGTCAATATTTTACCCTGCTGGTCTAAACGTTTATGAATATTTAGAAATTGTGTCCAGTGTTACGTGTAACACAAAGGGACTCAGAGTTAATAAAATCGCAAAATTGACAAGCTGAATGATATTGGAATGATTTTGGAATGACATTGAATGAGCGAAAGGAGTTAGTTTTGAATGAAATGAAAGAGAAGTAATCCAAAATCGTTAATATTGTTCAAGATAAAGAAAATTAGCGATATCTATTACCTCCCTTTAATAAAATGTACCTACAAGTTCTATGAATAGCTTTTTATGTCTTGGGAAACCAATAGAGGTGTTTCACGTAATTATCTCCCTTGCGTACTCTCCAGTCAAATTTACATAACAATGCAAACCAGGGGGCGTCCTTCTTTTCTCCACTCTTTATTTCATTGAAATTTATCCCAATAAATCAGTCGATTTCAACTATTAATAAAATAGATCATTAATCTTTTATAATTCAAACCAATACTTAAATGTCATTAGAAACTATTTCGACCGCTTTTAGTAATGTTTATGTTTAAATATTGACAAAAAGCGACGTTTGATTTTAGTTGGGTGGAATGAATTGCAGATATAACTCTTCAGAGTTTATCCATTTGATGAATTTATATTTGGTCGAAACAGATACCCTCCATCGAAAATCTACCGTTTTGAGAAATCTCTTCAATATGATAGTTTGTATGGATTTCTTTCATTTTGACTATTCATTTTCATTATTTCAATACTAGAACAAGTCATTGTTCGTCACAAATCGATCGTAATTGATTAACTAGAAAATACATAAAAAAGAGATTAAAATAGAGAGATAATAAAAATCATACAACGAAAACGGCAGGCGACAGAATGCAAATTCGACACATGTTTTTTTTTTCTCTCTCTCTCTCTCTAACGAAAAATAAAAGAAAACAAGAAACTATATCGAGAGTGAAAGATAATGTGAAAAGGGGAGAAATAGTTCCACCGTAGGTAAATTATTACGAGTTGCTATTTCATTCTAATAATGATTCAAATTTGAACACATACTTGCATTGGGAAGGGCTTTTAAATACATTGGAAACGTGCATTCGCTGTTTCGAAATTAAAGATTTGTAGTTCTGAATTTCACTTGATTTCTTTTCGTACAGCCTTTTTTTTAACACTCACCTCTTACGAATCCAATTAATTTTCCAAATTCATGAATTATTGAACGCATTATTTAGATACCCCTTTTATCGATATATATTCATCTTGAAGATGTGATAGAAGTTAAATACGATTACCATGATTACGTAATACCATATGTCACATACGACGCTTAATTGTCACCAGTACTATGTTTATTTAGCGCACGTGTTGTAACTTATAACTGCTGCCTTAGTGTTTTACCGCTCTTTGATCTGGGGTCTATGGCATATTGAAAAACCCTTTCTAAAAACATAAACAAACATGAAGATTAAATTTAGCCCTACATCTTTTAATGCTTAAGTTTTATCAAGCAATATGAAAAACAACAGTGCTGCAAGGGGCTTGTGCTAAAATATTTTAACGATTCTAAATGAGTATCAGCTATATGGCCCCTATACGATAAAAACATTAATCTAACTTTAACTAAGTCTGGTCTTTCTGTGCTTTTTTAAAAAATACCACGTATTTATCTACTTGATATTATCATTAAATATTTCCTTAGTATGAAAATTTCTTGCGCAAAAAAACCCGACCCGCTGCTGTGAATAGATAACTTTTTCACAAAGAAATATATATTGCACAGTGAAAATACATTGTTTCATATAGGTCTACTTTTCCTCAATCATGATTCACAGAGTGAAAGATCGTCAATGTGTTGGTTTCAGTTTTCTCTTTGTCACGAAGTTTCAACAGCGCAATATCACAAACAATCTATGAAACGAGGTGGCGTATTTGGTTGGATTATTCGCTCAACGATTTATTTATTTATTTTAATTTTTATTATTGCTTTTTGCAAGAATACATTTCCGTGTCTCAGTGTGTTAATTACGATGTGATGGTAATAATGTTTTATACAAAGAAATTACTATACAAAGAAATGATTAAGAAGGCTACGGTTTTGTTTTTTTTTTTGTTTTTTTTTTTTTAGTAATACATCTATTGGTATTTTAATGAAAAGATCGAAATAAATGATAAGATCTGAATAAAAAAGGGAATAATAAAAGAATAAATATTATTCAAAGACAAACTTTGATGACAAAATTTAAAAAAAAGGTCAGTACATAATTACCAACAAGAAATACAAAATACTTCTTCATAGGTCAGGAACGCGAAATAGTGTTAGATTGATATAAGTTAATCAAAAGCAAAAGGTAGAAAAATGACAAAAATAAGAATGAAGAAATAAAGCATTAAAACTACATTCTAATTATGTGTAAAAATAACTTTGATTTCGTTTATAACGACGAGTATTTTGTGGTTTAAAATATATTATTTTTCTATAAACTATTACTGGACTAAAATGACAATGCCCCCTCGTTTGTATAAGGGGCGGAGTCGAGAGATTTCCGCGCATGCGTAGACTTATGTGAAATAGGTCTATTAGACGCTTACAAAATTCAGTTAAATCAAGAAAATCTTTGCCCTTTTTAAGGGAATTTTATTTTGAATGCAGTTGTTGATCTTGGCTATTTATTGATTTTGGAGCGTTTTCGAGTGATTTGATTTACTGTTCGGAATGAATGAATGAAGCGCTGAGTGAGCGATTTAGAATGGTTTTGATCGGGAATGGGGTCGATTTCACGGTGGTATCTACTTTTCGCCTCGTAACAATGTTATGAAAAAGTTTGGAAATAGATACATGTATCAACTGACCTTCTCCAAATGTCCGTGCAGACGGCTTCGATGTTTAACCCTTTCCTGTTTTGAAAAATTTTGGACCTGTCCAAATTCAAAGGTTTTGCAGATGAAAATTTAAAGTGGATTAAATTTGAAAAATAACGATTCAGTAGGTAAGAAAATAGTATGGAATAAGAAGAAATTGCTTGTGAGAAGCAATTTCTTCTTTTTTCACAATGTTTTCTCAATCATAAAATCACAGGCACGTAAAAAGCACGTAAAAAGCAGGGATTAAACAGCAAAGGGTTAAATTGCTAGAGAAAACTCACCATTACAAGAATATGGCACGCAGGTGTCAGCATTTGTCTATTGGGTGCTTGTTATGATAATGGATAAAATATCTTTAAAAAAGGCGCAAATATATTCTTACTAATATGCGTTAACAGTTATTTTCTTGATATAATAAGGTAGATTGCTCTTTTTAACGTAAACACATAAACATGTATTTCAAGTTTCTAAAGAATGCCTTAAGTATGTCATAGCTACATCGAACGTAACCGTTGAAAAAAAGAACATCCAAGTTTTCGCATGACGACTATAAGGCCATAACAACGAAGACAACGACGCTAAGGACACGGAGGCTATCATTCGGATCATTGCTCGGACATTTCCGTAAACTTGAATGTGCTATTCTGTAAAAACGCCGAGGCTAATGCAATGCCCGAGGATTTCTCCGAAAACAGCCGAGCTAAAAATGCTGTCGTTCGCAGAAATTTAAATCCCGAAATCTACCACCTAGGAAGATTTATATCAAGTACTTTGATGCATTTTACAATCACCGTAAGTAACATTTAAAGGGTAGAGTCGGGAACACATGCAAAACTTAATGTAGCGTTCAACCCTTTAGAGCGGTATTTAGACGGTGTACTTTGATAACATTCTATTTACCGGTGAATGCACATTTAATAGAACAGCCAGGTGCGACCTATTTGTAGCCCGGCCTGTCCACCAAAATAAACAGCAAAGCAAGAAAGCGTCAACAGACTTCCAAGACATCGTAACTACAGCTTGTTCAAGCTGCAGTTACGATGTTTTAGGAAGCTTTTGACAAAACCCGTGTGGTCAGGAAAATCGATAGACGAAAATTAGCTGCTACGTAACTTTTATTGATTCAAATAAACGTTATTGACAAGTGAATCGGATTTTAAATCCTATTGCAACATATAAGATAATATTGATTAGTAGATCTCGGCTTGTTTAATGTCTCTTTACGATGGTTTCGGGAAGCCGAAACTCGTACCCTTGACCCATGTGACAGAACCTTTGCTCGGTACCAAAAAACGAAACAGATTGGTGGCTATCTCTTATTTTCGAGCATATTTATGCTCAGTCAGACAGTTGACGTCTCTGACGTTTTGTGAGGACAACATATTCTTTAATGCTTTTCGGTGGTTTATGGAGAAATAATGATAGATTATCACTTGATAATCTCACCGCAAAAGCAGTGAATTTATCAAAAACTTATACCCTGCTTTTGTGCATTTCATCCTATCTGACGTCATTAATGCGGGGCGAAATAAGTGACGTCACAATAAACGTTGCATAGCAATCACGCGCAAAATGACGCGCTTTACGAAAATGTGTCCTAGAAAGGTCATATTTTGTCTCATTTTTGAATTAAAGAAATAGAATAATCGTTTGTTTTTCGCGTAAGATCGATAAATATTTCATTTCGTGAACAACAAAAGCTATATTTTCTCGTGAAAATATAGCTTTTGTTGTTCATTCAGTGAAATATAAATCGATCTTACACTGAAACAAACAATTATCCTCTATATTATGTACCTTTGGACCCTTAAAATTAACGGTTGCACGTCTGTTTTTTACGTGGTTTTTTTACGTTATATCATCTTACAAGCAACGCAGGTCATAGTTTTCTCTTAAAATTGCTGAAATGCGACGTACCCATTTACTCACGAATATGTGCAGGTTAATGCACTAGAATCGTTAATCCACTTAATTACACTAGTTTATGAAAGGTAGACAGAAAATACCGATAGAATATCTGATTTCAAGACTTGAATGGTAACCGGCGTGTATAACAGAATGGCAGGTGGACTTGAATTTCTGTCATATGTCAATAAAGTCGATCATTAGTCAAAAACGCTTATAACTAATAAGAGTCTTATAGGTCAACACACATGCAATTGTTTCATAATCCGAATTCTGTCGGTTATTAAATAAGACTGATATAATAACTTTTAACTATGAAATTATGTGAAAGCAAATGCCTGTGCCTATACGCGATCAATTCTAACATTCGGTCAATTTTATCGAAAATATCATTCGATCAATATGTCGGCGGTTGAACTTACACATGCATGAGGAAATGCATGTAGATGACCGCGTAATCAGTAGGTAGAGTTCTAGTCAGAGTAAGCCAGAGTCCCGGGTTCGAGCCCCTGACCGAATAGTTGTTTTACTCCCATGTGCGATAATTGGCACTCGAAATTGAGCCGTGACTGCGTTGGTTATATGACAAAATGTACATATAATTGACCTAAAAGCTCTGAATTGTGCTGGTGTTCTGAAATTCGAGGACGAATTTCAAGTAAGAAAGGGGAAATGTCGCCATTTGAACTCACAACATTCAAGAGAGATTGCATTTAGACCGCCTTACCCGGCCGCCTACATGCAATCTCTCTTAAATGTGTGTGAGTTCATCCTGCGAGAAATATATTGATCAATCTTAAATAAGGCTCAAACATAGTCAATAATATTGTAAATTTTTATATATTGACACGATCGTTGAATGATCGTGTATAGGGCGATATTGTCAATATTTTGATAACTTTATTGATCGATACTGAAGTTATATCGACCATTGTCAAGAAATCTTTAGAATCTGAAATTGATTCGAAAAGCTATCGATTTTTTTAGGAATTCTAAAACGATGTTTGAGCCTTTACCCGATCATATTTTGACAATGTTATTCGATTAATATATTGATCAATCTTAAATTTCGCTCAAACATGGTCATTGATTTTGCCAATCCATGGATTCATCGATTGACAAAATTATTGATCGTGTATGGGGCGATAGGGGAAAATAATCAATTAAACTGTCAATATTTTGACAATTGTCCTGATCTCTAAATTTATCGATAGAGTTATATTAATTAAAACCATGCGATCCTTAGAATCAGAATTTGGATCGAGATGGTATCGAGATTTATTCCAGGGAAAATATCAAAACAGTTCACGAATTGTTATTCTTCTGTCGTCCAGCAGGCACAGGTGTCGGCAACGACGTTAATACGTCGACTTCATTTAATGTTATACTTAAGACTCTCACCCATTGCTCACCAAGATCGGAAACAAACATTTCGACGTCCGAGTACCAAAAGGTCATCGTATCTTTTAGCGATTATGAAATGTTAACAATTGACTATCCAAATTATTCTCAATCGTTGTTGGATATTGTTACTTTATGTTTTGCTCGCCTATTGAAGCTATTACCGCTAGTTCTGAATTTTGACTTTCGAAATTTGATCATGGTGAATTCGATTTCAGAATGCTCATCATAGAAAGATATGCTGCACCTTTGAATATTCATACCAAGTGATCATTGACTTTATTTCAGAATTGATTATCGAAAAGTTTGTATTTTTGACTTATTAGTTATTCCGTCTGTTCTATTCAAATAAATAAATGAGAGCTATAATTCATTCAGACCAACGTCTAAAACCCTACTTTCGACGCGGTGGGATATTTGGATGTTCAACCCTATTAAGGGCCCATGGTCGCCTAGAGTTACATGTACATTAGGGGCTTCAATGAAAAAAAGGGTCATATTGAGTTTAGCCATTCAGTATTAAAACTTGAGATCAAATGCTATTTACGCTACCCCCTCCCGTCCATATTTAGATGAAGCTTCGTTAAGAGGGATAGTATATCCTAGATTTTGACTAATAAAATCGTCGTTGGGCGTTTTTAGGACCTCGTAAATACAGCCTTCTTTATTCATACTTATTTACCATGATTTGGTCACCTACTTATGTTATTAAAACTTTTCCCGCGAAAAGATATCGCAACACCAGTTGGTATTAATATCAACCGCACGGGATATACAGTCAAGAACAATTTGAAATTGACAAGATGAATGATTTTGGAATGATTATGGAATGGTATTGAATGAGTGTGTGGAGCGAGTATTGAGTGAAATTAAAGAGAAATAATCCAATATTGCTAATTTTGCTCAAGAAGAACAAAATTAGCGCTATATTGCCCCCCCCCCATATAAAATATGCGGACGTTTCTATTTATATGTTTTCGTGGACCAATCAGACATTTTAAATTCCACACCAACCAATAAATTAGAAGAATAATTTGATCGATTTTAATTAAACGTCGATCGTCTTTAACGATTTCGAAAAGATTTCTAATGATTTCGGATCGATTTGGATAAATTTGAGTGCGTGTTTTGAATAAATGAATGGATCTTTGAGTGAATGAATTAGAATGCTTTTGTTCGGAATGAGTATCAATTTCACGATGTTTTTTAACTGTAACTTTTAGCATTTGTCATATGCACTCTTTCGTTCATCATGTTTTCATTTGTACAAAAATGAATCAAAATCCTATAATGGCTTTTTATTTATTTATCTATATATTTAATTTTCTCCGGGGAGGGGGTTCGAACCACTGGATGTCAGAGCATGTAAGATATCTGATCTTCCAAACCCTTGCCATTTTGTAGACTCAAGATGCATGTACAGGTCGGTCTGCTTTCACCACAACGTAATCAAATCTTTAATAGCAAGCATTGTGAAAAGTGTTTACACCTCAAGAATCCCCAAGACGCTCAGATACTAGCTTATCAGCACTAAGGAATGAAGGGTAGAATGCGGTCTGCATATTTTCTGCAAAATAAACCTTCTCTATTTGGCGAGCTGAAGTCAAGCATTGAGGTCAAGTAATCAATTACTGGTTCAATGCAAAAACCAGACCAGCATGCGTTACAAACCCTTCCTTCCGCTCCTAAATTGAATCTTGACTGATGGAAGAAAATTCTTTATGTGGATACGTATGAGACTAAAAAAAAATGGGCGTTCTTCGATGGAAGAAAGTTACCATACCCATTCGGAACACCACTCGGCCAATCTCACGAAAACCTCGGATGTACATAGACGGACTATTTTTAAAAATTACGGGAAAACCTTAGAAAAACTCTATGACGTCAGTTAAAAGCGCGTTAGCCCTCGTAACTGAGTGAAAACATTCGACGTCGCCAACGTTACTCGTTTAGGTCACTGACGTGAAACTGACGTATGCTAATATAAATATCTTTAGATCCTTAAATAACGGCTGAAAAAAAATCTTATTTTTTGAGAATAATTCATCATTCTCAAAAATTAAGATTTTTCAGCCGTTTTTTACTGTAAAAGATATAAATCTACAGTGCTTATTTCTTTTTACACTGTTTCCGCCGAAACGTCAATTTTCTTTACACCTGTATTGAGAAAATTAATATTTGATCACCCACTGAAACGTGTACATCTAAAGAAAAGAAATATATAAAGATTTGGACTAATTATTATGTTGCTATGAAAGATAAATTAAAATCTAAAATCTTTCTTTCGTTCCTCCATTTTTATGTACACGTTTTTCCGTCTTAAGGATCCTTACAATAGCTGATTATTATTACATTTTTGTAATCTTATTACTGGTACCACGATCTTTTATCCCCATTCACTGAGTTTATTCAGGTCTGATACATTGACTGAGAAAAGGCGGTCTAAGACCATATTTACATCGAAGTTGTAAAAGGATCGGATATAAAGATGATTGGCTATATCTGACTGTTTGAGTGTGTGTATGTTCTATGTTAACACAAGCAGAATTTAATGGCCACACAGGACACAAGGTCGTAAAACCGACCATTAAACCCTCTTTCCAGTGTGTAGGAACCATCAGATAAACTACCAGCATGCGGAGGGAGGGAAGGGAAGGGATGGATGGATGGATGGATGGATGGATGGATGGATGGATGGATGGATGGATGGATGGATGGGTGGATGGATGGATGGATGGATGGATGGATGGATGGATGGATGGATGGATGGATGGATGGATGGATGGAGGGAGGGAGGGAGGGATGGGTGGATGGATGGATGGATGGATGGATGGATGGATGGATGGATGGATTGAGGAAGGAAGAAGGGTAGGAAGGAAGGAAGGAAGGAAGGAAGGCAGGAAGGAAGGAAGGAAGGGAGGGAGGGAGGGAGGGAGGGAGGGAGGGAGGGAGGGAGGGAGGGAGGGAGGGAGGGAGGGAGGGAGGGAGGGAGGGAGGGAGGGAGGGAGGGAGGGAGGGAGGAAGGAAGGAAGGAAGGAAAGAAGGAAGACAGGAAGGAAGGAGGGAAGGAAGGAAGGAAGGAGGGAGGGAGGGAAGGAAGGGAGGAAGGAAGGAAGGAAGGAAGGAAGGAAGGAAGGAAGGAAGGAAGGAAGGAAGGAAGGAAGGAAGGAAGGAAGGAAGGAAGGAAGGAAGGAAGGAGGGAGGGAGGGAGGGAGGGAGGGAGGGAGGGAGGGAGGGAGGGAGGGAGGGAGGGAGGGAGGGAGGGAGGGAGGGAGGGAGGGAGGGAGGGAGGGAAGGAAGGAAGGAAGGAGGGAGGGAGGGAAGGAAGGGAGGAAGGAAGGAAGGAAGGAAGGAAGGAAGGAAGGAAGGAAGGAAGGAAGGAAGGAAGGAAGGAAGGAAGGAAGGAAGGAAGGAAGGAAGGAAGGAAGGAAGGAAGGAAGGAAGGAAGGAAGGAAGCGGGAAGGGAGGGAGGGAGGGAGGGAGGGAGGGAGGGAAATTGGCTGTTAGGCTAGATGCATAAAAAGTGGATGGAAATCGCTTAAATAGCAAATACTATTTAATGCTTACAAAAACTGTTGACGTAATAAAATCACAACATCTGTTAAACCTTGATTAAAATTATGAACGATTTACGACCAAAAAATGATTATTTATGCCATGTGGTTTAAACTATCTTCTTACATGTGACTGAAAGATCCAACTTGTTACTTTCTACGATTGAAGTCAGTCGAAAAAAAAGACATTCCGTGTATCCTTTGAAAGGCTTTCTACAAAAAAAAAAATAAAGAGAGCGAGAGAGAGAGAGAGAGCGGGAGAGAGATAGATAGATAGAGAGAGAGAGAGAGAGAGAGAGAGAGAGAGAGAGAGAGAGAGAGAGAGAGAGAGAGAGACCTACGCTAAGTGTTTCTTGCAATTAAATTGATTATACTATTGATTTATTGAATTTGATAAATCATTAATATACACCAACACACTATTGGCAATATTAATAAACTTTTGATAGTGAGTTTGGGTAAATGAAGACTGGCCAATATATTTTATAAAAAATATCAATGGCTCGTTCAAAAGAGATATTGGTTAGACGAGTGAATAATAATTTTGGTGCATACTTATACATGGGGCTTTTGTCCCATGGGGCTTTTGTCCATGGGGCTTTTGTCCCAGGGGGCTTTTGTCCTAGGGGGCTTTTGTCCGTACCCCCTTATACATGCTATGTAAGTGGCGGATTCAGAGGGAGAAGGAGTGGGAGTCAAACGAACCCCTTTTAAGCCAAATTGTTTAATTTCCATGCATAATATCAATTGACCCTTCTCCTAATCACGACATATTCCTGTTATGAACAAAGCTTTGACAGACAATATAGACTAAGATCAGCCTGCACAGTTGTGCAGTCTGATCTTAGCATATACTGCCTACCTTTTACTATATTTTTGTGGACAAAATCAACCCCTTGAAACAGTCTTTTTGATATATAAAACAAAAAAAAAGATGAATTAAACAATATTTCAGTTCAGCAGGATAAGGGTTAGAATTGGAAATCGACCCCTCTCCCCAATTTGTAGGATCGAACCTCCTTTACAGAAATCCTGGGTCCGCCTTTGAATGTCGAATAATTTCCCCTTTTATTTTGTTGAATCACGACTTGGTGGTTATTCTTATTTTTCAGAGTTACATTTTTGTCCTACAAACTCTGCTCTTTTTCGGAAATTGCCATAAGATAAGGGTCGATTCTGGCAGATGCTAATTTACAACGTGTCTACACCTTCAAATAAGACTGTGGAAACATTCGATAAATAATTTTGCCAGTTTTCAAAATAGATTGGCGGTTGTCCATTTAAAAGCCAATGGGCCTACTTATTTCTCGCCCTATCGTGGCCCGATTTTCGGCTTGAACCCAGCTGTGCATTCATGTTGACAAACCGGTTCAAGTGATATCCCGCTTTACCCGTATACTTGCCTGTAAAGCGGGGTATAATTTGAAACCGGTTTGCAACCTTTTTCAGTCTGAATGCAGGGCGGGTTTCAAGCCGAAAATCGGGCCACGATAGGGCGAGAAATAAGTAGGCCCAATAGCAAGGCAAGTTGACAGACATCACAATTTATCGACCTCTGGCGTGAGATTACGCAATAATACCTATTTAAACCTCTAAAGGCAGTCACACATCGCTATTCGAGAATCCTGTATTTAATTGGCACTTTATTATCAAAGCGCCGCAGGCACTGCGCTCTGACCATTAACTCTAAACCCTTATTTCGTTTTTATTAAAGTCAAATAATGCTCGCAATTGTTCGTAAGGACACAGAGTGTCTTAAACTTTTTTCTTTCTTGTTTTTGATTAAAACTTTATCTTCGTCCATTGAAAATTGTGACCTTCTGAATTCGCACCATAATCCAATTGCCCTTCGAAAGAAAGGAAGAAACTAGCTTTCATCGTACGTACATTTGAAGGCAAATGCACGTATACTTAAAGTGCTTGGTTGTAATTTTGAAGACAAAAATGATTTATATTTCTATGATCATAGAGTCTTACAGTTTTCTAACAGTCTTCATGGCAGAGTAGTTTTTGTTCTTGACAGGAATTTGGGTCTGATTAACAGTTTTTATTCTATTCTATTCTTTTTTGCTTTATATCAAAGAAACACAAAGATAAAATAAATTTTAAAAAAAAATGAACAGCCAATCCGACTCTTCTGAACTATAAAATTTGTTGACATGTTATAAGCAATTGCATCTCAGTTGGGCTTTTCCAACCAGCGTCTCATCTGAACGTACTATAGCATCAGCGGTGAATCCAAAATTTTTCTATATAAGGGGTTCGATATCGGCCTAGAAATCTAGCGATGAGTCCTATTGTATCCCTATCTACATTGTATATAGATAGGGATACTATGGGACTACTTGATCAAACTCTGTCCATCAGATATATTTCATTGGTGGAATTTCATGTTCCTTTGATTCGAACGCTACAAAAAGCGGATTGTTTCCCTCGTGTTGGAAAGTTTTTATTATTGTTGTTCACTTCAATGTAAAAATTTGGATACAGAGGGGGGGGGGGGGGGGGGGGGTCGTTCGAACCATCCGAACCTCCTCTGGATCCGCTACTGAGCATACATGCTTGCTTTCATATTCCGCTGAAATCGAAAAAAATACTCACATAAGTAATATTTAACAGGGTATACCAGCTCTGCGTCCAGGGTGACAAAACGTTGCAAATAGATTGCAAATTATATCCTGCTCTGTGCATACACTTGCGTGTAAACGGGGTATTATTTGCAAATAGTTTGCACCGTTTGCTCATCCTGAACGCAAGAAAGGGTAGTTTAAACAGCTTACTATTACAGTTTTCTAGTTACTTATGTTATTAAAATATTGCCAAATCAAAATGTCACTTTCATCAATACGTTATTGAAATTTGGCAAATGGAAATAACTTGGCCTTAAAACTGCTTGAAGGGTAAATAGATCTTTGCTTAGATAACTCTTAACACTTAGCGATACATGTGTACAATTAAGACAAATATTTGGGTTGTAATTAGGGTCCCATGAATGGCTTGACAGCCAAGAAGCGATACAGTCGGATTAGCATAGTTTCTGGACAATCAAAAATGTGTTCGATGTTTAGGTTATAAATCCCCTTCAGCAAAAACAATCTAAGCAAATGGCTTAAACCCTTTTTTATCCAATGGTTTATGGTTTTATCATACGACCGATCACTCGAAAGCATGTAGGAATTTTTTCACCTTGCAAATATGTTTTGACAAAAAGGTCCTTCTTTCAAAAATGACGTCCATGACCAGAACGACCGTCCGTCCACATGGAAAGGGGCTATTTAGGGACTTTGTATTCATAATTATTGGAGAAAAAGAGATTGGTTAAAGTAGAGTTGAACGAATCGTTCATTTTTTTGCGAAGGTCACCGATTATTTTTTGCGCGGGTCAAAAATTAAAGTTGCTTCTACAGTTGACAGTAAAACTTGAGTTCTGCCATGTATCATCTCATTGGAATTGTCGTCTAAAGATGATTCCAATGAGATATTGCATGCCAGAATCTACCAATGAATAATTACCAGGTAAGATTTGTGATTTTGACTAACGATTTATTTTTTTCTGAAGAAATTTTGTAAAACGGCCCCGAGATCTGGCAGGCATCTAGCATTGATCGCAGTTCAGAGACAATTATAGTAGAGTAGAATGACCATTCTGTGGCCCGTTTACCAAACTTCAAACTGAAAAAATTATTGTTCGTAAGTCAAAAACACAAATCGTACCCGGTGTTTTCATTCATTGTGAGATTCTGCCTGATGCGTGGCAGAATTCCATATTTAGTTAGTGCTGTAGATGCAATTTTAATTTCTGACTTTGGCTAAAAATGATCGTAAGATGTTGACTAAAATAGGCCCCATGATTCTGAAAATAGTCAAGGAACGAACATCATTATACCTAGTATGTACAATCCATGGAGCCTAACAAGCTAAACAAATTTAAAAATGATATCCCATATTCACGTAAGTACACCAAGGCGGATCAAGAGGGGATTCGGGGGTTCGAACAAACCCTTCTGAGGCATTTTTATTTCACGGTCCTAGGGAAATGCTACGTATACATGTATATAACCTATAGGGTTGATCTACCTTTGGGGATCAACTTCAGAAAAGAATTGAAGACTGTTAAAAACAGTCTTCATTTTTTTCTGAAGAAGATTCCAGGGGGGTCCTGTTGGCCTTCACAAGATCGTTTTGATAGTCCTGGCTACAAGTTAATTAGTATCAGACTCGCAAAACCCGCGTCACTTAAGGTTCATGTAAAGTGTTTGGGGCCCAATTTTAAAACACTTCATTTGCCAAGAAAAGGGCAAATGTCCAGGAATATTATATATCAAATTGAAGCTATTTATGAGCACAAGGAATTAAGCAACATAAGACTGCCATAGATATAAGGGTATTGCAAAACATTGTGGAAGAGGGTCATTTTGTACAGAACAAGCAGCTGCATGACTGTTGGACAAAATTAGCTCATATTTTAACAAATTACAGTCTAAAGTACGACCCAGGTACTACTACAAACGTTTGTATAAAACTCGAGCCAAAAACGTAGTTATGCAAGCAATTTATTTTGACTTATTTTATAAACACATATGTCATATATGTCATTTTAATTTTGTAAACGTGTAGATCTTTTTAAGGTATGGTGTGTTATCACAAAATGAATAGAAATCAATAGTTTATTTACCTGTAAGGTTGTTCAGCGATATATAAATTTCTATTTCATTGAATCATAAATATAAAGTAATTTATTATAGATCATTGAATTCAAATACTTTAATTTGAAATAAATTGCAGAAAATAATTCACAACATTATGGTGTGCTGTTGCACCATACCTAGCATCTATTTTGAAAACAGACCAAACCGGTTTGACAAGTATGTTGTCAAAATAAATGGAAACTGATTGTTTCAAAGGAGATTTTTGAGACCTTAGTTTTATATCTAAGGTTGTAGTAGTACCTGGATAGTACTTTAGACTGTACTTTATTAAAATATGAGACAATTTTATCCAACCATCATGCAGTTGCTTGATCTGTACAAAATGACCCTTTTCCACAATGTTTTGGCTTTACGGCTATAGCTATGGCGGTCTTATATTGCTCATCTGCTTGTGCTCAAAAATAGCTTCATTTTGATATACAATATACCTGGATATTCTGCGTTTTCTTGGCTAATGAAGCGCCCTTAAAATTGGGTCTCAAACACTTTAAATGAACCTTAAAACACTGTGGTAATTTATACGTTCGAACCCCCTTTACATAAATCCTGGATCCGCCTTTGACACCTTTGGTTTTTGCGCTTACCCCTCGAAATAGATAGAAAAAAAGAAGAATGGTGAAACACTCCGACCCAACTCTTGGTTTCCCTAGCATAATCGATGGCTCAGCGCGAAACAGTTGTAACTGCCTATAAACATATAGGCAGTTACAACTGTTTCGCGCTCAACCATCGATATGTTCATGTATAAACGAATAAGTCACGCTTGCACTAACCGACTTCGGTTCGGTACAATCTACTAACTAACAGCCTAATATAATTAACTTCAAAATAATCGGCGCCTATACACAACAAAAATAGTACCATACATCCGTAAGAGAGATTATTACAAATTGTTCAAAGGTCCGAAGACTAATGTCAGTGGCGTAGCTTGTTGGGGTTCAACCCTTATCATGGCGTATGGAAACGTTTGCAAAATTGCATTGAAATCTAATGCTGAGGGCACTGGGTGCATCAATTGTATTTATTGTAAGTTGGTATTTGTTTTGCGACAAAAATGTATTTTTTCAACATTTCTGATTTAAAAAGGAACACCAGGGCCCGAGGTAATAAAACTTTTCTTACTCTCAAATGAGAGTGTTCTCAAAGTTAGATTTTAAGTAATAGTTATAGTTCATTTCTGATAATTTACGCGATATAACCTAAGCGGAGCGTTAGCGAAGCGCAAGGTTATACGCGTAAATTGTCAGAATATGAACTATAACTGTTTTACCGATCGGCTTAATTTTTCACCCAATAACTCAAGCTCCAGTGAGTTATACGTCAATCAATGATGTCAGTCAATCTTGTTGCGTCATACATTATTCAATCAAATCTCCGTAAACAAAAAGGGGAGGGGCGAATTTAATCATCATCTAGCTTTCATTTGTATTTCGTCATTTGGCGAGACGGCTTCAATCGAATAATCACCCTTTAGTCGCGTTTGGCGATGAATACCTTGTGGTTGCAACTATAAATATGTATTTTATATTCTATTTAGCAATCTATTCGCGGACGTATGCCCATCTATGAGGATTATATTTGTGAGAAAGTACGAGTTACGTACCGCTTGATATTCATTTTCAATCATGATTGCAGCAAGCAGTTTATCGGGCAATTAAAAATGACTCGTCGGAAGCCGTAGTTTTTTAGCCCCCTTTACAGGTTACAAAAACGTTTGCGAGCGATGATGATTTGAAGCCGGCTTTGCACGTTTAAAGCGGAGCAACTTTTCGCTAATGTTTTCGTTTTGAACGCGGGGTAAGTTTTGATACCCAAATGAAACGTTACCTTCAAATGGGTCTCGTATATTTTCGAGACTAGTCAGCTTTCCTGGGTCTAAAATGTTCAAAAGTAATTTAAGCTATTTTCAATACCTAGAATAAGACGAATATCCGAGTTTATCGTTCTGCTTCAATGTTTTAGCCTGTATGTACCCTTTTATATCACCAAACCTAAATACATCACAGTGATTATCCATGAAACGAATGTATGGCAATTTTAGCGTAACCCGTCATAAATAAATATGTTAAACAAAGCATAGAGAGGGGTAGCGGGCATTGAAAAATAAAAAGTATTCATATTAAAACAAGAAGTTAGATTCTAGATCATTTCAACTCTGTCGTCTTTTTTATGTCAACTTAAAAAGGTGTTACATGAAGGTTCGATTTGACTAAATTCTAAAATCAGAATCAGTTAAAAACTTTATTCCCCCCCCCCCTATTAGTTGACAACTACATGTATATTCAATTAAAAAAATGTTTATCATTTGAATGTAAGATTTGTTGAATACCCACAGAAATAGTTTATTCAATAAGCGTTTTCGTATGCTCGATTACAAGTAAAGGGTCCTTCGAGCCCGTTCACCAGACAAGATATGACGTCACTGTCTGGTTTGTTCTAAAGTCTCCGCCCATGATGACATAAAGTCACGTAGCACACTTATTCGACCAGATTGTCAGGTTATGCGATATAATTTTTGAATTTCAAATGAATTAGCGGTCGACCATTGGCTGAAAAATTAGGGCGATCGGTAAATAACTGCATGGCATAAAAGATAATATTAATAAGTTGTTATTTATAACAACTTTTGATTTTATCTTTTAAATACAGTGTTAATGCAGGATTACAGCTTTAACCTCAATTCCGAATTTGAGTAAATTCTTATTTGAGAATGGTTAAAGTTTTATAACATTGGGCCCAGGTAGTAGCCGATGGACTAAGATCAGGGTGCGAGTAGATATGAGCACATATGTGCAGGCTGATCTTTGTTTTTACCTCCAGCCAAAGCAGGAATATTCCAACACGACAAGGTTAAGTGTATAGATACACAAGTTTGAGTGAGTGATCAAAGGCCATCTATCTCGATCTCCCCCTCTCTTATTCTCTGTCTCTCTCTCTCTGTCTCTCTCTCTCTCTCTCTCTCTCTCTCTCTCTCTCTCTCTCTCTCTCTCTCTCTCTGTCTCTGTCTCTCTCTCTCTCTCTCTCTCTCTCTCTCTCTCTCCCTCTTTCTCTAGCTTTTTCATACTTATTTGAACGATGTTAAAGGAATTATATTTTCGCGTACATGTCGCTTCCCCAATGTACGGTCCAAAGTACACTAGTGTAGCACCCAATCCCCCTACCCAAAAACGGAGATCCCAGGTGGTTCTCTTCGCAATTTTCTTTTTCTGTTCTAATGACAATGTGATCCCGAAAAACTAGAAAAGGAGAGAGAGAAAAGGGACGAACAATTTCAATTTTTAGGTGTCTCAACTTAAATCCAATTCGTAAGGGTGTTAGTTGGTAAAAAAAAGTAGGTAAATTTAGTATATATACTTTTACAAACGGGAAATGACTAAGCGCCCTTCACTTAGTAATACGTATGCTCGCGGTTTTCGATAGACTAGACGGCTTTTTCGTTACTTGAAACCTTACCATGTAACATGCAATGCAAAATGACACGCACATACAAGAAATGTTTTTTAAACATACTACATGAAAATACCGGAAACATTTAGTTCATTCAGACTTTCTAATGGAAACATGACCAAATCACTGAAAAGATCCGACCGGTACTTCAGTCGCGGATCAAGAGGGGGTTAGGGGTGGGTTTTAACGACCCCCCCCCCCCCCCCCCTCTGAAGCCCCAAATTCATTTTCGTGAAAAATTCAAACAACATTTTTCCTGCTGCTAAGACATGCACCATTTGTGATAAAATCTTTTGCGGACAGTATAGACATAGATCAGCCCGCAGGTTCCTGAAAACTCAAAGAATCACGTTGTCAGTGGCAAAGAAAATACCGTGACGACTGCTGTATTTGCGACATTCTCTTCAACCACTGGACAATATCTTGGGACTGAGAGAAAAACATTTTTGTTTCTTAAAATGACGAGGCTTTGCCGAGTCATTACAATTTCTCGCAGCCGAGACCAGATAACAACGATATTTGAACCATGAATATGTTATCCTATTCATCATGTCATCGGTTTTCTTGGAACTCGTTAGATAGATAGATAGATAGATAGATTTATTTCGGTAAAAAAGTACATACAACAATAGAGTAGTACAATATAAGGATAACAAAATGCAATTCCAATTTAAATGACACAATTTAGTTACAATATTAAGATACATACGTAAGACAATGTTGTAACTATTAAAAAATAACAAGCATCTCAAAGATTGATACTACCCACTATATGCACCCAGACCCAGGATAACACTAAAAAGAGAAAACTCTTATTTCCATCGTGGTCCTGATCAAAAACAACAACAAAAAAAAATAATAGGGCGGCATGACACCATGAAAGGCTTGTTCAACATTATTTTTTAACAATATGTCAAGATAAGAAAGCATATTTTAAAGATTGACATCACAGTAATAAATTTATCACACGTTTAAAGCTATACATATCACAGTATTTGAATCACAGAAAGAGAGACAAGAAATGTCTTTATTATTTAAAATATCTTTGATCATTTAATAAAACATGTTTAACTGCTTGCTTAAAAGGACTGTACTTTGATATATTAATGACGTCCGCTGGAAGAGCGTTCCATAATTTGGAAGCATTATAACAAAATGATTTGACCCAAAAGATTTAACTTTTGGAATACGATAGCCCCGTTTTGAGCTTAGCCTTGTGTTGTGGTTATGGACAGAGGCTTGCGATACGAAAAAATGCTTCAGATATTCAGGTGCCATATTATTTTTGATTTTAAAGATATGACACGGCATTATTTGATCAACTCTGCTCTGGACAGGTAACCAGTTTAATTCCCTAAAATTGCCGAAACGCGTTCCCCTTCCCCCCTTCTCCGTGGATCCACTCATGCCCTGAGCTATAGAGACTCTACCGATTTAATTAATGTGGCTAATATGAACAGACACACGGACGAACCCCCTTTTTTGCTGAAACTTCCAAAGTGTTCAGGTACTATCACCGCCCAGTTCTAATTCTGACAGAAAGCTTTTTTCGACAGAATATTGGCAGGTCACGCGCCTATTCTAGTGTATGTGGGATATATCTATAAACAATAAATCTTTTTTGACTAAATTTGATCGATATCCAGTCAGACGTTATACATACTTCTAGTGGCATTCGGTACAAATTAACCTTTTTCTAATAAACCATTTTGCGGACAGTTTTTCGGATAGTTGAGTTGTGTTTGTAAAGCTTTCTAAAATGCTTAATGTTGCATTTAGTTTTTGCTGTGGTCACTTTTCGGCGAGACACATTTTTTTCAAAGATAGCCATGCTCTTGCTTATTTTCTGTCGTTATCGTGCTGAAGATGTAACTGATTAAGACGATAACTTTTTTTTAAAAGAAGTGGGGATATCGCTTCTTTTAATGGCATTCAATTTTCTATCGTGGCTGTTACGTTTTTAAATGACGTAAAATTGTGAAAAGTGTAGCGACATGGGACTATCTGGGTAGTACGTAAAGAAACGACCCTAGTTAGACTGCGCAGGCTGACTAGGTTCAAAACTTTTCGCACTTAGCTGTTTTTCTTAACGTAGAATGATCCTTCCTTTCAGCATATACAATTTTGGCATGCGACCTCCGGTTGAACTCTACTGGAACCATTCTCTTTTCCAAATATATATAACATAGAGATTCCCAGATGGTCTTTTTGTGCGTGACAAATCACAATTACATTTATATTCCTTTCTGACGAATGCTTCCTTCAATGATTAAGATTGACTTATCAATAATCTCCGTTTCTTGTTATTTTTGTAATCCAAGAAACTGTTGTATGAAAAAACTGCCTTCCGTTCAGGATAACAAATTGCTGGCGAGCCCCTCCTTCTTGAAACATATATTTGCTATGTTTTACTGGGATGAGCATGGTACCATGTCTGAAACGAACGTATGAGTTTCGTTATTCTGAACGCAGGGATTCTTGTCATGAGCATTTCCTCATTTCCCACATTATTTTATTACTCGGTGACACTTAAAGCTCGGTCTGAAGCCTTTTTTCGCGGAAAATATGTCGTGTATTAATTAGTTACAATGGAGTCAAGGTGAACGCTTGTATTTTAGACAGGGCTCGAGTTTGTCGTCTGCTGAAAAAAAGATGGATGGCAGTGATAAGGGAAATAATTGATTTACCTATATTATACCTGTATCTAGAGGAGTGTCAATCAACGTGAATTAAGTGACAGGTAGGCGGGGCTTAATCTCCACGTTCAGAACGGATGTAAATATTGATAGGTATTTGAACCCGCGAAACTGTGTCACCTATCCTTTTCCCAATATCAATGATTTTGTGACTCTACCTCGCGTTTAAGATGAAAACGTTCAGAATCGCAGGTGCCAATAAAGCGTTCGCGAACGAGTTGCAATCCTGAACGCATGACAGTTGAAGAATGCCACATTTATATTTTGTATCTGGCTTAAAGTTACGTGTAGCATGCATATCTGTTTTAACTCAGTGGCTTGTACAACTAACCACGAGTTCCTTCCTTTCTAACCTACCTTTCTAACCACTGCATTCAACGCAAGAAAACATTAGGTAAATGCCACCTTATCTCGCGGATTAAATGAAAATTGAAATCGATGTAGACAAAGATTGGACTACACTTCAGGCAATTCCTGGGAAGTTCAATCATGAACGGGTCTATGGTAATGGGCTTTGAGCTTCGGGGAAAAAATTAAGGACAAATTAATCCAATCGAAGCGGTCATTTTCCACAGTTCGGGAAAAGCATAACGACGGAGGACGAAGGCAAAACCTGGTAACTTCAGCTTAAGAAAGCTGAAGTTATGAGGTTTTGGTCGTCCTTCGTCGCTGAGATGAAAAATAATCCCTCAGAAAGTTTCTTCTCCAAATATCAAGTTCTTCTCTCGGAAATATAACGGTGTAATTTCGAATTGGAATTTGATCGGTAAGAAGGGTGAACACATGTTCTTAACTGGGTCACGTCTCGGCGACCCTTCACTTCGATTCCCCTTAAAAGCTAGACAGTCTGTAATAACAGGGACAGAAAATGGAGTAAAAACAAGAAAAAGTTTAGTATTTTTATCGTTTTATTTTATACGTGGCAACCGCACTGTATAAATAATATGTTAATTCGTTGATGAAAAAAAAGAAATTATGATTTTTGGATGATTTAAATAGATATTTACAAATGCTATTCTACAAAGGCGTTCAAGACCAAGTATTAAAGAGAACATTATTTCCTTTTGGCCCATAATTAATGGGTTGGACCCAATCACTCACTCCAAAATATGGCAGTATTCATTCTATAAAATCAAGGGGTCATTGCAAAACTATTGTAAGTGCCTATTAAAATAAAGGCACTTACAAGAGTTGACACTTACCCCTCTAAATATTCTCAAAATGCTACTACTTTGGTAACGAAAATATTTCTTCAAAAGTGAATACTGCTATATTTTCCGTTATATCACAGTTGAATAAAAACACATTAATTCAGCTTTCAAAAGATTTTCCAAGCTTTAATTCTAGGTCTTTTGAGGAATTTATTTGAGTTCATTTAAATATTTTATTGCAATACTATTTAAAAAGCTAACATTTATAAATATCATTGCAATAACCTATTTTTAGCACAATAATGGTTCAATTATTTCCGGGACTTTTTGATAACATCAATTAGAAATCGGTATATAGTGCTAAACTATTGTAACTGTAATAGCAAAACTTTGCACCTACGGAATCAAATGCGTTTTGTTTTATTGCAAAAACAAATTAAACTTTGAACAATTTCAAAAATTGTTTTTCTGTCAACAATATTCAACTACATTGCTTTTGTTTCAATAATGCACATATTCTTTCATAAAAAGTCAACTACTATATTGACAAACTTTGAAAGGAATCAAAATAAATCTTGCAATACATCAAAATCAATCCAGAGCAAGCTGCACAAAGGCTGGGAGAAAATAATTTTGGACATTTTGGTCAAAACATCATAACTACAGCTGAAAAGTTGTAGATATGATATTTTGGCCAGACACTGGGCAAAATAGATTAACCAGACCCAAATGCTGTCGTGAAATTTGATTTTTCACCTGATACCAAGAAAATTTTCCTCTGCATGTGAGCAGCTCGACCATTTAATACTGAAACTTTGCAAAGCAAAATTTTAAATAAATTCTATATACCGCTTGCTTTTAGCTTTTCATATGGCATAAACTTCTGCTAAATTCTTAGAATTGTCCATTAATTAATGATCTGACAGAAAAAGATCGAACAAAGCAAGCACCAAAGAGGTGACCACTTTCTAGAATGAACTCTTTTATGCATATTTCAATCTATTTTTGCTAATTCCATGGTTTGCAAGGTTTCAGTACCAAAATCCACCATCTTGCCAATTTTTCAGTCATTCACAATATTTCAATTATGCCCATTTCAAAAATAAGAAAAATAAACATTTACACTTTTTTCTCTATTTGTAGACAAAGCTAGTAAATCTCTCTCCCATAAATTGTTCACTCTCTCATATGATGGCTCAGCGTGAAATGGTTGTAACTGCCTATATGTTCATAGGCAGTTACAACTGTTTGGCACTGAGCAAACGATTTATATTTTTCACAAACAATATAGTATCAAAAAGGCCAAGTGACTTTGTGACTACAATTATAAATTTCAACAAAAACATTTATCACCAGTTCAACTCTTTACTCTGATTTTTTGAAATCTTTTAAAGAACTATTCAAGTAAGTAATGATATTAAAGGCTTAGATCAACTTGGATGATAAAACATTGTTAAGCTGTAGTTATAAGGTTTGTTTGCTAAATAACAGTTCTTTACTATTTTTAACAATTTCACTCTAATAGTTTTACAAGTTATCATTTTTTACATTTTTGATTAAGAATATGAAGATATATAAAGGTTTTGAGTGGAAAATGTTCCTCATTGCAGTGTATGGAATGGTTTTCTTAAATTTCAATCTTTCAATCATTTCCACAAAAATCTTTACCCAAGGTTGAAAATGAGATATTTATTAAAATTGTGGAGTAAAAAGTTGAACTGTCACAAAATAATGACTAAATACTGCGTACACTTAATGATATATATTTTGCAGCACACAACTAAATCTAAACATTTAGGGTTACATCTTTGTTAGTTAATAATATCAATCTTTTTTAAAAATTTCGACAAAAACCTCCCTATCATTTTAATGCACATGTATTCTAAACACCCCGCCTTCTTTTTCCCCAACCTTTAGAATAAACCATTCTGACTAAAAGTCCTTTCAACTTGACGTAAGTTTTACCATCACAACATTACTATTTATATAAATATATCTGAAAAGGTCAAATAACCAATAGACTTCACAATAGCAAACTTGTTATTTTAACAAAATATACATACATTTTTTGTTCGTGTATATACAGTATGTACACTTATTTTGTACATTTTTTTCTCTAAGAAACTCCTGCCGATCAACATGGTCCACTATAAGGCAAATATTTGATACTTTGATCACTTGTAAAAAATGAGTGTAACAAAACCCATCTCCCTTCCCTGAACTTCGGAATGTCAGATAGACAAGGGTTTTCAGGAAATAAGGGGATTTGCTCTGACTATTCGTCGATGTCATTCTAAAACATTGTAACTACAGCTTAATTAAAGCTGTAGTTACGAGAATTTAAAATGACAGGGACACATTGTAAGTGTCTATTATTTGTAGACATGTAAATGGTTTATTTTACATTGGCATCACCCATCATATCTGTATTGCTGTAAGAGGTACAGATAAGAGGGGGTAAAGCCAGTCTAAAATCTTTATTGCTCTATGAAACCCTATATTGTGGGTACTCATTTAAATCGTCTCAATGAGAAAATTCCAAAAACTTAACGTACCAACAACATGGGTTTTTGTTATAATCATCAAAAGACTTTAATTTAAAATCAAAATACCCCCTCTTTCTGTAACTTTACCCTGCAAATGATTCATAAGTACTGTAAGTCACCCCATATCAATCCGACATTCCAAGTTCTACTTACTTGCTGAATTAGAAAACTGAAATCAGTCATTAAAATAGTCCATTTTGATCCCATTTCACACATGAAGGTTTTCAAAGAATTAACTTCAGGTTTGTAGTGCAAATGCAACCCTACAAACTAGTATTTTGGTTCATTGGCTTGCATTTCTACATAACAGGAGTAACCTCCCTTTGGCCAATGAAAAATTACAAGTTTCATCTGTTAGCAAGTCTTTGAAAACCTTCCAGGCAAATTCACACAAAATATGGTCCAACAATCCATGAATTATCTCATCCAATTTTCTAAAACAGCACTTTTATAATGTCTTTCTATCTCAGTTTAACTTTGAATTTGCACATATTCCCGAAACAACTAGTCAACAGTCATTTTAGCACTCTGGATTAGGGCTTATAAACTTCAAAAGACATTTGAGCCTGTATGTGACAATTCCAACATTCTGATTTGTGTGTGGGATACAAACTTTGAAAAGCCTGGACAGATAAACAGTGCAATTCTAAAAGTTCACGTTTGTCTTCAGATACTTTAAGACCCTAAGTATCAACACAGCGCAAAGAAAGGACTCTGGTCTGACTGTGCAGACGCACAGGCTGACCAGAGGCTTTGCTTTGCGCACATTTTAAATTGTTGGAAATGCCATGCACAGGTTCTTTTTGTAATTTTTTTAATGGCATACCAAAGTGCCTGTAGTATTCAATGAAATTTTAAATCATAAGCTATGTAAATGACCCCCTTTTATCTGAAGCACACAAAGCTTTGGGAAAAATAGGGTAATTTACATGCAAATATCAAAACCAAATTGAAAATAATAAATAAAGACACCTTGCAAGAGAATAATTCCAGAATATGTTCCCCTAATCCAGAGTTCTAAACTTCACGAAAAAACAAAAACACTTCTCAATAAAGTGATAATTTTTGGTGAGCTGAACAGTTTAGTGAGCGGCAGTTAACACCCCGAGATTCGACATATCTAACCAGTCACTTTCCAGTCCAATCATTTCTGAAACTTCTGGTGTGGAATAATCTGGGAATTCGAAATGCGAGGAAGGGTTTGCGTTGAGAACAATGTTAGCACTAGAATGAACGGTAGACACTGAGGTTGTGTTTATTGTATTCACATTTTGCATTGGCTGTACCACATTTGTGTCGAAATTTGGAAAGTCAGTGTCTGTGAGTTTACTTAAATCAAGACTGCCAATGTCGAACTGCCAGTTGGTGGTTAGTGGAAGAATATCGATGAGATTGTCTAAGTCGGCGAGGGATGATCCCTCTTGATTTGACTGATGTTGCACTATTGTGTTATTGTTTATGGTATATTCTTGCTTGATATACTCCTGCTTAATGTGGATGCCATCCTCCACTGGGGAGGGAGCAGGGGTGTCGTAATGATCCTCTGGGTAGAAGCTGTTTGACTCCGGGGTCATGGGTGTGTATTCTGGACTCGCTGGCACTTTTCCTGGAGGTGTAAGTTGGCTGGCAGGCACTGAGACACTTTTGCTCATTCTAATACTATCCCTAAACTTTTCGTCGATTGTCAACTTGAGCCTGAGTCTGCTGTTTTGAGTATTATTATTGTTGATGATATATTGAGATGTTGGCGTGGATAGAGCAGCTTTGACGGATGACTGCTTCTGGTAGCGGTGTCTGTCATTTCTTGATTTTGATGGCTTTGTCACTTTACCCTTTGAGATTTCTGGTTTGCCAGTTGGTGCTTTGGCCTTCTTTCTTGGTCTGAAAAAAAGAGAGAATAGGATAATGAGAAAACTTTCCAAATATATAAACAAGGACCAATTTATTTTTGAAGTGAAAAACTACAAAATGTGTTGAAGTCAACCAAATGCTATACCATTGGTATTTATGAAGAACTCTCATCAAGACTATTCTAATGAGTACCAACAACATAAAGTTTTTGGTAAAAAATGACAAATTTCATTCTGGTGTCTCAAAGTCATCTCTGATTTTAAAAACTATAAAGTCATAAAGATTATTTTCCAAAAATAAAGATGGGGGAGGGAATCAATATTTCATTCAATAGGACATATTAAAAGACAATATATAATCTGAAGTCAAGTCTTTAAATTAAAATTAAGCATCATTTTTCCCCCTGCAATTGCATGTAACAAACTGTTTCTAAAAATAACCCCATCAAAATTTAGAATTTCCCACCAAAATCCAAATGATGTTTAAATTACCTGTATTTATAATCTGGGTATTCTTGCATGTGTAAAACCCTCAATCTCTCAGCTTCCTCGATGAAGGGTTGTCGATCATCATCGTTCAACAACTTCCATCGAGCCCCAAGTCGTTTACTGATTTCTGCATTATGCATGTCGGGAGCAACTTCTGAGATCTTCCTTCGTTCGATCTGAGACCACACCATGAAAGCATTCATCGGTCGTTTAACGTGATTTGTTGCTTTCTTGCACATTGTGGCATCTGAGTAAGGCGTGTTGGTGTTGGGGTCGATCATCTGAGAGCCGAACACAACATTCGAATCGTCACTGTAATCGCTCGAGGCACTTGGGCTATTTTGAGGAACCATTGTCAGTGTTTGTAAAACATAAGATGTATCCAATAGTATCAAAATATAATCACTGAGTTAAATAAAATCCCTGAATTAAATCTGGCTGACAGTGCCTTCAAATGAAGGACTGTTTTCACTGAGTTAAATTTCGTGTATTTCGGAAGACGTTCAATCTCTGACTCTTACGCACACAGCGTGGTTCGCAGTATTTATACCAACTCTGCCAGCTGACGCTTTACACCCAATCGCGTAAAAGTAGGCGGAGTTTAGGGCGGACTTATTGGACATCGGCGAATGGTGAACTGTTGCTGGGCATACTGTGTGAAATCTAGGTCAAATCGATTCGAATTTCGAGTCGACAGATGGTTTGCGTTAAAGCAAAGTAGAAGATCAAAAGATACACACCGAAAAACGTTCATTTTAAATGTGCGGATATTTCTTGGACAGATTGGTATTTAGGTTGCGCGTTTATTGCTTTAAATTGGAACTTTAACACCGAAATTAGTAGCTCGATACCGTAGGAAGTTATGTTTTAGTCATCTCAGTGTTTACTAACGTGGGTGGTTTAGTCGACTGATTAATAATAGTATTTTGTATATATATCGAACTTGTTGACTCGCGTAACGTTTTCACCGTGTGGTGAAGTAAAAATGTATTAAATAACATACTGCTACAGTAGGGATTTAGAATATCCGGCGACAAATAGATCTACGCAATCATCTTTGCAAATGTATGTCGATTTAGAAAAAAGGTTAGAAAGAAAAAAAAATCTAGAAAATGCAATGGATTTTTTCATCTGACCGCGATGTTTTCAAATACATATAAACTCAGGTCTTTAAAATCAAGACCTTAACATCGATTGATTGGTTTTGAAAAGGGCAAGATTTTGAAAGATAGTGATAGGACGTTTTATGAATGAGAACCTGCTTGGCATAGGTATAATTGTTTGAGACTGCGTATACTAAAAGACTTATATTAATCCACAGACGAATGCGCTATCAACTGAAGTTATCGATCATTATTTTTCTGTAATATTTCGCTTCAAGGCCTATGAAAGGGTATTCGGATCAGATAAGTCGAGTTAATTACATATTCAATTGATTTTGTTATTTGAAACACGCCTGGCTGAAGTAGGCCCAGCATCCTATCGACCGTCATCTTTTTAAATGTTAGTCTAACGTCAGTCACACTTTTTTTTTTTCTTTGCGAAAGTCTTTGTCTGAAATCTACTAGCTGGATGTCTATTGATAAAATAATTGTGTCCACAGTCTGTAAAGACTATATGGGGGTGACACCAGTCTAATTTTTTTCTCAAAGAAAGTCTATGTTATGGGTACTCATATGAATCGCCTAGACGAGGCGATTCCAATGAGTACACACAACATAGTCTTTACCTCAATACTACTTTAATCTTTTAATTTAAGATATTTAAATGTTATCCGTGGCGTATTCACGAGTTTTCGGGTGGGCGATTTACAGGACCTAAGCCTTCTCTATATACATGCGAGTTACCGGACTTACTTCACATCAACCGGTAAAATCCGGGGCTATAGCGATATAGTTTACAATATCCTGTCTTGCGTTGAGGATGACAAAACGGTGCAAATGGTTTGCAAATTACACCCTTCTTTGCATGAAAGTACACGTGCAAAGCGGGGTATAATTGACAAACTGTTTGCACTGCTCTGTCATCCTGAACGCAGGACTGGTAAAGTAGAGATCGGAACATTATATTTTGTCGACTAGAGACCAAATTCGATACCATCTAAATACCATTGCCTTTTCATAATAGATATTTACCGATCTCTACGTTTCCTTGGAAACAACGACAACTTTTTTTTACATACATGTACCATTTTACCTAGAGACTTGGTCACGGCGCTAAAGATCGGCCTATTAAAACGAGCTTCATATACATGTATTCTTCGATTCGTATCGACTCTGAAGCGCTTTGTTTTTAACGCGGCGTTTCTACCTCGCTCGTTGAATACAGTCTCATTTGAAAAATCCTGAGTGGGTGACGAAAACGTCGTTACCACAGCTTAGTGTAAGCGGTAGTCACAAATGCTTGGTTTCCCAACAAACGGCTAACCTTTAAGGTGGTGGACCAGTAATAGTTCTGCAACGTTCCGGAAGTAATGGACTTTAACAGGGTTAACCGAGGTTTCCTGATGATTTTCATTAGGAAACCTCGGTCAACATTGTGAAAAATCATTTAATTCGAAATGTTGCGGAACTATTACGGGTCCACTACCTTAAATTAACAGAGACGCTAGCATGCTCGTCGACTGTAAATTTAGCGGAGATTATCATCAGAAGGTCGCAGAGAGAAATGAATCACAGAGGAAAGGAGAAAAAAGGATGAAAGCACTTCAGTCGGAAAATAACCCAATTCAATCGGTCCCTCCGGTGTAAAATACACAAAAAAGTTACAAAAAGCAGTGAACCCGAGCCCACATAGCAATAACAAAAGCCCCATACTCCTTCAACTTTTAACGTCTGAGTCAAACCCTTTCTTCAATGATAAAGGGATTATCCTTTACCCAGGTCATTATCCCACGCCTTTCCCTCATCAAAATTCGCTAAATATAGCCCCCTCCCCCCGAAATAAGTCTCGATTGATCGAACTCGGGTATGGTTTCTCAAACATATCCAAGTGAGCGCACATTCAAGACTAAGATCAGCCTGCACATCACACAGTCTAATCAGAATCTTCACTATGCGCTCTTCACATATCTTCTGATGCCATTGCTTTTCTTCAATGAACCACGTAGTCCATGGAGAATGTACCAGGCTGATTTTTCACCCAAGTTCTAGGGTCTCATGGCAGTGTCATTATCAACAACGGACGAGTGTTTTTTTTTTATGCACTGTGTAGAGATGCCCAGACAGAGAGGACAAGGCCGTGGAATCGTAACAACCCCAATTTTAGATGAGAGATTAAATAAAACTATTTCAAAAATAGCTAACAACCCCCCCCCCCCCTCCAACACAAGCACATTTGATTAGATTTGATTCCCATTTACAGAATTCTGAAACCACCACAGATATCAAGTCTGCTCAGTTTAGGCAAAGCCATCCCGTTTTGATACCGGTATACATAGTGATAGTCCTGTAGACTGGTTCTGCTGTCGACTCATGTATGGCTTTTATAATAGACGACAGTGGGACCAGTCTAATAGTCCTGTGGCTTCTGATAAGTACAGAGTTACAGATAGAGGGGATATTTTGGATTTCAATTTAAAATATTTCACAAGTCCTTCACTAAAACTCTGTGTTGTGGGTTCTCATTTGAAACGTCTGTGTTGTGGATTCTCATTTGAAACGTCTCGTTGAGACGATTCAAATGAGTACCCAGAACATAGGGTTATGTTGTGAAATATTGATTTTAGACTTGTTTTATCCCTTCTCACATGGACCCCTGTAAGTACAGCCAACACATTACGACACAACCCCTTAATTTGACACACCAGAATACAAACTTTGTGAATAAAAAAATATTCTCCATTTCTAGCAATGTTTTATACATGATTGATACTGACTTCTGCAGATGAAGGATACCTGGCCAAGCCCCTAAACCCAACAATCTTGTCCTGCATTCAGGATGACAAAACCTGGCGAACTGTTTGCAAATTGTACCCTCTTTGCACGTGCACTTGTGTGCAAAGCGGCTTATAATTTGCAATCAGTGCACCCAGGTGCCTGCACCAAGACCTGTTTTCAGAATGAAAAAGAGTAAACGTTCGATAATGGAACAAAGGATTGGGGCTAGTCTACGTGCAAAACGGGGTTGTCGGTTCCATTTCTAATAACGTTAAGCAGACATTATCATTTTGAACGTGGGGCAGATCGTCTCGAACTTATTACCGTAAGAAACATAGCTTCGAGTGTAAGTCAAAAAGCAAATTTTTTGACGAAATGGGGGAGTCAAAGTGACGCAAATACAGCTTATGTGAAACCGTAGCCATGGATGCTTAAAACGCCCACGAACGTTCCGTTGGTCATTCAAGATGCCATTATAAGTTTCGCCCTGGTCTTACATCTTGTCGTCTAGAAAAATTAAAGGCTCGGTTTAATCAAATTTTCATATTTTTAGCTGAAAGGCTTGTGCGAAGCCTCCTGCTTAGTTAGCCAGTCAGAATACATCGCAAATGAGCGACCAAAATGATGTAACTACAGCTTGAATAAAGCTGTAGTTACTTGATTTTGGCCGCCCATAATCATAATAGTTCTAAAGAGTACGTGTCGCAAAAAAAAAAAAAAAAAAAAAAAAAGACTCCTCGTTAAAAAATAGACATCCAATTGCTGGACATGTATTCTAGAATATTTTAACAAAGTTCATGATGGGCATATTTAACCGCTTGCAGATCGGGTGCGCCTCAATTCCCACTATTTGTAGAAAGTAAATTAATTAAAGGAAAGTGTAAGTAATCAAAGTAAGTCGAGTACTCTGACTCAGCGCGGTACTTCAGTGCACATTGGCAGTCAGCAAAACTGGGATACACACTTGAAAAATCAGGCTGACAGGGAGATGTGGGATGGGTCGACACGCTTGTTTGTTACAAGTTTGGCAAACCCGAAATACAGTTGACTTGTTTGTTAATCTTTCTTTAAATCGTTTAGAATATTCAATCTACAGTTTCGAAACATTTGGCATTGATTGTTTGATTGGCGAACTTGCGCTTAAAATCAACACCAATCCATTTCTCCTCCAAATGACAACCTCTTTCACGAAGTTTGAAATTTCAATAAGCATTGGACATCTCACTTCACCCCATCCCTAAGTGTTGCGATGCTTTCATATTTGTAGCGTTCAATCATCTAGTCACTACGGGTTTTTTAAAACTATTTTTTACCCAAAAAAACGTATACATTATGTGTTAATGAAGATTTTTTCGCTTAAAACATTGTATCTGGGAACGGTTAACTGGAAGAGAAAATGGTGAAATGGTTTCATAACTCCAAGTTTTTCCCACTCTTAAAGACTCCTTCATATCTTCCTATCTAGTCTTGAAAGTTCTTAACTGCGAGAAGATACCCTGAGGGTCATCGTACTATATAAGTAAGAAGTTCTCAGTACTTGAGACAGTTTTCTGACTTAAATCAGTGCTTATTAAATATAAATAAAACTTGTGTTAAGCGACTACTAACAACTGCACAAAATTCGGTCGCTAAAGAAAATGGTCGCTTATTACACGTTTTTGTAGCATATTATTGCGAAATTCACATTAATCTTATGTTATAAAATTTCAATAGAATTGTCGACGATTCTGTTCAGTTTTTAACATAAGATTCATTTTCAGTAACTCTTAAAACCAACAATACCTACTTTTGATAAATTTTGATGTAAAGAAGGGAATTTTGAAAAAGGTCGCTTAATGAAAATAGTCGCTAAATAGACGTAATTGCTCGAACAGGATTAGCTAAGAAACCAGAATATCATTTCTAAACATAGTCTGCACGACAACCTTATAGTTTTAAATGACTTATCCCAACTGAGAGAGGTACAGATAACAGGGGAGAAAACCAGTTTAAAATCCGTAATTCTCAATGAAACCCTATGTTGTGGGTACTGATTGGAATCGTCTTGACGAGACGATTCCATTGAGTACCAGCAATAAAGGGTATGTGCAATAATAGTCGAAATATTTTGATCTAAAATCCAAAATAACCCCCCCCCCCCCAATCTGTAGCTCTGGCAACAGTAAACTGGTGCATTAAGATTACACTGTCCGATTCGACTCTGAAATGCTCCATAGGCATTCAATACATACCATGTAGCCATTGCTTTGTTGAGGCTCCAACTACTGACTACCGCTCCGTAAATATACAACACGACTTAGGAGTTACAATGTGAAGCATATAAATAAGTCAAGAAAGACAACCCTTGGTGGATTAAAGGATTAATCCGATCAGGCCGAAAGACAAATAGTTGGTTAGATAAGATGTGATCTTTTCAATTCCCTACACAGAACCTTAACTTTATCTAGTAATATTTAACCTTATTATATATCTACCCCCATCAAGAATCTTGCATTCTGATTTATTGAAAAAAGGTTTAATTCACAAATGAAAATAATTGTTAGCACGCATTTTTTTTTTTTTTTTTTTTTAAATCTTCCTCACAAAATGTTCCCATAAGAAACCTGTTTTGATATCTAACAAATCTATACAATTTTGCTTCAAGGAACAGAATAATAACATATGAAGAGAGTATTGTTGCTTATTCACACAGTGCGATTAGGTTTTTCGTTTCATACTTCTATGACATCAACAAATACTTCCTCAATCTCTTAATGGATGAAAAACTACAAAGATTATGCTAGACTGTCCGTTTGTAAGGCTTATTTCAGCATCGCTAGTTTGCCTAACCAAAATTCTGCCCATGTCTCCGGAGTCTTGTGTTGGACAATCGGTTTTAAATAACAATCGATAATCGGTATTTATTTCGAAGAGTAAGTCAACTAATGATCGATTGTACAATTGTTTTCTTACAACAGCACTGTCAGTATCATCATGTGAAAGTTTAGTTAAAACTCATGACCTAAAGACTCTTTCTGCAGATTTTTCTACCAACTTCATGGCTCAGCGCGAAACAGTTGAAACTGCCTATAAACATATAGGCAGTTACAACTGTTTCACACTGGGCCACCAAGCTGATGTCAGTTTCGAAAACAATAAATGATGGCTGTCATTTATGTGTTGGGAACAGATTAATCAATTATTAAATTTCTTAATCGATTGTCACAATTTGACAAAAAAAAACCCCAACTGATTATCGATTATAATCACTACTCCTGACAGCACCAAAGTTTTGAATACTCTGAAAGCAAGGTTAAACCTAAGCAAAACATCATCAAACCGTTTAGCTTATAACCTAGTTACCCGTTAAGCCATTGCGACCCAGCGTTAGAGATGAAAATTTGCAAACGTTATGAAATAGTGTCCCGCTTTGCACGAAATTTCTCGTGCAATGCGGAATACCATTTCCTGAACGTTTTTATCTCGAAGCAGGGCTGGTGTCGCTTTATGAAACACGCAGCAATTGAATTGACTGTGCTCATAATTATGTTTTATGGGCTTCAATCCTAATGGGGTTAAAATATCACGACCCCAAGTGCTACACGTGACCTCAGCTTATTTGCATAAATGAACTGAAGACACGTGACCAAGGCGTCAGTCGTCAACATTATCTTTTTGGAATCAAAACGCCATGTGTGTCCACGCGTTCCAATCTGCGTTTTTCCCATGAAACTGAAAAATCGATCGAAATTTGAAAAAGAGGACGGCGTCCGTTATTTTCCCAATACAAATTATTTTTCAGTATATTCAAAGGGCAGCCATTCAATAAGGTTTCTGCGGGCCTACTTTGAATCTAAAGGTCGAATCATTAACTATTTGAAATTCAGTTTTTTCTTTTATTTGTTTATTTTGAGAATTATAAACCATAACAAAAAAAACATATCCGGGTATGATAGGACAGATACTGGTAAAAAGAAGTATTTTTTTTTCTTGATCATCCGTAGTACTGGGGCCCGTTTTACTATACATCTTACGCAAAATTTAATCGTAAGTCAAAATAACAAATCGTACCTGGTGTTTTCATTCATTGATAGATTGTGGCTTGCAATATCTCATCGGAATCGTCTTTAGAAGACGATTCCAATGAGATGATGCATGGCAGAATTCCATATTTAGTTACTTATCTAGAAGCAACGTTAATTTTAGACTTACGCAAAATGATCGTAAGATTTTTAGTAAAACGGGCCCCTGGTGAGTATGATACCACGAATCCATGGCTAGGTGATCTGGTGGCCGATATAAGACTAAAAAGTTGTTAAAAGAGGCGTTAAGGCACATTAAAAGAAGCAAAAAAAACATGTTTAGTTTTACGATACAAACGAGCAAATGCATAATTAGTTCTACTGGACAATTGAATTTGGTTTATGGATGGATTCTATATAAATCTACATGCACTTCTATATAAAACAGCAATGTCGTAGATCTGATTGTAATTAATCATTTCGAACACACACACAAACAACAACAACAACAACAACACACACACACACACACAAGATATTAATTTAGATTCCAAACTTTACTCGCAGCTTGAAATCATTGCCCAGTTTATTTTAACGGTTGAACCGAAAGCTAAAATTGCAAATCCTGTTCAAGAGGGGCAGCTGGACTCGTTCCCCAGAGAGCCGATAATTCAGTAACCATGGGTACCTACGGTACAAGGTAAGGTCACAAGACCGCAAATTAGAAACCTTATCCACTTGTCACCAAGGGTTCTACCTTAGAGTTTGTACAAATCAATAATCATCCATTAACCCTTATGCAGCTTTGGATACAGATTTGAGCTTAAAAATTTGAGCAAGCGCATGGGATTTGTAACAGTTTAGATTGTGCACCAAGTGAAGACGATCAGACTCTTAATCTACACAGTCTAATTGGCGTATTAATTTTGGCGCTATGAAGGAAGACTTGGTGGAAAATATCAAGTTCATCCTAAGATTGAGATACTCTAATAAACTAATATTTAAGCTATGACCGGGCACATACACACGAACAAAGTAAGCATATAATCGTGGACAGATTTCGGAAGCGAAGGGTTTCGGAAATTGTGTTAAAAATCCTTTTGAATCTTAGTGAATGGAATTTACAAGTTTTCAAAAGAGGTGCAAATAAGTTCACGCCAAATATATTCTTCCGTTGGCTCGAGCGGGCATAATTTGATGACGTCAGAGGCAGGTGCGACTGATTCCGCAGTCAATTAAAAAAGGCACGCGACCCTCGCCAGCTGTCGGTCGTTCAGCCAATCAAAATGCTTGGTTGGAGACTTGAAATTCGATCAATTTAGATATTTCGGGCACATGATTAGCCCCTGAATTGTATTTGGTGGTTAAGTAAATATCTTAATAGTTCAATATATGGCGATAAAAGCTCGGTATGAATCCATTCAGCCGACGATAACACGACATACTTCAAAAAGAAGAGTTTATTTCATTGTTTAATAATAACCGACCCGCTCGGCTGGCGCTCATCTATAAAATAGCATGGTTATGTATAAAACATTTACAACTGAAAAATGCGAACTAACAGCAAATGAGATGAATTTTATACCCTTTATTTATATGAACCGTCTCATAAAACGGATCATCTCGATCTAGCAAATGTTATCGTATATCCAACCGATGCTCGAGATCACGAGGCTGTTGAATCCGCATAACGTCGTTGAGTTTCATACGCGGACGCTGATTGGCCGTGACGTGTGGCTAGTCCTATCAAAATGATCGTAATTGAATTTTTAATTTGGCCTGAAAATATGTTATGTTTGCAAATACGAACAAAATTCTACGTCTGATGAGCCTTGAGCATGCCTTATCCGGATTTCTTGCTATGGATGGGACATACCTGCGGAATTATTATAAGATCCAGAGATTTGTACATGTACAGATATTTCAAAAAACTCATTTTCAATTGAGGTACGTTATGGATGGCACCAAATATTACCCTTAAAAGGATAGTTAAACGTCCCGAAAACGCTGTTCGAGAACAAGAAATTAGTACACCGTATCCTCTTTCCTATTTTTTTTCAAGTCGTGCTCAACCATTTCCATTCCTTAAATTAGAGTTTAGTCTTGACGTGGCCCACATATGAAATTGTTGGAAATGTCATGCACATGCTCGACTGTTGTTTTTTTTTTCTACAGGAAGAACAAGGTAAGGGAAAACTAATGAACAAATGTGACATCTAAGACTATGGGTACATTGTGTGACCCGTCACGTGAAAGGGACCATCTTGGTTGTGCGTAAAGTGTCGATCTAGTCAGACTGCACGGATTGTGCAGACTGACTAGGTTCGAAACTTTTCGCAATTGCTTATTTTCTGAATCTTTAATCTAAATCTACCTTCGAGTGATAGAATCTTTGAAAATTCGACCTCTGGTTGATCTATGGTGGACCCAAGATTTTTAGCAAATATTCATTATACGGAGTTTCCAGATGGTCCCTTTTCGCGTGACGGGTCGCGTTTATTTTCCCACATTTTCACGATTTCTGAATAGTCTTTGATCATACTCTAGGCTGAAATTCGAAAATAAAAACGGATAGAGGGAGTAAAAATATGTTCTTATTCTAATTCCAGTCCTTAATACATATTTCTAGTACTATGTACTCCAAAAGGGGACGTGTTCTAACTCCAGTCTTTTTTTTTTATATATATTTTTTTTTGAAGCAGTTCTATTTTTAGTTATAAAAAAAATAACATTATTTGTATGAATACCTCATATTTGTCGTCTGGTAGACATTTAACAGGATGTTACTAGGTGAACTATAGGGGAAAACAGTGATGTTAAAAATTATCATAAAACATTGTAATTTAATTCGCAGTCGTTTAGCACGCGACACCCGTTTTTTGTGTCGGTTGATTGATATTTACGATGCGGGACAAAAAATATAAAATTTTCGACAAGCCACGTAAAAAATGGATGGTTGGTTTGTTCACAAAATTTTGAGCATGGTAATTATCAAGGGTGTTCAAAATATCGTAGGAACAGTTTATTCTAGCAGTAGCGCATTCACTGACGTTTTTAGCTCGGCTGTTTTCGGAGAAAACCCGAGGGTTTTGCTATAGCCTGTGTGTCGTCGTCGTTGTCGTTGTCGTCGTCGTGCGAAAACTTTGACATTTTGTGATATCTCTGGTTCTACTGAAAGCATTTACTTATAACTTGGCACACATGTTCACCATCAAAAGAGCAACCTATACTATCAGGAGGGGATAACTCTTGATGCATTTTGAACAAATTATGCCCTTTTTTCGACTTAGATTTTTTCCCTCGTCCAGCACTCAACAGCAGAGCGTAGGCACCCGTAGGCGGTGCTCTTGTTTGTACCTTTTTGCACAACTTTGAAGGCCGATCGAAATCTATACCGTCTGGCGAAACTTTTTTCACAAACATGCAAAGAGCAGGAGAATGGTATGTTGAAATTCTGCACGAAAAGGAAATAATTGGGCTTCAGAGGGAATCTCGGAATTTCACGACCCCCTCTAGATCCACCACAGGCTAAGTTGTAAAAGAACTGCAAAAATCCGAACCATTTGAATTTGTCATTACTCAGGGTTCACTTTCCAGACGGTTGAGCTGTGGATATTTTGCAATGAATCAGCTAATAAGTTCAAATTTCTTCTGAGTCATGTCTCATTTTCAAATAATGTAACACCTACTAATTAAATTAAACAAAAACGGATATCAAAGACTTCGCATTTGAAACCGACTGCTTTATGTCTATTTTAACTGCTTTGAATCCCATTTTCGAGCAATCATAATTAAAGCCTTAAACATTACTTGCTGAGAAGTGTGCTTCATCGAAAGGTTTTCTTTCTTTGGGTTTTCATGCAAAAACTATAACCAGAACACAACAGAACTTTACCAACTGAAAGCGTTCCCGTTTCGTTTAAGAAATGGCACTCGCTTTTCGCATAAACTTCATTGCGAAACTAGATACACTTTCTTCAAGGTTTTATCCAAAATCACAGGACAAGCCACACTCTATAAGCGCACTTTGTAAACTCTGCCTGGAATAGCATAATTTTCCGAAAAGTCTGAGCGATGGTCCGAATGATGTTTTGTACTTGGTCTGAACGAAGGTTTTTAAGATAGCTCATGGTTGTTTACATCGGCCCTTTAACTAACGGGTCATAAGTTGGTATTGGACAATCTCTGCTTTTTCGTTTATTATTCCACGTGGATCGACCAGGTCCTCGAGATGGGCACAGAAATGCTTGGCTCTCATAATGAAATTAACCTAATAGAACTGGTGGAAGACGAATTTTATCGAAAAGACAAACAAGCACTCGTGTCTCTTGAACACGGAGGATAAATAAACACCACGTGATCAAAAATAATCAGATTGCAGCCAGTAAACTATCAATTCCTGATATCTCTGGATCTAAACCCTAATCAATTAGCGCATTTATCAGAAATTTGCAGTGGACGTTTGGTCCAATTACGGTGTGTTCCGGTCGGCCCATGTCCGAGATAAAATCGTTCTCACCGATTATATTAGGTTTTTGAATTGGACATCTGTCAATTCTGCGGAGTCATTTGCCCTTGGGTACCATGCGGTCCATTTAAGGAAAATTACAAGATCTCGAACAAACTTAAAACTACATGTACTGAGTGGACAAGAGGCGCGATGCTTATGAAATGGTCCCGAAGTGCCGCTTCTGCTTGGCCTGCAAAGACTGAAAATCCAAAGTTCCCTTAGTTTTATTCCTTCTTGTCAACTTAAAAGTTTCAACCAAAAAATTACGTCTACTTTCAAACAAGGACGACGACAAAGACGACGAAGAAGATTTGAAAGCGTGGATTCTTTTTAGATTGCCTTGGACATGGTTTACGTCTTCAATAATTAGAAATTACCAAATTTAATATTACAGCTTCAAAAACAAGGCTGGCTCAATGCTATCTTAATTATTGCATTGAATAATTGATAAGCCAAAAAACCATATTGATGCACGAAGAAATACATAGAATGAAAGAAAACATTTAATAAATATTTCAACGACCGATAAATCTTAAAGGAACAATGTGTCCTCTTCACAAGTAGGGCTAACGGAAACGAATAGCAGATCATCTGGGAAATCCGTAAAAAAAGATATCTGAAGAAGAGATTTGTTCCAGTAGCGTAGCGGTTATCCGGAGGTCTTATTTCATGAATAATTATATAGAATGATATTAATATGTTCAGAAAATAGCCCGTCATCGGAAATGGTCGACCCTGGTCAGTCTGCGCAGTAGCGCAGCTTGACCAGGGTCGACAATTTTCGCATTTCCCAAAAAGGTACCCTTTTCTCAAGAGGGGTTACAAAGGTCCATATATAATGAATAGATAAATGAATAAAGAAAGGACAGGAAAAATTCAAAAGTGTAATGTTTCATTTTCGCAAATAGAATAAATAGAAACAAATCCGTTTTATCATAGGAAAAACGAACTTAAAAAAAATATGAGAACTCGATATCTACCATTTGAGACCCTTATATTCGGTAACACATGTGTGGTCTGTATGCAAATGACGACACCTCTTGGTTAGTGGGATTTCGGCGACATATGTCACTTTTATGGTATCTATAATAAACCTAATTAATGAATTACGACTTATGAAAACCTAGTGGCTAGTCAGACAGTCAAATGGTCGAAATGTCGCCAGTAACTGACCGCCGACCTGACCGCAAACATGACATAATCAAAATATTGTCAAAATAATTGTTATGTAATTGGCGATGTATTGATTGGAAATTAAAAAGCAAAATAAATGAATTTGAAAAATTGAAAGAATTATTCTGAAGGGAATATATATAAAAATTCAATGTAAACACTCGGTTTTTCAATAATTCGGCAAAACAATTTATTATTTTTTCTTGGAAAAAGGTCGTTTTTACCGAAATAATGAAATACCGAGTTTTTTTTTTTCTATCAAATGAATAACGATGAGTATTAATGGCCTTAAGACAAAATTACTATAGATTAAAGTAGGAATGAAGAAGGCTTCGTTTCTTCTTCTTTTACTTCCGCTTCTTATTTTTCAAGTTTTAATCAGAATACATACAGTTCATAAATATCAATAAAAGAGAACTATAACCAGGCTCATCCGGCCAAGGTTATTCCTGCTGCAAATACATGTACGTAGGTTACGATGGCTGCGGCTCTTGGCGACGATATTTAGCCATCTGACTAACGGCCTAAAGCAAAATAAGGAATCTGCGACCATCAAAATTATTGTCGTACATTGGCGAACGTTAGTCGATTCATAATTTTGAGAAGAAACTATCGATTCGAAACCGCCGTTACTCACGTAGATTACCTCCACAACAAGATCAAAATGAAGGTTCAAGCCATCCGTGTTGCTATGGTAACATAAAGTCCAGGTGAATTTGTTTAAGGTCTGCGGGGGTGACAAGTTTACAAGTTTAAGGGGCAGGTGTTGCGGAAGACTTAAAAGGGATCGAACCCTTTACCTGTATGTGACAAACTTTTCGACCCAGATCCTGTATCTAATCATGATTTATGAAATATCGATTTCGATTTCAAGTAAAAAAAATCTAACTTTTAACCAAAAGGAAAATGCATTTCATAATTTCAAGTATATTTCGGGTGTTTTTGTATTACTCGAGGTGCTTATTACTTAATGTACGTGTGAGGTGTAACAAAATTGACAGGTGTAAAAGGTATTGATACCGTTAACTGGGCGGTGTTTATTGTAATGACTGAATATTTTATCAATCGATTATGAAACGACCCATAATTTGGGCCCTGTCGCGTGCCGCTATCCCCAAAACTTCAAAGGGATTTTATATCAGACAAAATTGACAGCCTGGGCCCGGTGTTCAGCACATAAGTGTGAGTTCAAATTTACAACACTAAAATGTTCACTTCAAGTGAAAAGAAAAATCATTGCTGTTTGGGAAGTGCGATCTTGTGCGAGTCTAGGGATGCAATGGCAGATTCAGAGGGGGGGGGGGGGTTCATGTGATTTAAACGACCCCCCATCTTAAGCCCAATTATTTCATTTTTCAAGCAGAATTCCAATTAAACCTTATGCTAATCATGACATATTCCTGTCGTGAACTTTGACAGACAGTCTATACTAAGATTAGCCTGCACAGTTGTGCAGTCAGATCTTAGCATACACTGGCTGTCTTTTTGCATGATATACTACTTGACGATAACTCTAACATGTTATTGTTCTAGATTTGTATGTATTTTAGGCCGGTGGCCTCTATGTAAGATACTTGATAAACTCGTTACGCAAAACTCTGGACTTTATGCGGCAAAACCTTGAGGCAAGCTCCATGATATTCCAAAAGACAGGGTATATGATTTAAAAAAAATAAGTTCAGCAGGTTAAGAATTATGATTGTTTTATTATAGAAAAAAAGAACCTTTTTCCAGGATCTGCCACTGGGATGGGGACCGAGGGTTGGAAAAGCGAAAAGTCATAGAATTATTTGGTAACTGTAGTTACGACATTTTGCTTGTCCACTTCGGGGTATTATAAGAAAATTTCATTTTCGGTTGACATCTCCTCCCACGAGAAGAAATTCTAGATCCGCACGTGGAAATTGCACTGATCCACTTAGGAGAACTTTGCTTTGCTTGGCGCTCGGTTCGCTCAATAAACGATATACTTACTCATAAGCTATCGATCTCATAGGCCATCCTCATGCTAAATAGATCTAATATGAATATTTGGGAAAAGGTCAGAAGTTGCGGATACAGAAGCTAATCGGCGTGGGTTTGTAAGGAAATTCCAAATTGTTAAATAAGAATAAACGTGTATTTCTGGAATTGACCCCAGGATAATGCTCTGTGTTCGGTATTCCAAAAGGTTTGCGTGTGCACAGTCCGCGCAGTCTGACTGGGCTCGACATTTTACGCACAATTCAGGTTGTCCCTTTCGCGTGACGGGTCACATATTTATTAATTTAAATAGATATAGGCTAGCCATCTGTTTCGCCTTTAAAATTTTAATATATTCATTCAATGGGTGTGCGACAGTTGTGAGCTCTTAAACCCAGAGCCCAATCCCTTTGATCTGAACCGACGCTAGGGTTCAAATAACCCCATCTATTTACCTGAGCATTTGGAAGCCCTTTCATTACAAAACCGAAGCCCAAGAGCCCAGAATAAAATAACGGTGTTTTTACAGTAAGAATTATTAACCCTTCGAATTCCTTTTCCGAAACTTAAAGCTGTTCCAGGAATTAAAAACAGACATTAGAATATTACCATTTTAGACGAAATTTATAGGTGAATATTGAACAAGATTTACTTTAATTTTTCGAACAGTAGTCACCAAAAATGAATTAATTTTCCTTCAAATATCCCTCAAATTGCTAAAAAGAAATTTGGTATCCTCTCTAACAAAAATGGAAAGGTCAGGGTTAAGTCCCAACTGTTTACTCTGCCCCTATCACAAGAGGGTAACAGTCGGCAGTTTTTGGGGGTCCCTGAAACACACCATCTGTCGCTTTTATTTCCTAATTTGGTAAAACGAAAATGTTTGTTTAGTCCAATTCAAGTGATACAATGTTTCGCATTTAGCATATCTCTGTGAAACAAATTTTTGCCGACATCTGAAAAATAAGTAAATGAAGTATCTGCAGGATATCTCTTTAGTCCAAAATATTGTTGGAGATAATGTTTTAAAGTAGTGGACCCCTAACGTTTCGGAAGTCATGAAATTAAACAGCGTTAACCGAGGTTCTAAATGATTTCATTAGGATAACTCATTCAACATTGTGAAAGATCACGCGTCCCGATTTTTAGGAGCAATTATGGCTTCACTACCTTAAGTAAAGATATTCTCATTTTTACAAGTAAAACATAGAAGGTTCGCTGTCCTTGGGGTACGATTAGATGAGAATTGCGAAGTTGTCGTGATAAACCATTTGCAAAGCATATTCTGGTGCTAAAATTTAAGGCAAATTTATTCATTATCTCATTTTTGCCACGAGGATTATATATATAGTATTATAACCAATGTGGCAAGAATGAGATTTTGAAACAATTGCCTGTAACAGAACTATCAGAAACCGGTGCATAGGTGCTCTAAATCCTACATAACCGAGCGTTGTAATTTTGTATTTTATAAGATAATAGGTATACTTTAAGATAAATATGTGACCCGTCACGCGAAAATGGACCATCTGGGAACTCTGTACAATGAACATTTGAAAATGAGATTAAGTCTAGCATAGATCGACAAGAGGTCACATTTCAAATATTCTTTAACTGGAAGTTGGATTATTCATTCTAGATTCAGAAAATAAGCTAAGTATGAAAAGTTTCGACCCTAATCAGGCTGCGCAATCCGCGAAGTCTGACTAGGGTCGACATTTACGCACTGCCCAGATGGTCCCTTTTCGCGTGACGAGTCACATATATATTGTGCAAGAAAGAACTGCCTGGAATGGACGACATGTATCGAACATGACCATGCCTGATCAGGCTCGATACAAATCACCTGAAGTTGAATTTCTGGAACATTGAAAAGCCATTCTACTATGCTGTATGTTTTTTTTATTTCTCTAAAGCAACATTTGATTGACCTTTGTTAGATTAGATTTTTCATATTTTTAGTCTAGCGAGTTCCAGATTGTTTCTTATCCGCGCGACGGTTTACATGTGAATGTTATATATGGTTATGGTGCTAATTCACGGGCTTATTTAATCTTCAAGAGAGGTCTCCTTATAAGCTCAATGACCATCTTATCTCTCCATTTTACTTTATTTTCAAGGTCAATGGCATCTTATATCAAGTAAAATCTAGAACTTTCAGAGTTAAATGAATCATGGGTTTAATCCTATGTTTATTTACGTGACCGAAAAGTCTCTGAAAATCCATCACCTGAGCAGTTCAACGTTCAAGTTGACAAAACGCTCCCAATTCACGGGATAATTAAGTACGCCAGTACTGGGGCACTCGCGAGCTCTCCTAAACCTGAATACAAGACAAGATGTGTTTCAAATACGAGTAAATGGTAAATATTTTTTACAATTTTATGATTATTATTAAGGTATATGCAAGTAGGACAGGGTCTTCCGTGAAAACCATGTAAATATCCACAAAAACTAGTGAATTTGAAAAATATTAATTCACAATCTCGTAACAAGAACTCAGATTGGACGAGTTTTATGTCTAGACCAATCGCAGACTTCGTTACAAAATCCGCAGACAAATTATCAAATCAAAGTACGGACAAATGTCTCTCAATGCACTTTAAGCTGATGAAATATTTCATAATGCTACTCTCCTTTAACTTTTATTTGAATTCCAAATATTCCAGTTACTTTGATCATTTCAAAAGCACGAAGCTTTAGTTACGGCGTTGAAATCCCCTACCAAAAACCTACCGGATAAAAATGATAGAAAATGCGAACGTTCGACAGTTATCTCAATAAAAGCAGTTTTTTGATTGGCCAATCGACTCTTTGACTGACAGCAGCGATCTGTTAATCAGGCTGTCACAACGTTGAATATTCTTTCCGTCTCTACGTTTTTGGGAGTTTTCTTTTAACCTTTGTCATGCTTAATCCGGAATACTCCATTTTTTGACAGGGGTATAGACAATGACCAGCCTTCCTAAATGTGCAGTCTGATCTTAGTCTTTACCACCTGATTTTCCTTTCTTAACCAGAAAAGCTTAAAAATTATACTGTATTTGAAGAATGAATACATGTGTCAAAACTGGAGCATCCAGTGCTTTCAGTACTTTGGTTTTAATGCAGGTTGTCTACGATATTTATTCAGTTTGACAAATGGTTAATCTTTGAGTTGTGCATTTGTGCCCCGTCGCGCGAAAAGGGACCATCTGGGAACTTCGTAAAATAAATATTTGAAAAGGAGATTGGTTCTAGAACAGGCCAACCAGTGGTCGTATTGCAAAAATTCTTTCACTGGAAGGTAGATTGTTTACTATAAGATTCAGAAAATAAGTAAAGTGCGAAAAGTTCCGACCCTAGTCAGTCTGCGCAGTCCGCGCAGTCTGACTAGGGTCGACACTTTACGCACTACCCAGATGGTCTTTTTTCGCGTGACGGGTCACATATATTTCAACGTATAATGTTATTTAAACGCGTACATTTGATAATCTTGCTAAGACGAATATAGTTGCTGAAAAGTGAACCGAATCACACCGGTCACGGTCCATTGCAACTCACATTTTAAGGGGGTAGGGGAAGATGAATGTCTTTTCTTGACTCACTCCAGGTGGAACATATATTACTTATTAATATATGCCATTCCCGGTTTTTACACTAATCGTTTATTTTTCAACACCCTAGAGGCCTGCAGAGTTGTGGCGGGAATTGGCGATGATGACTTTTTGAGTATTTGAGGTCAATTCATGCTTTGGGCATTTTTTTTCTAATAGAATTTAATCTAATTTACAACAATCTTTTAGTAATATCCCGGCGACTGGAGCACATAACCGTGGATTCCTGGTTTTTCTGTCACCTGTAAAACGACAAAATTCCTTCCGTGCCACAAACAGCTGGAGGCTAGGAAAGGATGTGATGGTAGTACTGGTGAAATACAAGGAATCCATTGTTAGGTGCTCTAGCCGCCGCGAAAACTGAAAATAGTTTAAAGCGGCGTAACGACGGATCCATCGATAAACTCATCCACGAAAAGTATCGATGGACCTATCGGTGAATCTGCCGACGAACAATATCAACGAAAGGCATCGACGGACCCATCGATAAAAAAAGTTCAACATTCAGGATGACAAAAGGTTTACTAACGTTTAATATAAGACTTATAAATACTATACGTCAACACTTTGGATCGAACATTAACCTGCGCCAAGGAAAAACGAAACCCCTGTTTGTATGTTTAAATCCCTCTTATAGAAATCTTGGGGTTCGTTTTACTTAACTTCTTATGTTGAAAGCGGCGTTAAACTCCATTCAATCAATCAATCTTTCGAAACAATTAATCGTTAGACAAAATTACAAATCGTACTTGGTGTTTTCTTTCATTGTAAGATTTTGCTTTGCAGTATCGGTTTAAATGAGATGGTGCACGACGGAATTCCATATTTAGTTACTACTGTAGAAGCAACTTTAATTTTGGACTTAAGCAAAAAAAAATAAATAAAAATCGTAAGGTGTTTTAAAAAGTAGAACAGGCCCTAGGATCAATCGCAGAGAAGCAGTACCAACGTTCCTTGGAGAGAGAGTATAAAACGACTTTCAGTCAACGGTCCAGGATTAATATTTTATACTGCAAAACAACGAATTGAGCCAAAGGATAGATAGAAACAATGTTTATCGTCGGTTTAATTTATAAACCTCGTAACTGCAGCTTCAGTTAAGCTGTAGTGACGATGTTGTAGAATTTAACCGACGAAATAAAACTCTAGAATATTCCTTGGACATGTAGTATCAAATATAGGTCTACAAGTTTTATTGAGCGTTCAAAGATTAGTCTTATTGAATATATTGCTCCCTAACTATACTTCTATAGCTAGCTCGATTGACAATTTATTTTTTATTTTTTTTTCGTTTTCATGCTTCCGCCATATCGTGAAAAGGTTTTAATACTACTGTCTGTTTGTCCGTTTGCCCCCCCCCCCCTTCATAAAGAGAAGACTTTATATAACACGTGTGTAATGTTTGTAACAAACCCTTTCTGTTCGTTCCATTTTCGATGTCATCAGTAAAGGTCAAGTTCATTTTTAAAGGTCAAATATGTGAAAATTTTGAATTTCACATTGAAAGTTTCGCTTTGCTGTTGATATCCACATAGTATCAAACTACTGTTTTTGGAAAAAATCAGTGGCGGAGGCAATTGTGTTTAATAAAAAAATCTTGTTCACTGTAAAAAAAAAAAAAAAGAATAAAAGAAGGGGTGTATCAAATAGATGGCTCTTTCGGAAGTACAAATATATAGAAATCATTGGTCACCATATCGTTTTCAAGTACAATAGGAGTAAGGGTGAATATTTGTTTACCTTTTGCCAAAAAGAATCGGACGAAAGATAAGTCATAATTAGGGTTAATCATTCTGAAGAAGATTACGATTGATTCAGCCTAATAGATTTTATCGATGAATCGATCCCTAATCATATTGGGTTTCAGTCATGACACATTTACTGACCTCATCTTAAGATAGGTCCGTCACGCAAAAAGGGCTAGTCTTGAAAGTAAGTGCAGTGTAAAATCTGGGATGTTTGAACTGAACTCCCCGACGGCGGAATATATTCTTCCCGACTATTTGTCTCTCACCAATGAGTTGATAATCGTAGAACTATTTGAGATAGCAGCTGGAGGCTAGGAAAGGATGTGGTGGTTGTACTGGTGAAAGAAATACCAGGAAACTATTGTTAAGTGCTCCAGCCGCCGCGATATTACTGAAAATATTTTGAAAGCGGCGGTAGACTCTATTCAATCGAGCAGTTGAGCTGAACTGACTGCACGGTCACAATATAATCCTGGTCGAAATAAAAAGTCATGTAGTTTGATCACATCGATATTAAAATATTAAAAGAACAGTGATATAATTTTGAAATAGTATTAAACATACCTATACCTCCGTGATTTTCACCCAAAACTACACATCTTCTTGTTATAAAATACTTCAAGTCAGTAAGATTTACAGAATAATATCGCAGTTTGGCTTCCACAACTTCGTCACTACAGCTTGAATAAGCTGTAGTGACGAGGCTTTGGTCGCCTAACGATGATTATAAAACAGTAACTTCCTACAAACACTTGCGTAACCTCGACTTTGAAGAAAAAAAATCAAACAAAAATTCACAGAGCGTTGTAAAGAAAAGTGCAACTAACAAGCCTTTCCTCCTTTTCAAACAACGATTTCCTGAAATTTAATTTGGCCACACATGAGAGGATGTTTAAATCACCAATTGAATAGGAAATGTTTAACTACACATTTCTTTTTTCTTTTTATACAGGATGTTATGGGCTGTCATAGAAAATTGTAGACACAGACCATGTTGCACGGAAGTGAGGGCGGACGATTCATTCACCATCTACAGTAGGCGATTAAACCGTGTTAAATACGATAGGGGTTAAAAGCCCTTAACTTGAAATAAGAAGCCCAGTCGGTCCCCAAGGGGAGTCTGAAAAAAGGGGGCAGGTGTTTTTTATAGAATATTTTATTCGCCTCCTTGGGCTCCTTAAAATTACTGTCATTTAAAAAGCAATCAGCCCATTATGTCCAGCGAGGGTCAGTCCCCGACCACTGACCGATGGTCCCTGGTAAAGAAGTCATTTTAGGTCAAGAGTCGAAATTAAAATTCGATCTCTGCATATCTTAAACAAGATTGTTTGATAGTATTATTTTGTACTCCTTTTGACCGTTTCACTTCCTTTTCGAAATATCAGTTTTTGTGCGTATTTTCCTTTAAATGTCTTCAATAAATTGACATGTTTGGAGCATTCGAAGAAGTTAAAAAAGTGGATTCATTGATAAAGCATCTTAGAGCTATGTAATTTGTATTAATTAAAGTAATGATCCTATAACAGTCGATCGCATTTGCACACTGCTTTTTGCATGAACCTCAAATTAGAAGTCGCCGAAAACATTCTGAGAAGTGAAGAAATTGTTTATACTACGAAAGAGTGTAGTCTGCTGCTTTTTCCAATTTAAAGTAATCTGAAATTCTGCCTTAAGATATTTAAATCAACACGTTTAACTCACAACCAAATATAATTGTTAGACATTTTTCTACGTATTCTTCTTTTCTATGCCTTCGAATAAATGAATCATGTTATATGGGATGATACTGAAAATCGGTTTAAAAATATATCCGAAAAATACGAAAGATTGGGAATCGAACCAAGAACCCTTCAACTGAAGTCTCGAGCATATTTTTGGAAGACTGAATGATTAGTCCGGAGGTACAGATAAGGGGGATTAACTCTAGTCTTAAGTCACTTTTTCTCAATGAAATCCTGTGATATTGGTACTCATTTGAATTGTCTCGCAGAGACGATTCCTATGAGTACCTACATCATAGGATATGATCAAGGACTAGAGAAATATTTAAATTTGAAATTCAAAATATCTCCTCTTTCTGCAGCTCTACTGAAGCTGATAAATTTGGACCCTTCAAAAACATAAGGCAGCAGGCATGTGCTTATATTTGATTGTCTGCTGATACGGCCATGTCTGAAAAGTGTGTCGCGTTTCAAAGAAAGATTTTATTCATGAACACATATCTTCGTAAAAAATCGGTTGACACCCGTATCCACTTTATCTTGTTATAGTAGGATCTGTTTTTAACAAATGACCAATTTGACGTTTTCGTCAAAATAAGAATACAAAATAGGAGCGTTCACTGCTTAAAATATCAATAGCGGGAAAAAAAGGATTCTTTTTCAAGATTTGATATTAAATATTCCTTAACTATTTATGCTATTGTTTCAGCCCAAGAAGTTCAAAAGCCTTTCGCCTTTTTAAATGTTATCTACTGATAAAATATTTAAGAGGCTCAAACATTCAATGAAGTTTTATTCTTAAAACGTTTTCTATCTCAAATATACTGTAACTTCAAGGAAAAACACTTTCGAACTGTCAATGTCAAGATAAAAACGCTCGCTAGAAGTTTAAGAAATGTCACCCAGCTTTGCACGTACACTCACATGCAAAGCTGGGTTACAATTTTTTAACGTTCGCAAACGTTTTGGGATCCTGAACGCAGTTAAGAATTAATATGTTCACACTGATGCACTTGTCGTTCCCCATGACACATCCGATTTACTTCTTAATTCCTGGGCACGCATTAATTTTCCATATCAATGCAGAACGAGATGTTTTATAGCGATATGCAAATGAGTTTTTTTCTTGTGGTCACTTTTAATCTCTCTGACCGTTGGTCTCAATATAAACAGGATAAGTTTAAGTAAATTGGGACATTCTGGCTATAAAAGAGGATATGATTTTCTATTTGCCAGTGCGGGTCGTTTCTTCTAAGGTTTAGGTAAAACAGTTTTTTGGAATTCACTGAAAATTTAACCCCCCCCCCCCCGATTCTCTTGAAAACCAGCGAGAGCTTCTGCAATCCTGGTTAAGAACACTTGCACTGCTTACCCTCCGAGAGTAATAATCGTTTGACATTTTTGTCCTTGAAGATTGATTTTAATTATCGCTTTTTTCTTTCATTATTTTCATTATCTTTCAAATTTTAAAGAAAGCTTACTAATATTTGCCATGAACATCTAATACTCTCTTATCAAATCAAGATAAAACCGTTAGCGGCGACTAATTAAAGAAAAATGCAGACTCGAGAACTTTTCCGCTCTTAAAGTACATGTCACGCGTGAAACATCGTTAAATGAGATGCTTTCGTCCCCATGGCAACCCCTATTATCTTGAGAGGGATATTAAAAATCCCTTTTCAGGGATTTGGTTCACGCATTAGGCCACTGAAATCGTGGAAGGCATGCATCTGTAAAAATCAAGATTAATTTATGTGAGTTATGGACGTCGCCGTCTCCGGGGATAAGAAAAGATTAGTTCTGCGCATGTCACATGATTCCATGTCATTCTCAATGTTCTCAAATGCGCCTCAAAGATCATGATTACATAACGCCACCTGGTGTCCAATCAATTTACGGCGCATATATTCTGTATTAATTATCTAAACTAAAATTAAGTATTGGTTTTTCGTTTAATATCAATAAACTCAAAGTGCATCTAAGAAAAGAGTATGAATTAATTACCGCTTATGCGCAATAAACAGCGCATGTTTATCGAAAGTATCAGAGACATACATATACATGTTAGCCTATGTCTAGTATATAAAGATATGTATATATGTATATATGTATAAAAGAACAACAAAAGCAGAATTTGGTAACGATTGTATACTAACTGCAACCAACTAATGATATGAAATTTAAAGTGTTGGGATACTTGCCCTGCGTCCAACATGAAACGTTCACATATATAAGGCGTGTAAGAAATGGCATCCACTTTGCACGTGTGCGCACGTGCAAAGTGGAGGCCATTTTCTAACATTTTTGTATCCCGAGCACAGGGCTAACACCAATGTTGTTTAATTTTTTTAACACTCGATGTGATTAGAAAATGTTATATCTAAACTGATTCAAAATAGAGTAAACTTTGAAATTCAGACTATTTAATACCATTAGAAAGATAGACATGCCACAATACAGAAAACCAATTATATCAAAGAATTTAGCCAAAGGCCCAGGAAGCCTATAAAATCTCTTTGAGTCAAGACGTAATTCAATTCGATTCGTGCTTATAAAACGATGGTGTTGACACGATTTTGAATTCCACATGTGTTTTCAATTTCACCCTAGAGCACGGGCGGTAATTTTGCACGCGCCTCATAGAGTAGGAAATGGGAAAAACAACTTCTTAAACTGATAAGATCTAGAGGGAACCCTTTTGTATAAATAAAGACGTAAGCATGTTTTTTTGGTAGTTCATTTTGTACCTTGATGATAAGTTCGATAAAAAAAATCCGTTTTTTTCTAAATCGCGATAAAAATGTTGCCCATTATTAGACCATTACGAGACTAGTTTTCTCGACCATGACAAAATATAGATCGATGTTCTATTTCCGAAATTGGACGATAGAAACTTATTAGTAAGAGCAGCTTGGAATAAGTTGTAATTACCCACGTGCGACTTGACGCGCTTTTTAGCTGCGCCCTTGTTATTGCCGGGTCTACGTATTTTTCTCTTTCGAAATAGCCCTCATTATCTGATTGTCGTCTTCAACTTCTTTCATTTCAGATCAGTCTAATATTTCGATGCAGAAGGGTTAAATTAGGAAGACAGCTGCCTATGAAGTCAAGTTTATCTTTTCCTAAGTTTCCTTTCGTCAAAATTCTTGCGGAAGAAAAGTAGACCATCGCATAATTTTGAAATATCGAATAGAAATACTAAATCGTTATTGCTGTACATGTAGATCTATGAAAAAATACGGGGATTATAGTTTAAGAAAAACATGTTTATACTTTCCGGTCGCTTATCGTTATCATTATTATTTTTTTTTTTTTGTCTCTGTTTGTGTCAATAGTAGCTAATGTTTTAAGGAACCCAACTTTACCTGAACATCCAGGTACAAAAATAGAGTGGCTTCCCAGGGGTCGTCAGAAATCAGTCTTTGACGCACATAGTTATGGATCTCATAACCTATGGAACTCGTTTAACATTTAATAAAATTCACGTTATTGGCCAAAAAGAGAAACGATCAACCTAACCACACCTATGTATGAATACGCGAAGCAGGTTTATACACAAGTGTTTTCGTTTTTAGTTTCATTCTTTCATTTAAACAAAATATCGTCTTCTTTTCTTATATATGTAAGATTTTAGGCCGTGAATAAAATGAGAGAAGAAAGGGGAGCAATTATTTTATTGATTTAGGGATAAGTATGGTAGAACTATTTTGTAGGCAACCATACAAAAAGAAATGAACATGTACTCGTTTGTCGTGAATGTGTATAATTTTGGCATATTAGAGAACCCGTTTTGGTTAAACCTATACCACGTGGTCTTATCATTCATTAAAGCACGTGCAAACGTTTTAAAAATCACGGAATAATGCTCGACGAGATTAATTAAAGGACAAATGTGCAAGTCAAATTCTTTATTTCATAATTGTAAGATGATTGCGAACATTTACGTAACATAAACACGTGAAATGTGTCACGAATCCATAAAATTCGGGGTTTGAATGAGTTTTCAAGGGGCAACTTCCGGTACACGATAAGGTTCGGCATGTGGAACCTGTCCGAGATGTTGCGTTATCACTCTAAAGACAACATCTTCGTTTTACTTCAAAAATATCGTAACTACAGCTATTAAAAAGCTGTAGTTACCATGTTTTTTGAAGTAAAATGAAGTCCTATAATATAACATTTGAGCCAGCTGTTTTGTATTAGGTCGTTTTTATCGCCATTTTAGATCGCAGCTTGTGTATTCACAGAAGTTAATTTAGATTAACACAAGCATGTCATCTCTAGGGTCAGACTTTCTTAAACAGATCTTTCGATAGACATCTTTAAAAATTCTGAAGTGCATTTGGTAATTTTTACGGACTACCCCTGAATGACGTAGATCAAAGTTCTGCCTAGTGCATGTCAATGATGTGTTGACCCCCACACAAGAAGCAGAATCGAGGGGTATTCATCTTGGTTGTGAGAACTTGTTTCCCAATCTATTTGTAATGACTACGTTTCACCAATTATGTCATGATATGATCCAACATTGGCGCGCGGTTTCAAAAAGTCGGCATTAACTCATTCCCAGAAAAAAAAGAAAAAACAGAACGCACGCATCCGTGCTAAATACGGGTTCACGCGTACATGTATATTGTACGCGTATACATAAATTGACGTGCGCGCGTAATTATCTACGAGATCTAATGCGTCTTTCGCGTTACACTTATTCTTTCTCTCATACTTACTTATCCAAAATATGGATAATAGTATTCTAACATTTTTTCTAAATTAATATTGATCGACCTTCGTTTCGTCCCGATGACCTTTTACGAGTTAGGTTGAACCATTGACCATCGTGTGATTAGCTCACAATTATGTGATTTCTAAATTAGAGTAATTGAATAATTTCCTTATTATGTATAAAACCGAAAAAGTGATGAAACCGCATATGAATAAATAATCTCTGTACGTGACTACGGTCATATCGTAGGAGGGTAGCCAGGTGCCGTAATTATTGGGGGGTACTTGTTTGTTTCAGGGTAAGGTTGCTTTATCTTTCTGACGCGAACAACAAAAGCTATATTTTCATGATGAAAATATAGCTTTTGTTGTTCTCGAAATGAAAAGTTCATCGATCTAAACACGAAAAGAATCGATTATTCTTTTTCGATTGAATAAATGAGACGAAATTAGAACCTTCTACGATTAAAGCGTCATGACGTCATATATAAATTAGTCCCGCTTATATAACGTCAAATGTGTCGAAATGAATGAAAGCAGGGTTTATACTTTTGATAATTTCCAAAAGTTTTTCGGCGATATTACTTTATAATAATCTACATAAAAGTATTTAAGAATCCATTTTAGTTGAAAACAAGCAAGTCACTCTAATGCCAATGATCTCGCTCTGAAAAAACAAATCGTCAATGGGTGAAAAAACCTTGTATTAGCCAAGGCTCAGTTTTTTGATCGAAAGAACATGTTTTGTCTATTTGGCACACTAGGCCTAGGCTCATGAAATTGTAACAATCATTAGTTATTAAATACTTTTAGCGTCTATGTGCGAATTATGCTCATTTTGTGACCTTGGGTCATTGGCGCCTTTAGCAAAATTGTACAATCGAATTACCCAAATACCGTTTAAAATTGATAGAGCCAGGACAAATATATTGACTATGTATCACATATTTCAAACTTACATAAACCATGAGTTCTAAAAAATTGGACTTATCATAAAGCTTTTTATAACAATAGTTAATCTATTGGATTTATAGATAGAAATATAACTATCATTTAAGACATAAAAAATTCCAGAGAAAACGACGATTAACCCGTGTTCGACAATTTGATTTCTATTAATCAGATAAAAAATAAAATGTCTATGTCTATGTCTATAATAGAAATGGATATTAATTAGAACCTCACTTCTGCTAGGATTGACAGCCCATGCCCAGCGTTCTGGATGCAAAAATGTGTTTTGAACATTTTAATATTGTACTTCGCCTCGCACTCTCTCTCTCTCTTCCCCCCCCCCCCCCCCCCCCCCCCTCCCCTTGCAGACTTGACACCGACAACTGTAATGGTAAAATACTAGAAAAAACCTATATCTCTGCAAGGGAATAGTTTAGTTTAAATATATTTATTTATCATATATGTACAAAGTAACACGCATTTGTACAATGCCAAAAATATTAAAGATACATATGACAAAATGGATAAGAATGAAAGTCTGAGCTTATAGAGTTCTTCTTCAAATCAAGCTAGGGAATATCTGTTGTCAAAAGAATTTTTTACCACAAGGGCACCTATCTATCTTTGACATTTCCTCTATTTTCAAAACGTATAACTAGCCTTTCCAGTCTCTTTTCTAGGAATAGTTTACCTTGATAACAAGAATATATAACTAAAGGAAGGTTAACAAATTGATCACGTGTTTAGAAACGAGAAAATCCTCTTTTTACCATACCATCACGTTATTGTCGTCTAGGATATTCTACGCATCGAATTCCTGATTAATTAGTGTCATGGCCACGTCAAGCCCTTTCCTGTTTAGTTCCAGACACAATACATGTATGATTTGTTACAGACATTATAGGATCAGCCCTGTGTTCTGGATGACTGCGTTAGCGAAGCGTTTTCGAAATGATATACCTCGCTTTGCGCGTATGTGTACGTGCAAAGCGGGGTATCATCTCAAAGCGCTCGCATCCTGAACACAGGGCTGTTATGGAATTTTGTTTGAGACAAGCTTATCTTAACCAAGTCTAGAACCATGGCGAGCTTCATAACTTTTCTTTTCTAGACGAGGTTAAGATCAGCCTTTCTTAAACGGTATTGAGCAACAGATTCTTTTACTCACAGTCACGCCCGTTCTGTACGTTAAAGCCCATTTTTTTAACGTCAAGATTTTTAAAGTTACTAGGTAACTTGCGTAAGTTGACGTCGTTAAAACGTCATTTAAAACGTGATCATACACATGTGTAAGACAAGGTTACCTCTAAGGGCTGTTCCTTATAGAAGACAATATTTATTATATGAGAAAGCTTTTTTTCTTTATTGTCAAATTATACGTTTTTATAAAAAAATGCATTCCTAATTTTGAATAGAAATGTTATCAACCGAGCCTTGGTGAGCTTAAAAACTTTTCTTTTTTAGACGAGGTTAAGATCTTTCTTAAACAGTATCGAGCAACAGATTCTTTTACTAACAGGAACGTCAATTCTGTTCGTAAAACCCCATTTTTAAACATCCAGATTATAAAAGTACCGTGGTAACTAGCGTTAGATGACGTTGTTATGACGTTATTTGAAACGTAATCATACACATGCGTTAGACAAGGTTATTTCTAAGGGCTGTTCGTTATAGAAGATAATAGTTGTTATATGAGAAAACTTTTTTCCTTATTACATAATTATACGTTGTTGTTTTTATACAAAAATGGATTCCGTTTTTAGCATTCATGTCTTTATTTTTGTAATGTTCCAAACTGATCCAAACCTTGGTGTCTAAATATACTCTGTATTTTCTTAATTGAGTCCCCTAATGAACAACATCTAAGATTTTTTTTATTTATTCTGAATTTAGAATAGTCAAGTACATTTTTAAACCTCTCTCGTGATCATGAAAGTTCTAGGTTTTTCCGATGGATTCAAAAATGTTAGATGCACTGAGTTTACGATCAAAACGTTCGCGAGACGTCTAATTCGCTAAGCAAACCTAGAAACATTTCCTCATTGTCTCCGAATATTTGTCACTATAGGCATAAGGACTGGCTTAAAGAAGAAATAATTTCTTTGTGAAAATCTTTTTTATGGTTATAATGTAATATGTATAATTAGATTTTATACTGAACTGTCATAAAAGTCAGTAAGAAAAAAGTTTTTGTGATCACGGTCATCAACATCAGAATTAATTTATCGATTTCCAATTCATGCAAAAAGCCAGTTAGTTAATGTTCGAAACGTTATATCAAATCAAACAGAAATTTTATGAATATTTTTCAAATTAATATCGTAAAATCGATACGGCATCGCCGTTTGCGACATCTGAACTGACTCAAGCGCCATCTGTTCGTGTTTTTCGAAAATTATCTTCCGTTAGGGGCTTGACATGGGCGTTTCTACGGGGCTGTTATAGGGATTCCGGAGTGGGTCTTAATGAAACATTTGTGATTACAGACCTTCAAGCGTTATAGATTGTTCCTAGCGATTCTTTCCCATTAATTAACCACGATTCTCATTACTGTGATTTTCATTTTAATAACTTTAAGAGATGGGCACCCTTAGGCGACTTTGGAAATATTTCATAAAACCAGCCTTTCGTTTGTTGTTCTCCAAATATGACGAGATGTTTTTTAGAATAAATATGGAAGTACAATCGTCCTTGACCTAGTGATGGACAGATTAATCAATTATAATCGATAATCAGTTGGTTCGGGCTTCCGATTGTGATAATTGATTAAGAAAATTCTTAATTGATCATTCTTCCTATCTATATGAATACATTTTACCGTGCGACCCAGTCTTGATCCCTGTGAAAAATTAGGCGAAAGGGGACCATCTGTAAACACCGTAGTATGAATATTTGAAAAAGAGATTGGTTCCAGTACAGGCTAACCAGCGGTCAAATTTGAAAAATTATTTCACAGGAAGGTAGATTGACCATTCTAGATTAAGAAAATGAGCAAGTTGGAAAAGATACGGCCCTAATCAGCCTGTGCAACCCGCGCAATCTGAATAGAGTCGACATTCAACGAAGTATCCAGATGGTCCATTTTTGCGTGAATGATCATATATTGATCCTTTATCGCAAGACGGGTCGCCAAATTAAGGATGCATTTTACAGCCCTGCGTTCAGGGTGACAATACGGAGCAAACAGTTTGCCAATTTTACCCCGCTTTGCACACAAGTGCACGTGCAAAGCGTGGTCATATTGGAAAACTGTTTGCACTGTTTGGTCATCCTGAACGCAGGGCGGGTATTGCACAGAATCCGGCTATGCCATTCTTACATAACACATCGCTTAATTGTTTCACCAAACCTACAAAACCTATTTATGTAGCAAAACATGATATCTTGTGCGAAAACAAGGAAATTAATCGGATACCCAGCACGATTTCTCACCGAAAGCCTTATGGTGTAATTAGCATTTCAAAATGCAATGTCATTTTAAGGGCTCGCGTGACACCTGGAGCCATCAAAAACTATAGCCTACGATTACGATGTTATATATGTTTTTCCTTTTGAAAAAAAAATGAATTGCATGCAAAACATCGTCGGCACTTTAAGGTGAAGCCTCGTACCTGCAGTTTGTCATAAAGCTATAGTTACGAGGTTTTGTCGTCCACCGACGATATTGTATAGCTCAGGCGTTCATTTAGTTACATCGTGAAATCGACATTCAATTCAATCAAAACTATTCTAAATCTTTACTAAGCGCCCCATTCATTCATTCCAAACACTCACTCAACCCATTCTAAATCGCATAAATCAATGCCTCAGCTCGATTAAAAAATAACTAATAAAGAGCGTTACTTCTGAAAATTCGTTTTACTTGATTATTATTATATTCGAGAAGATATAAGAGAGATGCTTGCTAACGACAAACCAAATGCAATGTAACATTATAGATTTGAGTTGTAAATACTAAATAGCTTTAACACTGATGCGAGTGACATACCATTGTTCGATTCTAAAGAAATGCATAAAATCTTTGAGGCGAAAAATCAAACCATTGCGCCGGAAAGGGTTAACAAACTGATTGGAGTAACGAAGCATTAAGAAAAAAGAATGTTATTCCAGCCAAGGTTAAGATGATCCGAGAGAGTTGGTTATGTCATCGGCTGATGAGCATATTGGGCTTTCGATGTCCCTCGTGATTCCAGGTAATTTGATCAAAGGCGGTGTGGTCCTTTGAAGCCACTCGTCTAATTTATGCTGACTGTGCAGGGAATTTAACATCGATCCATTACTGACTGTATATGAATCGCCGTGTTGTACAGTTGATTTGTGAAGTTGTTAAGGTAGTGGACCCGTTACAGCTCTGCAACATTTCATTAGTAAAGAAACTTTAACAGTGTTAACCGAGGTTTCCTAATTAGGAAACCTCTGTTATCATTGTGAAAGATCATGAGTTCATAAATGTTGCGGAACTATTACGGTTCCACTACCTTAATATTTTTGGAATCAAGATATGGGAAAATAAAGTTTTCTTAAGTACGAAGGTTCTATGTTGAGGTCATTTAATTTTGCATAAGTTGAGAGATGGTATCAAATGCGAGGCGTCGAATCACAGAGACGAAGTGTTTGCCCCTCTATTTTTTTGTCCAGTTCTGATTATCTGCATTCGATTAAACATACGAGTGCAGATGCACATGTTTAAGTGAGTTATCAAAGTTAATTTTCCCCTGTAAACTGTATAGAGAAAATTGTCATATATATCTATACATATATAACAACTCAAAACATTACAAGATTATCACTAAATCTTTTCGCCGAAGAGGCAAGCGATGCATTTCAAAGTCGACGCAGGGCGACTACAACATCGGAAGTCATGACTTTTAACAATTTTAACCGAGGTTTTCCAACGATTTCACCAGGAAACCTCGGTTAACATTGTCAAAGATCACCAGTTCCGAAATACTGTGGAACTGTTGTGGGTTCACTATCTTGATAATTTTATTTTTTCGACTATTCATGTATTGTGTTATCCGACGGCGATATCGTCACTTGGCTTGAATAGAACTGTTTTTGCGACAATTTAATTGCCCACAAACAATAACCTGGATTGAATGAATGGGTGCAAAGTCAAAGCAGAAAGGGTGAAACAACCGCAAAGCACCTATGTTCAATTTACCAACTCTACCATTAAACCCTAATCATCCCTACAAGCATCTACTGGTCTATACATTTACACGTAGACCATTTTCTAATTGATCCAGCATGATAGTCAAAGTGTCAGTGGTTTTTTATCGGCCCTAAAATTCCCATAAAATCTACTAATCCGCTAAATTTGCCGCCAAAATCTTTCCTAGCTGACCGGTCAAGTCAAGTACAGTCGTCACTTTCAACAGTTGGAATGAAACCTTCGTTACGCTGCTTAGTAAAAACAAGTTACTTTCGTTATCGTGTTTAATATTGGTGAAAAAAAACCCTTCGTAACGCTACCAACAACGGAATTCTGCTGATCGCAGATCAAATTTACATACATTGTTGATACAATTAACCACAGACCCTAAGGTATTGAGTTCGATTTCCGGGAGCGGCTATCGATCTTGGTTCCTACATTTGCCCACACATTCGGTGCGAGTACTGGTGAACTTTCCAGGAAGCAGAATTGAGAGGGAAAAATCTAAGTTGTAAGAACAAGGATATCTCTGATGGCTGTTTGCAGACTATGGTAATCAGTTGAGAAAGTAATAGTTTATCGTTAACAACCCTTTCCACTTTTCAACATGTACAGCACTGTAATATGTAACTCATTTACCTACAGATGCTCGTAATGAGTATTTAAATAAGTCAATAAATGACAAGTTCCATACGTCCATCAGCTAAATGCCGACTGGACAGGGCATCTAGATGGAAGTGCCACCGAGATTCATTGGTAACAGGTGGCTAACTCACTACATAAACATGATTTAATTCAACACATTTGCATATCCCCGAATTTCATATTCCATAGATCGAAAAAGGCTAAATATAAAGTGACCTTTTAAATGAAAGCTAGATGGACTTCACGTTCATAATAAGGTTTTTAGCTCTAGAAACATTATCGTTCATATGGAATTTAGTGTGCAGATTAAAACCTTATAATAGCCATTCAGAGTCCGATCTGGGCCCGAGGTTTTAAAACTTTTCTCAGGCTCAGGCTCAATTTTTTTGAATTTCAGTTTAAGATTAAAGCGGTAATTCTGTTTCATTACTCATTTAAATGTATTAACATAAAAGATGATATTAATAAGTTGTTATAAATAACAACTTATTAATATCATCTTTTATTTTCATACATTTATTTTGAATTGAAATTCGAGAAAATTGAGCCTGAGCCTGAGAAAAGTTTTATAACCTCGGAACCCTGTTTAACATAAACCTAGCTTTGCGCCCCCAGGAGGGATCCAAAAATAACTAGCTTACTTCCGTAGAACCACAGAGAGTTCCCGATGGCAGGAGGTGAATGGTTAGAGACCTTGTATTTCGACTGTGAAAAGTAGAACAATTGATATACAAATCTAGCGAAAATAAAGCAAATTATCAGATGCGCAGTTATTGCACATTTGATCTGTGTTTGTTTGCGCCAACGTATATGGGTGATTTTCCAAAACAAACGAAGATCTCGTTTACCAAAGAAAATGAATAATACAGATTTCGTCTAATTTAGACATAAGTGCCCTCTTGCAATCTTTAATTAGTACTGCTGATCTCATACTTTATATAGATTCAAAGGTAAATATACCATTGATAGGAACTGCACTTTTCAGATATATGCATTTTACCTGCATAAAATCTCAAATTAAATCAAATCAAATTGATAAAAGCACATTAAGTTTAATTGAATTTTGTTGTCGTCGTGCCGACAAATATGTATTCCTTTAATTGACGAGAAAATGATTTAAAATGATTTGTGTCGCTCGTTTGAAAATCAACACTGCACTTTAAAGGTATAGATCATTTTTGGTAGATTTATCAAATGCGATATATATTCGGACACGAACCATTTAACCCATAAAGCCGACTTAACCTTCGTCTGACCCGAGTCTGCAATTGCAAACATTAACCGACAAAGTATCCTGCGTTCAGGATGACAAAACGGTGAAAACTGTTCGCAAATTGTACCACGCTTTGCACGCAATTACAATAAAATATTAAAATATTCTACATTCAAACCATGTTTAATTTGTTAAAGATTTTAACATTCTAAAATCTTGGTGAGATTGAATGACCAGCCCTGCGCTCAGAATGATAAAACGCTGCAAACTGTTTGCCAATTTTATCCCGCTTTGCATGCAAAGTGGGGTAAAATTGGCAAACAGTTTCCCCCATCCAGGGCTGTAAAATTCCATCGATCCATCAATCAGTCAGGGGCTATTTTGGAGTGCAGTAAAGTTTCGACCTGCTCAGACTGAGCGAATTGATCAGGATCCAATCTCTTTGTCCCGTTTTATATTTTCTTAACTGCTTCAATTATTTTTCAGATTATTCAAATTCATTCTTTGAAGAATCAGCCCTGCGGTCTCGATTAAGATGTTCGAGAATCGTTTGAAATGTTTAAAGTCACCAGATTTACATAATGCAAAACGGGATATAATTTCAAAACGTTCGCAAGCGTTGTTGCATGCGGGTTGATGGCCAGGTTTACCAGTAATTACACAAACCTTGCAATCGAGGGTTAATATACAAATACTTCTTAAAACAAAGATCTACCGACTACAGCATTGGTAATATGCTTTGAATACACATTCGGCGCGAGTATTGGTGAATTTTCCAGGAAGCAGATTTGAGAGGGATAAATCTAAGTTGTAAGAACTTGTTTCCCAATCGATGTAAAATAAATAGGTTTAAACCATTTGAATAAGACAAGAATATAGCGTCAGATCTTTCGAACGATACGCATTTTAGATATAGAAATTGTCTTGAATTTCTTTTTCGTTTACTTTTAATTGCTAGTGTTATAATTCACTTTATTTTCTTATTCTATTTCTGCGATAAAAGTAAGTAAAAATACACGTTTTCCTGACTAACTTTTGAAACAAATACATTTACTTCAAAACTGAAATTCAAATACATTCATTAAGGGTTTACTTTAGGCCAAATGTCAGATAAAAACGATTTTTCACGCATAATTGGTATCAATAATGAAATCAAATAAGTAAGGTCGATACGAAAAATAAAATCTATTCTATAAAGTGGTTAACCTAATTTGCATATTTTTGACATTTTTACACCAATTTAGATTTAATTAAAATAAGTTTATTTTTATCAGAGACAAATCATTCCGTCTTTATCTATCGAAGGCAACTAAATATCTTTGTAAAATGTATAATTGAATAGATGTATACTATATATTATGATACATATGATCTTAATTGTAAGAAAAATACTTATCAAGTCTATTATATGACATACCGAACTCATTCGTTATTATTTTTGCACTTAATATTGCTAATTTCAACGAATTCCTAAAGAAATAGATCTTTACAATAGACCGATTTTTTATTCAAATTATCAGATAAGATGTTACCTCGCAAACCTAAAAACGCATATATTTTCTATCTAAAATAAATAAAAGATCTTTTATTTTATTTTATTTCAAATGTTAAGGTCCCCATTTTGATCAGATGCTGTCTATAAAAGAAGCCAATTCAAATGCTCAAGGAAAGCTATTTCAGCGAAAACAGTTTGTAATCGTATTCATTCACGTATAGCGTTCGCAGTGAATAATGATTGTTGTAATCTTTTAGCAGTGTACAGACGACGGTATTGCATTAGAGCTATGAATATGTATGTAAAAAGTATTTTTTGAGTCCTTGCATGACATTTCCAACAAGTTGTGATGTGCATGAGGTGCAAACATTGAGAGGCCCTGACATCCACAAACTGAAAGTATAAAGTTGCCTGATGGTGTACAAGAAAAATGGGACCTGATCTAGGTACTAAGCGCATAGTGTATACTCTAGTCAGACTGTGCAGATGCACAGGCTGGTCAGAATATTTGGTTTGCGGATAATGAAATTGTTGGAAAATGTCACGCACAGGCTCATTTGATAGAGCATTTAGAATTTGGCGTAAAGGTTTTTGAAAGTCCATGAGGCTAACGAAAATTATTACCGTTAAAGAGAGTTCGATCGTTTACCTAACATCTCTCGACAAGGAGCAAAATATAAGTGTAATGACGCCAAGTGTCCCTAGGGGATCTCTCTATATAAAACTTTTGAATAGACTTCGGAAAGGTCTGAGGACAATTTGAGCGCAGTCATTTTGCACAAAACTGTGCTGTCTGATCTTTATATACATGTCCGTTAGAGAAGGCTTATTTTCTCAAACAGCAGGAATAGTGTCAAACCTTGACAGTTAACAAGACTGACCAGAAGGCCTGCATATCGTTTCACGCTGGCCAACCAAAACCATCCTAACTACAGCTAATTTAAGCTGTAGTTACGATGTTTTGGTCGCCAAACAACGATCTAAAGGAAGCTAGATCCATAATTCAAAGTAATTTGTCTTCACAGCAGCAATAACGCCGCCTCAGCGGTCACTTGGGCTAAATGGGTTGAGGTTGCCTGGGTTCGAAAGGTCACGCCCATTTTGTGACCTATAGGAGCTTTTATTATGCATCTTTTATTGCAAGCGAAATTTAAAATTCACAGGGTGCAGGCCACAAAAAACAGATTTCCTCTCTATTGGTCGCTAATTTCCCGTGAAATTGTTTTTCTCATGTCGCATCGGCTTTCACTGGGCCAACTTATTTCTGACCCTGGGCGGGTACTGTTTCCCTCATTATCAGAGTATCTCTAAGAAAGCGGGCTACCAGCTCTAGACTTGTTCACATAACGACTATCAGAATAGCCTAGAATATGCTATTCTGATATTCGACAGTGAGACCAGTCTACACCAGACCCGAAAGCGGGCGAGAAATAAGTTGGTCCACTGTTAGGTTCACGGTGCTTGCAAGTTGGACAGTTTTTATGAGTGCAACATTATATTTAAAAAAAAACTTTCACTGTTTCAATGTGAATTGGACGTGCCAGTCGTTTTCGTCGTTGACGTCAGCGTTCAAAAACTTTCATATTTTGTAATACTTTTAAACACTTAAAAGCCAGGCCCAGTTCACCCAGCTGTAAAATTGAGTATCAGTTGGTTTTAACCACTGGCTCTCTCTCAGGGACGTGAAAACATCAGGATTGAGGGTTCGAGAGCGATTCTATAGGCTATAAGCTTTCGTCGCAAGCGACCTAAAATAAATTTAGTATAAAACAAAATCTTAAAGATTTTGTAATATTTTTGAGGTTTTGCTTGAAACTTCAATTTTACTCTAATAAACAATAGAGCTACCCATACTATTTAGGGAGATAAATCTTAATGCATTTGATGTTAACTGTGTCTCATTTTCAGTATAAAACCACCCATAGGAGCCGACAATGTTAGTCAAATAAGGAATTCGTCCGTGTTTAATTTCCAACTATGTGTGATAAGTTCCCCTTTTTACACGAATATATACTTTTTGATTAACCAGCTGATCAAAATTTGATACACCAATTAAAATCGTTGGTGCAACATTTGCAAAAGGCTGATGAGCATTTAAATGAAATTTAAATAATTATCTCAATTTTTTACGATTCAACCTCAGGTACCTACCTTCTGTGTATTTTCACAGCTGCCGTAAAATACCACTGTCGAAAAAGCTGGCAAATATCGCGCCAATTTTGTGACAACCGATCCGAGGCCGGTTTTGTTTAATACATTTCGTGTATGTACTTGTATTTTAGAAATATTTTTACTTGAAATGCAAAGACCCCCTCTATTCGTGGCTTTGATGCGCTCATTGATTTTTCTATTGTGTAATCTTTCAGCGAAAGGGGACTGTGAGAGCGTCCAAAATACGTGCGACGTTAACGAGGCGTTAAAATGACGTTAAATGTTTACAACGACAATTTTTCCAAGTAGTATTAGTCGCGCAGACTCGTTGAGCGATCGGCTCAATATCGAGAACCATTTTTTTCCATTAAATGAATATTTCTGTCATTTAAATTTGATAAAACGAAGAATAATGAATATGAATTACTCGAAAGAGCGTTATTGATATCCGAGCCTCACTACTGCGACTATCTTGGTAGATTATAAAGATTGCGCAAGCTGACGAAGGATCTAATTTTTTCGCACTTAGCTGATTTTCTGTATCTAGCATGATCATTCTACCTTCCTGTTATTTTTTGTTTGTTCGTATTGAATTCGCTCTTCGGCTGTCCTTTTCAGCGCGATAGGTCATATATTATTCAACATTAAGGACAATTTACGAATACAATGTTGGGAGTCCAAGACTTACTACTTAGTGAGGGGATACAGTAGCATAAGTCAGTCATAAAAGTCAAAATCTCCAAAAAACAACAAAAACAACAAAAAAATAGTTTTACACCCCCCCCCCCTCCAGTTAGATTTTGGAAAAATGCTCAGTTTCACAAAATGTGAAAAGTTGTAGTTTTCTTTTTTTATACACAATCAATCTCGAAATATTCCTGCTGGCTTGCAAAGACATCTCATTCGGTAGAACTTTCGATCCACCCCTTCAATATTGACACTACAGTTTGGCTACCCCCTGCCAGTCGTTAATAATCGGTTTATAATTGATGGGGGTGGTGAGAAAAAGGGCTTTAACCCCGGGTCTGGATAAATTCTCCTTCTGACAGTTTGTGTAATTTCGGAGGTTACCAGCGAGTAATTGGGGCTATTTGGACCCAAGACCCCGGTCAATGGGTGAAAGGGGTCGGATATAGTTAGATAAGAGGCGTTAAAGTGGAACGGGCATAAACGTCAGCCACGGGACGTTGTGATAACATGGGGCTGGGTCTGATCAAACAGGGGCTACGGGGTCGTGAACGCTTGAACACCCTGTACCGTCGGTCAAATATTTTCTGCTGACACTAATGTCCGTGAAAATATTTTGAAAATTGCTGTTTAATTGACAGAAGAGCATCTGTTCTGTATGTCTGCATGTTTGTTCTTTTTCTTATAGTTATAGGCCTACAAAAGAAGAAATGTTATATAAAACAATGTTTCATAATTTAAAAAAAGAGGTTTAAAAAATGAATAAAAATATGACCGAGAATACTAAGAAGGTCAACAAAGCCTAAATGGTTAACATTTGAGCCTGTGCATGCCATTCCCAACAATTTCAAATTTTTCGCAATGCAAAAGACTCTGGTCAGTCTGTACATCCGCACAGACTTGCACAGACTGACCAGAGTCATCGCTATGCGATTTGTAGATAGCTAAGGTCTCAAAGTATCTGTAGACAGTTAGGCAATCCTCTACTCACACGAAGTTACTGTCTGGGCTGCTAAATGATTTTACGTCACGCAGATGTTAATTGTTGTAATTTTTTATGGAAATTTCACGCACAGGCTCATTTGATACAGTTACCTGAAAAAGCTCCTTATTGGAGGAGCGTAAAGTGTCGATCCCAGTCACACTACGCAAAATTTGCAGGTTGTCTAGGGATGACACTTTTCGCATTTTGCTGATTTTCTGAACCTTTAATGCTCATTCCACTTTCCAGTATATTTTTTTTAAATATGATCTCCGACTCATTTCGACAGGGAAAATATCTTTTTCCGATATCTACATTACGAAATTCAGAGATGGTCCATTTTTACGCGAGATTCAGCATTAACATTTGACGCGGAAATGCAAAAAGGACCCTTGTTGGCGGTGCATAAATTATTAACTGCATAGTCTGTCCTCAGTCGAAATTCTACAGTTTCTTCACTCAATTCTTGATTCAATATTAATGGTTCTACGCAACACTGTTGTAAGTGACTATATAAAATATAGGCACTTACAACGGTATTGCGTGAACCCTCGATTTTGAGTGAAGAATGGGTCTCTGTTAGATATGAGATATCTGAATGACCTCCGTTAAATCGAATCTCTTTACAACATTTACTCTACTAAAAGCGTGAAGGACCGACTGTAACATTTCCAGGCACGTGGAGTCTTTAAAAGTCTTTCAATAATTGCAGCACGATATTACGAGGAACCGTTGCTCCGAAGCAATTCAAATGCTAATTAAGTTGGTTGCTTAGGGGCCGCAGCCGTTTCCATAGCAACGTCCCTGATTTTATTTATTTCCATTTAGGGGTGTGAAAGGGCAAATAATCCCCTATTGAATTGTTATTTAAGATGGCATAAGTTATGATATCTCTCTCAATGGACACCCGAAGTTTTGTGTTGGTAGAATGTGATAAACCTGCGTCCCTGAATGATAAAACACAATGTCATCCGCCGGAACATCCTTCGCCTTAACCAAATGATACTTATCCGAAAAAAGATGTCTTAGAGATGTCTTTGGAACATTTTGGCAATTGAAAATATATGCCATCACCAGGGGATTGTATAAGCTTCTTTATACTTGTTTGGAAAGTTTGACGGTCTTTAATTTTAAATTCGTAGCTACCATAATGTGTAAATGTAAGTCTATAGATAGAAATTGTCATCGCAAAAAGTGTTAATATATTGACACACGCCGTCAACTTCACAAGATGGCGGATTGGTGATTATGGCGCCTGGCCGGTTATTGATTCGTCCTGTATAAGCAGGCGAAATTTTGAACCATTTTAAACGATCATTTTGGCCGATTGGTAGAGATAAAAAATTAATGAGATAGACGGTCGGTCATAAATTTACATTGCAAGTGATTAATTAAGCGCTCGAAGCGTCAATGCGACCAATTTCGTGTGCTGTCAAATTCGACGTAAACAAGGCGTATATTTTTCTGAAATAATTGGCGTCCCATCTGTTCTATTATAAAACTTGGTCTCTAATTACTACTAAAATCTAGTAGAATATTACGTTTTTATTCAAAATCAATAAACAATAATCTATGTAACCGTGCCTTGGCACAGAGTTCGAAACCTCGCGACATGACAGATTTCTAGGAGAAGAATGGCTTTTATAAAGTACTTTTCAGAATCGTCTTTGACTACCTTAACAATTTTCGGAATTCCACTGATAATATCGACCGTAATTAGTACACTTATGTGTTATACACATGGTATAATAGTAAAATTGATTTTATATTTCTTGTTTTTACGGGGTTTCATAGCGGATCTTTGTGACGTTACGATAACATAGTTACGTAAAATTTAGCGTCTTACGATCATTTTTTGCGTAAGTCAAAAATTTAAGTTGCGTCTGCAGTACTAACTTAATATTAAATTCCGACATGCATCATCTCATTGGAATTGTCTCCTCAAGACGATACCAATGAGAAATTGCAAGACAGAATCTAACTATGAATGAAAACACCAGGTATGATTTCTGATTTTGACTTACGATTAATTTTGTCGTAAGAAGTTTAGTAAAACGAACCCGAGATCCCTTCCATCGGTGCGTATGACCCGAGGACGATTTAAAAGAGGACGCGTATCCAGAACATACGGGAAAATGAGGTTTTTTTCTCAATATTGAGCATGTATCATTTACGGTTTCTTTTAGTGCACGGAAATTCCATTTCAAAAGGACATACAAACCAACGCTGTCTAGATCTACCCCGAGTTACATACACAATGGTTCTTCTTCTTCTTCTTCTTCTTCTTCTTCTTCTTATTATTATAATTATTATTATAATTATTATTATTATTATTATTATTATTATTATTATTATTATTATTATTATTATTATTATTATTATTATTATTATTATTATTATTATTATTATTATCCTTATTATTGATACTTTTAATGATATTACTGTCATCACTATTCTTATTATATCATAATTATTATGTAATGTACTTTATTCAGTGACTGGTCCTAATCCGCAGTGACTCCGTTTTTGAAATGTAATTAAACACAAACGGCTTAAATTTGCTCTAAGAGTGAACGGCCATCAACGACTCGCCTACCAACGGCACGGAGACGTTCGATTACGCAAAGCATGGGGGATTTCACAATGGTCTTCCCTAGTCATGATACGCTAAAGTGTGTGTCCAAGACGCGCGGAACTCATATGCCATTGAAAGATGTATGAGTCTGTGAGTGACATTCCAATTTTGAATGTGCGTAATGTGCAAATATTGAGCAGCGTAGACAGCCATCTACTGTAAATGTTATGTGACCCGATGGTGTACAAGTACTTAAAGACCTTATTTATCTACTAAACCATTAAGGAAGACTCTGGTCAGACTGTGCGGATGCACAGGCTGGTCAGAGTCTTTTCTATATACATATATGAAATTGTTGGAAATCTCGCGCACAGGCTCATATATATTTTTTACATAAACAGTATAGACGCGGTAGAAATCTCAAGAGATTACAGAAATTACATATGATTGAATATACAAAACCACTCGTAGCAATTCTAGATTGAAACAAATTGAAATCGGGATGACAATAAATTCGCTATTTTCCATTTTCGACCAAATTCACCAAATTCATCAAATGGTGTCAACTTATTCGATTAAATCGCGTAAGTTACCGGAGCGTTATAGAGGCAGACGATACTTCAGGTAATGAAGATAAATTACGTTTGATGTTGCAGCTATATCCGCCCTTTGATTCTGTCGCTTATCCGATTGTATGTGAACCGCGACACCAAATAAGGGGCAAAGCCTCGACATGATAAATTCTCCCAACTTCGATCAAATAACATTGATGTTTTAAGGAAGTGGACCCGTAATAGTTCCGCAACATTTTGGTACTCATGATCTTTCACAATGTTGACCGAGGTTTCCTAATGAAAATCATTAGGAAACCTCGGTAAACACTGTTATTTAAGTTCATTACTCCCTTAAACGTTGCAGAGCTATCACGGGTCCTCTACCTTAAGACACTATCATGCTATTTACTATATATTCGGAACATTTCTTCTATCCAATGATGAATGACTATAGTGTTGATTACGTCATAGCAGTTTTTAAATGTCGTATGTGCATATTATACAATATATTCCCACTTACGACATTTCAGTATTTCAAAGATGTAAACAAGGAAATAATTTGGTATAACTGATATATAGAGAATAACATGTTGATGTCTTAAAATATCAATATTTCTGGTTGAGTTTGGGAGATTTTATCATGACGAGGCTTTGCCGAGTCTTGATAATTTCTCGCAGCCGAGACCAGGTAACAATGATATTTTAAGATACTTACATGTTATTCTATTTATCATGCAATCAATTTTCAGCGCTTAATCATAATTTACTCTCAAAAATCAAAGAAATTCAGGTGAAAGTGTATGCAAATTGTTTCTGAAAATAGACTATCTAATATCATGTTATGTTATCAGGCAGGTGATATCAGGTCAATACAGGCTCTGTTGCATGATAAATAGCGATGACTTCCGAAGTTTCCGATATAGAGCCGGTACAAACATTTTGTCATTTTGGGTGGACTTTAAAGGGTGAAATGAGGCATCTTTGTTTAGCGGCCAATATGTTATTTTATTCTGAATCTTTTCGACGCGAATCTTCGCAGCAGTTTGTGCGGTAAATTTCAAAAGATTCATATTGGAAAAGAAAAAAAAAAAGATCCAGACCCGAATCCATTCGGCAATACGACCCAAGAGTTCACCATTCGTCATACGGGCTCTCGTGTGGGTGATTTTCTTTCTTTTACTCGAGGATAACACGATAAAGGGTCGAATGACTCTTATTTCCATCGTGGTCCTAACTCATTCCAGATCTTATCCTGCACGTAGAGAGAGAGGCAAGGACATCCTACCACTGCTTCCCACTTTTACAGCTGGGTGGACTGAGGCCCTGACTGTAAAGTGTCCTGCCCAAATACACTACCCGCCTCCGGTGTGGCTCGAACCCGCAACCACCAGGTTACGAGTCGAGCGCGCTAACCACTCGGCCAACGAGCCGGGTGAAGAAGGGATTTTTTATATAACGGTTGCTCATTCTATATTTTCTCCGTTTATTACAGGTAAGGGTTTTTTGAGATTCGTTATACTTTTTGGATGTAGTTGTTGTTACTTTCTTTGAAAGGATGAAATGTTCAAATTTTCGTTCAAGACCTTTTTTACAGAAATATATCAAGTGGTTTTCTTTTTATTCATCATTTTTAGACGACATTAGAATTTACCTATGATAGCATTTTAATACTACATTGTACCCACCAGCTGTCGATTTAACAGGTAAGTATTCGTACCAGGCGGGTGGGGAGTGGTGTCGCGTGGCGGGAAAATCCACACTGTCCCCAAATAGTCGAAATATCCGGCGTTATTTTCGGTCAATAGGCATTGTATTCTATAGAAACTATATTTCAAAAGACCATATAATATATGAAACTCGTTAGTTGATAGTGAAATCAGGTTGTAAGCCATTCACCCTATCAAATATACTTGAAATTATTAAGAATTTCGTCTGCAGTGAACCCAAAAGATGGGAAGTGGTAAAAACATTTAATCGTCTGCTCGGAGATTTCTATCTCCGTTTATGTCGTCGGATTGTATGAAATTATTTAATAATTACTTTTTCTCGAGCAATAACTTTAATAATTTTCGGTAGATAAAAGGAGAAATATATAAAACGACGTTAGTCACGGTGGTTATACTACTATTTGTAAGCGATATAGATTTTAATGTGTTTCTTACGAGCCAATGCCAAATTTTTCCAATGTTTTCCCGTAATTTTTTAAAAAAAGGTCCGCCTATGTACATCCGAGGTTGATCGTGAGATTGGCCGAGTGGTGTTCCGAATGATATAGTACAAAGTCTCTTGAAACCAAATGGGGATCATCGGAGTTGTTTTTCAAATACTCATAAAGTTCGGGACTTCCGAAACGTTACGGAACTATTAAGGGTCCACTACCTTAATGCTGAAGACAGCGAGTATCTCTGGCGAAAATATTGACATGATAACGGCCCGAAATGAGGATAGTTTGATTGGCAGCCCAATCGTTTCCTAAATACCTACCACCCATATTGTATTATTGTAAGTGTGTCACAAAATTACAGCCTTGCTATTGATTATTAGACATCTAGTTCTAATAACAGAATTTTCCTTGCGCATCTGCATGTGTCCATGTTTTCGCCAATTTTACATCGGAACCAAACTTTCTTTATACATTTCCGTCTCATTTCCCGTTTGCAGTAAATGAAGCAAATTCTCCGGGGCACAATTAAGATTTAAAGCAACGAGGACCAAAAATAGCCAAATACTGTGACAATATTTCATTTAAGCATCCCTAGGAAAGCACAAACATGGGTTAAGCATCGGTCAATACTTGACCATAGCACGACCTCAAGGCTGTCTCCTAATCGAGATAATTTTCACGGACATTTGCAGTTTTTCGGAACCCTAATGCATTCACCGTTGTTAATTAGCACCTGTGCGACATGGAATTTCAATAGATTTCGTGTCGCAAGACGCTCTTGAACACGTCTGAAAGGATTCCCAAAGTGATTTGAGAAATTTCAGTATGGCAACCGCCTGTAATTCATTCGGTGATAGATTTAGCAGCGTTGTATCTTGAGCGAAGAGTTAGATGTCTGTAAGAACTGATTATATATCGATTCTCGGGTTGGCACCGCAGTGTGATAAGTTGTGATGACCACAAACCCTTACTTTACTTTCTCTAAATGGACCGACTAAAACACGAAAACCCCAATCTTGCTATTTAATTATCACTAAAAAGATTATACCAAGTTTGAATGGACTATAGAGTTTTGAAGGGTTCGGGCGGGGATATGGATAAGTTAAGCCCATATCGTAGCCTACCCTTTATTTAGGTTAAGGTTCATGTAAAGTGTTAGAGACCCAATTTTAACGGCAATTCATTTGCCAAGAAAAAGCGGTATGTCCTTTTATATTTTATATCAAAAAGAAACTATTTATGAGCACATGCAGTTAAGCAATTAAAGACTGCCATTTCTATATTGTGCATCTTCTTGTTCTCATGCACAGCTTCAATTTTATATATTGTTTAGCTTAGCTTGTTTAATTGTCTCTTTCGTTAATAGAAGCAGTATCTAATTTGGTTCAAAAACAATTTTGATACAAACCTTGATCAGATACGCTTCGCTTGTAATTGCGGGGTACTTATCATGGAGCGTTCGCTCGTGCTTCGATGTCCGGAGATAATTATTTTATTTTCTTGCAGTATCTCGCAGAAGTTTTTAAATCCGATTTTCAGTCATACATGTCTTATATAATAACCTAAATGAAAATGGCGAAAAGGAGTAAGAAACAACTGCCCATAGAGAAAGTGAATACTTATATAGTAAAGATATGACAATATAAAGCAACGAGTCCCACTGTAAGTTTGAAACCCAAACATGGAAAAATTGAAACATGGAAATATCACTAGTAGGCTTAGTCTTTTTTAAATACAATCATAAAAGCGATATTTATGACCTCGTGTTTTTAATCAATCGCAAATATAAGCGAAAACAATTTCCTCGCAAAACCCGAAACACAGTGAGTCTCGCACAATATGAACCATTGGGGTGAATTTTTTCCTTGACTTTTAATTTGGTGAAGACAGACTTTTGTGAAATCTCGTTCAATAACGTCTTTCCAATGACGTCAGGAAAACATGACGTTTGCCAACGTCAATTTAGACAATTAAAACAACTATATATGTTTCTTCTGTGTTTAAAATCTTTTTTTCACGTCATCCATTTGTATGGCTTCGACGTATAGTGAAATAGGACTAAAGGGTTATTGTCTGAGAGTCTATTATGCAAATGAAACACACATCCTATCTCTAAAAGAACGACCTGTCAAATACACGAATACAACCTGTCACGTCCAGGCACTAATGGAATAAACATCTCCGTGCCAGCTGATCGTTAGACGATATGACGTAATTGATGACGCAATCGCACTTGTTCTGATTAGACACGGCATTATCTAGAATTAGCCAAATACCCATCTTCACGAGTCAAGGGGTATCGAATCGATAAGATCTTCTCGAATACCCCTTGACTGAATGAATAGGTATTTTCTGTACGATTTATTTTTAACCGGCCAATCAAAAGGTCAAACGCGATTTCTGTGACTGCCAATCAGAGAGCTTCTTACAAACGACATCGGTACCTTTTAATCCCTATGGCAACCTGTTGTATTCCGACGACTGTGTAGATAACCCTTCATTCTTGGATAAAGAAAATGTGTCGCATCGAAGACGCTAATTTTTTAGTACGTTTTTATTCGGTGACAGATAGATTTATAGAATCAACAAAATATAAATCAGTTCCTTTTTATCAGAATGATAGGAATAGTAAGCCGAAAGTTTCCTCATTGTCCACCGTGAATGTTTCCGAAGCCCTTCCCCCTTAAATTACATAAAAAATGTGAGATGGGAATTCAGACATTATCTTTCACACGTTTTGTATTTATATATATTAGAGATAAAAATCAAATAATCCTTTTTAATTACAAATACATGTGTAATTCGATTTGGATTGGACATTTCGCGTGATTGCTTTGTTTTAAACGTCGTGAATAAGTTGTTTCATAGCAAATCTAAGTTTTAAATTTATCGTAAAATTGTGAATACCTGCAATATGGGTACTTTTCACATTAAAATTAATTCAAATAAATAAAAAAATAAATAAATAATGAAGACAAATTATTACAATAAACAAATAAATTGATTATTCCTCCGCCCCCACAATATTCTCACACGAGATTTATTTTACACAGATAGAGGATTTTTAAAAAAATGTTCTATTATTTTCTTTATTTATTTATTTATTTTCATATTTTATTCTCTTTATTTCTCTTGTCATTTAATGTGTTTAAAGAACAGTCTGCTGGAAAAGAAGGAGAAAAACTCCCGAATAAAATATTTCATATGAAAATTCAAGTAAATTATCATTTCTAAATCATTTCTATTTATAAGACGGCTTAATTATTGAATTTATTCTAAATTTTAAATTTCGCGTACGTCAATATAGATGCATTCTACTATATTTGAGTATGCCATCGATAAGGTCATAAACATTGAAAACTTAAACTGGTATTGATTGATTAAATAACTTAAAAATTCAAATAAACATTGAAAAATCGTAATACACTGTCATCGAGGTTAGAAAAAGAAAAATTTGAGAACCTTCAATGTACCGTCAAATTATTCAAAAGATATGTTGTCATTTGAAGAGATATAGGAAATTTTATCAGTTTTTGTGATTGTGTATTTCAGTCTTGCTAAGTGTTACAATTACCTGAAACTGAATGTTGTATATTCTGGACCCCTACTGATAAGCTAATTGTTTATCTCTCTGAATCACCCTAGGGGGTCAATCACCCTTTCTATTCTACACATGACATTGACTTTCATGGTCATCATTATCTCATTAATTGATTGGAAAAAAAGTGTAAAAATAGTATATTTATATTTTCTTGAAACAAAGATCATGATTTTTTAAAAGTCATTAAAGCTTTATTCATTTCGATTTATAAAAACTGATGAAATAAAATCTGCAAATTAGGAAATAACAAAAAGTGATGAAATATTCTAGATCAATTGAATGTAGGAATTTATATACATACAAAGTTTGAACTTGTGGCTATGTTAAAAAAGAATTTATTTCTAAGAAAATATTTTTATAAAAATACTTTTAATATCCAAATATGTTATGACCCATCAAATCTTGCTGCAGAATCGTAACATTTCAGCAAAAGGAGGAAATTAATTATCAATTTTCAATTATTCTAAGCAATTTTATTTAAGAGTTTTCTTAATATCATAGCTACAGCTATTTTGTGATTGAAGAATTATTTTTATAAAAACAAAATTGTTGCATCTTTTATCAGTGTTTTTTTTACGAAAATTAAAAGTTAAAGATGCATCACTTTTCTTTTCTATGCCTAAAAATTGCTAAAAAAGATGATAATCATTATCTAAATGATAGAATAAATGAGATATTTATTTTTTTTCAAAATCATTTAACCAAAAATTAACTAAATACTTTTCTTAATAAGTAAAAATCAATATATGCCTGACAGCCTCTGTATGTGTATCTCTACATAGAGTATACAAGGTGATTAAGTGATTAAGATAAGGACCATAAAACCATTAAGATAACAATGGGTGGTTAATTGCATATCTCGTTTGGGGGGGGGTCAAATAAAGAAGGCTTAAACCAGGTCTTTAAACCAGGTCTTTAAGCGCAATTCTAAGGGTTAATTTCACATCTGGAAGGTAGCCGCGGGGTATATTGATCTAACATACCTCCCGCTTTCGGACCTTTTTGTTAGAAGGTTACTGATTGGTCCGCCTCGTTTTCCGTTCTGTGACGTCACGCGTACAGAAATTACCCATTCAATCAGCCAAGGGTAAGATAAGTAAAACGTTCGTAACCCTTGGCTCAACAAGATGCCAAATACCTATCACGCTGGGATGTGAAGCTAGGCTTTGATAATTAATCGATCAATTAGGTCACTTCTTATCACTGGATTAACTCTATCGGGATTAAATAAACAAGCCCGACAGTGTTTTACAGATAATTATAATGTTCATTGAGAGTAATTCAGAATTTATCTTTTTTCTGTAATGTTTTAATACTTATATCGAATGTTTGATAATGTTTGAAGTGAATGTAGCACCGCAAAGTGGATAAGTAAGTAATTGTAGATAACCTGTCCTGCGTTCAGGTTGACAAAACGGTGCAAACAGTTTGCCAATTATACCCCGCTTTGCACGCAACTGCACGTGCAAAGCGGGGTATAATCGGCAAACTGGTTGCACCGTTTTATTTTCATTCTGAACGCAGGACTGCATTGTACTTATAGATATACAGAAGGCAACTGTACAAGTGAATCAACGCGAAATTACGCAAATATTGCAGCGTTGAACGCCAATTAGATTAAATATAATTAATTCACGCACTTTCAAATATTAAGTGAAAATATTACTTATGACCTAAAATTTGAGTAATTAAAGTCTGGGAAGGTTTTCAGCAAGAGTTAGAGGAATGCTACAGAAAAGCTGAAAAAATGTTCGGCCGAAATGAATGATCCATTTCTAGCTTTTACTTTTCAATGCACAGACAATCGACAATTGTTTCTTGGAAAGATCTTTGTCAATTAAATTCTCTTTTAAATAAAAAAAATCGCATGACGAAGCAATTGCCTATGATACATATTCTCTAAAATTGCGCCTAAAACGTCTTTAAGTTTCGTCCTGTCAAAAAAGACCGTCTTCTGTCGATTGGTCGAAGTGTTACAGGTGGGTGTAAAGGGTCGAAAGAAGCGTAATTCTTGCCACAGCGTAATCAATACATTACACAAATTAATTACGATTGATAATAAACAAGACAGGGTTATGTCATGCATGCATGATATGGCATGAACATGCATAGTTAGCATTAATCATGACGAGTTAGTCCGCTAATTAGACAGGAGACTTAGAAAGAATTATTTCGAATTTTTGGCAGTTTCGACTAGTAATTTAAACGAGTAATTTAATCGAGCACGTTACGTATAAAGATTTTGGTTTAAAAAAAGATAATTCTAACATACTGCATGGTGTTTCCAACAAACTGCATGGGCTTGTTATCGAACAGATCGAGGGTTCAGCGCAAGACGGTACTAAGTGTTACATATAGTACCGTCTTGCCCTGAACCCTCGAGACATGTAAGGAAGTATACAAAAAAAAAAAAAAAAAAAAAAAAACTACAACGATTTTCATCCAACATTCACTTTTTTTTTAAATTTAAAGACGATGAAAGTTTATTTGGCAAAAAAAAAAGTGTTTTGATGCATTGACTAACGTGTCTGATCGCTTACTTCTTTGTTTGAATGGTGTTACATTACTTTTGATATTATTTTGTATTTCATGTAGACATCGTTGGGGCACCTGACCATGGCTTCCTGGTATTTTCCTCACCAATTATACCGCGACAATTTATCCGAGCATCCAAATCTCCATCATACTCAGCTTTACTACTATCTATCCATTTGTAGGAGACTAATGTCGGAAAGCAAATGTGCGGCCGGGGATCGAAGTCGGGACTTTATGAATGAGAGGTCGACACGATATCAACGCATTGTAGCTAGGGCAGCGAAAGTTCTCCTTGAATAATCCTACCGAGAAGAACCTGTAATAACCCTTTACATGTGACCCGAAAAAGGAGCGTCTGGGTAGTGCGTAAAGTGTCGACCCTCGTCAGACTGCGCGGATAGCGCAGACTGACCATGGTCGAAACTTTTCGCACTTTGCTTATTTTCTGAATCTAGAATGATCAACATTCTTTCCCGTGAAAGAATTTTTGAAATGCGACATCTGGTTGACCTATGCTGGGCCAAATTTTCTTTTTCAAATTTTATTAGACAAGAGTTCCCAGATGGTCCCTTTTCGCGCGTAGCGTCCCAGTTTTAAAGTTCCAAAAGGGTCTAAATTAAGACACATTCTGAAATGATATATAGATCTGCAAGTACATGTGAGTATCGAATAACCGTGATCGAATATCATTTTGAACGTAAAATTGATCTTTGACGCCACACTCGAAATTGTCCATCTATAGAACAGTTGGTATTTCATAGCCAAATAAATTTTTGAAAAAAGTATTGCGTCGATTGCCAATGAAAGTCTTGAACTTACATCTAAGATAAATCTGTGGATAACACATCGATCGCCAAATGTCATAAGTCGATAGCTCCCACCATGACAACATGGAGGCTTTGATAAATTTTGAGAAAGGGTTTTAGCTGAAAATATCTGGATTTCATCAAATTACCCCTTTCGCAGCCCCTGACACTTTTAGGGCCCCAGCAATATGCCGATGAGCACATACCAGCGTGTTTCAAGTGGTTTTAAATTCCCTTCGACGTCGTTCCATAAATGAAAACCATATGGTAGATTGAGATTCAAAATCACGTGACCCGCAACTGAAATAAACAGGGTCTAAAACACTGGAAAACACGTTTTAAAAGCGATCTTTTCCCCGAACCGGAACGATCATCTTGTTTGTACCAATGGGTGTACGATACCTTTGGATCGTTTTTCGAACATCGTACGATCAATTTAGACGGATACTTATAAAGTGCGATACACGCTGGACTGGTCCCGATCTGTGGTGAAGATACCAAACATCGTAATCGGCAAAGTTTAAGAAAGTTTACCTGGAGAGGGAAAACTTGCCTTAAATTATCACTTCAACTTTATCAATTATACTATGAAAGAAAAGTGCAGGAATAAATACATGTACGTTTCTCTACGAAGTGATGACAAATGTGAATCTCTCTGAACCCCTTTTCCTATCTATATATAGAAAAAGTCTTGTGACATATTGTATATAATCTCTTCTTTGGGAACGTCATAAGCGCCATTTCGAGATTCTGGTTCAACTGAAACGGAAAGGTCGTTTCATAAAGAAATGTTTGTGAAGACTTTACTAGCATAGCTTCTCGATCTGTCTTATTATGTCAAAGATCTGGGAACGATAATGGGACGATCTTTTTGCGGAATATTTGGATATATTCTCGGATACCCCGGGCCAATCGGGAACCCTCGGCGATTCTTCGGAATAGACCTCGGGAATAATACGGGCGCAGCCATAAAAGCGCGTCGTCTCGCACATGTTTATATGACGCCACAAACATAACTAAGGATGAGGTTGCGAAAATAAAATCAACGTAAGGTTAGAATTGGGCATTTTATAATTTGCAAACAAAACGCAGTGTTTAACTGCGTTTTGTTTTCAATTCATAACATGCCAAAATGATCTCCACAGATGATCGGAAAACATTAAAGGAATATACTATTTTTAAAGCGTATTAACCAAAGTACGACCAGGAGCCCAATTACCGAAAAAATGACCAAATATTACTACACGGAAAAGTGCGAGCGATGTTCCGAATGACCCCGTGGTCTACCTATTAGCGTAGCAAATAGGGAGATCCCGTGGAATCCGACAAATAGTTCGGATGATTCCTTTCACGTGGTCCTGTTATCATTTTGATTCATATTCAGAAGTGAAAAGCAATTCCTTCTGATACTAAGTTGTCAGAAGACTTTATTTCCATAATTAGGAAAAGGGTTTGAAAGTTCTATTGGTTTTCAGTCCTCATGTTTCCTTATAAGGGCACAGGCCGTTTCCAAACCGCGTGTATAAGAGTCATCTAGCTATCAATTTTATCATCCGGGGACTCGCAATTTCCCTGATTATGCCATTAATCTTTTATGCTCTTTAATTATATCTGATGTAGTCAAAACTCAACTCATTTGCATAACTAAAGATTTTGAACAATTATCTTTTATAGCAGGCATTAAGTATTACATAGAAATATGTTTACGTCATATTCTCGTATAATATCATTTAAGACTGCGAACTTATAAATAACAGGGAAAACATTGCCACTACTACTACTGTTATTATTATTATTATTATTATTATTATTATTATTATTGAAATATAGGCTATGACAAATACGAAAACAAAGATACTTGCTATACAAATACAAGATATAGACGCATTTTTTTTGTTTTGTTTCGACAATTGTTAGTAATCTGGTTCTACATTTTTAATAATCGAATAATCTATGAACAGAAGCTCGTGTACTTTTATGTTGCCAACGAACAAGTTCATTCAAATAGTATTCTATTACTGTTATGTTTTCTCGGTTGGCAAAAAGCTACTTTTCCACCCTTTTAATGGGGATTTCTTTTATAGCAGTCAGTATACTCATGTATATCATCGGGCAACGGAATACAAACATATACAACATTTTCCAAACTGAATAATTTTTACTATAAATTATCAGTTATGGTAGCCACTTAATATTGATTTCTCAAGCAAAGGATCAGAAGACGTGGATGAATCAAAGGGTAACGATAGTCTGACTCAGCTAATTCGGCCATCAAAATGGGCCATCCTTTCTAATATTCAACGATCAGAAGAAAACACATTTCCGGTCTTAGACCGATTTCGGAGTACCTCGGGCTAAATGAGCGTGACATCTGACCCTGGGTGTCATCCAGAATCCTTAAAAGTCGCAAAACTGTCGTCTGCAGATTCTGTCAGCCGACAGCTGGGTACATTTGTCACCCATTAGCGTTACTGTTTTTAATCCGCGTCCCCGCATCAACTGAAACCTAATCCAGACGACATCAGGCCAAAATTACTATCTGCTGTGAATGTCGTGTGCCGAAAACAAGATGTATTATCCTGAAGGTCTAACACAAGTCGATTATAGAATTAAACTTTTTTGTGGGGAATACCGTATCGGTTTTACCGTATATGAATAAGACCTATTGCATACGATTTGTTATGTCGCTGAGACACTTACAACAGCCCTAAGTTTAGAATGACAAAACGGTGCTTGCAAAAGGTTTTGCAAATTATATCCGACTTTGCATGTGTACCTGTGTGCAAAGTGGGGTAAAATTTGCATACAATTTGCACCGTGTGTCACCCGAAACTTTTTACAGTGTTGCACATAGCCATTATTTTTTGTAGGTCCCGTTAGTGGTCTCTTAATATACGTTTTACTTGTATCTCGAAAATTTAAGCAAAGAAAACTACGAATGATTGCATACTATTAAGCAGGGTAACGGTGGTATTTACCCTTTCAAATGAAAAAAAACCACATATGCCCGTGCTTGAAATTTTCAACAATTTGAAAATGTTCGTGACGTTTAAACATTGAGATGCCCAGCCAGCCAAAAAATGTAAATAAAAAGTCACCTGATTGTCAACAGATACTTTGAAACCTTATCTATCTACTAAGCGCATAGTGAAGATTCTTGTCAGACTGTGCGGATGCACAGGCTGGCCAGAGTCTTTGCTTTGTGCATATTTGAAATTGTAGGTAATCCCACGCACAGGCTCATACATATATGATATAATTGATATTTTCCTCATAGGAGTAGTAAGTACTCTCAAACTATTGTTTACAATTTATAACATTCGATATGGAGCTGGTGCGACGCCTTGTCAATAGCACGCGATGATAACATGATCGTCAAGATTGCCCCGAGAATTATTTCCCTTTAATAGGCTCACCACGTGACTTTTCCTCGTGTGTTCTTTTTTTCTCGTCAACATAAACTTCACTTTGAGGAACATATAAGATTTGAAGAAAATATTTATTCTGTTTACTTAAATTTTATTATACCAAAGACGTAACAATTTAAGTTTGTCACAAGTGAAAGTTTACTTGAAAACTATATTCAGAAGTGATCACTATGGATGCAAAGGACTAAGAGAGATCATTCATTCATTCATATTTTATTTCTTTCATTTATTTATTCGTTCATTCATTTCTTTATTCATTCGTTAGTTCGTTCATCCATTAATTGTAAAATGACGCAATATCATAAAACCATGTGGTGTAAGACGGAAGAGAAAAGAATCGTGAACGCGTGGAAATTACTAGATTTATGACAGAAAGTGGCACGACAATTTCATCGCCCTCAGCAATATTGCGTCTTAAGTAATGAATTTTGTAAGGATTCTCTGAAAAGCCCTTGAAGGGCTTTATGACGATGTGGAAATAACTCAGAGAAAGGGATTAGGGGCCGTCATTGATTTCTTTGCGAAACATGTTAATTAAGGCATCGTCTCCTCAATCATTTGAATGGTATGCGAAGTGCATTCTTGGGAAAATAAGGGGTCCTCGGTTGGCACGTGCCTCTTTTTCAGCATCTTCCCCAGAGCAATCCGAAAGGTGAGCGCAAAAATATAGTAAGTGCCTATAGTCAAATAGGTACTTACTATATTTTTTCGCTGACGCATTTAGCCGAACTGCTAGCATTAAATGCCACATATCCATGAAGGTGTGGCCTGATCAAGTTGTACAATTGTACAATCGCTAACGCGAGTTGGATTTTTGGGGGAGGTGGTCACTATAAGTTATATATACATGTACATTAAAGTTCAACTCCAAAACTACAACTGTCTTTTCAGCAATGCTAACTAATGAAGCATCACATACGATGACTTCATACTCCGATTTTTGTCACATAAATGTAGGTTATCTTTTTATTCTATAATTACCTTTATAATAAAAGACTAATTACAAAAAAATCGTTTGCTTCTAGTCTATGCTTATTTTAGATGATTACAATGATATTTATATTTTTTTAACAGTTCAGAATAGTTTTGATAATGAAGTTATTGTTTGGTTTTCAGAACTTATTCGCGACTTTTTCAAAATCATAGTTAAATCTCTGTACTCAGAATGTACGTACGGGGGGGGGGGGGGGGGGGGAGGGGTTGTAAGTGTCATTTAGGGTTTGGAGTGGATGGGGGTGATGTAGATGATATAGCATTAATATGATTTTTTTATTGAAGAAAGAAAGAAATGTAAAATTTCTTCATAAGTATCTAAAAGTATTTTTCCACTTTTATTATTCATATTCCATCACTTCGTGGTTTACAGGAAAAAAGGCCCGGGCGTTACTTTCTTGAGCTTAAAAGCATCGAAGGTCACTACACGTCGTAAAAGCATCTTTACTAATCTGAATCTACGATGTTATAGTACTCAGAAGATAATTCGTTTGAATCCGCGTCCTTCGTAGAGAAAACAGGGGGTGTTCCTAATCTTTTCATTAAATTTGGATTAGCAATAAGTTCATTTGCACTTGTCAGTCTTCTCTGACACCGCTTCATGATTGGCGTGGTCCCTGAACGATGTGCAGTCGCGTGTGGTCTGAATAAACTTATTGGAACTATACTTCGAAACACCCTGACCCCCCCATAGAATTAAACGAGATGAATAAAAAGAAAAAAGAAATCTCAAAATTTAAAAGGGCTACTGTAATACAAATAATACATACATAAATGTCATCTTCGCAAGCTAAGGGTTCTAACTCCACTATGTTTCTTACATAGTGGAGTCAGAACCCTTGGCTTGCGAAGATGACAAAAAATTTATTAAACTATTGATATTGGTCAGCAGTCGTAGTTTCCGTAAAATCTAACGTTCGATTCAGTGGCTATTTTATCAAAGAAGGAATTGCTTTCCCGACCCCAAGTGCATTCGCTGGTGAAGAGATTCCTTTTACTTCTCCATAAATCATATAAAAGGGAGAGAGAAAAAAACACGACATATTGATATTTTTCTAGAAACTTTGTACGTGTTTTGGACACTATATATAGCAAGATTCGTGATAAAAAGAGATTATTCGAATGTCAGCTCGGTCATAAAATATCATCGGGTTCAAAGGTCACAATGGCCCCAGGGATCAATTATTCTGCCCGAGAAATCAAAGCAATTCTGGAGGCATTGAGATTGTAAATGGCGATTGGTCGGAACTGTTTAAGGTAATTTATTTCATTAATTTGCCATTATATGTGAGCCACTAATTGCCAATCATGTCGGTGAGTACGTGCACATGCCTAATTGCAGATTTTACTTTAATTACATATGCAGATGGGGAGTGTCACTGTTATTAAAAGGTACGTATTTGGAACCGAATTGAATTGCGGTGACAGGGTTTCGTGGCTTGTTTCTTGCAATCACACTTAGGCACTTCTGTATTTTAACACGGTCACTTCATATATTTACAATTCGAACAATCTTTTAGGGAAACAATATGTAGACTTCTTAAGCTATTTTTTTTTTACCATCTTTAAACATATTCAACACATTTGAAAATTCCAGAGGCTTAAATATATGGTAGGTCGGTCGCTTAATGAAACACTATGTCTCAATGCCTAGGGGTCTATATTCTCGTCGTTAACTTAATTAACAGATAGCTGCTGTAATAATAATAATAATAATAATAATAATACAAATCAAAGCACTGAAAGTACTGATGGTGAACGAACCTGATGGCATTCTAGAGTGATATATTGAATTCAATTAGAAAAGAGAAATTATGAATGTAAAAAAAGTGGGAAGAATGGTCTCGACAAAATTTCCGTTATTCGGAAATTTCACTGCCGATTCAAAGAAAGGGAAAGAGAGGAAAATCCTGTTAGAAAAATATTTGTTAGAATATGAGATGTTACTCTGTGAAAATTTCTTTTACACATTTGAAATAGGTACATTTATTAATTAAACATAAATGGAGAAAACGATTTAATCCTATCTAAAACTGTCTTTAACCTATAATCAATGGTGTTTGTTTTTACAAAAGTAGTTGTTATCATGTTTAAGCTTATTTCGAGTAAATTTGTTGTATTTGTTTTAACTCTTTTAACTATCTTTGTTTGTCCTCAGAGGATGAAAAGGTCTTTGAGTACCAACCAAAGAAACACCTATGAATATCAGTCAGTCCTGAACTTTACTCATTGTTTAAAGTTATGATTTGTTAACTTATTAATAGTATTTTGAACCATAACCTGAGAGATTAGTTTTTAACATATTTGAAGCCATATTTGAAACGCAATGACTTTTCCAGAATAATCTAACAACTAAACCCGCCTGTCGAATTGTAAACAAGTGCATGACGGATCTGGTCCCCCCTTGACCACGGCAATATCTACTCGTCAGTTGGAGTGGTATCTAGGGTTGAATATATAGCTATCATTTATTTAATTTTCAAATAGAATTTTGAATTGATATGGTTTTACAGATTGAAAAAATGCAAAGTAGAATAGCCCCAATGAAATATCTTCCGTGCCTGTCGCATTTGGTATTCGGCAATATTCGCTTCTGAGACAGACGAACACGAAACGTTTTCGCTGGGAATAAGTTCACCGAATAATCGAGTGCATCCTTACAAGCCCTACTTCAGCCGACGCAATTTTACAGAAAAATCTTAATAGCGGCGTTCATCCCTATTCAAATAAAAGTACAAGAAAGGTTGTATATGTAAAACACATGTCGAATCATTCTTAAAACCCTTCTCGAGACTGACTGTCGCTAGTTGAAAAGTTATGTAAAACCGCGTTACCGTTTCTAATGACACAATGTGTCTTGATGTGTCATTCGTCTCAACTCGGCCGATTCCTCTAACCTACATTTAAATCGGAGCCGTCGGAGATCGCCCGAGTATTGCCGAAAGTATATTCAAGAGGACATGACCTAAATAAACACGTATTTCCGGCTAATTACTACAAGTTGCACCAGCGAAGGCTTGGGTCAAAAACACAGTATCTGTCTCTACGGTGTCTAGACACAAACTTTGTTTTTGCTTTAAACTATCGACAAGCTTACGCAGATCAAAAATTCCCTTGATAAACATTGCAAGATTATTTTGTGTTTTTCAAGGCGAATTTTCATTATTTTCACTTGATAAAGAATATTAGTAACACGCTTTTAAAGAAAAAAGCAGTGATTTTGCGGAGAAAAATATTGAAAGATACTAAATTGAATTTTAAGAGGCGCTACTTTATTTCAAACGTATTAACATCCAACAGGATTTTCCTGACATGGTATATAACACTGGTGAACGACGTTCGTTCACCAAAAATTATAATAATAATAATAATAATGATAATAAAAATAAAAACATTAATTCATACTGATTCGACTGTTGAATTCTTACCGTTTCCATATTTTTTTCTCCAATCATTTTATTGGTGGGCGACACCAACATCGAAACTACAGTCTGAAGAAGCTGTAGTTTCGACGTTCAGGTAGCCCACAAACAAGTTTTACTTGTCTCACGTTCGTGACCATGTGTGATTGTAGGATTTACGTCCCACCGTGCTCTAAGCATATATTTTATGGACCATGAGAGAGAAAGAAGCGGATACAAGGAGATCCGGGTTCATACGCCCCTAGCTCTTCTACGAATAGTCCGCCTTGGTTCTTTAATGAAAGTGCCCTGTGTAAAGCACTGATACACGCAAAGCTATTGTAGGTTTTCACCAGTTCACTTCTATTTGGGCGGGACATAGCAAGTCTTTCTGAAAATTCCTACCACGTTCGGGATTCGAACCACGGACCTTAGGATTTGAAGTCAGGTGCCTTACCACTAGGCCAACGGGCCGTCCAACCATGTAACCTACAGACAAATTGCATGGTCATATCTAAGGGATGCGTCCATTCCTTTTTGGAACCCTCGGCGATTCTACGGAATAGACCTCGGGAAACTAAGGGCGCAGCGATAAAAGCGCGTCATTTCTCTCGCGGGTTTATATGACGTCAAAAGCATTACTGAAAGTGACGTTGCGGGGAAAAAAAACCAATGTTTTGAATTGGGCATATCATAATTTGAAAACAAAACGCAGTGATTTACTGTCTTTTGTTTTCAAACTATAACATGCCAAAGCTCGCCATTGATCGGAAAGAATAAAAGAAATTTTCTATTCTTCAAGCGTAATTACCAAAGTACCACCAGAAGCTGAAAATGACCCAAAGTTACTACACTTACATCCGAGGTACTTTCAAGTTTACGGAAATGCCGAGCGATGTTCCGAATGGGGTGTTTCGTGACGTAGGGGCGGGGCCAGCGTCCAATCAATTGGAAGTTACCCGGATTAATTGTAATCTTTTTTCATGCTAGTATTTTGTAAACTTCCTGTTAAGCTTGAATACACTACGCGATAATCCGGGTCGTCTTTCATGCGATTAACAAATACATGAAGCCATTAATCGGGAACATAAACAGTTGAGAAAGAAGTGAAAAAACTAGGGGTAAATAAAAACTAACCTGAAACCCTATCAATACCTCTTCACTCTTTTTCCGCCATATACATATTGGTGCGGTAGATATACAGACTGACTGCTCCATGTTAAGACAGTTTTCATTATGTGGCAATAGTCAATAGCTCGACTATTGATGTCTCGTCTTCCATTTACCCCGAATAGTCGGTAAATTTTAACCTGGAGTTTTTAAAGCACCGATGCGTCGACAATCTTTAAAAAAATAGAAAGAAAGAAAGAAAAACGCCATTTGATCGGCCGATGCAGCGATCAGTTTCCAGTCGTCGGCGAAGCATCAAACACCTTTCAGAGCTTTATATGACAGAAGTTATAAGTTTAAAATTAGAAAATGCAAACTTTATACGGGACAGCTTTTTTACACAGTGGTCGTAAAACAACCAGGCGTACCTCATCAGCAGCTTCGTCCCGCTCAACATTCAGGATAACGAATCAGTGCAAACTGTTTGCAAATTATTCCCGCTTTGCATATGCAATTGCGTGCAAAGCGATGTATAATTTGCGAACAGTTTTCATCGTTTCGTTGTCCTGAACGCAGGGCTGTATCCGTCCAATTCCCTTGCCTATAACTAATCGTCTTCAGGATCGTAGCTAAATTGTCACATGCTGGAAAAGTGTTGCTGAAACGACAAAATGCTAAATAAAAGGTAATACACCAAACTTTGCTCAACCTGTAGTTACAATGTCTTGTTCCCGAAGGCGACTTGTAAGAAAGAAGCACGTTAAAAGGAAACCTATCGAATGACATACAGGATGTGCAAGGTATTGAACTTTATCCAATACACTTTTTTTCAAAGCTTACAAATAAAAGCAATTAAAGATATCCTGGGTTTGCTCTATCCGGATTTCCATTTTTAAAAGTAAATATGTCAAATTGTGTTAGTCGTTAATACTTCCTGGATTTTATCGGAGATGGTTCGAGGACATGATGTTTACTCAATTGTTTTGTGATTTCAGTACTAAATTTCAGGACATGCAAGATCAAATTTCTTGTTGTGTATGGGTAAACACCGCTTTCAACAATTATTCGGTTATATCACGAAAGTTTTTGCACCTATCTATGTTTTTTTCATTTGTTTCATACACAAGTATAGCGGCAACATTTAAACCCAGTCACCCGATTCCTTCCAACCTGGGCGTTTAATTTGCACATTGGTGAGAGACAAATTGATCACTCGTAACACAATGACTTTTGTCAAATGACAAATGAGCCTGTGCGTGACATTTCCAACAATTTGACACATGCGAGATTCGCAAACAAAGAGCAGCCTTAGACAGCCAGATATTGAACTTAAATTATTGTTTGTCTGTCTAAAGATACTTTGTGACCTTATCTGTCTATAAAGTGCAAAGTGAAGACTCTGGACAGACTGTGCAGATGCACAGTCTGTCCAGAGTCTTTGCTTGGCCCACATTTAAAATCTTTGGAAATGTCACGCACAGGCTAAAATGAAAGTTGACCGGGGCAGGGATCGATTGATCCTTAACGCGTTCAACTGATTGAGCTAGCCGGGCTTGAAAATCCTGTAAAGTTTTATTTTTATTATTTTTCCGCAAGTGGTACAAAAATGCAAAAAAACCCCAAAAAACTGACAATGATTGAAAACGGATAAAAAAAGGGTTTGGGGATATTAATCGACACTGGTTATTTATAACTAATAATTTAAAAAAAAAAAAAAACAAAAAAACATCGCGACTCACAAATATTGACGCCGGAGTTAAGTTCATCACGATAGAAAAGGGGAAGATAAAAACTCGTGTAATTCAATTAAGTTTGTTCCTAAAATATTGAGGAAAGAAGTTCAAGTAGCCACTCTTAATGAATTACAATGTGAAATAATTAAACGATAATATTTTCAACTTGAAATTAAGAATAACACTCGATATAATGTTTTCTGGAAAAAGAGCTTGACCTTGATTAATAAAACAATGCTGCAATTAAAAAGAAATAACAATAACACCAACACAATAATTTCGTCAGCCCGATTAGCTCAGTTGGTAGAGCACCAGACTTTAAAACAATTGAGGTTCGACCGCATTGGTTCGATTCTCGGGCTGGCACACTTACAAACTAAATGTCTTTCGGATGAGACGTTAAACCGAGGTCCCATGAGACGGCGCTTAAAACGAGCATGTTAAAACCATGGTTGATCTCAGCAGTAGTTTCGTCATGTATCCTTGCACTATCCCCCGTAACAACTAACCGTCTTCTGTTGGTGTCGCTCATATGGGCATGTGCTTGGTAGCGACGATAAATAAACGGATATACACACACACAACAAAAACGTGTTTTTTTTTTTTTTTTAATTTACCTACCAAGGGGGTTGAATTTATTATAATCTTTTTCGCACGTAGCAAACAATCTGCGGTATGTACTAGGAGAAATCCTTTCCAACACCGAACATGATCCTTTATTGCAGAAAGTGTAAAAGCATGACCCAACAAACGAAAATAAGATAAAATGATAGTCCTTGAACAATTTTTAACAGTAGAATTCGTGTTAAGCGACAACTTACGGGACCACCAAAAAGCGGTCGTACAAGAGAACGGTCGCTTAGTACACATTTTGTATACAAAATTTTAAGCATTATTTCGATTGAATATGAATGAGTTTTTCTTCGAAATTTCTATAAAAAATTGATGCTGTTAAACTCTAAAGAATCGTCTAAATGAGTTTTAGCAATATATAATCCATGTACATGTATTTTTAAACCAATACTATCTTCTTTTACGAAATTTTGATTCAAAGAATTGGATTCTGAAAAAAATGGGCGCCAAATAAAAATGGTCGCTTAATAGACGTGATTGCTTGAGCAAACTTGACTGTATGGAAATGGCACGACACAGTTATTGGCAATATTTCGGTAATAAAGATATCACAAATAGAATAACCATCCTGTTCTTCAGTCCAAGCATAAACAACTAGCGCAGTTGGTAGCGCGTCGGACCATCATTCAAGGGTCCCGGGTTCGATCCCCGACGGCGGCACTCATTACTTCCGACTACATGTATTTGTCTTCCACCATTGGGTCGATAACAAAGACCTATGTGGGATAGCAGCTAGAGGTGAGGAAAGGATGCAATGGTAGGACTGGTGTGAGAAATACCAGGGATCCATTGTTAGGTGCTCCAGTCACCGCGATATAACTAAAGGATTGTTGAAAGCGGCCTATAATCCCTTTCAAAATCTTTGTCTACTATGCCTGGCCAGCATCATTTTTGCCAGATAGCCCTCTTTCTATAGACAGGTTTCAAACATATTTTCACAGATCCTGTTGCAATATTTGTATTTCCTCTTTTCAACAGCTTCAGATCAGATTCTAGCAAGGGATTTAATGGTTTACAGTCAAGACCATCGTGAAATTGACTAGATGAATAATTTTGGAATGATTATGGAATGGTATTGAATGAGAGTGTGGAGCGAGTTTTGAGTGAAATTAAAGTGATGTAATTAAAATCGCAAATTTTGTTAAAGATCAACAAAATTAGCGATATTTATTACCTCCATTATGATTGTCATAAACGATTTCGAAATGTTTTCTAATGATTTCGGAGCGTTTTTGATCAAATTGAGTGAGTGTTCCGAATGAATAAATGGAGCGTTGAGTGAATGAGTTCGAATGCTTTTAATCGGAATGAGTGTCAATTTCACGATGTTTTTAACTGTAGACCTTCTTTGCGATAAATAAACCAGTGTCCATTGTTCCCTGTTTGCGAAAATCTATTTCTCGAATTTGTCTTAAGACATATATCAACTTACATTCCTCTGTAAAAGAAGATAAAAATAGATGTAGTTTTCTCAGGTGTGATAATTATTCTATAAGAGAGCTTTTTACAAACAAAGCATGGTTTATTTTTGAAATTCCTTCAAATAAGGTTGATTAAGGTACGAGATAAACTATATAGGGTCTTGTTATAACTAGTACAAAGGTTCCAGTATTAGACTATTGGCGAAACCGTTGGTATATATGGAAAATATTTTAATCACACAATACTTTTTCCATTCCACGTTTACAACACAAAAGTATTACTTAGCTGAGAATATTGTCGATTTTTATTTTCATTACTGAATCGTCTTAGCATAAACATCCTGAAAATGGCATTTTATTTGTAACACTTTTTAATTTAAAAAAAAAAAAACTTTCTGTAGTTATCATGCAGCAATCGATCAGTTATTTCTACGTACTCCAATTCATAATTTAAATGCATTCTCAGTTACGTTTAAAATAAGTATTATAATCTCTGGCCCCGATTTTCCAGTGGTGGATCCAGAGGGGGTCGGGAGGTTGGGACGGACCCCCTCTGGATCTTTGCCTTATTACTCGAATTTTAGGGATATCCGTTTATTTATCGTCGCAACCGTAGGATATCCCCATATAAGCGACGCCCCTAGAAGACGGTTAGTTGTTACGGGGTACAGTACAAGGATACATGACGATACTACTGCTGAGATCCGCCATGGTTCTATAACGTGCTCGGTGTACAGAACCGTCTCACGGGGCCTCGGTTAAACGTCTCATCCGAAAGACAATTATTTTGTTAGTATGCCCGTCCAGGAATCGAACAAACGCGATCGACCTTCAACTGTTTTCAAGTCCGGTACTCTTCCGACTGAGCTAATCGGGCTGGCGAATATTAGGCCGATATCGAACCCTTTTTATTGAAAGCCCGGATCAGCCGCTGCTCCTCTAAAACAATAACAACAAAAAATGATAAAGAAATGTTCGCGTAAGCATTTAGATGTTTCAAAGAAATAGCCAGACCAGAAAAAAAATGATAAAGACATGTCGAAAGAATTAGTGCATATCGTTCGTTAAATTTTAGAACCTCAGACTACAGCTTGACTCAATTTGATTATGCTCGGTATAAGAAATGAGCCAACGGTATCGTTGAAAAGATGATGCATGAGAATGATCAATTAGTACCAGTCCGTTAAGTATCAGTGATCAGTGGTTTTCCCAATTTAGCTTAACCCTTCTGACGTTGATCACGATATATATTAAACTTTTGCATGCAGACAACATAGTCTAGGATCAGCCTGCACGCACGTGCAGTCTGATCTTAGCCTGCACTGCCCGCCTTCTTGTCAATGATTATGGTAAAAAGAGTAGGTCTGGCTTAGAATGTCTAAAAATCGGCTATTTGTTTTAAACAAAATACAAATTCACCAGAATATGGGCTAAGGACGACGTAAGTCAGCTGAGGACACGAGATGTTAGAGTCTTGAGTGTTTTCAACATCCGGACTACTATCATATGAGGAAAGCAACGATTATACTAACAAAATAATGGGCAAATTGTCGTCGAAGTCGAGATACAGGAAAAGAGCAATGTGCTAAAGCTGAAAAGTAATCCCAATTGCACATCCTTCTGCATAGAGGTTCTCATTCAAACAATTTTAATAGTTTGGGGACATTTCAACTAATCAGTGGTTTAAATCTTGACCACAATTCTGCTTTAATCCAAAATATAATATGCCACCAACAGCAAGTGACTGATTAATCAGTTTGGCTTTGGAATCTTCAGTACATACTATGAGGCATCTTCGCTAGCCAAGGGTGATGCCCTCTACGTGTTCCATTCACGTGAATAGATCATGTAGTGGGCATCATCCTTGGCTAGCGATGATGACTACGAGGCGGCATGATTTTCTTGGACGATTGCTATCTCCGGACACTAGTACTAACCGACTCTATATCAGAATAGCTGGTCAGAAACTGAAAATGAAGCTGTCCGTGTACCAATGCTTTGCGACAGGCTTGCTGATAAACTCAAAGAAAAACTTGAACCATCTTCCTGTGCCCGGTTCTGTTACTCTCAAGGTCAATTCGATGTATTTATAGACCAAAAAAGTTGTAAATCATATAATCGGTGACTTAAAGATACAAAGAAGGTTTTTGTTTCCTTTATGTCAAAATTAATGAAAAGCGAATTCGATTGTATTTTTTCTTTAAAACAAGGACGGTCATCAAAAGTCGAATAGGCCAACATTAAATCACAAGCCTTTTTTCTCAATTATTCAAAAATGTTGTCTTCCCCAAAAGACAATGAGCCTGTGCGTGACATTTTCAACAATTTCAAAAGTGTGTCATACAAAGAATCTGGTCAGCGTGTGCATCACTTTGCGCTGTGTAGATTGGGGAAGTCACACTACCTGTCTAGGCGGCCAGAGAGTATTCATTTTTCACAATTTAGTAGGCTAGACACCTGAGGCTTTTGTGCCTCGTGCTCATGTAAAAATGTCGGAATTGTCATGCACTTGCTCAAATGACTTTCAATTGGTCATCAACAAGAATATATTTTCTACATTGAATTTGGACCAGTTCTATGGTTTTTCTGTCATCTAGTAATGGCTTAAAGTTAGACAGACACACTTCTTATTTTTCGTTAACCATTGATTGATCGACAATACAGGATACGACGGGGTTTTCAAGCTAAAACATGATAACGGTCTTTGTCAACAAATGATAACTTTAAAACGGAAAATCAACGGAACTTGAAATAGAAGAGGATATGATCTTGTCTATCTACAAACCGTTACCATGATTATCTATTTTGATGACACTTGACACCGCTCTTTAACCTGACGTCATGCCCTGACACCGAGTTACAGATTATATCTGAAGGAGTAAGTGTTTACACAGCAATAGAGTAAGGTCCGGGTGAGTCTTGAGCCAGATCAAACTCAAACTTGTCGCTTATTAAGTTGAAGACTAATGTTTTGCCGTAAACCAATGATATTTCAGGTTTTTTCCTGTCAATGAAAAAAGACGCAACCCTTCTTTTTGAAACAAAACTGAACCAAAAAAACTTAAAACGAAAAGCCCAGCTTTTGTGTTAAGCAAATTCATTTTATTACATCTGCGCAGGGTTGTGGAAATACGACTTTTCTCAACTTGTCCATGGACAAGTAAAAGTCGATTTCCTACTTGTCCAGGATCAAAATGAACTTGCCCACACAAAACTGTGTTGATATATATTCAGAAAGACATTGCTTTTAAATGAAGAAAATGCTGTAACCCAGCATTTTCTTCATTAACGACAATGTTTTCTCGACTTTGATACAAATACTAGGATAGCTTTACTCCAAGATCTTTTTTAGTACTGTATCAAGATTAGCTCTGGTATTTTCTTGTACACGGACAAGTGGCCTAAAAACTGTACTTGCCCGCAAGTGGAAAAGCCCGTGTCGGATAGGTCCACACCCCTGGATCTGTATGTATACCTGCAAGAACACCAGCTGAGGGTTCCATTTCAACAACAGTTACGGGTTATATTCAAACACTATGTACACAAAAATCATTTACAAAATCTCTTTTCAAATAATTTTGTAACAGTTTATCTTTCTGTCGACAAAATCAATAGATATCTAAATCTAAATATATAAAATAAAAATTTATAAACATATATGGCTGGGATGAAACACGGTCAACTTGTAAGGGATACATTTGTAATCTTTTCAGAGATCTCCGAGACGTCTTGCTTTATGTGTTTCATTCATGTTAGAAGAAGGGAGAACTAAAAAGAAGAAGGAAAAAACAAAACAAAACAAACAAACAAAAAAACAAACAACTGAATTTTAAAATCAAAACACTCTTCTTCTTTAATCTGACCTCAGTGTTTTATGTTCTCCAAATGTAGCTTGACCTTGATCTAAGCATGTCAACATATATAGAAGTCAAACAGTAACACATCTTGTACCTCGTAAACCTTTCTCGGTCCTTTTAAAATGTCAAAAAAGCAATTTTACTTCTTCCGTTTACAAAATATTAAAGGTTTTTTCGTCTGTTCACATTTTTTATCCTTCCAACGCCGTCTTAAAATTCGCTTATCTCTAGAACACCGTTTCATTTGGTCGATCTAATAAGTAATTTCATTTTCAATAAAAATTACTAAGTCCATGTATTACAAATCATTATTTGCTTTTATTTGTTTATATATTCTTTTTGACAAAAAAGAGTTCCTTAACTCATTTAGGAATAATCACCGAAGAGCCAGAGTGTGGTTTAACCTTTTCCATTTTTTTCGAAAATCATAAGTGTCCAAATCGAAAGAGGTCGGAGACTATAATTAAAAACGTTTGAAACTAGAAAAGAAGCACTTTGTTTGTTTCAAATAGAGTATTATATGAAATAAAGAAAAAAATGCTTGTCATGACGTGAACTTGGTAGTTGTAAATGAATAATTACAAAAAAATCTGCAGGTTTAAATGTGTGTGTGTTTGTGTCTGTGAATGGGTGTATTATTTGTACAAGTAAGTTTGTCTTGTATTGTGTTCTTGATATGTAACTTAGTATTTCACAATAGCTCTTACCATGGAGGAAGTAAAGAAACTGAATGGAAAACAGCAGTACCCTGGTTCCCGTCTCTCAAAAATACAATATGTTCGTGTTAAAAATTGGCGTAGATCTACATTGAAAAAGTTTTAAAACCAAACGCCTTTCGGCTCATCAGTTGTAAAAGTAAAGTAGTGTCATCGCTGTGCATGTAATATGTTACAAATACCTAAACAAGTAGGAATTCGGAAGCTTAACATATTACTGGTAACTTGAAATTTGTGTTTTTCTTATCCTTGTTATCCCATTTACAAATGACAATTTGTATTTTTATATACATCTTTATCACAATCTCAAAAAAGTGTTATACGTAATATGACCTGTTATGTAAGGGCGTTTTCAGGAAAAAACACACTTCAAATTCAAATCCCTTATCTTTTAAAAGTGACTCTAAACCGTTACCATAAAGTCCTATTGTTAAACACACCAATAAGGCAGCTAAAGGCACTTCTCGTTTGTGGAAAAAAGGCATTTGGTTTCTCTTAAATTTCCATCTCTATGTTTTTTTTAGATTATACGAGCAATAATAATTGATATTTAAAATCTTTTTATATTGAAATACATATTGCTGATCGAAGCAAAAAGACACGTGGATATTCAAAAATGCCCCGTCTCGATAATACTGGTATTCTAGGGAGTTTGTATTGCTAAATGTTAAATAAACATGTAAAGTACAAAATAAAGTGAAGTCACAGTTAAAACCGTCGTGAAATAGACACTCATTCCGACACAAAACATTCTAATTCATTCACTAAGCGCTCAATTCATTCATTCGAATCACTCACTCAAATTTATCAAAAACGCCCCGAAATCATTCGAAAACATTTCGAAATCGTTGAAGACGATAAACATTTAATTCAAATATACCTAATTATTCTACGATTTTATAGCCTTGTGTGGATTTTAAAGTGTCTGATCGGTCCAAGAAGATACATAAACAGAAAAAGTATGTATATTTCATATAAGGGAGGTAATAAATATCGCTAATTTTGTTCATCTTGAACAAAATTAGCGATATCGGATTACATCCCTTTAATTTCATTCAAAACTCGCCACATACGCTCATTCAATACCATTCCATTATCATTCCAAAATCATTCTTCTCATCATCTCATCAATTTCTCGATTTTCTTGACAGTATTATTTGTGGTTGTTTTATTCTTTTCCAACATCTTGCTTATTTCTCTTGGGTAATCAGTATTCTGGTTTGTTATGTTTTTGCCTCAAAAAGTGGATCTAAAAAGAAAAAAATCTAAATTGCTTCGCTATACGCTTCAACGAAAATCCTCTTGCTCTGAGTATCATAAAACAATATTTAAGTGTTTAACATGGAACCATCTGCAGTTTCTGCAAATCAGCAGAAAAAACAGCAGCCCGCAAAACACGTTGTTAAGCCTCGTCATGCTATCAGAAAATCGTTAAAGACGTTCTCTCCTAGTTTAATTGACAATATACGCTCCATAAACCGTTTTGGAAATAGTAGTTAAGAGTGTTTCAGAAACTGATTTGTTTTTGTTTTGTCGTGCTGAATAACATTACCGTAAAACGTGTTTTTAGCGGCCACTCGAGGGAATCTCAGTCAAACGTTACTGAATACGATAGTAGTTAAAGTCAGCTTTAATATTGGTCATTGAATACTGAATTTATTAAACGAGTCATCTAAAAACAGATAAAAACCAGGCTGCGTCGAGTTTTTATCTGTTTTAGATGACAAGTTTAATAAATTCTGTATTTAATGAGCACAAATTAAATATTCTGTTTATAATATGACCCGGGTTTTTTTTGCGAAAAATCGTCAAAATTCTTGAAATTCCACATTTAAATTTTCAACTAATAACGCCATTTGAAACTGATATCACAATATTTACATTATAACGTTATTTTCACGGTTACAAATTAGCGTTGCTATTCGCTCTGAGCTCATTTGCATAGTTATTTCACTTATGTAATAACACCCGTGTAATATCAAAAATATTCAACGGCGTTATTTCACCCCTGCGACGTAGACCATATTATGATATTCGATACTCAATGAGAGATGACTGTTGAACTCCAACATTTTCTGCAATTTGTTTGAAGTATTTTCGTAAATGGACGACTCGACGTCGTAACTACAGCTTGGATAAGCCGTGGTTACGACGATAAGGCAGCCTTCCAACGAATTGCTGTTTGTCTCATGTTGGTGACCATCTCGTTTATGATGCAGGTATAGGAGGTGTTTTAAGTGGAGTGTCTTTTGCGTGATGGGCCCCGTTAGCTCAGTCGGTAGAGCACCTGAACCAAAAGTTGAATATATCGGTTTCGGTTCTACGGCTAGCACACTTACAAATTATTTACTTTCGGATGAGAGGTTAAACCGAGGTCCCGTGTGACGATGCTTAACATCGGGTACGTTAAAGAACCATGGCGGATCCAAGCAGTAGTTTCGTCATGTATCCTTGCACTTCCCCCGTAAGAACTAACCGACTTCTCGGGGCGTCGCTCATATTGGTATACGCTACGGTAGCGACGATTAAAAAAAACGGAAATAAGCACGCGTGATGAGTCAAAACATATAGAGTAATCATTAAAAGCAGTTACGATTAAAAAAGTTATTTTTTGAATATTTAAAGGTGCATTTCACAGTTTTTCATAGAAAAAATACAAAAATGTTCTTAGATTTGGAAATGTGTGTATTTTAGGCGATTAACAATGGCCCAAGGGCATTGGCACCAAAAACAACATATTTCAATAATTCTTTTACTTATTTTCTTGATGCGGCAAGATCATTAAGGGACCCGGTCTATCCATTTCCTGTCTATAAATTAATAAATCGTTCTTTTCAATGAAAAGTCATTCATTTTTGCTTGTACTGATAAGAACTTTCCAGTTGTCAAATACTTTTACCTTAATCTTTGATTGAATAAGACAAACAATAGGAATGCACAAACATAAGTAGTTCGCTCAAAATTGAGAATTAATTTTTAGGCGTTAGTAGTTGCTTTATTTTTCAGAATGAATTTCACTAAACTCAGGAATACCGGTCTTTCTTTCCATGCATTACCAGATTGAATCTTATTATTTTCAAGTCTTCAACAAGATAAGATCGTTACTTCCGATTGATTTTACGAAAATTTTCAAAAATCACATTTTCCTAATCTGTGAAAGAGCAGCTTTAAAGATTTGAATGAGAAAAAGAACAAAAGTATTTTTGTTCCTCTAATGACTTTCATTGTACGACAAAAGTAGGAATATTTAATAAGATATGTCAATGAAAAGGGTCTTAATGGGCTTGATGCAGTCTATTTGAAAGCAGTGTGAGTGAACACACCTTAATTAAAATATAGGCATCTGGTATTCAGCGGTCTTTTCTCACGTTCTATCATCCCAACATAGGTACCCACCCATAAATACATGATTTGGTAACCGAACGGCAATAATAAACGGGGCTTTACATATAGGATATTAAATGAGTGGTCATGAAATATGGAATTTATTAATCGAGTCATCTATACCGTTTTAGAAGATGAGTTAAATTAATATGCTATCAATTGGACACAAATTTGATAATCTATTTAAAATATGACCGGGATCTTTGCGATAAATCACATCGATTGTACGATTTTATTTCTTCAGAGTAACATGTAACGCCATTCATAAGTAACGTCATCAAATGAATAATGACGCCATTTCACAGTCACTAAATTATGTTGCTATATGTCTTAAGCTCATCTGCATAGTTATTTCACTCAAAAATATTCAGCGGGGTCATTTCACTTCCGCGGCCTTGGTCCTAATAAAAATTGAAAATCATACAAACACACTGATCATTATTCTGACCAAAGCTTCCACTTTGCATCTAGTATTTAGATAGCTTCACTTGCAAATCAGTTGCTGAGTTGGATCTTTTTCCCCATATATCTGTGGCTATTCTTCATGTCCTGCAATGTTCATTATCTGTCCTTCACAAGTTTGGGAGAAATGTTTCAAAAATGGAACACACATGCTCAATATCAATACATAAGGAGATTTTTTTTATTATTTCAAAGCTCAACGACTATTCATATCTAAGTAAGAAAATAAGTATAGTAGATCTTATTGAATATTACATTCCGTAATGGACTCCCTTAAACGCTCACATGAAAAATAATTCCACGGTATCAAAGATTCTTTTTGTTTGAAACGGGTTTAACGCCGCTCTCAACAGTTTTAAATAATACCGCGGTAGCTGGAACACCCTATGGTTTCCAGGTATTCCTCACACCAGTTTTACAATTGTATCATGCCCTGGCCTCAAGTTACAACCACGTTTAGGTTTACGATAAGCTATCCATTGGTCTGATATTTCGCTACCGTGGATCGTACCACTGACCCAATTTTTTAAGATAGGAAGTCTGGTACGCTACCAACTTCGCTAAGACGGCGGTAGCGTTATCATAAAAATGCGTCTTATACAAGGCTTGTGCCAGCTTTTGATTTTCAGGACTCATCGGAATCTCATATGAATCTCTTATAAAAATACAAAGGAGACAATAATTTCTGATTTTATATCTAAATTTTGAATCTGCAGGGGTATGAAGATGCAACACTAAAAGTTTTAGGATTCAAAAGACCCTGCTGAAAAAAAATAGGAGTCAAAATAGGATATTTTAAAATTTTTGAGGGTCAAAATCTTGATTCAAAGGCCAAACACGAGCCCTGCATAATATATAATTATAGCATTTTTTTCTGTATATAACGTCATATTTGCGAATTAATTTGATTTCAAACCACGGGATTGTCACAAAGCCTACTATAAATTCAATGTGAGAACAATGTTAAATACGACATCTGCAACAAGATCAACGTGCGCGAATTATGCCTACGTAAATGCAAAACATGCGCTTGAGAAAAACATAATCATTAACATACTTTAAGGTTTATGATAATAACGACATACCATTTGGCGTACGCTTCGAATGTAAGCATATGTAAAGTATCAAAACTTGATTTCCTTGATAACATTCAAATTTTCAAGATAACGGGATAGTCGACAACCATATTTTTGACTCCATCGAATACTGTGACCAACGAGTTTATATGCCTCTACATCTATAGAACGTGTTCATTTGTTTTCATATATTCCTCGTTTCATAGACGGAGGGTGTCTTGTACACAAATTCTTATAAACCAATACGATGTTGACGATTATTTCTGTCCTATATTTAAGGTAGTGGACCCGTAATAGTTCTGCAGCGTTTTGGAAGTCACGCGTAATAACATTATTAATCGAGGTTTCCCGTTGATTTCAGAGCTTTCTTACACGGATACTGATTTACAGTCCCAATGATGTTTCGTATATATGTTCAAACAATTCTTCAACAGCTCAAATCGTTTGCCCGCCTACTCTTTAGGAAACTAACAAATTGACATTTTTAACGACAGCAACATGCTACACACTCTGATTAATAGAGTATATACCGTCGAGTGACAAAAAACATGGGACTACGGTCGTCATCTTGCTTCAATTCATGTAAACAATTTATACATCTGTTAAACAAAACTATCGAAGTCCACTGGTGAGTATAATTTAGATTTTACTTTGGCACGTTTGGTACCTTATTAAAAGCGAAATATTGCCGATATACCGTCACTGGGAGTCTGAAATGGTACACCAGTATATTAGAGCACAACATGCAGGTGCCTGCACTTGGCTGTTCGGTATTGGATAATATAGTGGGTAAACATTAAATAGAAAAAGGGAATTACTTTGTACAAAAATACAAACAAGCCTTTGCGTGACATTTCCACCAATTTCAAATATGTGCTTAGCAAAGCTTCTTGCCGGCCAGTGTAGCCGCACAGACTGACCAGAATCTTTACTTTACACTACTTTAATATATAAGGTCTGAACCATCTTCATGCAGTCATCATATATGATTATTGCATTATGTCGTTGTCAACGCTACCAAACGTCCGTACATCGCGCAGGTTGTGAAATTGTTGGAAATGTCACGCACAGGCTCAAATTTAAAGTTACATTCTTCATTATATGGATTACTCTTTTATGGTGAAGATAAAATTCCAAGTTCCAGGTGAATCCTTTTACCAATTAAAGAGATATTACAACAAGTCAATATTTTCGAGCGACGCCGCCGCCACCAGCAATGATTCCGACGCAAAGGCTTTAACAATAAATAAGTTTTGCTCCGATAAGTAGACTTAATAGTAGAATATGGTTCCCTCTATATTACTTGCCCAGTCCTCTTTTTCCACATTTGGACATTAGATCAGCACTATCGCCTTCCATCTTGCCATGTCTTTGACACGGTATTTAGCCTCACTCCACGATAATCGGATTGACTTTACCTCAGTCTGTAGGATTATTCTCCAGGTTATAGCTAGTCTCCCTTTCTTTCTACGGTCTTGTTGGTTGCAGTCCAGTACATGCCTTCAACGGTGATATTTTGCTGGTGTCGTCGGAGAATGTGGCCAACCCACCTCATCTTCCTCTCTTTAATGGTGGTAGTGATTGGTTTCAGTTTGGTTCTCCCCCAGAGTTCCTGGTTGGATACCTTGTCTTGTCATCTTATCTTCAGTATCCTTCTGAGACATCTGTTGGTGAACACTTCTAGTGTGTCGTTCTCCGGAGACCATAACGCCCCCTCTCCCCGTGTTTTCTCTATAGTGTTTGTTTTTGTAGCTGATGTTTTTTTTTTACACGGTGGGAGTGCTGCCCCTTCGCATAACCTTTCTCAGCAAGGCTTAGGACCGACCATGGCGGAGTTGTTCCCTCTCTATTACAGAGCATGACTTGTTTCATAAGCAAACCGCTTCACTAGATTTGACCTGATTTTTCTCCTCAAAACACAGAATTTTCAATTTCAATTTCAGATGCGAGGCAAGAAAGATCATTTATAAACGTTTAAGCAAAGTCCCCGACTGATGTTTGACAGAGATAGAGTGAGAAGAAGAATTGCTGACATCTGCCGTTTTTATAATGTGATGGCATAGGAGTAGCGCTGGAAGTGTATCGTATTTCAAACATTCCTGAAATTTACATCGGTTCTGCAATATGAAAAACTTGGCGTTATCTTTCATCAAAATTTTTGTTTGTCTTTTTATGCTTGAAAAACGTATACAGTATATGTTTTGTTAATGTCATCTCTACCATTTGCTTGTCTTCAATTCTGGAGAATGCATACAGTATATGTTTTGCTAACACCATCTTTATTGTTTGTTTGTCTTTTTATTGATCACAGTGTTCTAGAAAAAGAATACAATATATGTTTTGGTTAAATCGGTTCTGCTATTTGTTGTCTTTTTAGCATTTAGTTCCAGTAAATGAATAAAGTATATGTTTTGGTAATATTGTAGACTTATTGTAAAGTCTTTATGAATAGTCTCCAACATCTCATTGAATACAGTGAATTACATATGAATATGATTACTACAATGTTTTAGATTTCATTATTGCCATGAAGCGAACAGTTTATTTTTAATCGTCGCTCGACACAAAGGGGTCCGAAATTGCCCCTCTACCACCATACAGACCAATAATTTGAAATCATTGGTCTATATGGTGTTACGAGGGGATTATTTCGGACCTTAAGGCTCGACAGGGAAAATTTCAACCCTTACACGACTATTCTCATGTATGAACGGTTTGTGTGTCCTGGTCAGACATTGATTAGTCTAAACAGTCACATTTACTTGACTGTCCATGAAAAATTTAATTTTGAGAATTAAAACTCCAAAACAAAATCGACTACAACCAGTCTTGATATGGGCAAATACTCAGGTCTATGCTTCAGAACCGCAAACATGCAGCATTCTATTAAAACTCAAGAGACTAGGACCTTTGTAAGTAATCATGGCGGTAGTTTCAATTTCGCCCTGTGCACTTACAGCAATAAAAATCTGATAAGCCATCAGTTTCAGCTTGCAGAACGTGTGTATTGGGTACATAACTGGTGAGAAAAATCACACACACACACACATACACACACACGAAAAAAAAGAAACACAACATTTTTACCGCCCTTGAAAGTTCTTCATTGGTAACCTAGCTTAGTAAGATGCCTAATGAAGTTTGTACAAGAGAAGTGTCTTGGTTTTGATTTAACTCATTCCCACACAATCACACTTTTTGACGCCCCTATAGAAAAAAGTCCCAAGGGCTAAGAAAATGTTATAAATGAAGAAACTTCTCGTTACCTGCTAATTGGATACTTAATAAAAGAACAAACCAGAGTCTATGTCATAAATGGGCAAATTCAACTAGCCTCGTGCAGTTTGATCGAAAAATCTGAGCTCCTATTCGGATAATGTATCGAAGATAAATACGCATTTGAAAGCGTTGCAAGTTTAATTCGGTTGAATATTATTTACGGAAAACAAGACAAACTATGTAAACATGCGTGTTGTTGCTTTTAAACAAAATCAAGGTTATGATAAACAGGGGAAAAAGAAATGTCAAGAGCAGAGAATAACTCGTTCAGGTTGATCAGGTAAAAAAATATGAAAACATTGAATAAAGTATAGCCTTTTCCTTCGAGAAAAAATAATTTCTAATTTTTTAAATCACACTGAAACAAATTTATCTGAATTTTCAAAAGTCCTTTGGAGTCATTTGAACATCATGTTTTAAAATTCGGTCGCAATAAAAAAAGAGTTCTCTTTGCTGTAATTACCGTTTAACGCTTTTACAGTTAGTTACACTCAAAACTCGCTCCATACACTAATTCATTTCATTCAAAAATCATTCCAAAATCAATTTTCTTGCCAATTCAAGATGTTCTTAACTGTTTATAGTAATATGACGCGATTACATTTATAAATAAATAATTCACATTTCTTGCACATATTTTTTATATCTCTTTTGTTGTTGGATTTCATATATTGGTTTTATTATAATGATTTTTAATTAACAAGTAAGGTAACTTTTTATTTGGTCAGAATTTGAAGTTCAATTTTCTTCAAACAGTAATTCCGATGCTTTCATCAAAGCAGCCATGAGGTAAAAACCCCTAATTCACCTTGAAGGGTTGTGACCCAGGGGTCAAGGGTGGTTGATAATGAAGGCGACCCAGCAGGGTTCCCAAGCCATAGTACTCACAAATTAGCTTCGTTGAGATCGACACTGACACGATATGGATTATTTATCAGGGGTTTCATGCAGTCCAGTCATACACGGAATTTAATATGGCCGAACATGTGTGCATTTGTGTTGGAAACATTTTCACTCATTTTAAGCAAATCATTCCAATTTCAATAGATATGTCGTCTTTGCAAGTGAAGGGGTGTCGGAAAAAAATTGGGAAGTTTCTTCTCGAATAACAATACAAGTACAGTACGTTCGATGTCCATGGTTAGAAAAGATGCAGATATGATACATTTCAGAAACTGGAATAAGTTGTCAGAATAATTATACAGTCTTTATGCACTGATTAGAAAAAAAAGTATCGAAACGTTTAAAACGCCACACAATCAATAAACGTGAGAGAACACTATTAAATACACGGATCTTTAACTTCATATTATGCTTACTAAGCTAAGTCAGTGTAGATATAGCGGAAATGTTAGGCATAAAATTGCTCATAAAAGTCTAATGGATGTATACAAAAAGTAAACAATATTAATGGTTGAATAATTACAAAACCTACATAAACATTAGTTAAAAGCGTTAAAGAGAAGATATTACTTATAAAAGCTAAACTATCAGTAAATCTTTCTCCAGCTGGGCCAATAAAACTCAAGCCGTCGTCTTCATATCGTGTCATAACAGCAACTCTTTTCCAGTTCGATATTCATACGCACATGTTCTCTTGAATTATCTGTATAAATTTATATATAGGCATTGTACAATAGTGTTTTGCAAAACCCGATTAATTTGTTCTTAAAGAGCCCAGTCCTTTGCTAAATATAGCATCTACCAATTTTCCGTTGTCTTTGAAGTGGTTAATTTCACAATCTGATTTTTTCGCAAATGAAGACATTATGATTGGCACGTAGTGCATCGTTTACTTGCATTATATTATCTATCACTGCAATTCCTTGAGATTTTTAACCAAAGCGACAAAAAGAAGATCGATGATTCTGACAATGATATTGAATCAATATTTGATAAATTAGTATTTTTTTAATCGAGGATACCATGGCAAACGGTCGAAAGACATTTATTTCCATTATGGTCCGAACTGAAACCAGATCTGATCGTGCATATATAGGTAGAGACAATGAATTGTACCACTGTTACCCATTTTAGAGCTGTGTGGACTGGGGCTCAGTCTGTAAAGTGTCTGTAAAGTGTCCTGCCAAAATACACTACCCGCGTCCGGCTCGAACCCGCAACCATCATATTCCGATTCAAGCATGCTAATCACTCAGTCTTCGAGCCAGACAATATTTATGATTTACTATTACTGCTAATTGCATTGCCTTACCTGGGCCCATTTACGATCCCTTTATCAATTAGATTAGACTGCATCCTTCTTTACTAGGCTATGATGAACGAACTAACTTTCTAAACGTGATTTTGATATTTCTAAGGATGCATAGCAATAAATTTCTAATGCTTTTAACTCGATAAGGGTATCGTCTGTTGAAACCCCAGTTAAAATACATGAATATTGGTAAGCTTTTTAAGACCAATACATGTTAGTGCATATTGAATAAAAAAGGCAATTTGAAATGCTTTTAAGATTCACTTGACAATTCCTTTTATTTTTATATAGAACTACAAGTATACATATAAGTAGCTTGTAAAGTCGTAAAGGTGCTTTAGAATAATAATATCAAAGGTAGTTTGAATTAAATTCTTTCTGCCCTGTGTTTTGGATAGCACAACAGGCAAACTGCAAATCATACCCCGCTATGCACGCAACTGCACGGGCAAGGGAGGGTATAATTTGCAAACAGTTCGCAGCCTTTTGTCATCCTGGACGGACGCAGGGTTGGTAAAATGACTACGTATTTTCTATCTATCGATTTCGAGTCCATTTTTCAGCAACCCAAGACAAAATCAGTGCTTACTTTACAGCCAATTAAATCTTTTCTCTGATGAAAACATGCAAAAACTACGTAACGTCTCTAAAACCTTAATACATTTGTTACGTTATCACATAAGACCAGAGAATCATAAAGACGAACTGAATTATGAAACATTAATTTTCTTGGATTTGACGATCGTGTTTGTGTAAACGTAGACGAGATCTAAAGGCATTACCTCGTTGAAAATTATTAACAGCTTTTCATTTCGAGTACTCCCAGACCAAGTGATTACCCTTTGCTTTAAACAGTGCTGATTGGGTATTCTTCAGGCCAGCCCTGCGTTCAGGATGACGAAACTGCACAAACTTTTTGTCAATTTTATTCCCGCTTTGCATGTGCACAAGCGTGCAAAGTGAGGTAAAATTAGAAAACAGTTTGCACCGTTTTGTCATCCTGAACACAGGGCTAGATTATTATTTTTCAATAAGGAACAAAATCCGAGTATCACTTCTTTGTTTAGGCCTACGATTGTATTATCCGATTTATCCGATAACTAGCATATCTAATAAGATACACCTTATTTATCATTTCGAAATGTGGTTGTTGTTGTTGTTGTTGATTTTTTTTCTTTTGAATCGGCGCATATCGAAATTCAAATAACACCTTTGTAGTAACATCCCCAACAGCAATTAACACGAAATTTAACTTGAACGTCCACCAGTAGCCAAGGTCCCAGGCTGTGAGTACTGATTATCTAGTCAGGTAATTTAACCTGAAAACAAATAATACCATCTCCATGTGAATAGCTCGTTTCACAATACTTCAGAAAAGTAGGACGGGAGCCAGTACAGTCCATCATCGACAACAGTGGACGCCCCGATTCAAGGGATTTCTTACTTCTTGATCGCACACCAATAAGCAATAAAATCAAGTATCTTCCTTTTGTCGCATACAATAGAATATGCTTAGCTATATTGAAATAACTTGCAAAAACTTCCTGTAACATCCGAATGCGCTTATAAAAAATAGGCCGAAATATCTTGAAGAAGTTAATAAGATACGCTGGTTACAAGCATTTTACTTATAGAGTAAGCCCTATAATTTTCTTCGTAATACACGTATTATGCACAAGGAGCATTCATACCAGGTGATACCTGGCAATTTCTTTGAATTTCCTCAATAGCATCACTGACTGCTTTACTCATTTAATTTAGTAACTTTGATGTCCTCAAAACATAAACCATCCCTATCATAAAATGTCATCTGATAGGAAGGACAAACGTGTAGAATTCACACGAAGCCTTTGATATCATTTTCTGTTCGTAAGAAGAAGGGCACATACTTTCTCCAGTTTTATCAGGAGATTAACTCCATTTTTATCAGGAGATAAACTCCAGTTTTATCAGGAGATTAACTAGAATGTGATAACCAGTTTCATGCTACCAGTCCACCCGTTTCACTTACATGTAAAATATCTGCAATTAAACACTGTGCATACACATGTACGTGCAAAGCATGGTAACCATCTCCCCTTTTTGTTTTTGTTTGTATCACATTTTTAACACAGAACTGAACATAGCTACTATCATCTGATTAAGGAAATGTAAGATTGGTCTCAGTTCAATTTTAATAGGATAAACGATTAAAGCAGTGCAGTATCTGCAACAAGGGTTGGTATATAAACGTTTTTTTTCAGGTGTGCCTTTTCAGATGACGATCAAACTGTTTCTTTTGAAATTAAAAATTCTATCATATTGCTGCTTCCAGATGCCTACCTCTTATTGACGTTACCTTTACCAGGCCGTGCAGTCGTGAATAGTTTATTCGGACTCATAAAGCTGCGAAGCATTGGAGTGAAATTGAATTTCTAAAAAAGAAATAACTGACATCAGTACTAAATGTTATGCAATTGCACAATTGCATCAGTAGTGCTGGTTTTAATCATTGTTTCATGGTATACCTGCCTTTTTACGTTGTTGATCCACTGTGGACATTTCCAAACACTTTCTTGGTGGAAAGAGTTTTTATATTTTCCCAGTGTCTTTGAGTCTCTCACGTAATATAGTTGAGCGGTAATGAAAATGGACCGCATGTGGGGATCAAATGATTCCTGAAAGAAAGAAGGTCTTGTATTCAAACGCTTTATGTGGCTTGATAATACTTATGACAAACTTATTAATATTAAACCCTTTATTCCCGTTGATATTTTTTTACATTAAATCGTCTCTATATATCTATACAAGACAGTATATATTCTCGAAAACAATGTACATGGCATAGGCGTATCTAGGACTTTGAAATTCATACGTACTCAGAAGGCGACAACTAGAGAATAAATAGGGTAAAGACGATATGTGGACTGTGACAAAAGACGAATGCCCTCCATTCGCCCCCTTTTTTATAATTTTAGCGTTAGTGAATAATCAAGACATCGTAACTACAGCTTTAATAAGCTGTAGTTTCGATGTTTTGATCATTCATCAACGATATATTTCAACAGAGGATTATTATTATGCACTTGCGTAAATTTGCTTAGTGAGAGTAACGCCCTTGTAAAGTATTTGTAAAGCTTGATGTTACATATCTAGTTCATCAATGTTTAATGGCAGGTTATGCGCCGATAAAAATGAAAACCCTCAGGACTTTGACTGCCTTCGCATGACTTATCTTGTTCTTCAAGTAGAAAGTCCACAATTAATTTACTTTTAAAAACCGCTTAATTAGTTAAAAAAAATACCAAAAAAAACCCCAAACAAACAAACAAACAATCAAACCAACAACAACAACAACAAAAAAAAAAAAAAAAAAAAAAAAAAAAACCAGAAAAAACAAGCTTAACGTTTCATTTAATAGACCACTATTCCAGGCAAAAAACACTTTTTCAACTAAATTTATCAAGGACTAGTGTGATGAGAAAGGAAACTAGGATTTGATATGATTTTATGGAAAAATGGGTTCTTGCAAAAGAATGTGATTATTACCTTTTCTCTGCATAAAAAGCAAATGGTGTTGTTAAACAAACATTTATTTTATGTCTTACTGAAATGTATGAAGTTATATCTAAGAAACTTTAATACTCAAAGAAAGAGCTTTGAAATATTAGTTTTATGGGTACCCCTGTGTTGATGGAATAATATCTAGCGATGTTTCACTTGATTATAAACGTACTTCGTTTGAACATTCGAATCCATGACGCCGGCAAAATAACCTGTAATTTTAGACACCAGTATGATGAAATTATTAAACTTGTCATGAAAGAATGAAACGCGCAGCAAAAGTTTTTCCTCCCAAATTTAGAAAGACAATAACCTGTTCATTTTAGGAAATTCTACAAAAGTTTTCGACAGAATGAGAGGGCACAATATTATTTAGTAAAACAAACAAGAGCAGCGCCTGCGAAAGCAATGCCCGGCTGCACCTGCTGGATAATGCAAAGAAATCTAAATCGAAAGGGGCATTAATCTTACAAAAATGCTTCCACAGGTATCCCCCTTGATAGTCTAAATAGCTCTTGTGATGGAGAACACACATGCCACTCATGAAGTTATCTTCAATAACAATAGAAATATGACCAATGCTAAAGTGTGTCACGCCAACGCCAACACCAACACCAAGGGGAACGACACGAAGGTGAATATAATACCTAATGATTTTCTCCGAAAACAGCCGAGCCAAAAGAAAATATGGTTTATTGATTCATACATGTCTGTGAATCCTAAACGGAAACAATTTCAAAGGTAAATATCTGCGACAAATTACTTCCAGAACTGACAACACGTATAAGTGACCCGTCATGCGAAATGGGACAATCTGGGTAGTGCGTTAAGTGTCGACCCCAGTCAGACTGCGCGGACTGGGTAGACTAACTAGGGTCGAAACTTTTTGCATTGTGCCTATTTTCTAAATCTAGAAAAATCAGTGAAAAAAAATTTTGAAATGCGACCTCTGCTTGTCCTATGCTGGGCCAAATCTCTTTTTCAAAAATACATGTATTCTTTTTCCAGAGTTCCGAGATGGTCACTTATTGCGTGACGGGTCGCATTTGAGAAAAGAGTAAGATTACCCGCGAATTCTAGCACTTATTTTAGGATTCAGTATACAGTCACTAAATGACTGGCCGATCAGTGTCAGTTTTTTGAGAAGATGGGAGGTAATTTGAAATAGTCAAACGTGAGTTGTGTACCTTATTTAACTGTCAGTCTGGGAGCAAGGCTCGTAGCAATGGTAGTGGACCTGTAATAGTTCCGCAAAGTTCAGGAAGTGTTGAACTTTAACAGCGTTAACCGAGGTTTTCCTTATGATTTTCATATGAGTTCCGAAATGTTGCGGATTTTGATAAAGACTCTATGTTCTTTGGCTGCAAGTACATCGAAAAAATAAAGGATATTTTCCAGGATAACCAAGTAGTTATGGTGTGCAACATGTGATCTGATACCAAAAAACTCGAGTCTACGGTTAACAACATCGTGAAACTGACAAGGTGAATAATTTTGGAATGATTTTGGCAAAAAAATGAATTAGCATGTGGAGCGAGTTTTGAGTGAAATCAAACGGATGTTTTCCAATATGGCTAATTTTGTTCAAGATGAACAAAATTAATAATAACAATATTTATTACTACCCATTAATAAAATATTCGTAATTTTTTAAATGTGTGTCTTCGTGGACCAATTAGACACATGAAAATCTACATCAGCCAATAAAATCGTAGAATAATTTGATCCATTTGAATTGAATGTTGATCGTCGATTTCAAAATGTTTTCCAATGATTACGGAGCGTTTTTGATCGATTTGAGTGAGTATTTGGAATGAAAGAATCGAGCGCTGGGCGAATAATTTAGAACGATTTTCATCGAACTGAGTGTCAATTTAACGATGTTTTAACTGTAGTTGTTTAAATTTCATAATGTTGGAAAAGTAACACGCTGTGCACAACAGCACTAAAGATTTACAAGAGCTCTCTATCAGTCATACACATGTTAATATAGTTGCAGATAGATTTGATGAACTACATTTTCTGCCAGCATAAAGCCACTATTGGCATTGATTTTAACGAATTAATATTTCAGTCAGTAACTACCAAAACTTCAAACTGATATGGAATACATTATAATACTCAGCAATCAGGTGAAGGATCTAAGTTATATTTACAATGTATAGATTTGTAAAGGTTGTTTATACCTACAGTCTTCGCCAGGGTTGCCTGCAAGTATATTTGCGGTTTTCCTTGATGATAATAAAATCCCCGATCTGACAGATTCGCTAAAACCGCAGTGTGCTGACCTAAATGACGCATACGTCCTTAACCTTTGTGAATTAGGTTGACTCTTATAGTTTACATCTTTATTTTTAGAACGCCAGTGAATAACCATATTTAAGAACAGATTATCAGCTTCAATTTCTTAAAGCAATCTTTTACAGCTCTTAATAGTTTGATAATCATTTGAGTCAGTAATTCTCTAAAATTGAGAGCCTTAGATTGTCATCTTAAATCAGATATCAGTAATCAAGGTAATATTAATTGTATCTTAAGTTGGGTACTCTAAATGGTGTCAGTGACATCCATTTAGTCATTTCTGGGGAAGGTATCTCTCGATTCAACACATTATATTAAGTTCAAAAACTGTTTCGTTCTTTTGTTAGCACACCGTTGGTCATCCTGAGAGCTTCTGACATATAATACCTACAACATTAAATCAATATAGCTTTTTCTCAATTCCAACAACGAAATACTTTTGAATAGACGATGATCATTCTATCATACGTTTAATATACGAAAAAAAAATAATTGTGTGGTCAATGACGGCCTGTGGCGTGTTTGGAACAAGTTTTTTTCCTTACATCCACCAGCCGAGGCATATTGCTTTTGTCCTGTCTGTTTGAATGTTTGTCCTTTTACATTGGCCATTGATTGTAAAGTGATATTTTTCTGCATATTTCACATTTATATATCTTATTACAATATCTGTTAGTTTGTACCAAGCGACTATGTCATATTTCAATGTTTAAGCTATAACAATGTCCTTATTTTCATATCACAGAGTCTGCTGATTAGTTCACATTATTACTGCGTGTGACAAGCCCTTTCTGTCGGTATCAAATTCTCCAAGGCCATCGGTCGGTCTCAATAATGTCGACTTTGTAAAAAGTGGTGAAATATGGCTTAAGCAGCAATTTGAAACAAGCAAGAGACGATACCTATTCTAACGTCAGGTTTACAAATTTTGCGTCTAAATTCCATGTTGGTCTACCAAAACACTGTTTCTGAGTAATGGTAGTTGCAATGGCATATGTGTTTGACAAACGCATCTTGTTGTCTTAGAAATAGATTTATGCTGAAGTAATTGGTTGGATTGAAATGTCGAGAAAGCACTTTAAGTTCAATAAGGCAATTTTTGAGATGAATGTCGATTTCTCGTTGTTCTACTATTTGCTCACATCCTGTCTCTTTTGGCATGCCGAGTCATATAAAAATAGAAAAGTATGATTTCAGCAGAATCAAGGTCAACTAAAGACTGAGTCACTCTCGCAGGTGTATTAAGATTGTGCCAATATTCTATGATTATCTGTGATTCATTGGTACTACTCGAGGGGTTACTTATTCAGGTCTAGTGTTTATGTCTGGCTACTTTCATGACATTCGAAAGAAATAGAATTCTATGGCAGCTGATAACATATATATTTTAATTGAGTTGCTGTGCACTTGCATTTGAAGCTATTTATTACAGTATAATTATTGTTGATATTATCATGATAACATTTTTTGGGAATCAAGATTCGACAGAATATTGAGCCATTCGCAGAATAACTCAAGTCTGAATAGACTCCTTATTTCCCCCTAGTCTGACAGGTGATCGGACCAAAAGTTTCTTTTCAAGAAATTTAACAAAAATTGTGTATTTTATAATCGGCTAGTTAGTTTGTTTCCTGAAAACTGTTCAAGGGGACCCTAACGTTTGGGACATAATGGTTCTTGAAAGGTAGTTTTAGAGGAGTAAATTGTCAAATATTCAATAGGGGTTTTTCAACCTGAACACAGAGTCGGTTTTAGATGATATTTCACGAAAGAGTATGAGGATAGTAAACGTGCGTAGTTACGCATCGAAAACGTGATATACTTAGAGTGGAAAAAGTGATTCGTCAAAAGGGCGTGTACATGTACTTCCACATCGCTCATTTCTCAAATAAGCAGGACGTTACATTTCCAACAGTTCGACTCGTGTGCGAGGTACAAACGTTAAGCAGCATAGACAACGGCACATTGCAATAATAATACATGCTGACTGTCAGAAGGGATTAAGACCTTGTCTCTGACATTGTGCACAGTGAAGACTCTGGTCAGACTGTGCGGCTGCACTGGATGGCCAGCAGCTTTACTGTGCACCCATGTGAAATTATTGGAAATGTCATGCACAAGCACAGTCATATAACAATCCCATTATAATCATCTAAACTATGAGCATGTAATTTAAATTGTCTATTAAATAATATTTCAGTACATTTAATTTGACCACGCGCTTACTTCACACGTATTCTTTAGCTGTTTGGTGGCATTATTAGACACTATTAAAATCAATGTTTTCCCAAAAAACACCATTTTCTTAAGAAGGAGGAAATTTCACAGATGACGTAGTAGCCATGATCTTCTTATTAATGAATTGATAGTAGATATCAATGAAAAGTTGTTGTGTTTTCTTATCAATCTTGGGTCGCTGATTAACTTTATTTGATAAATGATATCAGTGAAGAGTTTTTATGAATAACCTAATTTCGTGCGAACCTGGGAATTTCGAGGCTTATTAGTTCGAATGATGAGTAATGTCTTTGACTGGTTACTATTTGTATGTCATTCCTTTCCCTTCTTCGAAATTAAAGACTTGTCCAATTAGAAAGAGGTTTCGGGCGAAATGAAAAGTGGAAGCAATTTTAAAAGAAACCATCCTAGGTTGAAAAAATGTTTTTTTCTGTTTGTAAGGTTGGGGTTTTAAGCCGCTTTCAACCATCTTCCTGTTATATCGCGGCGGCTCGAGCACCTAACAATGGATTCCCGGTATTTCTCACACAAGTACAACAAGCCTCCAGCTGCTATCCCATGCATGTAAGCGTAAGCATTCGTCGCAATTAATTGTATTGAATTATTATAAACTAAATTTATAGAGTCTTGACAGGATTTTTATGTTGTTTGGATGATTAATTATTTTTAATATTTTTTCTATGGCGGGCCTCTGTTTTTCTGAAAACAGCCTTTGATTCTATCCAGGTTCGTCTAAATCTACATAGCGTGCCTCCAAAATGCATAAACGACATTAAAAATTAAGATAAAATCGCTTTTCCGAATATTTACGATTGTTTGCACGTGCGATGCTTTACGTTTCTGCATATTCGTAACAAATGTAATTTGAATTGAACTACAACATCATTTAATGGAAATAAATAAGTTATAAGACTGAGAACGTATTTCTCAAGGCAGCGCAAAACTATATAAAAAGCGTATAACTAAATTATAATTAAGATCTTTGCGAATGAAGCAGTTTTCTTTTTACTCTCTTTTTGTAACATAACTTGTCGTTTTGATACCTCCTTCTCATTGAAGCGTTTTCTACAGGTCTTTCCACAGACTATTATGAAAACTAAGAACTAAAGAAAAACATATGTGTGTGTTAGTGGGTTGTTTCAGTCTGAATTTGAAGTCAAGATCGAAGACGGTGGTATAAGGGTTTGTTGAGAACGGCAAAATTGTTGAAAAGGTTTGATCCTTTGTATATGAGTTGTTAGGCATACCTTACTGAATCTCCAAATTATTTGGAAAAAAAAAAATACCTTCAGTCGACTCAGCCAGATGTCGCATTTCAAATATTCTTTTACATGAAGGTATGGTGATCATTCTGGATCCAGAAAATCAGCCAATTGCGAAAACTTTCGACCAAAGTCGTACTTCACAATCCCTAGATGACCCCTTTTCGGCCGCTATGAATTCGATATGCTACCCCCTACACAAGTTCCCTTTTGTTTTTCATCTGACTTCGACATTGACTCCGGACTTAGACTTTATGTGCTTACAAATACAATTTACGATGGTTGTAAAAGGCTAAAAAAAATCATGTACAAGAGTACCAAGGTTAATTGAACAAGAGGGCCGTTGGCCCTGGGTCGCTCACCTGAGAAAAAAGCTTCATTACCTAGGTATGTCCATGCAACCAAAGAAAAAGAGATTTTCACTTATTCAATCAGATAACATTTGAAATAACCCCCCCCCCCCCTCTGCTACTCACCTGGTCATTATTTATTTAAGCTTTTTTCATAAAAGGTCTGTGATCAGCTAATCAATGCCAGATATACAGGCTGAGTCTGAGACTTTTAAAGTTTTCTTTAATGAGTTGATCAATCCATGTCAAATATAAAGGCTGTAGGGATTCAAAATTCTCAACAAAGCACTCCCCCTCCCCCAAGATGCTCTGTACCTGGTGAATCTACAGTCATGATTTTAGCTAATTCAATTGATGTCCATATGCTGATCATTCATACCAATTTTCAAGACTGTAGGACTCCTGGTTCATTAGAAGTTTAAAGATTTCAAAAATGATCCAAAGTACTACCCCCTCCCCAAGACACTTAGCACCTGGTGACCCTACAGTCATGATTTTAGCTATTTTTATTAATGTCAATATATTGATCACCCATTACAATTTTCAAGTCTGTACGGTTCCTGATCCAGGAGAAGAATAAGGTTAAAGATTTCAAAATTGATCCAAAGTACTACCCCCTCCCCCCCTAATGCTCCGCATCTGGTGGCCCTACATTCATGCTTTTAGCTATTTTATTTTAGATCCATATGCTTATCATCCATGCCAATATTGGAGTCTGAAGGGCTCCTGGTTATTTTAGAAGATAAAGGTTAAAGTTACAAAATTTCACAAAAGTACTACCCCTTCAACCCTGGTGCTCCGCACCTGGTGGTATTACAGTCATGATTTTAGCTATTTTTATTAAGGTCTATGAGCTGATCCTCCATGCCAATTTTCAAGTCTGTAGAGCTTGTGGTTCAGAAGAAGAAGAAGGTTAAAGATTACAAAATTTTCACAAAAGTACTACCCTCTCCCCCATGGTGCTCCGCACCTGGTGAATCTACAGTCATGATTTTAGCTATTTTTATAAAGGTCCATATACTGATCATCCATGCCAATATTCAAATCTGTCAGGCTCCTGAATCATCAGAAGAAGAAGGTTAAAGATTATAAAATTTTCACAAAAGTACTACCCTCTCCCCCCTGGTGCTCCGCACCTGGTGAATTTACAGTCATGATTTAAGCTATTTTTATAAAGGTCCATATACTGATCATCCATGCCAATTTTCAAATCTGTCAGGCTCCTGATTCATCAGAAGAAGAAGGTTAAAGATAACAAAATTTTCACAAAAGTACTACCCTCTCCCCCCTGGTGCTCCACACCTGGCAGCCCAACAGATATGGTTTTAGCTATTTTTATTCAGGTCTATGAGCTGATCATCCATGCCAATTTTCAAGTCTGTAGGGCTCCTGGTTCTGAAGAAGAAGCAGCTTGAAGATTACGAAATTTACCCAAAGTACTACCCCCTCCCCCCTGGTGCTCCGCACCTGGTGGCCCAAAAGATATGATTTTAGCTATTTCAATTCAGGTCTATGAACTGATCATTCATGCCAAGTTTTAAGTCTGTAGGACTACTGGTTGAGAAGAAGAAGAATTTTAAAGATTTTCTTAAAATTTCACTGTTTGTTGCCATAGCAACCAGAGTTTTTCATGGATTTCAATTCTTTTATCTATTTTTGAAGGGGACCACCTAAGCAACATTTCTGTAAAATTTGGTGTAAATCGGCCCAGTAGTTTAGGAGGAGATGTCGTTTAAAGAAATTGTTGACGGACGCCGGACGACGGACGACGACCGACGACCGGACGACCGACGACCGACGGACGGACGCCGGATGAAAGGTGATCACAATCGTGCTCAGGTGAGCTAAAAAAAGTGATAGCTCCTCCCTTCATAAGATTTCGTGATTGTTAAGTCAGCGAATTGATAAAATAGTGCAGCATTACTCATTCTTCAATACCTTGAAATTTTGCCTGTGAGCATGAAATTCACGAACTATGAGCTCATTTTACAGTGGTTTGGAATCTTGAACATGCATTGATCGATAAAGTCTTTTTCAGTATCATGTTTGTTACTCTCTCATTTTTGAGAGAGTATCAAACATGATGCTGAAAAGTTCATTAGTTATAGATGCGACATTGCGAACCTTTTCTTTTCTCCATTTGCCCTTTAATAATCTTGATCTTTATATTTCAAGCCATCTTCGTAAGCCAAGGGTTCTAGCTCCACTATGTTCCTTACAAAGGGTTCTAGCTCCACTATGTTCCTTACAAATGTTCGTAAGGAACATAGTGGAGCTAGAACCCTTGGCTTGCGATGATGATTTCAAGCTTTTCTTTTTGGTGTTGGACCATTTTGAAGTCCTAGTATTCAAACGTGCTGAGGGTCTACAGGAGCGCTGTAAAAAGCCTATACACTTTTTATGCACTTACGGTCTTCTAACACTTTGGCACTCAATTTGCACTGTTACAAAGGAAATGTAAACAAATAAATAACAGTATTAGTTTCAAAAACAACGCGCTTATTGTCAATTTCATGTCGTCGAGACAGTATTTTGTTACGTTTTATTATCAGACAATCTGCGAAATTAAAAAAGAATCCGGGTAAAAATAGATGCTGTAATCTCGAAGAGCAAAAATCTAGACTCTGATCCGAAATGTTCATATAAGAAGACCTACATTTTAATCAAAATATAAGTCTCAAATTAGTATTCTAATAACCATTTCCATTGCTCACATATTACCAGTTGTTTTTAGTTTGATCGCCGATAGTAAGCACACACCTATTATATTGGCTAAAGATTCAGGTACAAATATGAGAAAACGGAAACCTTAAAGTTAAAGGTCATAGACTTTAGATAGATCTGTGTTTTAGCAGATCTGCAAACCAATGGAGTTGCGTATCGAAATTATCTGTAAAAAAGTGGTTGTTTCACAAGCGTCGTGTGTTTACACGGAAATTGCATCGTCAAATTTGATAATCTTAGACAAATATGCCATTTTTTTTGTTCCTGGATAATTTAAACATAGCAATTGCAACCTACCATCAATGCCCTGAGTTACCGACAACTTATATTTTAAACTTATTAATAGATTTTTGTTCGATTGCGGGGACATAATTACATAACAGTGGTCGTCTTGTTCGGCCAAACGATCGAGCAATTAGGTAAAAAATATAAGAGTTCAGCATCTCTAAGGACATGTTAGCCGCTTCATCAGCAGAGCAAACGAGATTATAAAAGCGATTACAAGTAAACTGTTGAACAACATATGTTTCTTTGTTTTTAAATTTTGATAAGTCGTCAAAAAAGTTACACTCATTCCTTCAAACTGCAGTCTTTTCACGCCTAAAAATGTAACAAGAACAGTTACAACAACAACATGGAAAAAATGGTAGAGATAACTCTGTTAAGAAGAAGATTTTTGTTGTTAAAAAGGACTTTCTTCATATTCCACTTTACAATAAAAAGAAAATATTTGTTTTCTAAATTTTCATCAACTCAAATACAATGCCAGTAATGTATTTGTATTTTGCAACAGACTAAAATTTTGTCGTTTAGTAATGGATTGAGACCAAGGGCTACAAAATCTAAGAAAACCTCAATATTTCTAAATAATGAATGAATGATATGAATCATTTAATATCCATGTATCGTGACAACTTTTCGAGAAGCCAGGTGATAGATTATTTCTAGAAAACACTTAAAATCATTTATTACACATCAAAACTAACAGCCTCAAGGAACGAATATAGATAAATTATTTTGCACTTGATGTTTTTACCGTTCTATATCCGTGGTTCACACACTCGTTCTTTGCTTGGATGTTGATAAAAAAGGACCGATGAAAAAATATTTGATATTCTTGGTCTAATAATAGCTATTGAGATCTTTGATTAGCTAAATTTAGACCATGCTTGTTCCTTTGCATGTTGAAGATAAAGACATAATGTTATATTTTCGACAAGCATGTGGTTTATTGACGAAAACATTTTCTTCTTATTACACATTTTACACTACCTGACGGTAAAAAAAGAACAAATGACAAAGTTTAAAAATCGCGAACTCTCGTCGATTCTAAAGAATGGACCTCGTGAATATTAAGGGGGGGGGGGGGGGGGCAGCCAATAAAGCGCGTCGTTTTGCACGTCGGTTTACAAGACACTTTTCGCATCAAGATGGCGATGTGTAAGACAAATCAACGTAATCTAGATTCAATTTGCATATAATAAATTGATAACAAAACGGGTTCATATGCCCAAAACATCTTCATAGCCGATGGGAAAGCATCTCAGCAATTTTCTTTCCTTAAGTGTATTCACCGCAGTACGACTAAAAGTCGAATTACCTGAAAATGACACAAATTCACTACACTAACGTATGAGGTAGTTTTCCGGTAACGGAAATAACTATGTTCCAATTGTCGGACGTATCAGACAGACTTTATACTCCTCGAATGTTCTAAGTTGACTATCTCGGTAGAGATAAAAGCAGTCGACCGTTGACCATGAGGTCCGTTGCTAAAGCCCCACCGTCGCCGGGCTGTGTTTACGGGCAAAAGACTTAATAGCCAGTCCCAGTTCACTTAGCTGTAAGAATTGGGTAGAAGTAGGTTTAAACCCCTTCCGCTCTTGAAGACATTGAGTGTTCGAGAGCGACTCTATAAGCTTAAGTTTTCGTCGTAATCGAAGTAAAATTAATTAGTATAAACTAAATGTTCAAAGGGGCCACCTTTCATTTCTCCTCTTTTCACGTATTTTCGTTTTCATAATTCAAACTTAGACTGTTTCTTTCGAAAGAGTTACCAGTTATGCAACATCTTGTCGAATTTTGTGTAAAATCATGCTTCATGGAGACTTCAAGAAGAAATTAGTAGCTCATCTTCAGTACTTCAAAAAAAAAAAAAATAAATAAATAAAAAGATAAATAAATAAATAAAAGAAATGCCTTCACTGTCGAAACATTCCTGTTTCTAACAAGAATTGTTAAAATTACCCCGCTCACCAATGTTAACCTTAGAATCGCGGGTCCTCTTAAATTCGCTTTATTTAAGAATATTTTTGTTGGAATTTCTTGGCTTCACTTTTCCTATTGCCTTTCTGAACGATTTGGTTTCACCATTGAAGTATAACCGCTTTGAAACCAATCGACATTTATTACCTATGACCAAAAATGAAAGTGACCGCTTAGGAGTTTTGAGGCGTGTATGCACTCGGTAAGTGTAAGCAGTGAATTGGGTATCAACTAACTATCAATGATAATTCGCGACAGATATTCAATACAAATTCTAAAAACTGTTCAATAAATTTAGTCTTGATTTCCTTATTGTCTTCAAGTAATTTGTGGCAGAATTTAGACGTTTTTAGAGATCTTGTAAAAATTGTTTTGTTTTAACACTTTCCTGTTTTACAAATTTTGGACCTGTCCAAATTCAAAGGTTTTGCAGACGAATTTTTAAAGTGGATTTAATTTGAAAAATAACTATTCAGTAGGGTAGAAAATATTGTGGAAAAAGAAGAAATTGCTTGTCAGAAGCAATTTCTTCTTTTTTCACAACGTTTTCTCAATCATAAATTCACAGACACGTAAAAAGCAGGGATTAAACAGCAAAGGGTTAAATAAATGTAAGAAGAATTGTCCTAGTTTCGCTCAAGATAGTTACTTGCCGATCTTTCACTTCAATATCATTCATCAAAATTTTGGGGAAAAACAAACAAACAAAACAAAACAAAACAAAACAAAAAAACACATACATAAAAACCAATATGTGGTAACATTTGAGCTTGTGCGTGACATTTCCAACAATTTGGAATGTTTGTGAGGTGCAAACATTGAGTAGCGTAGACAGCCACATAATGTAAATATAAAAGTAACGTGATGGTCCACAGATACTTTGAGGCATTATTTAGCTATACTAAACGCAGACTGTGTTGATGCACAGGCTGGTAAGAGTCTTTGCTTTGCCCTTACCTGCAATTGTTGAAACTCTCACGCACAGTCCCATTGCATAAATTTAGTCTGTCTGTGACATTTCCAATAGTTTCACATATGCGGAGCGCATAGCCGCTCACCATCCGCACTGTAGGACGAGATCCTTCGCTGTGTTCTTTTTTTGAAAAAAAAAAAAGAATAGCCTTAACTCACCTTTTGCGGTCGGATAGTATTAACATTTTATTTTATTGTTTTCTAGGTTGAATTATGCCTGTTAACGCCTACACATGAAAATGTCGGAAATGCCACGCTTTGGCTCAAAGCATGTTTTATAGATTAATAACTGTTCTTACTATGGTACAAATAATTCATCAATCAGAATTGTCTGTGTGTCTCTTAAAAATCTTACAATTCCGGATCGGATATGTTAACAGAGTAAAAAAATGATACATCTAGTTGATTCAAAATCGTATAAATCAAACAAAGCTCATTTCATTTTTTTTCAATGCGTTTGATATAGCATTGCTTTCAGCGTTTTGATTTAAATAAAAAAAAATTGCCTCTCGATTAACAGTTTGTAAAGGATGTAAGGTAGTGCGTAAAAGCGTGTTTAGGCGTTCACGGAAGATAGTTTGTGATGAAGTAAGCAATAGTATATTTTTAGATCTTTACATCACAATTTACGCTTTTGGCTAAAAAAAATCGACGAATGAGATTATTTGATAGTAACTCGATCCATCACACATAAAGGTTACTTCTGGTAATTGTAATAAAAATAGACATTTAATAAAATGCATGTGCCCTTCCCTGCGTCCAGGATGATTAAACAGCGCAAACTGTTTGTAAATAATACCCCGCTTTGCACGTGCACTTACGTGCAAAGCAGGGTATAATTTGAAACCAGTTTGCACCGTTTTGTCATTCTGAACGCTGGACTTGTTTCACCCTTTAGATCACACATTTGACTTGTCGTCACGAAATCTTTTTTCCCCAATACTCATACTACGCTTGGTAAGTTTGCCAAAAAACCCAGCTCTTAGAGTCTGAATGAGATGTGAGTCCTTTTTCATGTTTAAGATCTCCCCGGGACATTCTGAGCTTTTGAGAAACAAACGTGATAGTACGTCCATCAGAGTATGATGTGTGTCTTCCGTCGACAGTCGTAAACACTCTGGATACTCCGTTGCATAAATTTATAAAAAAAATAATGATAACAATAATTATAAGGATAATAATAATAATAATAATAATAATAATAATAATAATAATAATAATAATAATAATAATTATAATAACAATAATAGTAATGATAATAATAATTATAATGATAAGGTATATCGGTGCTCACATTTCAAATTTCTTTTACAGGAAGGTAGAATGGTCGTTTTAGTATCAGAAAATAAGCCAAATGCGAAAGCTCTAGTAAGCCTGTGTGGTCTGACAAGAGTCTACAATTTGCGCACTACCTAAATGGTCTATTTTTGCCTTGCGAGTTACATATCGAATTTATTTGGAGCTTTTGTGGGAATTATAATGATGGTCCCTTAATCAAAGTCATACCTTAATAGAACCGGTCGCTCTCGAGAGCTAGATCGGCTTTTTATCACTACGGCTTAGTACTTTTTAGGTGCATATCCACGGCCAACACATGGCCCGACGGCTTGCCATGATTCGAGCGATGAATGCAACTAGCGAAGACTTATGCTTCAAGGCTCCTTCTTCTAATGACGTCTAGGGGTTATACAGGTAATTCAAACCTGTAGTATTTCAAAATGAAGTAATACCTATTTTTAACGATAATAAAATTCATTTTGATACTTTCATTAATCGTTACCTCTATTTTTTTTTCCTTTTAATTTATATTGATATCCAGGTTAAGATAAATAATTGAAAGAAGCCAACAAATTTACTTTCCTTCGAAGGGAATTTTTCAACGGAACTTTTCTTTAACCCGAGACGGCTCTGCGGAGAAGATTAGTGACTCCCGTATTCAAATTAGCCTGTGTGTTACATTTCGAATTTTATTTTTAAATTTGTAGCAAGCTAAGCCTCTGGCCACCCTGTACATCTGCAAAGTCTTGCAGCAGTTTTTAATTGCCATTTAAAGACGGGTAAGACCCTAAGTGTCTTTAAACAGCCTGTCAATCGGGTAGTTATACTGACTGCCTGACTAGGTTGCTTAACTCTTTCCTGTTTCACAAAATTTTGGACCTGTCCAAATTCGAAGGTTTTGCAGACGAAAATTTAAAGTGAATTTAATTTGAAAAAATAACCATTCAGTTGGGTAGTAAATAGTGTGGAAAAAGAAGAAATTGCTTGTCAGAAGCAATTTCTTCTTTTTTCACAATGTTTTCTCAATCATAAAATCACAGACACGTAAAAAGCAGGGATTAAACAAAGGGTTAATATTGGTCCATCACGCCTAAGATCAAGGTATTGGAAGTGTAAACATGACTCTTTTAGATTCAGAATACCGCTTAGTATCGATATTATTTCCAAGGGGCTGATGGAGCAATAAAATCTGGCCCTATTTGTATTAAATCAAATTGATGATTCATTTCATGTCTGGAGAAAATTTAAAAGGTCGGAATGATTAAATAAAATGTCATCAAATTTCACATTGAAAGTCTAAGCCGCCATCTGCCGAGAGGAAATTTCCTACAAAAATGCAATTTCCGGTTCTCTTGCATCCGGGGTTTGATCATCATCATGGGGACGGTTTCAAGAGATCTTCCAGTCAATGGAGTGAAACGTAATTCAATGCCATCTTAATTTGATATATTCCAAACAAAATAAATGTGACATTTCTGTGACACAGTGAAAAGATTCTCACGAGATTCTACGGGATCAATTAAGCGCCTCGCGTGTTTTACGCGTTTAACGGACCGTAAAAGGAAATAAGGCGTCTGCGTGATCAAGTGCTTTTATAAATACGGGTACTCTCCGAGAATACACTTTTGAGCGCATGACCGGAAGTTATCCCTCATTAGTTGACATACGACAATTTTTCTTGTGAATCATCTCGCTCCTAAATCGAGGCTACATCAATTTGATACATTCCCTTTCGCACCGCTAGCACCAATCTTCATCGATAATCAAATTCTGCGAGTCAAGGCGCGCTAAGTTGAAACTAATTTCGTCCCTTTTCTCACTTTCATTTTACTCGCACCAAAAACTTTCACCCCGCTGTCACCTCTGTTGAGTATATCGTCGATGTAATTCTAAAACCTCGTAACTGCAGCTTGATCAAAGCTGTAGTTACGAGGTTTCAGAAGAACAACGACGATATATCGCTGATAAAAAAAAACTTAAAGCAAATATTATTAATAATATATTTCTCTTTTTTCTGATAAAATGACGCTATATTTTAGGTGTGTGCTTGGATTTTACTATTTGAATACAGTTCTTATTCTATCATGTGGTTTGTATTGGTGTTCTAGAAGAAACCATACGAAATGTACGATTCTTATAATATTTAACTTTGAGTTCAGGGTTCTACAAATTCATAGTAAATAGTTTTTCACCCAAATTATTGGCCTGTAGAAGTTGTTAGAGGAATTGTCCGATTCTCGGTCCAACACTTTGAAAAAGAGTCAGAAGAGTATGGAAAAATAGAAGGAAAACTACAAAATTTGCGAAACAGATATAAGGTTTAACAACTGTTCATCATGCGTTTTCTCATAGTCTTATAAGGGCCGTTACTAGCGCATTTATTTCACGATTCCTTTGGCATATCACTTATAAGATACACATGTAAGCGAACCACACCTTGAAGGTCCACCATGGAATTCCATAACAGGAATATTTGAAAATGACATTGCATCCAGTTGGGTCAACACGGCCGTTTTTACTACAATCACTAAACAAGAAGGAAGAATAACTATTCTAAGTTATAAACATATTCCATCAGCGAAAAGATTCTATCCTTGTCAGCCTGCGCAATACGCACAGTCTGACTAGGAACGACACTTTTCGTACTTCCAAGACATATCAAACATACATCGGTTGACTGCCACACTTGGCCTCAAGACGAGGCTCGAAGTTCAATATGTTTAAAAGGGTAAGTCTGTATCGATGTTACCCGGTTTTAATGGCGGATATTTCAAGTCGTGCGTGCATCGTTTTACGGCTGCTTTTTGAATAAAATTGGCAGACGAAGTCGCAAAACAATGAAACAGACGCATGGACTTGTAACGTTGAGATACGGGTTGGTTTTTATGTTGCTCGAGACAGCTTTTTCCTGATTTTTTTTTTGAAAATGCAAAATGTAAGAAGTGCACACGCTTTTCTAAATTATGTTTGAATTCTGGGATTTTGAGAAAATGTGTGGTAAAACAAATTAGTTGAACTTATTCTTGATAATCTACAGTTTTTCAATTTGTAAATTTGAAGGATTATCAATTTGAACTCCAAGTATTCCTACGATTAAATAAAACTGGATGATAGTTACTGCCCCTTTCTGTATATCTGTCGGATTTAGAGCAATGTTTTCATGATTCAGTCATGATATTGCGACAGACATATAGAGTTACAATTGTTCGTGTGGGAATTCGTGCGTGTCATAAGAAGAGTTTGGTCAGATACGCCTAAGGTCAATGTCACTGCTCAAAGTCAAGTGAAACTCTTGTCCGGAGCAAATCGTCCACAGTTGTGAATCAAGTTCAAAATAAGTTGCCAAAATTGTTCTTCGTGAGTACTAGTGTCATGCAAAAAGTTTTTTTCGGATAATTACAAGGCGGATGTCACGACTCAAGGTCAAGCATTTAAATTGGTTTCATCCGTAGCATATCTGCTACAAAAATAAATACATTTCTGAGTAAGTTTGAATATTCGTATTATATATTTGAGATGAGACGAATTTATTTGGATACATCCAAGGTCAATGTCACGGCTCAAGGTCAAACGATTAAATTGGTATTGTCCGGGACACATCCGCTACATTTATGAATGTATTTCAAAATTATTTTGCACAGTTATTCCCCTAGAAGTGAACTTGAATGGGACATGCGAAGAGTTTGTTCGGATACTCCCAGGGTCAAAGTCATGATCCAAGGTCAATCAACACAAAAATTAGCCTATATCTCCTACATTTATGAATTGATTTCAAAATAACCTTGTACGATTGTTCCCTTTCAGGTCAAGGTCACATCTGAATGTCAAATAATACAACTGGTCTTGTCCTGAGCGTGTTCTACAATAATGGTTTGATTTCAAAATGAAAGAAGACTTTTGTTCCCCTTGATTATTATTGTAAGATTAAAGATTTCACACTCTTCGTGCTTTTCATGTCATGTCCTTGCTGTGTACAAAGCTACATATACGACAGACTCTGTAGACAAGGATCAGTCTGCATAGATAGAAATACAACCTGGTCCTACTGATCTCAGGCTACACTACCTGCCTGCCTTCTACCTGAGTGTTGTGACGAAAACAAGGAACGAACTGGTTGAAATGCCCACCATTGTCGATGTTCTCCCGAAACCTCGTAACTACAGCTTTATACAAGCTTTATACAAGCTGTAGATACGAGATTTTAGAAGAAAAATGACGTTAAATTGACAATTTGAAATTTTAATCAGGCAAGGCAAGGGTTAAACTACTCCTGAAAAGTAAGCCCCATACACGCCAGTATCTTATCTTTTGTTTTGGGGTGAAGAGCTGTAAAAACGGTTCTGTCAGCACTAGATTACTTAAAATATAAACACAGAGACCTATTTTTACTCATAACCCTTAGAAACAGATCAGTTCCATGGCCTTATTTATATTTTCAAGTACTCAAAGTACTATGATATCGTCGTTTCATATTTTTAGCTCACCTGAGCACGAAGTGCTCAAGATGAGCTTTTGTGGTCAAGTGATTTCCGTCGTCCGTCGTCCGTCGTGTGTCGTGTGTCGTGTGTCGTCAACATTTACCTTGTAGACACTCTAGATGCCACATTTTGTACCCGATAATCCTGACATTTGGTCAGAATGATTGTCTTGATGAAATCTCGGACAGTTCAAAATTGGGTCAAGTGGGGTCAAAAATGAGGTCACAAGGTCAAATCTTAGAAAAACCTTGTAGACACTCTTGAAGCCATATTTTTTGCCTGATAAACCTGAAATTTATTCAGAATTGTTGTCGTGATGAAATCTCGGACAACTTCGAAATTGGGTCAAGTGGGGTCAAAAATGAAGTCACGGGGTCAAATTTTAGAAAAACCTTGTAGACACTCTAGATGCCGCATTTTGTACTCGATCAACCTGATATTTGGTCAGAATGATTGTCTTGATGAAATCGCGGACAGTTCGAAATTGGGTCAAGTGGGGTCAAAAATCAGGTCACGGGGTCAAACTTTAGAAAAACCTTGTATACACTATAGAAGCCATATTTTTTTGCCCAATCGACCTGAAATTTGGTCGGAATGATTGTCTTGATCAAATCTCAGACAACTTTGAAATTGGGTCAAGTGGGGTCAAAAATGAGGTCATGGGGTCAAATCTTGGAAAATCCTTGTAGACACTCTAGAAGCCACATTTTTTGCCCAATCAACCCGAAATTTGGTCTGAATGATTGTCTTAATTGAATCTCAGACAAGTTTGAAATTTGGTCAAGTGGGGTCAAAAAATGAGGTCACGGGGTCAAACTTTAGAAAAACCTTGTATACACTATAGAAGCCATATTTTTTGCCCGATCAACCTGAAATTTAGTTTAAATGATTGTCTTGTTGAAATCTCGAACAAGTTCGAAATTGGGTCAAGTGGGGTAAAAAATGAGGTCATGGAGTCGAATCTTAGAAAATCCTTGTAGACACTCTAGAGGCCATATTTTTTTTGCCCAATCAACCTGAAATTTGATCAGAATGATTGTCTTGATGAAATCTCAGACAACAGTGAAATTGGGTCAAGTAGGGTCAAAAATGAGGTCACGGGATCAAATCTTAGAAAACCCTTGTAGACACTCTAGAAGCCATATTTTTTGCCCGATCAACCCGAAATTTGGTCAGAATGATTTCCTTAATGAAATCTCGGACACGTTCGAAAATGGGTAAAGTGTGGTCAAAAATGAGGTCACAAGGTCAAATATTAGAAAAACCTTGTAAACAGTCTAGAAGCCATCTTTTTGCCCTATCAACCTGAAAATTGGTCAGAATGATCATCTTGATATAAGCTAGGTCAAGTTTGAAATTAGGTCAAGTGGGGTCAAAAAGTAGGTCATGGGATCAAATCTTAGAAATACCTTGTAAGCAGTGTAGAGGCATCTGTTTTTACTCAATCGACCTGAAATTTTGTCAGAATTCTTCATCCTTTCTAAATCTACGTTAAACAATTTTTGACAGTTCATTCAGGTGAGCGATTTAGGGCCACTATGGCCATCTTGTTTATCAGAACTTTTATTTTACCCAGCATTTCTATTTTTTGTTGCGATCAATATAGGCAGCTTATTTTGTTGAATCGGTAAACCACGGCGGCACCCATTCTTTCCGACTATTTGTCTCTCACTATTGGGTTGATAATCGTAGAACAATGTGAGATAGTAGCTGGAGGCAAGGAAAGGATGTGATGGTTGTACTGGTGAGAGAAATACAAGAAATCCATTGTTAGGTGCTCCAGCCGTCGCGATATAACTGCAACAATGTTGTAAGCGGTGTTTAACTCCATTCAATCAATCCATCAATGAATCGGTAAAGCGTTAGGCCAAACCTTTGGCCGTGTGTTCGATCCCTGACTTGACCAACTGAGTTATTTGGATCCCACCAATGGGCGTATGTATTTAGATCAGTAAAATTTGAAGAACTTATCGAGACTTCTTCAGAGATTGATGGAACGAAATAAATCTTATCAAATCAATTCCATCGTTGTTATTCTTAAACCTCATAACTGCAGCTTTGATCAAGCTGCAGTTACGGGGTTTTAGAATAACATCGTCGATATACTATGCCACTAAGATTTACACACAGAAAGAGAACGTCATCACCATGAAGACCAGCGTACTCGCTGTTACAGGCAAAAGATGATTAACAGTAACTTCGTGCAATTGACACTAATCTCGATCAAAACCATTCAAAAGCATTTCTCATCCTTTCCAAAACGCTCACTCCGAATCATTAAAAAAACGCTCCAAAATTGTTCAATTTTGTCTTGTTTGAGTGGGATATAAATAAGCTGCTTTCAAGAGTCTTTTCATTATATCGCGGCGGCGGATAGGATTCCTAGTATCTCTTACACCAGTACTACCATTTCATCCTTTTATATCTCCCAAATGCCATCCAATATAAGTCTATAATTAACATTTATCAACCCATTTGTGAGCGTCCGAAACTGTTCATGATGACAAAACGGTGCAGACAGTTTGCCAATTATACCCCGCTTTGCATGTACATTAACGCCGAAAGCGGGGTATAAGTGGCAAACTGTTTGCACCGTTTTTTAATCCCGCACGTAGGGCACGATAAGACGATGACACTAGAAGGGGGTGAGAAAATCGTATTTAATTCAGTGAACTTCCTTAAATAAAGATGAATGAATGAATTCGTCGATTTACGACTATTAATGATAATATAACTATAATGGGATGTATCAATTTTAGTCTCTATCAATTACATTTTGTTCCAATTAGTATAATGACAAGAATAAAATCACGCGTCATCGCACGCATCAAAACCCCGTGTTCGTTAAAATTCAGCCATGTGCATTCAATAATTTCCATATAAAGTAATTATCGAGGCGTTTTGAGAAACTATTGCGATGCAAAATTTATATATGATATATATAATTGCAATCTAATAAAATAAAGAATTTTGATTGGTTTAAATCGCATCACGTGGGGAAATCCATTGCACTTTATTTCTGTATAAAATGCAATAGGTCTATCGGAAAACCCCGACCTTTGATCTGCATGTCCTGTGTTTTAGGAACTCGAAAACCCCTCGTTCACCTTCCATATCGTAATATTTATAATTAATATTTTAGAAATTAAGGTATTTTCGAAAGAATTTATGATTAAAAGCATGCAATTCAGATTCTGAGTCGATGTTTACAGCGAGTCGACGAAGACCACCAAGCAACCCTCTCAGCTAAGCCCGATCACGATAGTTTCGGTTTAAAATGAAGAATAACTTGACAAAATTATGTTTAGATCATAAGTACCTCTACGAATGTCAAACTGTCGTTTATTTGTGTACCATTTGTTTAACTTAATGCCGTTTAACTTCGATAGCAAGAAAAAATATTACACGATCTAAAAATAGATTATGTTATACACGCAGAAAAGTAGACTCGAAACTTTAATGTTTAGCCGAGTATTTTAATAGTTTCTTAGACCAAGAGGATTGCAATTATAAGGGCAGAGTGTCTTTTTCACAGCATTTATAGGGGTATAAAGTGCAATTGCCTTAGCACATGGCTTAAACATAACGCCCTACGGGCGTTATTTGCCATGTTCTAAGGCAATTGCACTTTATACCCCAATAAACGCAGTGAAAAAGACACTCATCCCTATACTACTTGCGATAACCAGAATGAATTTGATTTCATTGAAGAATCATAATTGATAATATGACCTACGTCGCGAGAGTGAATTAACCTCCTTTAATAGTTTTGATATCACACGGGTGTTTTTACGCGAGTGGATGTAAGCTTAGAATATTATACTAGCAACGTTATTTTGGAACTGTGCAAATGACGTCACAATTAACGTTATGACGGCTTTGGTAAATGTGTTGTACCATATAGATGTATTTTCAAAACTGAGCTCTGACGTAGGCGCCGAGTCCATTACCAGAGGTATATCGAGTTTCTCTTAAAAGCATTTGATAGGATATGAACCCAATCCCTTGGCTTCAATTATGAAAGTACATGTATGAGTAAACCTTACAAAAAAAGACTATCAAAAATTTTAATTTGAAAGGTAAATTGAAACCTTTCTTAAAGTGTTGCTTAAACCTGTATTATGTAAATCGATGAAATGGCACGGGAATCTAACGGTAAAAGGTAGATTTCACGGCTCGACGCGCAAAATCCACCTATTCGACATTCTATTCGCACATCGACAATTTTATGTTATGCTATAATGCTAAAGATGTTATGAGGCAATAATTATTAAGTAAAAAGTGAGCCCGTATACTCATAGATGACTTGCAAAATCAGGAAAGAGTAGATAAAGATTCAGGAGTTATATTTTGTTTCAATGTGTGCATTGTTTAGATATATATATATAATTCGTACTAAGTGTACTTAGTGTTTTGTATGAAAAGAAATATCTTACGAGGTTGGGAGAATTGATAGAGCCGAGACAATTATAAATTCTCACAACCGAGTTAGATATTTTTCATACAAAACACTAAGAACGTATTATATTTATCTGATAACCTCTATTTGTCTTGTTTTCGTCGATGTTTCTAACTGAAATGCAAGTTTCTTAAATAACCGCATTATATCATTGTTCTAAAAATAACCATGTGATATCATAAAAAATATCATACGGGATGTTATCACACGGATATTTGTATAGTTATAAGATAATTTACTAGAAGATACAGTAGGCTTAATTGCACTGATACCTTTTGGGGTGTATCTATTGACCTGCAATCTTTGATAATTGAGTGGACGCACGATGCAAATATGTGCCAAGAAATGAATCACGGCAGTCACAAAGTTTGATTGATAGAACTAGTATCTATTGAATTTTATATAGGTTTAACAAGGCAATTACGGTGCACTAGGAATACGACACCGGGTCGACAGCCCAATACACCACGGGGGTCACATTTTGAGCCCAACTGAGTTTGAGTACACAAACAATGTCGATTGAAAACTGACACTGTCTGAAAAAATACATGGTCTGTTCAAAACCACTCACTCTGGTGACACAGGTCGAACATTTACATACTTGATATGGCAATTGACTTCATCTTTTGTCAAAAGTACTAGTTCAAAATCTCTAATATACAGGGATTTTGAATCACAACAAAAGAACGTTTTTACGATCTTAACACATAGACAAAGCACATCTTAAGTAGGAATTGCACATTTCTTTTAAAGAACTCCCAGGCCATGATCTTATAGAATATGGCGTTCCAGTGGTCTTGTGGCTAGACACCGTACTACTAGTGCGAACGTCCGTGGCTCTAATCTCGAACGTTGCACAAGTTTTCAAGGAAACTTCTTTCTCCATTCGCCTGGAGTGAACTGGTAGGAAAAACCAGGGGTAGCTTCTCAGGTTTCGATGCTTTTCGCTGGGTACGTTAAAGATATAATGTTAGCTTTTCGATACAGTGCTATAGGCGTAACACCCCGGACCCCCTTGTATCCGCTTCTCTCTTATTTATGGTCCATACCATACATGCCTAAAGCAGGGAAACAACTAAATCATACAATCACAAAAATGCATACGCCCTACCATCAAGTCTTTTTATTTCTATAATCTGACAAAATGAATAGTTTCTTAGATATTAATACACAAATTCTTATCAAAATCGTTTGGCAAAGGAAACTTAAATGAATGAAGCGCTTACGTGGGCTAATCTGAGGAAAAAAGTTAAAACAAATAAACACTGTGACGTGGCATAAAAAACTGATTTTTACAAGAATGCTTTAAAAACCTTTATGGGGAAAAATGCCGACAATAACCCAGAAACACCAAAGGGTTATATAGGTTAGTATGTACACAAGTTAAGTAAATATTGCAACACGGGTGGCTTACTGGATCAAACTACAAAAATTACAAAACGATCACGTAAGCGGCATATTTGATTTCATTATCGCTTACAGCAGTAACAAATCAAAACCGCTGTAAACGAAGCCAACACAAAAGGGAGAATTGTACGCCTTTACATCGCTGATTAGTGATTTAGCATCAAATTTCCGTAAGTCAAAATGTTAACGACCTATTACTTCAAGTTCGTCCGCGGAAAGTATATGGTTTCCTTGGCGAGGGAAAGGTGTGTCAAAAGGTCCCGAACCCGATTGAGGCGTGGAACTTGTTCACACCATACTGATACTCGTCTGGGTGTTTTATGGAGGACTAGAATTTCGGATGACTTTCGTTCTCAAGCAGTCTCGGACAAAAGAGACAATAGCCACCTCGTCGCTGTTAAATTCTTTACTTCGCGTGATCGTCTCTAACTGAGCTTAGATGTCGTCTTAATATTTCATCGAGACGCTAACTGATATTCCTTTAAAGGTCGTGAGAAAAAGTAAAAGTCACAAGAAACGGTTTAAATTACGTGACCACCATTGGAACTCTTAAACATGCCAAACCTCATTAACATTTGACTTTTCCAAATCAAATGGTTGGGAAGACTTCAAATCCAATTGACATCATTAAATTCTAGTTTAAAAAAAGTAACAATTATCATTAGGAAACCTCGGTTGGCGTTGTGAAAGAACATGCGATCCGAAATGTTGCGGAACTATTACGGGTCTACTACCTTAAGCAAATACAGTTATAAGGAGGGGTGGGAAGCGAGCGTCAAAGATATGCCTTACGCGGAGTACAATAATATGCTCGTATTTACAAGCGTGTGTAAAAAAACAACCAAACCAGAAAACGTGCTTATAAGACTTATAAAATGAAATGATTTGATAGTGACATTGACATTTAGCTCTGAAATCTGAATCAAGATCGTCAGCTTCGATCATGAGGCGTAAATCCTGACTACGTCACATCAAAACGTACATATATGCAAAATATAATAACTGTATATAGATTTGTAAGACATGTAAGCATTATGTCGCATATGCCTACTTCTTCACTTATAACACACATGCTACGGACGAGGAAAATACCTATTCTTTTCACCCCTTAAACAATTAAACAACTGTGTTTTAATACTAATTATAAAATTTCTTATTTTCATTCATGTCCTTTTCGTCTGCCCCGGCCTCAATTTCGGGGAAACTTTAAGATGTGTAAATAAAGGTCGGGCTATAAAACGTATGAAAAAAGCAATGCAGCTCTCATACTTTTCAAGCATTTTGTAACATGGATTAAAAATCAAATAAAGTTTTAAGACTGGAGATATATATCTCCACGATGATATCATTTACGAATAAAAAATACGTGACAAAAATCATTAAATCACCATTAATTGCTATCAAATGTCCATGTTTCTGCTGTAGTCATCACTCAGATTTTGACTGATATAATGTATTGTAGTATTATGAAATTGATTGATTTCTAACATGCATAATTCCAAAAATGATATTTTTACTAAAACTTGAAATCTGTGTGTTTGGCTTCACTTCATTCGTTTGGTTCACACCAATGATATTAATAAGCAAAGAAAGAATTTAGAATTGTAAAGGATCAATTCAAATATGCAAACGTCAAATTTGGATCAGAATCAAATGGAACGGATTTAAAATTATTAACTGAATTAATATACTCAGTTCCAAACGAAAATGTGCACTTTACAATTCAAATTCATGTTTCTCAGAAGTTACACTAATTACCCTCGCAAAATCTTGCATTACAAACCTCGAAACTATTGACCGTCGATTCTTCTAGATAGCAAGCACACGGCACTTAATGCTTTTTGGCTAGATAAGAACCTATACTTTTGCGCGATTTGCTTCTTTATGCTACAGTTGATGAATAATTGTTCTGGAATTGCATTCAGTTCAATTCTAGTGTCCTACCTTGCAATAAATTCACACATGAATGCCTTTTGTACGCCATGCAACAATGTAGTTTGACTAACAATTTTTGTGGTTGGTAAAATTAAACCCCATGCGAAGAAAACTCCCAACAAAATGGAATAAGCATTTTTGTTCCAATAAAAATCTTATTAGCCACTGCAAGTCTTCGTTTGAGTACCAATGAATTATGTAGAACGCCATGGCACTGTTTGATCTGACGTTAATGACCATTCAGCGTAGAGATTTCTAACGTTAACGTAAATGTAACGTCTATATGTAAAATCAAACTTATCTTTTGAACTGTAAGGGACTCCCTTGTCAAACTCGGAAATGCTATTTGAGCAAATATCTCTTAGTATATAAAGGAAGTTTCTGATGATCAAAACTGAACATCGCAAGTGCTGACCAAACGTCCGCAGTAATCACAGCTTACGAAAAATGATTTTATGCCTCGTTCTAGAAGGGTCATACCTAAAATATGCAAATAGTTTTACAAACATGAGTTCTGTAAACTTCGTAAAAAACAATAGAAATCAAAAAGTGTAAGTGCACACTTTCTTATGGAACTAAGTATATGATATCAATTCAAAGTGATTAGAATACCACAATATTCTATTGCAACCTTCGAGACATGGAAGCCATGATTTGGTTTAAGTGATCTTTGATACATGCATAAAATGCGGAAAGAATGATGTTGTTGATTCATTTCATTTTTTCACACTAAACAAATCTTTCAACCGTAGCGGTCTGTTATGGTAAAACCTACATCGTCATGAACTGCAATTGAAAAATGCCAATAACAACGAGTAAAGAAAGAAAACGCAGTTGAAACATAGCGTAATTTAGGTAGAAGATGAATATTAATACCTTTTCATATGCAAATTATAGACACTTTCCCTCGCGCCTGACTTGTACCACACGCGTTCTTATCTTCCAAAGAAACAGAATGTTAGTCCAACATAATACACAATTACATTGAGCTCTTTATCTTCTGTGTCCTTTCTAATGGCATACAGTGCAGGGTTCGACACTTACTTCTTAGAAAAGGAGTCAAACGGACTTCCAACTTATCGAATGAAGGAGTCCAAGCTCAAATTGGTGAGTTCAAATTTTCATATTTTGGGGAGAAAATTGTGGAAAAGAAGAAATTGCTTGTAACAATTTCTTCTTTTTCCACAATCAGTCCACCAGAATTTTGGATGGTTTTCTTTCGAAATAATAAGTAGATACAACCATTAACTTTTGTATGAAAAAGATCTGAGACTTTGACAAATAGAGTTTATGGGTAGAAACCTAAGACTTTTCTCTGATAATTAATTTGAGGAAATATTCTATGACCATTGAGTGCATTGGTTTCCTAACTAGCAAAGTAAGGGGTCCTCGGACACCCGGACTCCCCTTTGTGTCGAACCTTGCGCATACGCATATAAGAAGATTTTGGACGCTTTTTTGAATTCTAAGAATGTGAAATGTAAACTTAACTTGAAATACTAGCAGGCAGACTTGGAAATTACTTCAAGGAAGTTAAGTACAGAAAAAAAAACCTTGTGTTAAGCGACCACTTAGGGTACCACCAAAAACTGTTCGCTTATCGGAATGGTCACTTAATGCAATATTTCATGACACATTAGATTTATCTGATAGAATAACAGATTGTCGCATTTGCCTTTCTTAATCTTATAATGTTCCAACCCATTAGAATTGCCTCAATGAGACGATTCTTTTTGGTTGCAACAACGAAAGAATCGAACATAAATTATTTTTCGTTTAGAATATACACCTTTAAGAAATTTCTGTTACTGTGAATACACTTTTCTTCTTTATAAAAACGGCGCGTAATAGAAGTGGTTGATCGAGCAATACGAATGGTAAGTACCTCCATATTTGGACAATGAATATACCTATTGAGATGTACGTTTATAGGGACAGACAGATTGACAACACATTGTATCAGAAAAGAAGACAGAACGACTGAATACAGTTGCCATTAAAGATGAGTCATTCTGAAAACGGGTGATCCTTATCGGTGTTTGAATGACAACTTTATTAAGACTACTCGTGTCATGCTGTTCTGTCATCGATTTCAATTTGCAAATTGATCTGTTAAGATATTCTAACTATTGAGTTCGTTAGTTTGAGTTGTTCGATGCAAATGAAGATGTATTAACCTTTAGAGAAAGTTTCGCGTATGTTGATCAAACATTAGATTGGTCTTAGTGAGGATATTTCTTACTTGTAGTTTTATTGTTAAACGATCTTTCTTTTTCTCTGTTCTTTTAGTTGTATGTAGATAGATGTCATTTAGTGTGCAGAGGGCGCTGATAAATACTACCTTATCATAATGATTAGGATTATGTTTTTTTTTCAGATGACAAAGCACTGGATAACCAAATCCAAGGTCATTGGATAGAAACCCGAACGCTGCAGAATTGGCGTCCTGTAAGAACGGATATGAAACCCCAGGGGTCGGTGCGTTAGATTAAGGAACCAGTGAAATGAATTCAATTTAATTTCAAAATAATTCCAAAATCAATCGTCTTGTCAATTTCACGATGCTGAAACTTTAAGACTGGTTGTACAAGGCCATTTAGGATTTCAATGTTAAGAGTTATTGTTCCTCCAGGTCTTGGGAATGAAAAACCATCTAAAGTACATGAACTCGTTGTAGATTTATCTTTCCTAGACTTTGTTTAATTACGAATTAAACTGTGATACTGTAAATCTTGATTAAGGACGCTTTAAGTTTTTAATCAAAATGATTGAAAGCAAGCGGAATATAGACACACATATAACTTCTATCGTACAGAAATCGTGATTTAGTTACACCTTAGTCAGTAATTACAAAGTACTATGGTCCTGCGTTTCTAAGATACGTTTTAATAATTACCATTTTTTCAACTCTAATCTCAACCCTGCACTTCTATAGATACTATATAGAGCAACCTTTTGATCTTTAGTATCAAGCCACTTTTTAATTCTTCAATTACTTTAATCCGTATTTCTAATTTCAAAGATCAGGCTAATATAATAAAGACCCTTTTATGCACGAAAATGATAGTCTCAATACAAGCTTTCAGTTAGACATTTTCTCGGATGATAACGTGTTTCAGTTTTGTTTTTCTAGTTCGGTGACCAGGGCCCCGTTTTACTAAACGTCTTACGAAAAAAGTGATCGTAAGTCAGAATCACAAATCGTACCTGGTGTGTTTATTCATTGTAAGATTCTGCCTTGCAATATCTCATTGGAATCGTCTTCTAAACACAATTCCTATGAGATATTGCGTAGCAAATTTCCATATTTAGTTACAACTGTAGAAGCAACTTTAATTTTTGACTGACGCAAAAAATTATCGTTTAGTAAAGATGTATAGTAAAACGGGCCCCTGGACCTAAGGAATAATGAATTAAACATAGTCTGTAAATATCACTTTGATTGAACTTTTCTAGAAAACATTTTTGTTTGAACTGCTGCCAAAGTATTTCATCATGAGCAGGGACAAAGGTTTTCTTACAAGGTGTTTGTTTTAATTGAGGTATTAGCTCATTTACTGTCTGGTTGAAGGTGTCAAATTTACTTACATGTATGAGTAACCCTTTGTTATAGTCAGAGAAATGATCAATAAGCCCAAGCTTGTCTAGAAAATGTGTGATCAGATGACTTACATGGTGTGCTTTTCGTCTTTATGTAAAGGACCGAATCTAAATCATGATCAGCTTTGTTCAAATGTCTGGCTTCGAGTTTCCTTAACAAACATGTGATCACTTACTGAGCCAATAGTGCAATTACGTAGTAAAATAATAATAAGGTCTTGGCCCGGAATTATACGGTTTTCGTTCAGTCGTTTTCGACTGGGAATTTTCTCAAATTAAGAATTTTGATAAAGGTATGAAAACTATATATATATTATTAATCAATCGTAATTTGTAACAACTGATTAATATTATCTTTTATGTTCATACAATTTCATATTAAAGTATTAGAGTATTACATTATAGTATTACAATGATAGCCTTTATCTCAAGATGAACATAAGAAAAAACTTTATAATCTCGGGTCCAGATAGCTTACATGGCGTGCTCTTTGTTTTCGGTGGTAAAACTGAGTCTAAATCATGAACAGCTTTGCTTAGAATACAGACCATGGTTTTCTTTTACAAACATGTGGTTCCTTTCCAGAATAAAAGAGACGCCAAGAGAGTTCGTAACACAGACACAAAACGTGCATTCACACGAAGATGGATGTATTATACCCCCTTCGAAGAAGAGGGGTATATTGTTTTGCACTTGTCGGTCCGTCCGTCGGTCCGTACACTATTTTTTTGTCCGAAGCACCTCAAAAAGTATGCAAGCTAGAAAAATGTGACAGCACAGTTAGATACATCTCATTGAGGAAAGGTGCATTGCACAAGAACCATTGCTCTCCTTGCCATATGTTTTTAGTAATTTCCCTTTGTTATTTGATAAAGAATATGCCATTGACCTGCTCTGTGTATGTGTGTGTGTGTGTGTGTTTTTTGGGGGTTTTTTTTTGGGGGGGGGGGGCATAGATATTTTGCAAACATCTCTTATTTCTTTTTACTTTGTAATTTCTTCCAATAAGGGAATGAGAAAGAATTTAAAGGTCGTTGGGTCAAATTTGGCCATTTCAACATGTTCTCCCTTAGATTCCGATAATCAGTTCTGCATACCTTTGGTTACAGTCATAATGTTTACCAATAAGGCAGGAATTTAAATGAAATCAACTTACACCCCATGACTGTTTAATTAAATTAAATAAGTTAATTAGAGAAAGTGATAAGACGACATATCAACGGCTTCTTTATGTTCATGCATAATGTGACTTTTACTCCTTAACCTTTGCCTTAGCTAAGCATTTAAGTGTGATTAGCTGCAATATCGCGATTGATATATAAACCAGAAATAACCCTTGTACTTTTGCCAACAGAAGCCATCCATCGACATCTTTAATTAGCGAAATAATAAAACAAAATAAATGAAAAAATACAAAATGAATAACCGAATAAGATGCACTTAGGAAAAAGAAGAGATAAAACGGTGACATAATAAAGTTGAAAATAAAATGTCCCTTCCCCTACTGTGTAAAGGTGCAACTGAAAAAGACTAGAAATGCCTGTTATATCTCGAACCGGTACCACCATTACAACCTTCCAGCCCCCAGCTGCTATTTCACACAGGTCTATAATTATCAACCCATTGATGGGAGATAAATTGTCGGAAAGGATGAGTGCCGTCGTCGGGAATCGAACCAATTTTGACTCTCATGCAAAAGGCCGATTTCAACCTTCTGTGTCATGTGCAGGAAGTAAATATTGTTGAACACTAAGGCGATCTAGATTTTTTATTTTGATTCTAAAATTTTGATTGATAACAAAGATACATGAATTAAAAAAGGGGGAAATGTCACGTTTCTATACATCAAAACGTTACTCTGCATTATTCAAATTAGATTTCAATATACTTTGTAAATTAAAATCAATAAGTTTCACATCTGTGACCACCAAACCCACAAAAGGGGATCATCTTGGAAGTGCAAAAAGCATCAAATCTAATCAGATTGCATGATCAGGGATGGCTAACTAGGTTGGGAAACAAGAGTTTCGCACGAGGAAGCTTACGGTCGACTTCGGGCGCAGTGTAATGAAAATGAAAGTCAAAAAGTGGCTCAAGTTTTACAAAATATTCCCAGAGTTCTCTCCCCCTGGTAATCTTGATAGAGATATATGACCAAGGTCATAGTTTGTCATGCACATGCCGACGCCTACGTTAACGCTAATGCCTAAACCAACGATACCACGGTGTTGACAAAAAATCTACTGTTTGTTTCAAAAAAGTCGAGCTAGACGACTATATACATGTACACATGGTAGTGTTTATTTTTAGGTGAAGGTTTTCATGAAACTTTGCAATATTCAAAATAACGCGGCTTCTATTTCAGAGAGGCGTAAGCGTTTTCACCAGAAAAGAACATTATGTCATTTGACAATACAAAATAGCTTAATTGTTGACATTAATTGCATTATATTCGTGCTCTTCTAAAAAGATATGTGGCGCGACATCAGAACAAAGGCATACATGCTTCTGACTAAAAAAGCGGATAACTTTTGATTGCTCGGAACTGTGAGATTTATCAAATACATTATATTTTTATTGATGAAAACAAAGTGACTATACAAATTGAAAAATATGTACACTCGTAGTGTAAGCACGGAAATCCCCCGAGTATCTAATGAAGCTTCTTTTTGCCACGGCATGCATGTAAATCAGTGTAGTATTATTGCATGAAAATGTCATAAACTTTGCAACTTTTTTAAACATTCATTAAAATTTTAATACACCTCATTAACACCCACTCTACATTATTACCCTTACCGGCGCTGTATGCAGGATGATAGAACGGTGAAAACTGTTTTCTAATCATACCCCGCTTTGCACGAAAATTAACGTGCAAAGCAGGGTATGATTTGCAAACAGTTTGCACCGTTCCGTTTTATAGTCCTGACTACTCCCATTTTCGATGTAATGCCTTTTTTCACCATAAAATGGATTAGGATTTGAAAAACCTCGTAGCAATGTCTCCTGGACTTAGTAGCGCATGAGGCAGAGAAAAAAACGAAACAAGAACACGAATATGCTAAGAAATATCCAATTTCTTCTAGATGGCGGAATTTGTGGTCATGCCTAACTTAAATTGGGACCAACTTATTTCCAAGACATAGTAAGTTATCAATTTTGTTACTAAGAAAACGAAATCTGCTCCTCACAAATACGCGACATCTGTTAAAAACATAACGTTTATCTGTAGATCGGTGGTGATTTATGGAGAATAACATGTTAGTGTATAAAAATAACAATGTTATCTGGTCGAGGTTGGGGGAATTTATCATGACGAGGCTTTGATAATTTCTCACAGCCGAGACCTGATAACACTTACATTTTAAGACACTAAGATGTTATTCTATTTATCATGCCATCATTTTTCAGTGCTTTAGGCCGATAAACCCTTAAAAATCAAATAAAATTCAGGTGAACGTGTATGCAAATTGTTTCTAAAAATAGACTGTCTGATATCATGTTATGTTTTCAGACAGGTGATATCATGTCAATACGGGCTTCATTGCATGGTAACGATGATATTTAGTCGGACGTAATGATTGACATTCAAATCACAGTGGGTTAGTTCATCACTTTGATTTAAAACAGTTTATATTTACAAGTTATCATGACACGAAAAGAGTTCTGGAAATTTTAAATAGATACAAAACAACTTTACCTATTTTGTGGCATAATACAGACGGGCTCCTTTATTATATAGGGAATTGCAACCCTTACTCGCAAGACTATGAACTAACAGAAAAAGTAGGCGCACGCGTTCAACGGACTTGAAACAATATCAATTTTAATGAATACACTAAATTCAGACAGACTAATTTTGCCATAATTCACCGAAAGAAATCTGGAGATCAAAAGAATTTTCCGTTATATGTTAATTTATGACAGCACTGAGGAGTTTATTATATCCTATTTAATATATCTGTCATTTTAACACAATTAAAAATCTATTCTTTAATTTGATTTTCTATACCGAATTATTTACATATTCATGAGTGCACATAAATTAGAAAAGGAATAAAAGTTTGGCATTATTTCGGAAAGGGGTTGTAGAATATTTTGAATTTGTGACTTTGATTTTACATTCATTTAGTGTGTCTTTGCGGTTTTTTTTTTTCAAAATCGTATATACCATAAGAGTAGATCCTAATAAGTAAGTTCTTATTCATTATGCAACAAAGTCTGTATTGATCTGATATCATTGCTTAATATCATGAAATATTATCAGTCGGTCCATTTTTAAAATCAATCTGCATTATCATGATTATGCCAAGACCTATACCTTGGTTGACGACCCGAACTCGACCTCTATGAAAAATCGCTTACATTTTAATTAACTGACATCTTTTGTCTTTTTTCAAAATATGTTTTACACTTTTTTTTTAATTTTATCATATGAAAGCACGTGCAAAGCAGATTATAAATTATCAGGTTTTCATTAATCTAAATAACGGGGTCAAGTTCATGTCAATAAAATCGCGGTATACTTTCACCTGAATTTATTTGAACTTAAAGGTTTCACAGAATTACAAGTATTGAAAAATTATTACATGGTAAAAAGAATACTATAGAAGTGTCCAAAATATCAATATTATCTGGTCATTGATGTGAGAAATTATCATGACTCGGTAAATCCTCGTCATGATAAATTCTCTCAACCTCGACCAGAAAATATACCCTAACATATCATTTAATATGAGTATATTAGTAGATTTGTCTTGGTACTTTACTTATATACTCCTTCTATTTTTATATTTTTATTTCTCGTTAAAACCAATGCAATGCCGGGCAAAGCAATTTGAGAGAAGACTTTATAAGATATAAGAAAGAATAAAAATATCCATTCGATAAAGTTGACAGGTTTAAATTCAGAGAAGCAATTTCCAGAACTCTACGGTTTTCTTAACGTAATAAATCAAAGAATATCTAGGACATAGACGACCTATTTTTGGATTGTTTTTCCAATATCGCTTTTTAAATTATGTTCTCTGATCCCAATAGGTGTTTCAATCACAAGAGAAAACTCGTTCCACGACGTCACATACAACTATAAAACTGTTTTTTATTTCCTTTCATTTTCTTCAAGATGGCTGGGACTTGAAATGTTTTTCAGAGAGGATGTCAAAAAATCACTTTCAATCTTCGTTTATGTGTCTTGTACCATAAATGCTTTGAACAGAATTTCTACTTCCTCTTTTAGTTTGTTGAAGTTTCCACTTTTAACTTAACTGCGCCACATAAGTTGCGAAATTATCCTTATCGGTTTTGTTCCTTTAAAGAAATATTACATGACAGCCATAGCAATGTCAATTGTAATACATAACATTATGTAACTTTTGTAAAAGACCGCCTAGTATTCCAGAGGTGTTCAGATTTTAGTTCTGTAAAACTGTTACGGGATAGAGTTGCAGTTTGTTATGGATTTACTAATGAGAAGTTTGAGCACAAACAGTATATAGTTGAACTATTTTTCCAAAGTATAAAAATACACAGGATATAAACCATGGTTTAAACCTATTTATTTTACATCGATGGGAAAACAAAGTCTTACAACTTCGATTAATCCCTCTCGATTCTGCTTCCTGGTAAATTCACCAGTACTCGCGCCGAATGTATGGGCCTAGGAAAGAACCAAGGTCGGAAGACGCTTCCGGGAATCGAACCCAGGACCTTTGGGTCAAGAGGCCGACGATCTACTTCTAGACCACGGACACCAAAATGTATAAATGATATATTCCATACAACTCGGTTTAAAGGTCGATATAAAGCTTTGGAATGGGTGATTACTGAAGGTTTTGGATTAAGACCATTGTGCAATTACCAGGTGAATGATGTGGACTGAAATCGAATGAGTGCGACGATCGATTTTTATTAATAGTTAATGAGAGTTAAAATATATCGCCAATTTCGTTTAAAATTATTGAAAATTGCCATAATTCATAACCCCTTGAGTAAAAGTCTACATATTTTATATATATATATATATATATATATATATATATATATATATATATATATATATATATATATATATATATATATATATATATATATATATATATATATATATATATATATATATATATATATATATATATATATATATATATATATATATATATATATATATTGTGTTTTGGGTATCAATCATGTGCTCCCAAACCAAAACTAGTCAATAAATGTGACCCGTTACTCGAAAAGGGACCATCTTGGTAGTGCGTAAAGTGTCGACCCTAGTTAGACTGCGCGGACCGCGAAGACTGACTTGGGTCGAAACTTTTCTTACTTAACTTATTTTTTTAATCTAGAATAATCAATCTACTGTGATGTGAAAGAATCTCAGAAATGAGACCTCTGGTTGGCCTGTACTAGAAAATGTTTATTTTACGAAGTTCCCAGATGGTCCCTTCTCGCGTGACGGGTCACAAATAAATTGACTGTTTTGATCGATTTAAGAGTAGCGAAGGGACGTTTTTGGGTCTTTTCTTCCGATTTGGATGCATGGTAGATATGTAATGAATGAAGCGCTCGCTGAGGGAGCAATTAAAATGGTTTTGATCGGCCTGTCAGTTTCTCTTGTATCATCACACCTGGGCTGTAACGAAAACATTTGGAATTTGAATCGTCAACGCGTTTAATTGCAAAATAAGTAGAAGCACTTGTTTCTACATTAAAAATGTCAATCTATATAGGGGCGTATATTTTAATCGTAAATTATTTGTCATTTATACATTCTTACTTGAGTGAATTCACAATTTATGTCATTCATTTTTTTGCAATTTCTTTAGCATAGATATAGTTTCATCAACAAGTTCTTTAATTATTTTGGGTGAATTTGACATCGAGGTCGTTTCAGACCCAGTTAAATTCTGATAATGCAGGGCTGTTTGGTTTCGAAGCCCACCTCGGAAGCGACATCTCAAGTTGCCATACCAAGGGTTGCGGACGTTCTACGTTATGGAGAAGAAGCTTTCTATTCGATACCACTTGACTAGACTGGTACCCGACTCTTATATAGATATTAATATCGTAGAAAATAAAGCTAAACTTTTTGACTGAATGTCAGTCTACCTCTTGTTTTGCGAAGACGCGAAAGCGGAAGGCCAAGGATTGAATCGATGGCTCAGAGGGAAACAGTTAAGCGAAAACTGCCATGGCCGATCGATGGGCTACCGGCTAGTTCAATAAATGGCTTTAGGTTTGTCAGTCTTTGCAAGCCACCGTAATGTCATCTCAGGGTCGTCAATTGGTCTTTGAAGATGTTCGTAAAATGTGTTGGTACGAGTTAACGTTCAAGGTTATGGAATAAATTGTCACAAAATGGTAACTGCGGCCGTAGGGTTTACACAATTCATTCCTCATTCCTATGATTTATGATCATTCCCTATTTTTTTACGTGGATTTGGATACAAGTTTAAACAACTTAGAATATTTCTATTAGATTCAGCTTCCTGAAACAAAGCAGTGCTCGTGCCCGTTGCGTGGGCCAAGGAAGGCAACAAAGATAGCTTCTACTGAGAATTTAACTTGGAGCCTCTTTGTCAAGAACCGAACGCACTACATTTCGACCACGGACACAACTGTTTTTAAAACTATCTTGGACTGAGCACGGGAAATGCTCCATTATATCGCAGTTGCTGTTTAGTCGCTGTAAGAATTTCTCCATGGGTTTGAAAATTGATCAAAAATCGTTTGTGAACCTCATGTTTTATGATACTGCCTACCTTATACGACCAAATTTAGATTTTTTTTCAGTTAGATTTGTAAAAGGTCAGTGCCCTTTATATTTAGACATTCTGCGAGATACACCGTGATAAGAAAGTCGTATTGTATTGATGACCAAAGGCCGTGCGAATTGACCATTTCTAGAATCAATTATCCTCCTAAAACAAGTCCGTCACATTACAATATTTACGCGTTCAACGACCGGCTGGCAATTGCCCTATCGTTAATGGAACAGAATAGATAAGGATAACAGTTTTTTTCTGATTTGAACGAAATTCTTTAGATGCGTTTCCTAAAAGCACATGTCGAAACAAAATGGATTTCTTGTGTGTTTGCCGCCGGACAATCGATTCTTTGTGGAAATATTTTCTAAATGACAATCCAGACTTTCGTTCTTGGAATGTTGCTTCTATCTATTCTGGCAAACGCTCATATTACAACTTGGACGTGCTAAAATGATCGGTGACCGTTATACCTCGTAAATTTCATAGGCTGTTCGGAGGCTATTTCTAAATATTGTTTTGAACAAAAAAAGTTCGTAATCAGAAAGGGAAAAACATACAACTAAATAACCATTTTTTAAAAACTTTATCCTTATGAATTTTTCACAATATTCCTTAGGGAACTAAATAATTATCACATAATAGTTTTTACTCTGTTTCAATACTTCGGCTATAAGCCTTTATCAAGAAATCAAATATAAATATTAAACTTTCACATATTTCCAGTCATTGTCCACCATTTTTATGAAAAACAATCTCATATGCTAATGGCCTGTATTGGATCCGTTGCTCTTTTCCCGAAATTTGACACATGTTGTTCAAAAGGAAATTTTTTGATTCTCCGATTAATAAATAATTTGAAAAATGATAGGATCTGGTAGAGGCCAACTAGTAGTCAAACTACTCAAATCTTTGAATAGAAATATAGAAATCTTTGTTCGGAAAGGGCGAATACGATTGATCCAGGTAAGACAGCGCAGTCCGCGCTGTTTGGCCAGGGTCGGTTTCTTTCACACTTCAGGAAACCTTCCTGTGTGACAGGTCACATAAGTATACAATTTCCAATTGTTCTGCTTAATTAGGGCTTAATAACTTCTTTAACCAAGGATCACCCTTATTTTCTATTTCAATGATGTATTTGAGAATATCATTAACACGGGGAAATACAATAAGGCTGCCTTTTCCGGACCGCGGGAAATCAAGTTTTCCAACGTAAATATTGGAGAACAAGGTCAACGTCTTGCCATGTATTAGATTACTGTCAATGACTTCTCAACAGCAATTCACTCTCGTAAGTTGTCAGCATCTATGGTCGACATAACAAAACATTGAAGATATTCATCACATTCGTTGAAATGAGATTTTCTTTAAATACAGTATAACCTTTATTAAGCGACCACCCAGGGGAGAACGAAGAAGCAGCGGTCGCGTATGAGAGTTTTTGCTTATTACAATTTACATGACAAAAAACGGGTCTTTCGTTGGCATAAGATAGATGGTTTGATAAGTTATAATTAATCCTTTGATATTCTTACGGTGTTCCATCCCATTTGAATAGTTTTATTGAGAAAATTCTTATGCATTCCAACAAAATGAGATTGACTGATATATATTTTTTCGTTAAAGAATGTCAATTTTTTCAGAGACTTTGGTTACGGTGAAGGAAATTTAAATGGTGGTCACTTCAAACAATTGGTTGCATTTCAGAAGTGGTCGAGCAATATCGATAATATGTAATTTGAAACTGCTTAGGTTTTAGATATGCAAGGGTACACTTTCAGCATAATTATAAAAAATAACAACAAAAACAGCAAAAATCAGCATTTAGAACCGATCTCTTAATTGACATTTTCAACATAGAACGATATACGTTTTGCCTACAAAAATAATGTCAGTTAATGACGGTTGAACGTCATCGTTATCCCATTATTACAGGCTGTGTTTTCAATACTAATAGATGGGGGCGGGGATCGTGCTAACAAGGTTTGGCATGAAGCCGAAATAGATAAGCTGACGGTTGTATCTACAGTCCGACCGACCAACATTGCAAGTGACGTCATAATTTGTTTATCATTTTATTGCTATGTGAAATATAAGATCTAATAACTAGTAAAAACATACGGATTTGTCAAATGGGAAAATAGCTCAGGTAGTTAGCATGTTCGGACATCGTCTCCGCCCCTCTAGAGAAAAATGATATTTAATATTGAGGTTCGAAACTCCTCAGATTACATCTTTTTTGTAATGTTATCTTTTTTTTTTTTTTTGGTGTATTTTCGAATTAGAAAATAATTAAATCCATAATTGTAATATTGACTCGTTTATTCGTTACATGTGTAAGAAAACTTTTCATCTTATTTTTTTTCCTCTACTGATGTGTCAGTATTGCCATATTTTTCTATTTTCAACTCATACACATGTATTAATAAATATCACAAAAATGGAAGCGATTTGTTTTTTTAAATCGTTTCGTGTAAAATTGCTACTGCTAATACAATTCATCAAGTTTTGAATCTTGAATTTGTGAAAAAGAAAAAAAAAAACTTTTGCGCCGATACGAACCCATGAAGCACGTTACCAAGACTAAGGTGCGTTACCGATTACGCTAATTACGACAGTTATTCCGAAGTGGGTTGTATAACAATATAATTTCAACATTGCCTTTGAAAAGTAAACAAAAAGTGACGTCACTTGCAATGTAGCGTGGTTGATTTGTAGAGTAATGACCCAGATATATATATATGTCTGCATTTTTTTACTTTCTTTTTTTCAGGGAGGGGGGGGGGATATTTTTTGGTCAGCGCAAAATTATTGTAATTACCTCTGAAAATAAAGGCACTTACAATAGAGTTGCACCGACTCCTCGTCTTAATCTGGTTACATAGTCAAGCCAATGCATATTTGTGACCCGTCACGTGAAAAGGGACCATTTGGGAACTCTGAAAAATGACTTTTTGAAAAGGAGATTGGACCCAGCATTGGTCAACTAGAGGTCGCATTTCAAAAATTCTTTCACTGGAAGGTAGATCGAACATTCTCGATTCAGAAAATAAGCACATTGCGAAAAGTTTCGACCGGAGTCAGTCTGCGCAAACCGCGCAGTCTGACTAAGGTGGACACTTCGCACTACCCAGGGGGTCCCTTTTTGCATGACGGGTCACATTTCTAAACATTTAAGGCAAAAACGCTTTTCAGCCTTGGCACCCTCACTGACCTTTGTATTCGCTAGTCGTTTTTTAAAAGAAACTTTATTCCGACACTGCTAACAGAGCTCGTTGTGAGGACCATGTCTTGATTGTGCAGCAGCTGAAGCTCCAGTTCCCAATTTGGGATGAGTTTCGTAAGAACGACGATGGAATTCATCTTCGCAAGCCAAGGGTTCTAGACAACTCCACTATGTTCCTTACGTTTGTAAGGAAAATAGTGGAGTAAGAACCCTTAGCTTGTGAAGATATGTGGACTGATGCAGTTAATACGACATCGGCTGGTTTCCGGATATTATTGAGCAGGAAATTAGCGTGCGCCGTTCAAATGATAGTTTTAGGTATGACGTCACTATGACGACACATGAACCAAATGGGGGATGAAACTCTAATTGAACAGGTAACCGATCATTATATATCGACAATACTACAACCGAGTGTAAAATCGTAGTACTTGAAATAAGACATCTAGTGAGTGAGTATTCACTGTTAATCCTAAGATTTGGGAGAATGTGTTCCGATTCATGATTTCAAGGCTATTGCTAGAAATTATTCGGTGCTCATATACATAAATTTGATATTCCAGGTCATTAAAAAGAGAGAAGAATAGAAATTTCACAAGCTTTTCAGTACCAAAATAATGGCTGATATTGAATGACATGATATAAAGTATCAATATCATTGTTTGGCATAAATGAAAACGATAAATACTTCAGATTGCTATTGCACAATCAGTTGTTTTTTTGTGAAGTATTTGGCAAATTTCATTTCCTAGTGACAATTAGATCAATTAGCACGGTCCGTTGTTCATATTTGTCGATATTGACTTCTAACATGTATACTTTGTCATTCGAAGATGTGGTATATAGAGGATAATCAACTGGTTATGTCTGATATGAAGCATATTTCACGAGAATGCGTTATTAGGCGTTGAAAAACAAGTCTGTAGGACGAGTTTTTTTAACAGCCAAATAACGTATTCGAGTGAAATATTTTTTTCATATCAGCCATAAACAGTTGATAATTCTATTTATTATATTCCATAAAAATATATACTTTTTTTATTTATATTTTTTTATATATTTTTTATGTATGTATTTCTGAAATAGTGTTTTGTCATTTTCTATAGCCGGCCTTAGCGAATTTCGTGTATTGATACCAAGAAAATTGTCTTTTTAATGATTTCTTGTCGCCATCTTGGATTACGCTTAAAAAATCGAGGAAATATAGATTTAATTTGAAGCAATAACTCATTCTCTGGCCGTTCCATTTAAAGACGAGGAACTGAAATAATTTGGACGAAGTACTAAGTTCTATTGATACAAGAACGACAACTTTGTCAACGATGTAAACATTTGAACATCGGGATTTTGGGAAATCGATAGGGTACCGAGTTGGACATACTGGAAGAATTGTGCAGTCTGTGATCACCAAATCCCCCGAGATGAGCATTTAAAAGCAGCTTACACTCTGGCTGGATTGGGTGTGTGTCGCTATAACTGCAGTCGGATTTCGATTTTTAATGTATATGTAATTTCACCAAGGTTTTATTCCGTGTGGCAAGGGTTTGTATCGCAAATAGCCGCCGTCACAGTACACAATAATCGTGGACTTATGTGAGATAGCAGCTGGAGGCTAGTGAAGGATGTGATTGTAGTACTGGTGAGAGAAATACCAGGAATCCATTATTAGGTGCTCCAGGCTCCGCGATATATCTGAAAAATTGTTGAAAGCGGCGTTAACTCAATTCAATCAATCAACTTATGTCGCAAATACGACTGAAGGTACGATATTTAGTGGGCATCCATGGTTGTTTCTTAATTTCTTCGGTGAAAATACGAGTTCAGTGGACAGAAAAAATGATTACCTTGGAAAATGTACCCTGAGTGATCGGTTTCATCTGTAGAACTAACGATTTTCTTTTTTGAATTTAACTGGACTTCCTTGGCATAATTCCACATTGATATTCTATCGATCTGTTAAAATGAAACATCTATATAGATGATGATTGAATAGGCATCTTGATTAAAGAAAGAAGCGAAAATAATTGTGACAAATAGGCAGCAGGAAATGTCAATGGCTGAAGCTTCAATAACGTCATTACGCAAGATCTGGCGTTATAAATAAATAACAAATATGAGGTTGTATGATAGAAATCATATTAAGGAATATTTATGTTGGAGAAAAAAAAACAAACTAAACGTCCTGTCTTAAGCATATAGACTGTTGAAAGATACAAATCTTCAAGATATCAGACGCAGATGAAGCAATCAATTTATTATTTCCTCAAATATTTTCGATTACACATAAGGCGGCTCCTTTTTAAAATTACACGCGGCCTTCATTTTCACCTGCCACCTGTACAATAAGAATTATTTGATTTTCATCTTCCTGAAGGGAACATGGTCGTGCAACAGCACCATGCATGAGCCTCGCTTGCAAATATCAACTTTTACTAGAGTAGATGCTGCAAACGTCACTAGGAGCACCAGTCAACGACAAGAAAAGGGTAATGGAATTTATCTTATAACTATACAAATATTCATGTGATAACATCCCGTATGATATTTTTTTATGATATCACATAGTTATTTTTAGAACAAGGATTTAATGCGGTTATTTTTAGAAACTTGCATTTCAGTTAGAAAAGTCCACGAAAACAAGACAAATATAGGTTATAAGATAAATATAATACATACTTAATGTATTGTATGAAAAATATCTAACTCGGTTGTGAAAATTGATAATTGTCTCGGCGGAGCCTCGACAATTTTCAATTCTCCAAACCTCGTTAGATATTTTTTCTCGTAAAAAAAAAAAAAAAATATGTATTATATATGTATAATCTTAGACACAGTTCTCTCTGAAGGCGCTATCAGCTTATCAGAGATATGGCTTGTCATGGCTCTTCGACTACTTCTGTGATTAGACTTTAATATTTCCTTAGGATATATCCTTTTTTTCTTTTCTTTCTCTCTTTCTTGCTTTGATTACACGAAGTTCATTATAGCACAAGGATCGATTATTGCTTAGATTGTAGAGCTATTATGGCTGTGGTGTAAAAAAACGTGTCAATAAAGTTAGGCCGACAAGTTGTTGACCAATGTACTTTTGAATAATCTGTGTACCTGGAGCACATAATAATGGATTCCTAGTATTTCTCACACCAATAAATCCTTTCCTAGCCTCCGGCTGCTATCCCACATAGGCCTACGATTAGGAAACTGTTGGTGGGAGACAAAGAGTCGAAAAGAAATGAGTGCCGCCGTCGGGGATCGAACCTATGACCTCTCGATTGACAATCTGGCGCGCTAGAAACTACGCTATTACGGCGGCTCGATATAATACACTGACTTACTTGGCGATAAACAAATATATCAACTCACAGAACTTCTGGTCAAAGTATGAGTGAGAGACAATTAATTTTTGGCAGGGATTCCACACGGTACATGTAGAGAAAATTGACCAATGGTATATTTTAATGTTGCCTTGTTTGTTTGCTGGTATGAGATTTAACGCCGTTTTAATTCATTTAAAAGTATTATCACGACGGCTTGAATATCTAAATATGTATCCCAGGTAATTTCCTCACCAGTACATTTTGCTGTGACCTCGAGCTGCTCGTTTTTAATATAATTACGATAATCTACCCCATTGTGGGGAATGGGAGCAAATATAAAAAAGAATGTCAGAGAAAAAAGTTCCCAACGTGGGACGCGAACATTAAATTATGAGGCCAACAATTCAAAATGAGTTACAGAGGGATTCACAAGTGACCAGGATTGTTAAACATATATAAATGGCCGGTGATTAGGGTCATGTAAATAAAATTAAGGACACACAATAGGTCAAAATATTACAAAATGTTACGCAGGCATTAATTATTTTAGTAATAATTATGATTAATGGACCTACAAATGGCCATAACACCTTGACCTATAGTGACAAATTATGCTGACCTTTCATGTTTGTTTTGTTAAACACGAGGAATTTATAAATTGTGTAAGGGAAACACATGTTGATCTAACTTCGATGTACTTCGATCAAAAGATGCTATCGATTGGTACAGCCGGGCCGGCTGGATGACAAATGACCTCGAGGCTTTAAACTGGTGTCTTTATCACTGTTCCAATGTAAGTCATTTAATAATAAAGCAAAGTTTACCTCGGTATTTAAAGTACCGTTTGTTTGAAAACATATTTGGAGTTTTTGACTGATTTGTAAACAATCGATCTTAAGTAAATTGATACAGTCAGCCAGTGAAAGGTCTCCATTAACCCCCTTATATGTTAAAAAAGTGTTTCGTTGCTAACTACAATGTGACACTAGATTGACATATACTTTGATTTATGACAATTCCATGCATATTCTTTCCAATTCTGACAATAAATAATTGTCACAGAAAACGGCGTCAGCATATTAACTAAACACACAGGTGTATCAACAAGGTAACCGCCAATCACTTGTTAGAAAAGAGGAAAATGAGATGGATCAAATTTGATTTACAACTGTTCTTCAATTTGAAATATTTGCACCGTAATACAATCGACTAATTTTGTTTAGGTAACATCCTTTATGAGAAATTCTGATTGCTCAATGTCATTTTTTTCAAAACAATCTTATTTTGTATAAGTTACATTCTTTCCTTGCTGGAATTACCGCAATCCGGACAAAAATTCGAATTGAAAATAAACATTGAAAAGGGTCAATGAAAACGAGGGCATTACTCTCGACATTATAGCCTTGTGGGATGTTCAATGTATTGGCGAATAACCAACATACGTCAATCTTGTCACGATGTTTTAAAATGAGTAAGTTCATACGCAACCTTTCAAGGCTTACAATTTACAGTTAGTTACATCGTGAAATTGACATTCGCCTCAATCAAAACCATTCTTAATCGCTCACTCAGCGATCCATCCATTCATTCCAAACACTCACTCAAACCATTCAAAAACGCTCAAACCCGTTAAAAATATAGAATCAACAACGTCATTCATAATAAATCTGGATGGGGGAAAATCGCGATTTTACTGATATAAATCAAATTGTTAGCGCCTAATAAGTTCTTGAAGACATAGGAAACTATCTATAGAACTTGTATGCATATTTTATCAAAGGGAGGTAATCAATATCGCTGATTTTGTTCAGCCTGGAAAAAATAGCGATATAGGATTACCTCCCATTAAATTCACTCAAAACTCGCTCCACACACTCATTCAATTTCATTTCTTAATCATTCCAAAACCATTCACTTTGTCCATTTCACGATGTTGTTAACTGTACTTCACCAGACGAAAGGCTTGATAATCTTAGGATATTATTCTCCATTGATCAGTCCTGCGTTCAGGATGACTAAACGGCGCAAACTGTTTACTTTTTTTGCCCGCTTTGCACGCAGGACTGGTTCTATGCACAGTCCGGTTAGCGCCATAACTCCCGCATTTTTCTCACAAATCCGAGTTTGCGATATCGATCTCTAGCTTGGCCAACTTTTATTCATACGTTATTGCGACAAGCCTCATGTTTGCAAGAGTTAACTTGTAGCGTACTTTTTGACCCACCTTGTTTTTACAGACGGACAGAGTGTCGTAGTAAATTAAAGATCGAAAAAGCTTACATTGAACACTCAGAAACCGCTTGAGCTTTAAGTCAATATATATGAGCGAAGCTTATAAGAACTTTCTATGACCATAGAATAGATCAGAGTATTTTTTTATCGTTAAAGTTTGTATGACATGTTCGTAAATTTGTTTAACTTTATGGTGCTTCTTGTTTCATGCTTTTGTTTAAACCTATATATCAGATATGGCAATCTGGCTGATTAAACTTTATTTCAAAAAAAAAAAAGAAAAAAAAACTGAAAGAAGATTAAACGAGTACAGACATAATAAATGGCCATGTAGCATGTATTCGAAATGGTTTATTTTTCATGAGGTTTTATGCCAGTCTTAATATTTTTTAGTCATATCGGGGCGGCTGGAGCACCTAACAATTGGATCCAGGTTTTTATCGCACCAGCTCTATCATTACATCTTTTCCTAGCCTCTAGATGCTATCCCACATACGTTTACGATTTTCTACCCATTGTTTTACGACAAATGTCGGACAGCATGAATGACAGCGCTGACAGCGCCGGGGATCGAAATCGGGACTCTTTGAATGATAGTCCGACCTGCTGCCAACTGCGCTCTGTTGGCGACTGTATTTGAAATGGGAGTACCAGTATTATGTCGCAAAGGTAGATTTTTTTCCAATCGTTGCGCACACGTTCAATAAAGAAGACGTTAACCTTACCATATTTACAACGTAATTAAATCTAATGTGACCAGGTCAGTTACGCGTAAAACAATCAAATTTATTTGTAAATATCTGTCGTAGAATTTCATTGCTTGCCAAATACTTTTGCATTTAGTTTAATTGAATGTACACTGCTTTAGTATTTTAAAAAGAGTGTCCAATTTCGCACTCTTACTAAAAATATTTCTATGACAGCAAGTTTATGTATAGTTTGTTCTAAGATGCACCCGTGCATAAATTGAACTTAAATCCACGGCGAAACAGAGTTTTATTTATTCGGTAAAGAAACAAAGATACATGGAACTGTTTCACAATACCCTTTTCTTGGTTATAATGTGGGTATTGAAACAACTGCCCGTGTTTTAAGACTAGAACACACCACTTAAAACTACTTTTCTAACTAAGATAAATTGCATAGGGTTAACAATGCTAAGCAAAGACTATAATCCAAAAATCCCAGGAAAAGATATTGTCAAGCCAAATTATGTCTTCTGCAATGGCAGAGAACAGCTTCACTTTGCCATTTACTCTCGCATTTCGAGGATTTACTTTTATGTTTATACAAGTTTGAAATATAACAAATAGATAATAGGTTCATCGACCCCGAATGTATTTTATCACTTCTATTGGTTTAGCATTGGGTTGAGCTACAAAAATAAATACGAACACCTTTTATGTTTCTCAAAGTTATTAATACAGAACACTGACTCTTTCATAACTGATTGCCTGTTTTGACAAATAAGGTCATCGAATAATTGCTTACAATCCTAAGATGACATTTCAAATTTGTACTTTTTAATTCCCTTGTCTAATTCTTCGGCATAACGACAGTGTTTTAGATTAATTAAATTTCTGTACGAAAAGACGAATAGGGGCTATTTCCAAGGATTTCAATAAATTGTGTCAAGTAAATGCTTATAACAGCCAAAGCATACACCATTTGATGAAGACTTTTCTCAATGCACTTTGTATATGGGTGTAAATCTATCATATAAGCCAAACATTTCTAAAGGGGATAAGCGAATATTGTGAATGTACTGTGTGTTTTGTAATTCTTGGACGTGGTAAACGCCTGTATGCTTTTATTGGGCTTTGAACCCAACTATTCCTTATCTTGAAGTCAACGAAAGCTTTCTGAATTGTTATGTACATGAAAGTATATGATTTTAAGGAAAAACACGAGGTACATGTATGATGGCAAGGAAAAACGTAGGCAACTCAATATGTTACAGCAAAAATCATTCAGTTGGAAGAAAATCCGCCAATTTTCTCACAATAAGGTTGATAACCTTTATATCGAGAACTATCGAGACGTTAGGTCAAACGATCAAGTATCTGACAAATCCTTCTAGAAAAATACTTAATAAAAATACTTAAATGCTGTAGGTTCACATGATAGATATTGTACAAATATGTTAACTGAAACGATTATGTTTTGATATGTCTCGAAAAAAAGGCATATAAGCCTATTTGGTGCACGTACACCGTAAGCCTGACGAGTATGTGTATAATTAATTGCATACGTCTGAATAAGAGGTACACCAACATTTGGTGTACCCGTATTTTGGACGTGTACACCTGATTAGAAAAAAAAACATACACGCGTATTTAGAACACATACATGTTAGAAATTAGTAGACTTTTTTTCTCTTTTTTTTATTTTCACGTGCTTGTCTTACTAAACGCAAATAATAAAAAAAGAATTTGGCAGTCGGTTACGAGGTCGCGTAAGTCATTTCATATTCGATTTACATAATATTATAAATAGTTGAATTGAATCAATGCGAAGCTTAATCATTAATTTACTTTATCAAATAACGTGAAATGATATTTCTTTTTTCATAAGCGGACAATAGCTTAAGGGGCGAATGGTGAAAACGTGATAACAGCATACCATATATCATTGATCGTGGTATCTTTTTAATCACTTTTTCCAATTAAAGATGTGCATTTTTTCAGTGTCACGAAAGAAGAATGAGTAATAAGGGAAGAGATCACTTGAATCCATTATTAATAATGATTTCTAAAAATAATGGTTATAGTTAACAACATCTTGAGATTGTTAAGGTGAGCGATTTTTGAATGAATTCGGAACGAAATAGTATGTGTGTGGAGAGCGGGTTTTGAATGACTTTGACAGGATGTAAACACATTCGATAATTTCGTCCAATTGAACATAAATAACGATACTATTTTACCTCCTTTAATATAATTATATACGTTCTTTCCTTATTCTGTGTAAACAGAGTAAACAGACGCTTAAAAATCAACAACCAGCCAATAAAATCGTTTAAATTATTTGATCGAGTTAGTGGAAATGTTGATTATTTTGAACGTTTGCGAAGCATTTTTTTTAACATAAACATAAATGGATCATTCAAAGAGAGACGGTGTCGTGAAGAATAGGAGTCCAGAAATTGGCTTTCATTATTATCGAAAGCCGTACATTTGAAACAGCTAGAACAAATAAGTATAATATTTATGAAGTTGGAATCATTATTAGAATTCTATAGATATCTTCTGCGTTTCTGTATTTAAATTACTGACAGAAATCACCAGGGAATGCTGACCAAGTGTCAATATCCTATGATACATTCATGTTGTCCTTCAATTTAGGGGTTGATATAACTTATTTACACCCATTTGGACATTTGGATGACATTTAAATAGTAATTTGAAGGCTTGTCTTTAACCGATTAATGTAGTATTAATACAAGAGAGGCGCTTCGACCGAATGAGCGTTCACAGAATCTCATGATGAATACAGAGCTTGGTTTTCATGCCAAGTATCTATAGATCGGGGCATATTGTCTTACCGCTATCCATGTGTCTGTTTGTTTATCTGTCTGTAGGTTTGTCCGTTCGATTATCTGAAAACCTGCCAAATTAGCATCTATGAATTAATTAATGTCTATTGCATGTACTTATTTGAGATATAATTTTCATATGTTGCATGAAGATGCATATCATTGATGCAAATAATTTAATTCAAAGGTCAAGGTCAAGATCGTTTATCAAAATATATTATTTGGAAAATGTGCCGTTTCGGGGGCATTGGTGTTTTACGAACACATCTTGTGTGTATTCAAACGAGCTTCTAACGCTCCTACGTTAGAATTCCAAAGACACTATGCGATATTATAATTATTTTATATATTTTTATTAGTTTGTTTGATTGTACTAAGTTGTATTATCGAAACTCGTAAAGATAAAAACATCGTGGGATTGATACTCATTTCGATCGAAAGGATTCTAATGCAATCACTCAACGTTCCATTCATCCCAAACACCCACTTTACTCAAGCCGTTCAATATACATACGTGTGTCCTTTTCCATTGGAATTTCTGAAACTATTTTCGATTTCAGGTAGAAATTATGTTTCTTTTAATATGATAGTGTGACCAATTGTTTCCTTAAGCCATTACCTTTTAAATGGTATCAACTTTCAGAGAGAAATAGGCTAATTGATCCAAATCTGGATCTAATTATCAGATTTTGAGAGACTGTTACAATTAATCGTGTTCATCCTTTAATTTTTTGCAGGCCAATGCCCTATAAAAAGGAAAAAGTGAAAACATAAATAAATCACTCGGATGCCTTTATAGGCAATTCCAATCGATTTTAACATTTTATATAAGTGTTAAAAATCGATTGAAATAAAACATTTGTATCATGCGGTTTTATAACATATTTTTGATACACCCGCAAATCATCACTCAAGTCGCACATTTTCTTGACCTAAATGAAATGAATTTAAAATTGACCAATATCGAAAATTTAAAGATATTTTTGTGCATGTGCATGGCCTTTCCGAAAATTTCAAATTTGCGCTAGGCCAAGATTCTGGTCACGGGCACCCTGTGCATTCGCACAGTCAGATGAGGGTCTTCACTCTGCGCCAAGTAGATATATGCGGACCTATGGTCTTTGCTCACATACACACTCGTGTGGCTGTTCAATGTCTAACAAGCATGCACTCATGAAATCATTGAACATGTCACCCACATTCTCATTTTCGCATTTTCTCAGTTTTCTGGACCGAGTGCATTAAGAACAATTTTCAACGGTTGAAAATATTTATGTCGTGAATTTTTGCGGGATATTTGACACACCTCAACCATAATTGGGACAGCCATTAATCGAATGGCATCCATCTTCACCTTCTTTGCGTTATCCTTATCTCTCCAGGAGAAACCTGCAACTGCGAGTAGTGATACAGATACACCTCCGAGCCATTTAGAAAGGGTACACTTGGTTCAGATTTTATGACTGCGACAACGGGTAAAATCATTCACTATTAACAATAACATTTGGCAATGTTTTTACTAACAATAATTTCCAGCCAATTAAGTTTATTTCCAATTAATATAATTGAGACAACAAACTTGATTGGCTGGAAATTATAATAATGTGACTTAGCGCTAATTGTCTCTGTTTCAAAAAAGTGGACGCTGGTGTTTATCCTTTCTATTGTCGCCCTATTTGGTATGTTTTTAGTTGTCGTAACCAAGCTTTGTGGCGAGAATCCGTGTCCTGGAAAAGAATATCACCCAAAATAAATTCAGTGTTTTAATCCCTGAATTCATGTAGATTTATGCGGCTTCATTGATACAGCTAATAGGAATTAATTTTCATTACATGTGACCATCCTGTTTCTTTTTGTACCATGGCTTTCATCCTGAATTCGTGTAGATTGTTTTCAGTTGTCACTTACAAAAATTCAGATCATGCTTAGCTTAGTATTAGCCAAGAAGAACTATCTGGTAAATAGATATGGTACTTAAAAGACATGTTTGTTAAATGGCGCGGCCTCTACCTTATTAATAGATCTGATGCACGTCTGTTTAAATTCCAAGTCCATGTTTTATTTCACCGATAGCTGTCTTTGAAGTGAATGGTTTTCGTTGGTTTTATCTAATTGTACAGTTGATATGTACTAATCTATTGATTCCATACACAGAGCTGCAATTTAAGAGTGTGTCATAAAAAACAGTCCTATGTGTATTTCTCAGAAGTAATCTTATTCAATATCATTGAAAGCTTCTTGGTTGAGGGTTTTCACTGCACGAATTTCATTCGACACTTTATTGGTTCATAACTTACATGTATAAGCATTAAAAAGGGAACCTTCGGTGATTCTACGGAAGAGACCTCTGGAATAATGAGGGCACAGACATGAAAACGCGTCACATCGCACGTGGAATTATGTAGCGTCACAAACATAGCTGAAGATACTGCTGCAAAAAATAAATCAACGAAAGGTTGAATCTGTTTTACTGTGTTTGGTCATCAAAGCATTATATGCCCAAAAGATCTCCATAGATGATCTGAGTGCATAAACGAAACGTAATTTTCTTTAAGCGTATTCACCTATGTACCATCAGAAGCCGAATTACCTAAAAAAGAAAAATCACTCGAAATAACTACACTAACTACACACGTACAAGGCATTTTCCAGTTTACGGAAAAGTCCGAGCGATGTTCCGAATGCATCGAAATATAACAACACCACCCCTCTCCCTCTGCCTGAGGTTTATTTCACGCCTAGATTTCCTTGTATGATTCTTTCGACACTCTATGAACCTTTTTGATTGAGATAACAACGCAACCACTATATCCACGATTGCTGTTTTTTTAGCTCTTTAAACATGTAGCTTCCTAGACCAGAGTTTACTAGTAAAGAAACGACGAGATGAAACAATTTCAACTACTTACTATTGTTTCGTTTGTATAATCAGTTTGCATGGGCTCGGAGGAAGTAATTATACTACGACAATAAAGACTGAAACAATTTAGTACATAATATATTAATTCTTTTTTATATCTTATGCTCTTTTATCTAAGTAGTGATTTTTATCATTAAATTCACTTCTTTTATCTCACTTTTTTGGACCGATACTCAAATTTAACTGCATGAAAAACCTACTCATTTACAGGATCAACAAAATTGGCATCCAGAAATACAGCATTAAAAACGGCCAATTTCGTAAATTTACAAACTCTGTCATTCCCAATGCTGTATCCTGTATTCCTTTGCTTTAACATAAAGTATTTTTCCGAGAATAATTGTACCCCCGCATTTCTTTGCTTTTAAATTAGTTATTAGTTACGTTTCTGAGAATAATTGCACTATAAATGTATAAAAATATGAAAAATAACTTATTTTGTTGGTTCTGTAAATTAGTAGGTTTTACATACAGCAACAATGAGTAGCGAACCCGCAAAAGTGAGCAAAAAGTAGTGAACTTAATGATAAAATCACTACTTAAAAATGTGATTTTCTGTAGTATCTGTAATTTCAGTTTCAATTCTTAAACGGATAATCCCTATTTTTTCTTCTGCTTTGGCAATCTCCTCAAGTACATAAATTCTGTCTAAAACGTTGATGTAAGGAAACAAATCAATCTGGCCGGGAGTCCCGTTAGAAAAACAAGCTTTCAATGATGATTTCTACAGTCTGGCCACAAAACGTCTAGATATAATTATCTAATTAAGTCCCCTTTTTCCAGACGGTTTCATCACCAAATTGATGTTTAAATCACTTTTATTTGCCTTAGCCTGTAAATTTCACGCCGGATCACCTGATTTAGAGGGACTGTAACCCGTCAAGCGAAAAGGGGCCATCTCAAAAGAATAATGTTATAGCCATATTTTGTGTATTATGTAAGGAGACCGGGACTGAAACGTTACAATGTCGCTTTATTTTTATCAAAAATGGATCTATTCAGTTTGTATACGTTTTCATTTAATATTTGAAATATATGCTGGGCTCCAAATCATTAAAATATTCTTTTAAGGAATTACCGAATTACATACTCTTGTTTGCATGGCATGTCTGAACGGTTTTCTCAAAAACAACCCTAAATGCTAATCGCTAAATGTTTGGTAGCGATTTGTGTTACGGTAAAGAATAAGGCAAATCCATCTAGAACCTTCGGTGATTTTACCGCGGCACTTTAGAGCAAGTCGTTTCTCACGTGAGTTTCATTACGTTAAAACATAAAAAAGATGACGTTGAATAAAACAAAATCACCGAAGATTAAAACGGAGCATATTGTAATTTGGTAACAAAACGCAGAACATTAAAGATTTTTTTTCAAGCGTATTAACCAAAATACACATTAAAAGCCTTCTTACCTAAGAACAACAATATTACTACATTAATTCTCTGAAAATAGCTTAGCAAAAAATGGACCCGTAAGGCTGCGAATTGCTATAAAAAGTCAAATCAAATGACATGCTTGTAAGAAGTGAAGCATCGCCAAATGGCAGTGACCGATATTTATTGGACAATTTAAAAGACAGCGATCGTTCAATACGCTATAACCTAGATGCAATATAAATCAAAGGTCATCAAAGTATTATCGCATTTTACAATACATTGACCAATTATCACGGATGTACCATTGAGTCGGGGTCGACAACCTGTAAACAACATTCTATGACAAGTTTACGTCAGAATCCGGAAGAAAATATCATATCTGTGGCAGATCGCATCTTTTTATCAATATGCCTGTTAGCAAAAGGAGAGAGGATGTCTTCCGCTAATTATCAATAGCCTGCGCATCACAACTCAAAACAAGTTCTGGGAAAAATATGCGTGAGGCGTCAAGCAACAAGCAAACTTTGATGAACTCCGTAAAACATATATTTGAGGAAAGAGATTTGACCAAGCAGATGTTAACCAGAGATAATTTGTTTGAAAAGAAAGATAAACCTGAAAGAACTATGAACATTCTTCACCCGGAAATTTGCAAAGAGCGTACAGTTTCGACTTTTTTAAAGAAATTTGTCATATTTTGTGTTCATTATGCATTAGATTTTGAAAAAAAGTTTAAAAATTTACCCCGCTTTGCACGTTATTTTACTTTTTTTGACTTTTCGCAAAAGTTTTCAAACTTCAGCGCACCTGACTGTTTCTACCACAGAGCCTTTTAGTGGGTGCTTTGGAAGGGGTTCACTGTTCTTAATGTACGAAGATGTTATTTGCTAGGAACAATGAGCTATTCGAAGAGAGCGAATAGAGCTGCAATGAATCCAATGACCGATTAATTGTCACAAACATTCCAATGCTCGTCAGGACACTTTTCGGAATTTACACTCAGAGGAGACTTAGTATGCGTGTACGGAAGAAGTGATCGATCAAAGACCTTTCCTCCAGCCAATCCGTCGTTCAAGATTCTTACTGGTACAAAGGCTCTAAATAATCTGAGTGATTTCTATCAGCAGGCAGTTGTTGCAGAGGAAATATTGACTGACGCAGTCTCTGTAAAGTTGAACGATAATTCACTAACCTATGCCGGGTTAACGACCTAAATATTCTCAAGAATCATACTATAGGATGGACATTTAATACAGATTTCATGCATCAAAATTCCATAAAGTGATGTTTTTCATTCCCCTTTAAGGGATTATCAGTTTAAATGTGTTTTTTTTTTGTAATGGGGAAAATGCGGTAGATATTTTGTAGTGATTGTATTTTGAAACTTTTTAGCCACTTTCCTTAAAATACCGCAGAGAAAAGAAAATTTATATCGACATTTATATTAAGATCGATTCAAATGTATTTGGCCTGATTCATAGTCGCTTCTGCAGCCTTTGATCATATGAGCGATGCCACCATAATATGGTTTGTACAGTTAAAAACATCGTTAAATTGACAAGGTGAATGATTTTGGAATGATTTAGGAATGAAATTGAATGAGTGTGTGGAACGACTTCTAAGTGAATTTAATGGGAGGTAATCCAGTATTGCAAATTTTGTTCAGGATGAACAAAATTAGCAATATTGATTACCTCTCTTTAATAAAATATGCATACAAGTTCATTAGATAGCTCCCTATTTCTTCAGGAACCTATACATTTACAATTTCAATTAAATAAGTGAAATCCCGATTTCTTTCTTATCTATTATTATTTTGAACGAAGTTGTTGTTATATGTTTTTCATTAAGTTTGGAACGTTCTTGAATAGTTTGAGTGAGTGTTTGAAATGAATGAATGGAGCGCTGAGTGAGCGATTTAGAGTGATTTTGATTGAATTAAATGTCAATTTCACGATGTAATGAACTGTAATCACGGGGGAGGTGCTAGAATTGAGGTCGAAAATCCTGTTGAGATATTTTATGGTTTCAAATGCTCTTGATGTAATGCACTGTATCATTTCTCATCTCGAGAAGAACGTTTTTGCTAATTTACTATATTTTTGTCCAATATGTATAAGTTTGTTAATGTTTGTTCGACCTCGGCCGACCATCGTGTATCTTTTTCAGGTAAAAATTGGTGCGCGTAAAAAGAGTCGAGCCGTCTTATGTATTCACGTTTTAGAATCATTCTAAACGATAGGCTGAAAAATCAAAACTTCATTCAGAACGAAAACGTGCACAAATATTTTTTCTAAATTTCTAGCACGTGTTTTAACGTGCAAAGCATGGTACTTTAAAAAGAATAAATCAAACAACTGTATAAGGAGAAAGCGTCTATGCTAGTTATATATAAGGTCTCGTACAAAATTCTACTTTAATTATTAGAATTTCATTCATGCTATTAGCAAGAATGGTTTTTAGTTCCTTTGATATTCAGATACATTCGGTGCAAATGACGTTGCACTCCTTGGTTTTTTTTTCAGACAGCCTAGAATTTAAGGTTACAACTCATGTGCAGCATTTTAAATATAAAGCTTTACTCGAGTATAGCCGTTTCCTAAATGGATTGTTTTGTCATAACAATTTGGTCATCTCAATAAAGATAATGATTTGCTTTTACGAATAAATTTTCAGGCTCTTCAAAGGTCATGATCATGGCTCAAGTCAATGTCAAAATAGAACCTATCCAAAGGATATCGCCTGCATTTAATGATGAATTTAAAAGAGAATAGGGATCCGACACATTTTTTTTCGATTATGAGAGGTTCAAGTTCCTAATGAAGTTGATGGTCAACACTTTTGCGGGCTCGTAAGCAGTTATACTTGAGCATCCAACGTGTTTTCTAGCATTTCTCCTAGATTCTTGAAGCAAGGTAAGCTTGAAACTGTTTACAGATATGACCCGTCACGCGACCAAAGTCGAATCTTTTCGCATTTTGCTTATTTTCTGAATCTAGAATGATCAATCTACCTTCCCGTGGAAGAAATTTTGAGATGAGATGAGATGACTCTGGTTGACATATGCTGGACCCAATCTCTTTTTCAAATATTTTTTTTTTACACAAAGTTCGCAGATAGTCTCTTTTCGAGCAACGTAGAAGTAACTTGAGTTTTGCCTCCCGGACGATATCCAAAACCAAAGGATTGCATGTGTCGGTTGTTTGCGTGTTTCCTCTTATTTGTTTCTTTAATATATTGGAGTTACAAGGATTACCTTTAAATTTGACAAATCACAAGTATTTCGCATTCATGCAATAATAATTATATGGTAATGAAGCGTAATTACCTATACCATACGTGACATTGTTGTTTCCTCTTCGATAACTAGATGCCAAAAAACTCGGCGGATGTTCGCATCAAATTTCGGATGATAAAAAATACGAAAAGTGAAAGGTTACGATATTTTTATTTCTGCAGAACAATATTTCAATTATCATAATTATTTATATGATAACAATACATCAAAGACCCGTTTCCTTCTGTCTTATGAGAAGAAATAAGCAATTAGTTAATGCTTAACGTCAACGTCATCCCTGCATAGTCTAATTGGACTCCTCCGTAATTAATGAATTATTTATAAGCCTCTTTAAAGGTTTGAAGAAAACAAATCAATAAAAAGTTGCATTTAACGTATTTTGACAAAATGCGCAATAAGTTGTCATAAATGACGTCATAGAAAATAGAAGCTTGTGTTACGTCAAAAATTTGAATTAAACTTTAAACTTTTAAGACCATTTTTGATTGCAAATATCAATAGATGGCTGATTTAAAGTCTTGGAACTTCATCAGGTAAATTACGGATGTACGAGAAAGTGGCTAGTTCTTGATCTTTCATTTTGCGTGTGTATTCGATTTACGTGCTTATAATGTGCCGTCAACCAATGTCCACCATGACGTCTGTGCATTACCCATATTGTTTTATCTACATTTAACAACAGCTTAAAATTGACTAAGTGCATGAATTGGGAATTATTTTCGAATGAAATGGAATGAGCGATTTATTAATGAAATAACGGTAGGTAATCACATTTTGTCAAATTCGACAAAATATGCGATATTTATTGACCTCCCTTTACAAATTTAGACGTGATTTTGTTTTTGAATGTCTTCACGTTACAATGGGACACATTAAAACCCTAAACAATCCAATTAAACCATGGGAAGATTCGGTCGATTTAAATGAAATGTCGATCGTTTTGAACGGTTTTGTTAAGTGTTTTCTAATGAATTCGCAACGTTTTTGATTGATACGAGTGAGTGTTTGGAATGAATTAATTTCACTAGTCTTGGTCTGCGTCCTTGAACTATCACCTAGCACACCTTTAAGAGGGCAGTAGGATCACTCGTACGGGCATATGCTAGCAGTGATAAATAAATGTAAACACTCGTGCTAACATTTATACCTACCGATTTCGGACGATCAAATATACATTAAAGTGAGTAAACCACGCTTAATAAACATGTCTAGCCATAATAACTTGTGCGAAATTTAAATCACAAAACAACCAGTCTAATTAATTACGTCCGCTGGTTATACATACTACGTCCTCTGACCGTCGTCCGCCGTCAAATTTACGTCATTTTCAATATAACCTTGGCTGAAGAAAAAACGAATGGGTCTGCCCTAATTTTGTCACCGTCGTTATGATATAATAGGTACGATAGACTATAAACTATAAAACAACGTTAACTTCGTTTGATCTTCTGACGTTAACGTAATCAACCCATTGAAGCGACTTGTCTCATTCGTGACCGGATCATCATTTATCCTCCGCTGTTTTTTTCAGTACTGATATCAAATTAAGAATGTAAATTTGAATGACAGACATATTTCATAGCAGAGGAAATGTGTCCTATATGAAATTCATCATCGATAGCATCTTTAAATAGCCCTAGTAAATGCATAAAGCATAAAAGTGTTTTTCTTTTATGCTCTTCGTTCGTTTATCCCTCTCTCTCTCTCTCTCTCTCTCTCTCTCTCTCTCTCTCTCTCTCTCTCTCTCTCTCTCTCTCTCTCTCTCTCTCTCTCTCTCTCTCTCTCTCTCTCTCTCTCTATCTAATTGAAAAAAATCACATATTCAGCAAATAATATCAAATACATTTTAGATTTGAATAGAACCGTAGTCACTATGCTTCCTGTTTTAAGTAGTCTCTTCCTTTTTTTTTCATTGTAATACTTGAGAACAGATTCGACATTCAAAACAAATTTCAATTTACAGTGAGAATTGCCGAAATTTTGTCGAAATTTTGTCGAGACACTTTCCCTTAATGATTTTTTTCATTTATCAGTTTATATTTTCTCCGTGCAAAAGTTCACACGCAAACCGTATGATGATGCACAAGCACCGCGCGATTTTAGGGACAAGGCAAGTTTGCGGGCGTAGAACGGGCTCCGTAGGCTTAATGTAAATTAGGCGTAAGTTGTTTTTTTAAATTTAATGATCTTGCACTGAAATAAGTATCTTTTTTTGCATCAAGGCTTTACTTGAATTTGAACAAATATACCAGATTCTGTTTACACTCAAGGAAATGCCGCTTACTTTGATAAATGTAATTTACGACAGGCCGCTCCGGGCTTGGACAACAGCTTGGTGTCTGGGTCACATACCATTCACTAGACCTTGAAAACAGGTCATCGTATCGTTTTCCCCCAGAGCTTTAATTGGAAAGTACACGCAAGAGAGTAACAAGGTCAGAGTTTCATACCTCCATGGAATCAACAAAACTCGTATCATGTCTTACAATTTAATTTCACGAAGCAAAAACATTTCTCCGTAAAAGGACAGGATTCTTTTGGGACTACATTTTGCGAAATCCTATGAAACAGCCACATACTCATAAGTGTTTTCATTGAGAAATAAAACCAATTATTCAGCCAAATAAATTTCCGATCGTGTTAGATTACCTAAGCAAAATTTTATTCATCATTTAATGACTCCCCATATTTTGTCCCATAAGTTACAGTATTTTATTGGATAGACATTATAATTAATAATTCAGATATAATTTGTCGTTCGGATGAATTATTGCAGGGCGTCTTTATGAATAACAATCAAGTACTTCATTTCTTGGGGTGATTTGATTTTTACTACAAAGTTATGTGATAGACATAGTCTTTTTTGTGTCTATCCAACTTGGTGTGTACAGTGAATTATATCGCGAATTGACACCCATTTCGATAGAAAAAACACGCAAAGCATTCAAAAGCAGTGGCTCAGCGCCCCAAGCAATAATTCATGCCAAATACTCAATACAATTAATCAACAATGCTACGATTGTTCAAAAACGTTTTTAAATCGTTCAAAATGGTTAACTTTTTAATCAAATCGTTCAAATAATTGGACGATTTTAATGTCCCGTGTTTATTTAAAGCGTCTAATTTGCCCGCGAAGACACAGAATCAGAAAAGAACGCAGAGTTTTATCAAAAAGAGGTAGAAAGTATCGATAATTTTGGCCAAACTCGCTCCTCCCACTCATTCAATACCGTTCCAAGGATTATTCCTAAATTGCTCAATTTTACAATGTTGTAAGTGAAGTTGACACTGTAGAGGCCCTAGACAAGATCTTTTGACCCCCAAACATCGATAGGCCATTTAAGCACAAAGACGAGGCTTGGAATATTTCATTATTAATGTAAATAAAATTAGCGGGGAAAAAACGTCCGCAAAATAAATTCCATTATATCCTTAAACGTTTTTCATGTACATGTAAATGCAATTTTAATGTCGAAAGCTGTCCCAACTGACTAGCTATTGACTGTGTTCTTTTTGATTTTACATAGCAATATCCTCTTTAAAGCCTGTTCAAGTTTGTTCCAACTTGTATTTATCTTTTAAATCAGCGTTGCTTCGTAAGAACGGTTCGATTGTTAAGTATTATACGCTACCAATCGGTTCTGATTTTTAACAAGTCACGTGCTAGTTTTAATATTTCACCGATCATTTTTATGGCATAAATGACACCTACCTCCGTATAAAGTGCAGGTGTCGCGCCTTTTTTGATCTGCAACAATACAGCTACTGTTACAAATCATTAGACGGAAACGAATTATGAAATGAAGACCGACGCAATGATTGAAAAAATGTTATGACTTGCATCACTGATAAATGTGGTAATTTTGATGTCGAAACTGTCAGTTCTTTGCTTCTTAGAAAATTTTGGCTTAGAATCTTAGAATCTTTACATACCCGAGGATTTATTAAAAAAGGAAATACCAATGTAAGCAAGGAAAGCCATTGTTAGATAAAAAAAGAGAAAATTATAGGATACTAGTAGATGAACACATATGAATTATACAAGTGTATAATTTTCTATCCTTCTTGTGCCATATGCTCGTATTTCAGCAGACTTTCAATCGAGTGGTCCCGGGTTCGATCCCTGATTGCGGAACTTATCCTTTCCGAATATTTGTCAAAAATTGCTGATGATTATAGTGACATATGTGGTAAGCAGATAGGGGCTAGGAATGTATGTAATAGTAGCACTGGTATGAGAAAGTTGTTTCAACAAATTCAAACAAACAAATACAAATGTAGTCAAATGCTTTAATCGCAAAGAATGTAATGGCTGATTCAGCTACGGACCGATATATTGAGAGTCCTTTATTCAGCAAAGACTATTGATGTGGTTCAAATACAATACACTACACTACAAATCATTTTATTTGCATTCAAATGTGCTTTCGCACACCTAGCAAAATTACAAATATAAACAATATAATTGTCAACATGATGTAGGAGAAGTAAGTGGAGATCTATATTACCTATTACTCTTTAGAATTTCATGTTGTCGCAATTATTAGCTTCATATATAATTTTTCCAAATTATATATTATTTTCGCATTTTTGGATGACATTAGACTTTCGAATTTATAGAGATTAGGCCACTTACAGAAGTAAGGTTTGAAAAACTGGTTACGAAGATTCCGGGAAAAAAGGGACAACAAGCAAGAAGTGAAATTCACTTTCAAAATTGTTTTGGTTACATAGTTTGCAGATCCTAGTTTGTTGAGGAATCTTTTGATGTCTTCCTTTTTCAATTTCAATTTCTAAATCGTGCGACGAAGTCCTAAAATTGTAAATATCTTGGTTAGGTTTTGAATGGTAATCATTAGCCAAGGTCTTAAGCCAATAAGTCAAAAGGTAATGACTGTGCCTAATCGGTGTGAAATAATAACTCATTGGTATCCATTACATGCATGCATTACGTACATTTGAATGAGAGCACGTGTCATAAATCACCTATCTAACATGGCGAGAGAGGTAATAAATTACTTAATATTCGCACATACGTCCAACTCCATTCATCAAAACAATCTAAAGATTCAGGATTCACTCTTAATGACATGCAAAGGTGACATATTTACAATATGAAAACTCATTTATTTAATTTTAACAGTTCTGTTTCATTGCAGTCATTCCTTACCCATTGCGCAAATGCACTAGAAAGACATTTCTCCAACAAAAAGATTACTGCTGTGGAAAGGCAAAATTGCTCTTTACAGAAAATCTTGTTTTGATTGGGGATGAGCGGGATGGGTCGCCAGCTTTCTCAAGGCCGTCTGAAAATTCATTTGGGACATCGAAAATAAAATATAAATATGTTTGTGTTCTTCTATATGACTAAATGGTGCAACAGTAAAGACTGTTTGCCAATTTCATCCCTTTTTTCACGCAAGTGCGCGTGAAAAACGGGGATAGAAATCGCAAATAGTTTGGAACGGACCTGAACGCAGGGCTGAATGACAACCGCATTTATATCATCCAGCTAAAGCCATTCAAATGGTCGATTTTATATCATAAAACCTGTAAACGTAAACATACCAACATTGTCTCTGTTTTTTTTATAATATATTGTCTTTAAAAACTAGTCTTCTTCTATATTTTATTTTTAAACACAAGATTGTAATTTTAAGAGATGATCTTGAAGAAAAAAAAACAAACACATCTGCAGACACGCACGCAAACATAACCAAGCATCGACTAATATTTTTTAACTTGTATTTTGTATGACACTTTTTATGATATCACATAGTTATTTTTAGAACAATGATATAATGCGGTTTATTTTTAGAAAATTGCATTTCAGTTAGAAACATCGACGAAAACAAGACAAATAGAGGTTATAAGATAAATATAATACATACTTAATGTATTGTATGAAAAAATATCTAACTCGGTTGTGAGAATTGATAATTGTCTCGGCAGAGCCTCGACAATGATCAATTCTCCCAACCTCGTCAGATATTTTTTCTTATAGAAAACACTAAGTATGTATTATATATAAAGTAATAAATGACTCTTTGGCAGGAAATCGAAATAATTAGTTTTATATTTTCAGATCAATCACATTTACTTTATTTGAACTTAATACGAAATTAAATTAGAAATTAGATAGCCTTGTGCATAAAAGCTTACAACATGAACTTTGCCATCTTACTAGGGCACGTTTAATATGTCAAAAGATTTTATTGGGATTTTCATCACCTCACTATAGATATAGGTCCTCGCCCCTGGAAAATCAAGATGTTATATGTCAATGCTCTATATTTGCCGAACCATGAAAAGATCACATCGATACTGACGGACTGCTTAAGTCCAGACAAAAAAAAATGTTGAACCCTTTACTTCTGTTTTTTGATGGTGCGAAGGGAATTTGAAAGTTTGCTATTGTGTTAACTTCATAAAAATGAAGTAAATATTTGGATTGCATGTATTTCATTAAATCTTCATTTTCATCGTATCGCCAGTGGCCGACCAAAATGTATCTACAGTATTTTTTCAAGCACTAGGAACGATATTTTGGTGACCTATCGGCCATATTTTCCTGTTGGCCCATAAGAGAGAATTTAAAAAATACGACAAAGAAGAAGGGTATTCAAATGATGAATGGTCGTTTTTGAATGACGACATATAATTATACGCTAATCGGATATCAAATGATCATCCGTCAAGGCAACCAATGTCGCTTTTCAGGCAAAAGACTTTTTCTAGCTATCTTTATAAAGATATCAATTTATCTGGCATTAGAACCGAGGGTTTATATTAATTGTCAAATCAGTTTAATTACTTCTTACCACTTAAACTTGGTATTTTTTGTAAAGTTTTCCTTTCATTAAGAGTTACTCTTGGAAAATAACAATTCGATACCTGGAAAATCCGAAAGCACATTTCAACCCAGTCAGCTTATCAGCTTACTCAATGAGTAAGTCAAGTTATTTATGTCCAAGAAGTTAATAGCATTTTCCTGATTTATAATACTTAATGCACCTGTTGATAAAATAAATTCCGAGAAATCACGAAGGACTGCAATTTTCTCACGATAAGCTATAACGTTCAAAGGAAAGGTAAAGCATTTGAATTACAAGAGGATAAGTAAATGACCCCAGTATCGAGAATTGGTGATCTTTCAAGCACTTCCCTTTGACGACTCAGTTCAATTAAGCGTTCAAAGTCCATAAAAAATAACATTGCACGTTCTCATAGACTTATAGCTCGAATGATTAAATGAAATTACTATAGTTTTCAGAGTTCGGGTTTTATCAGTACACAGTATCGTGAAATTGACAAGATGAACGATTTTGTTATAATTCAGGAACGAAATTGAATGAGCGAAAGGCGCGAGTTTTGAATGATGTTCAAGGTTGGTAAAACAGAATCGATAATTTCGTCCGATTGGACGAAATAAACGATATTTTTACCTCCCTTTAATAAACAAGAGGGCCGTTGGCCCTGGGTCGCTCACCTGAGAAAAAAGCTTCATTACCTAGGTATGTCCATGCAACCACAGAAAAAGAGATTTTCACTTATTAAATCAGATAACATTTGAAATAATCCTTCCCCCCTCTGCTCCTCCCCTGGTCATTATTTATTCAAGCTTTTTTCAAGGTCTGTGATCAGCTAATCTATGCCAGATATACAGGCTGAGTCTGAGACTTTTAAAGTTTTCTTTAATGAGTTGATCAATCCATGTCAAATATAAAGGCTGTAGGGACTTAAAATTCTCAACAAAGCACCCCCCCCTCCCCCAAGATGCTCTGCACCTGGTTAATCTACAGTCATGATTTTAGCTAATTCAATTAATGTCCATAATTATGCTGATCATCCATACCAATTTTCAAGTCTGTAGGACTCCTGGTTCATTAGAAGAAGTTTAAAGATTTAAAAAATGATCCAAAGTACTACCCCCTCCCCAAGACACTCAGCACCTGGTGACCCTACAGTCATGATTTTAGCTATTTTAATTAATGTCAATATAGATATCACCCATGACAATTTTCAAGTCTGTATGGTTCCTGATCCAGGAGAAGAATAAGGTTAAAGATTTCAAATTTGATCCAAAATACTATCCCCTCCCCCCTAATGCTCCGCACCTGGTAGCCCTACATTCATGATTTTAGCTATTTTATTTTAGGTCCATATGCTTATCATCCATGCCAATATTGAAGTCTGTAGGGCTCCTTGTTCATTAGAAGATGAAGGTTAAAGTTACAAAATTTTCACAAAAGTACTGCCCCCTCTCCCCTGGTCCTCTGCACCTGGTGGCATTACAGTCATGATTTTAGCTATTTTTATTAAGGTTTATGAGCTGATCCTCCATGCAAATTTTCAAGTCTGTAGGGCTTGTGGTTCAGAAGAAGAAGAAGGTTAAAATTAACAAAATTTTCACAAACGTACTACCCTCTCCCCCCTGGTGCTCCGCACCTGGTGAATCTACAGTCATGATTTTAGCTATTTATATAAAGGTCCATATGCTGATCATCCATGCCAATATTCAAATCTGTCAGGCTCCTGGTTCAAAAGAAGAAGAAGGTTAAAGATTACAAAATTTTCACAAAAGTACTACCCCCTCCCCCCTGGTGCTCCGCACCTGGCAGCCCAAAAGATATGATTTTAGCTATTTTTATTAAGGTCTATGAGCTGATCATCCATGAAAATTTTCAAGTCTGCAGGGCTGCTGGTTCCGAAGAAGAAGAGGCTTAAAGATTACAAAATTTACCCAGAGTACTACCCCCTGCCCCCTGGTGCTCCGCACCTGTAGGCCCAAAAGACATGATTTTAGCTATTTTTATTCAGGTCTATGAACTGATCATCCATGCCAAGTTTTAAGTCTGTAGGACTACTGGTTGAGAAGAAGAAGAATTTTAAAGATTTTCTTAAAATTTCACCTTTTGTTGCCATAGCAACCAGAGTTTTTCATGGATTTCAATTCTTTTAGCTATTTTTGAAGGGGACCACCTAAGCAACATTTCTGTAAAATTTGGTGTTAATTGGCCTAGTAGTTTAGGAGGAGATGTCGTTTAAAGAAATTGTTGACGGACGCCGGACGACGGACGACGACCGACGACCGACGACCGACGACCGACGGACGGACGCCGGAGGAAAGGTGATCACCATAGCTCACATGAGCACTTCGTGCTCAGGTGAGCTAAAAATGCGTACTTTTCTGATTCCGTATTTTCACGGAAAAATCAGTTGCTTAAAAATTACATCAACCATTAAAATTGTGCAATTATTTGATCGCTTTGATTGAAATATTGATCATTTTGAACGGTATCGAGTCATTTTTGAACAATATCGGAGAGGGTATGAGTGATTGGAATGAATGAATGGGATATCAGCGTGTTTGTCAGCCCCTTTGACTCAGATGGAGTACCCTACGTTGGAAACCATGGGTTCGATTCCCGGGTTGACACACTAACAAACTAATTGTATATCGGATAAAACGTAAAAGCGAGGTCCCATGTGATGGGCGCTCCATATCGAGTACGTTATAGAACCTTGGTGGATCTCAGCAGTAGTTTTGTCGTATATACTTGCACTATCCCTGGTAACAACTAAATTTCTTCTGGGAGGGTCGCTCATAAAGGCATATGCTACGGAAGCGAAGATAGGTAAACGAAAATAAATATTTTTTTATAACTGTCGTCGTTGTGAACAACATTTCCAAATACAGCTGTTGTGCGAAAAAACAAAACAAAACAAACATGTACCTTCGACTTTATTAAAGACATTTCAACAAACCATAGCGCCTAGATATTTTATATATCGGGTGTAGCATGGCTTGGTGGTCTCAAGTTTTAAGATTTTTTCTTAAATACCAAAAGATAACAATATCGAAGATAAAACATATGCATATAAAGGTCGCGAGCCTGAATCTCTAGCGAAACAAAATGTTTACGATATCTTGCAATACAAATGGAAGGTGCATGGAGTTGCGTACATTTTAACAACAGCATCGCCTAAGGGTGCCTACGCTCGGCTTTCGATTGCTGAATTGTAGATGATCTTTCTGGATGGTGGATGAAAATCTAAGAAGAGTAGGTGCATAACTTGCACAAAATACATCTAGAATTATCCCTTTTAATAGTATAGGCTTCTCTTTTATGGCGAACATGTGTGCCAAGTTTCGAGTAAATGCCTTCAATAGAACCAGAGCTTTGATACAAAATGATAAAGTTTTCGCACACCGACGATGACAGCGGCGACCACGCCAAGGCTCTAGCAATACATCGGGTTTTCTCCGAAAACAGGTGAGCTAAAAATATCGTTTTACTTGTACAAGAAGATGAACAGTGAAGAGTGACAAAATTAAGTCTATCATATAATGATGCGAACACGAGAAAAGAGAATAAATATTTATACATCTTTCCCAGAAAAAGTGATTTTCCTAGTATCATAAAACAAAAGTTTTCAAACCTGATATGAGCAATTAATAATGTTCTCTTTAACTATCCTCATTTGATCGATTCGGACACCGGCTTTATTACCGATGTCTGTTGATGGGTTTTCTAGGTCACTAGAGCAGACGTGGACAAAAATTACAACATAAGCAATTGATTACGTCATCTATGTTTAACAAGAGTGTTTTTACCGTGTTCGAACTCGCGCAGACAGTGAAAATGGTCTAATCTCAATTAGATCTTATCAATTTTACAACTAAGTAAATTGATTCTTTCAGCCACATTAACTACAGCTACTTTTTACTCCCTAATCATCTGAGATATTCCGTTCAATACCAAAGGTTTTTAGTAGACTTGTGGTTAAGAAAAATACGAATATCTAATCACCTGTATTGGTAATTAAACATTACCTTAGTTTGAATATGTCTGTTTGAAGTTTTTGCCACTGTTTAAGATCAAATCGGCCACTGTTTAAGATCAAATCGGATGATTTTCATCTGTAAATTCGGAGAAAGGGTAATACATTCCGTTCTTATCTTCTCGTTTTCTCTCTAAAGAAATGACAAAATCTTAACATAGCCAGAAAGAATCTATGTTGGGCGATATATAGGCAAAGCGAAAAGGAAATGTATGACCATAAATTTTGTGTTTTTGCGTCGCAGAAAGTTTTGTCATTCAGACGTACGATAGCTATTTAGTTCTGGTTATTTAGTGTGAGAATTATTTTGCTTTCTTGCAGATTTCTTTTTCAAAATGACATTTTAGTGATCGTTTCACTTCTATTTGAGCCTGTGCGTGACATTTCCAACAATTTGAAATTTTCGTGAGATGCAAACATTGAGTTATATAGGAAGCCACATACCATTATCATAAACTTACCTGATGGTCTAGAGATACTTATAGACCTTATCTAATATAAACTAAACGCAAAGTGAAGACTCTGGACAGACTGTGCAGATGCACAGACTGGTCAGGGTCTTTGCTGTGCGCACATTTGAAATTGTTGGAAATTTCACGCACAGGCTCATTTTTTTCGTACATATTATGAAGGACTTTGATTGTGATGAAATTAATAGCCAAAGCATATCATGCATGTGGAACTTTTAAATAATTATGCGTCTTCCAAACGTAAAATGACTGCAAGCCACCCTTTATAAATCACATAATCCGGATTATCATATCTTTTAAATCTTCAAAACTTGAAGCACGATTCTTGACTTAGATACAGAAAAATCTATGAGTGGGTAATATACTCCTACATATTCATTTTTATATCGGCTGCTTTCCGAGAAAACCCGTGGTATGGCCATCATCTTCGCGTCATTGGTGTAAGCGTAGATGTGACAAGATTTAGCCTTGGTCCTATATCTTTGCCATGAAGATATCCTCATGAAACTTAAGACGTGTGTTCACAACTACAAGAGCTGTCCAGGTTGTCAATGGGACAACTATTTTAACGATATTAGAATATATATATATGTATGTATATACTAACTGTACTACGTTTTTTTTTTTAATTATCCAGAACCTGCAGCCGAGCGTTGGCACACTTAGGCGATGCTCTTCTTAAGATCTTAGGACTATTCCATAGACTCATCTTGTCGAACCAAGGGTTACGAACGTTTTACTCATCTTCGAGAAGAAGCTATCGATTCGATACCCTTTGACTCGTGAAGATGCCATATACTATTTCTCGGGCCCTTCTGCTTTGCTATCCTAACCCACAGAAGATTGCCGATTTCAGTAAGTATTTTTTTTTCTTATTTCTAAATGAAGATAAGACATCGATTTTATTGTTTAATAAGTTTGTTTTTCCCTTATATATTAAGTAACTTACAAAGTTACAAAATCGACAATTTTTTAATCAATTTAGAAGGATTCGTCTGGCAAAGATAAGAGAAAAAACTCATAAATTGCGAAGGAATTTAAATTATTGTGTTTCGTAACTGGAGTATTCTGTCGGGAAACAGGCTGAAAGATAAATCTAACGCGTCCCTCGAAAAGGGACCATCCGGGAAAGGCGTAGAGTATCTACCCTTGTCAGATTGCACGGCTGCACAGGCTGACTAGGATCGCATCTTTAAGCACTTGGCTGATTATATGAATCAAAAACGATCTTTTTACTGCCGTGTATAACAAGGATTTTTAAAACATGGTCTCCGCTTAACTTCTACTGGAATCAATCTCTTTTTAGACGATTTATTGATACGGAAGTCTAAGATGCTAACTCTTTGCGTGACGGGTCACAAATGTAATTAAAATATTAAAAAATATATTGAGATGGAACAAACGAATTTTAATCGAAGACAGTCCATTTACCCTAAAAAAAATCCAGAAAAATCGAATACGAAGGTTTTTAAGGGAGGTAAAAATAATGCGCGCACGAATATTGCGATATAAAAGTACCTCCCTTTTTCATTCGAAACTCGCACCTCTTAATCATTCAATTTCCACCCGAAATCATTCCAAAATCATTCATCTTGTATTTCACATCTTTATTAACTGTATGTCTCTTGAAAATAGGGTCAAAAACTTTTAAAGCTGCAGGATCGTTGGTTGACCTTCTAGCCAACGCGTGGAATACATCTTTCACATCGTTGTTCGAACGTAACTGAAATAGAAAAAGAAATAAGTCGTAAAATATTAAGAACTTTTTCTCCAAGCAGACGAGAATAGCTGTGGATGTTCCTTTAGCAAAACACCATAAATCATTGTCGTAATCGAATATTCAATCCGTCTGCTAAAGTATATCGTCTGGCCTAGTTCAAGTACTTTTTCCATGTCATACATTGATTATTCCAGTGGCACGCCATCTTCTACTTTAATTTTGTTTTTCTCCGGATTTTTCGTTATTATGACTCAGTTGGCGTGACGTTGAACAATTAAAGCCAGACGTCTTCTTTTAAAACATCAAACATGCCAAAGACGCGTTTTAAATGAAAAGACGAAAATATTTTTGTCTTGAAAGGTCATGGTAAATTAGAAAACATGTTATTTACTTTTTTGAGGCCGGTCGATAAAATAGTCATTTTTTTTCTTGAATGAAATATAACTCGAATACGGTATCGTGACTTGTGTTTTCAATACATAGAGGATATTGAATGAGTGGTCATTGAATACCGAATTTATAAAACCAGTCATCTATAAACAGATAAAAACGAGGCTGCGCCGAGTTTTTATCTGTTTTAGATGACGAGTTTAATAAATTCTGTATTTTATGAGCACAAATTTTATATTCTGTTTATAATATGACCCTAATTTTTGCGAAAAATCGTCAAAATTCTTGAAATGCAACGTTTCAATTTTTTCCGCGAAACTTATAACGCCGTTTCAAAATGACGTCACAAGCATAGATTATGACGTCATTTTCGTGGTTACAATATAGCGTTGCTATTCGTTCTGAGCTCATTTGCATAGTTATTCCACTAGTGTAATAACGCCCGTGTAATATCAAAAATATTCAACGGGATTATTTCACTCCGGCGACGTCGGTCATATTATAAAATTGTATACAATCTAAGAGTCAAAATAGCGAATTCCACTTATAACCCTCTTGAATTCTATTGAGATTGCAAGGGTGCATAATTCGATTGAGGACGTCATATTACAAAGGGTGTAATATGTTACGCGCAACTTTGAGTTGATGAATGAATGCTGTCCTTTTTTAAAAGGGTCAAACTGGAAAAGAAAAAAAGGAAAAAAAAAAAAAACAAGAAAACCCCCGAATTTGTGTAAATTAAATACCGAATGCATTAAAACGCCACCATTAACATACCTTCTATGCGATTCTTGATTTGGACGAGCGAAAATTGTAGCAGAAGCAGAAGGCCAAGACTACAAAACAACATTTTCTGAACATCTATCAAGACTTTCAAAACATCTGTCTATCTACAGAGTGCCTAGCCTAGCGTCATACGTTGGTGAAAAGGCTGATCAAATACTTTTCATAGCGAACACGTTAAATTATAGAAAATAACATGCAGCAGCTCATTATTTCTCAATTCTCTCAAAAACATGCTTTTGTCCAGGAACTCTCCCTCAACGCAACAGGGCAAAGTCTCAAAGCCATCCTCTGAGAATATACGTGCTGTCTGATCTGTCACATGCCTTTGGACAAGACTTTGCTTGTATATTTCATTTATTCCCTTAGCTATTGAACCTATAGATCCACACGTTTAAGAGAGTGATCAAAGGTCAATTTTGTCTATACCTGTATAGACAATATTGACCCTTGGTCACTCACTTAAACTTGAACATCTATACTAGGTATACATTCCTGAAGTTATCAAACAAAAAATGTATGTATAGGTAATGCTTCAGAAACTCGTCTGAAAGGGATTGAAAGTCAATTGGATGATCAAATGCTACCACAATAGGAAACGTGCTTTATAATACTAAACATGGCTCAATGTAGAGAAACTATGCGTTACTAACCCGAACCACAGCACACTTCATATCTCAAATACTTTATCAAAAATTAATGAATGAAACTTTTAATAAATTACCCTTTTATGAATTGCTTATCAGTCCCTGACGGATTGTCAGCCACGCCCAATAACCTCAGACAAGACACAGTCTCAGATATCAAACGAATTTAGCTTTAAAAGTATTTTGCGGGATACATAAAACAGTAAGAGCGATGAAGGCGGATGACACACTGTTTTGCAGTTCTTTACTAGTAAACAAACTTTACCGAAAAGGGGGCATAATACTTTAAAAAACGTTAAAAGTTATCTTAATTCACAGTATGGATTGCTTTTGTGATGGAGAACACACGAGTTCAAATAAAACATAAAAAAATATTATCATGAAGGTCAAGATTTAAATTGTTAAAGCCGCCAAGGCCTAAGCCTACACTGGCGACGACAATATCCTGGCATTTTTTTCCCAAAATGGTCGAGCTAAACACGAAAAAGTGTAAGGCAATCGTAACCTGGTATGTACATTTTGAAAAAAAAATCTATCAGTAGGTTAATCTTACGATTATACACAGTAAAAAAAATACACGTATTCTTGATCATCTGCAACTTGATTTTGTGATATAATCCCGAGAGAAAAATAAAAGCCAGGAAAACGTAATCTTCTCTGCTGTAAAACTGTCAAATTGAAACAATTTTTAATTTTGAGGGCAGGTTTAACAGATTTTCCCGCGATTGTTACCTCTGATAACGGGGCAGATTGTTAGCCACGATAGGAGTTTTGGCGTTTTGTGTCTTTATTTATAACTACTATGTAATCACGTACCTGTCACGTCAATTTGAGACGAAACTTAATCCCGTACAATCTCAACATACATCTATATGTTTGTTTCAAGATTTTTTTTTCAAAAACTGATTAGTTTGCTGCGATGCTTCTCTTTTGAGTTTATAAAGTTTCTCTGAACTAAACTGGTTTTCTAAAATTATTCTTTGTACCTTTGCCTTCTTTTTTTCGGTGTGATTAAATGATGCAGGCGGATCGTCATCTGTACTACCACCTATGGAAATATTATGCCATGATCAATATATGGGAAGGGGCATTATAACTTTTAATTGCAAAACTCGTATATTGCAAAACTCGTTGCTACATAGCATTATAAAATATAGTATTAAAACTTCTTTCAAACGTTCATTTAAACCGAATATGCAACTGGATATGGAACAGTAAGCTGGTTATCTACATTTAACATAACTTTTAAGAGCATCATAGAAATAAGTTTTTGCAATAAAATAAGTTTTGCAATTAATTAATTGCAAAACGTGTCTATTGCAAAACTCGTTGCTACATGGTATTAGAAAATGCAATATTAAAACTTCTTTCAAACGTGCACTTAAACCGAATATGAAACTGGATATGGACCAGTAAGCTGGTTATCTATATTTAACATAACTTTTAAGAGAATCATAACAATAAGTTTTGCAATAAAACAAGTTTTGCAATTAATTAATTGCAAAACTCGTTTATTGCAAAATTCGTTGCTACAAGGCATTAGAAAATACAGTATTAAAACTTCTTTCAAACATCCATTTAAAACGAATATGAAACTGGATATGGAGCGGTAACCTGGTTATCTACATTTAACATCACTTTTTAACGTTATTCAACGGTAATAACAGGCTCGAAAAGTTAACTCGATACGCCTGAATCAATGAACTCCCGAACCTGATTCTTTCATTGAAACATTTGACACCATTTTTAAAACTGCCATATCATGTAGGTCGCGAATAGGCAGACTTCTCTCAGCTTATCAAATTTTGTTGCAAACAAATAATTGAATTTCAAATATTTCTCAAACGGTCTGGCTATATGTTAGTTTGTTCGCATTGGGTTTTACGCCGCTTATAACAATCTTTTGGTTATATCGCGGCGGCTGGAGTGCCTAACAACGGATTCCTGTTATTCTCACGCCAGCACTACCATTACAGCATTTCCTAGCCTCAAGCCGCTACCCCACATAGGTATACGATTATCAACCCATTGTTGAGAGATAAATAGTCGATAAGGTCTGGCCAAAACTTTTCAGAAAGTCAGCAAGTAGAAAGCAGGTAGTGTCAGACTGCACATCTAAGTCTGCCTAAGCTTTGTATACAGTAATCTGCTGTTATAAGAATGATAAGTGTTAATCATTTTCATGATTTTAACTGTAAATCCAGAGGTTAAGAAATGATCAAGAGAGTAGTAAAGAGCCCAGATGAATAACTAGACTGTTTATTTCTACGATCGAAAGCAACAAATTCAAATGCACGTTCATCCAATAATGCTTTTAAAAGTTTGTTGTTGGACAATTAAAAAGAAGCGTGAATACACATTCTGATGGAGCTTTGGAAGCTTCACGACCTGTAAAAAAATTCAAACATCGGCATGTTTAGGTAGCATATGTGAGACATCGAGACCAAAGAGATTTGGCTATTAGAGGGGAATTGCCAGATCTCGATAATTAAACTGTTAAACCAGACATGGAAACTGTTATGTAACATTCACACCTGGGAGACTGGTTTCGATAAAAGGTCGTAATTCGGATGATAAAATACGAGAATTACAGGTGTAACAAGTGCTGAGAACTATTCCAGAAGAAATCCCTTTATTTAGATATACTTAACAATAGAGCACATCCCATTAAAAATATTTTAAACCACTCGCCCATCGCGTCGTTACAAACGCTCTTTCAAACCATTCTAAACGCTCAGAATTCGCTAAAAAACAATCCCGATCGTCAAATACGCCACATAACACCATTCATGCCTATTAAGTAAATTCTTTACGTTTATAAGCTTGCGTTTTTCGTTTTTTTTAAAGTGTCTGTTAGTATCGTTTAGACGTAAACATCCCTTGAACAGCATGTTGGGTTTATTAAAGGTAGATCAAAATATATCACTAATTTCTTTCAGTTTGAACAAAATCAGAGATATGATTTAATATCCTTTTGGTTTCATTCACCCCTTGACCCATCTTCACGAGTCAAGGGGTATTGAATCGATAAGATCTTCTCGAATACCCCTTGACTGAATGAATAGGTATTTTCTGTACGATTTATTTTTAGCCGGCCAATCAAAAGGTCAAACGCGATTTCTGTGACTGCCAATCAGAGAGCTTCTTACAAACGACATCGGTACCTTTTAATCCCTATGGCAACCTGTTGTATTCCGACGACTGTGTAGATAACCCTTCATTCATGGATAAAGAAAATGCGTCGCATCGAAGACGCTAACTTTTTATTACGTTTTTGTTCGGTGACAGATAGATTTATAAAATCAACAATATAAATCAGTTCCTTTTTATCAGAATGATAGAAATAGCAAGCCGAAAGTTTCCTTTCTTGTCCGCCGTGAATGTTTCCGAAGCTCCCCCCTTAAATTACATTAAAAATGTGAGTTGGGAATTCAGACATTATCTTTCACACGTTTTGTATTTTTGCCGACTAACAAAAATAACATGAAATGATTTTGAGTTAATCTATCCCCCAAATTGTTCCATAGAAGAAAATTTTGGATAGCCTTCTCCCCCCCCCCCTTCCCCCCAAAAAATGTATAAAATAGAAATAAATTAAATTAATGGCCATTTTTTTTTTATTGAAAGCAAATATATTTCTATACAACATAGAATATAGTCAACGGGCGGCAAAACTACTTAATCATAACTTGAATAAGCTGTAGTCACGTGATTTTGGACTACCCCACATTAAAATACGCATATATCATATATATTAGAGATAAAAATCAAATAATCCCTTTTTAATTACAAATACATGTGTAATTCGATTTGGATTGGATATTGCGCGTGATTGCTTTGTTTTAAACGTCGTGAATAAGTTGTTTCATAGCAAATCTAAGTTTTAAATTGATCGTAACATTGTGACTACCTGTAATATGGGTAGGCATGAATAAACAAATAATTAAATAATGAAGACAAATTATAACAATAAAAAATAAATTGATTAATTCTTCGGCTCCCACAATATTCTCACACGAGATTTATTTTACACAGATAGAGGATTTCTACTAAAAATTGTTGTATTATTTTCTTTCTTTATGTTTATTTTCATATTTTATTCTCTTCATTTCTCTTGTCATTTAATGTGTTTAAAGAAAAGTCTGCTGGAAAAGAAGGAGAAAAACTCCTGAATAAAAGAATTCATATGAAAATTCAAGTAAATTATCATTTCTAAATTATTTCTATTTATAAGACGGCTTAATTATTGAATTTATTCTAAATTTTAAAATTTCGCGTACTTCAATATAGATGCATTCTACTATATTGGAGTATGCAATCGATAAGGTCTAAAACATTGAAAACTTAAACAGGTATTGATTGATTAAATAACTTGGAAATTCAAATAAACATTGAAAAATGGTAACACACTGTCATCGAGGGTAGAAAAAGAAGAATTTGAGAACCTTTCAATGTACCATCAAATTATTAAAAAGATATGTTGTCATTTGAACGGATATAGGAATTTCGATCAGTTTTTGTGATTGTGTATTTCAGTCTTGCTAAGTGTCACAATTACCTAAAACTGAAGGAGTAAAGCGCAATTCTAAGGGTTAATTTCACATCTGGAAAGTAGCCGCGGGGTATATTGATCTAACATACCCCCGCTGTCGGACCTTTTTGTAAGAAGGTTACTGATTGGTCCGCCTCGTTTTCTGTTCTGTGACGTCACACGTACAGAAATTACCCATTCAATCAGCCAAGGGTAAGATAAGTAAAACGTTCGTAACCCTTGGCTCGACAAGATGCCCTTGACCCGCTCATAAAAAGTATATCACAGTGATTTTTTAACTGTAGAAGAACACAGTCTGGGCGACAAACCAACCTGCAAAGGAGAGTAAAACGTTCCAATAGAATTAAGTAATAGACCAACAGGAGTCACAAATTTCTACGACTGTTGACGAACAATCATATTGTTAAAAACCGTGTCATGCATTTATCACTTATTTTCAAACGTATTTTAGTTACAATTGAAGGATAACTTCGAATTTGTGCCATTAAGCAAGAAATTTACTTCTTTTTCCAAGATAAATAAGTCTTATTGATCTATATCGCTTAAATTAATGGCCGAAATCTCACTACATCTTTATTCGTTGACATTAATAAATATTTAATCACTGGTTTACAGCCAATGTATGACATTAATGTTATAATCTAATTGCTCCACTTTAACTTTATTGCTGACACTCCCTTAAAGCCGATAAATAGGTCACCTTAAACTTCCGGCTGGACATCACGAAGGACCTATATGTCTAACCTTTGACCAGACGACTGTGTTGTGGCCTGTTCCGGTCCATATGTGTCAAGTAAATTCGATATAAAAAAGGAGAGCTACTCTTCCTCAATAGTAAGGGCATGTTGCCTTTGAATTCTGCTTGAGAATTTGTATGTATAATTGTTAATACTGTATCCCAAACAGTTAGGAGAAAATGGGAAGCCAAATCCTAAGGTGCGCGGATCGAATTTTGAAAACAGCAATATTTTCAAGGGCATTTGATGTCTCCCGCCCTTTTATAAGTGAAATGGCAGAATTTCGCCTACATGTCGATGATTTAGACTGGGGAAATTAAAGAACAAATCCGTTCTATTCGTCGGAGATCTATTTACATATGAACACAGCCCTATGTTCAGAATTCGAAACGGCACAAACTGTTGCAAATTATACCCTACTTTACACGCAAGTGTACCTGAAAAGCGGAGTAAAATTTGGAAACGTTTTGCGTTGTTTTGTTTTCCTGAATGCAGGGATAGACTCTATTTACATGTATCCAATTCTTTCTTAATCAAGGTCCATACAATATATGCTTAGATTTCGGAGATACCTTTACCCGTAATTATGTTTTTAAGCTACAGTCCAAAATAGCAATGCGAAATATAGCTTTAATAGGTAGATTTTGCGCGGTGAGGCGTGAACTCAACTTTTTACCGTTAGATTCTCGTGCCATTTGTTCGAAATAGATAAACCAGGTTAAAATAGTGAATTAAGAAATTTTTAAGTTAACATTTTAAACCAACGCTAATGCTTGTCTTAAAACCTAAGGTTTAGCCAAACATGGACTTTCACAATTACAGTGAAGGAACCAGTTTAAATCCCTATCAATTGCCTTTTAATTAAACCCGATTTACCTATGGTTAAAGACTCGGCGCCTATGTCAGAGCTCAGTTTTGAAACTACACCTATAGTCTACATGCAACAAAAACAATATCAACATCGTGGGGTTAGGCCTTTTTCGGAAAGGAAATTGTGTAGACTTGTGTATAGACTGGCGCGTTCAACGTTTTACCGAAAGTGCAATTTAACACGGCCTCATGCGCCTCATTACTTCTTAAATAAAACACACACGCAACAAATAAAACTATATCAAACTATCTAACGACTATCGTTCCATCTATCTAAATAGACCACTGTCTGGGTCAGACGTGCACGCATCCGTGTAATTCCTTGTACAAGCGGTACACGGGAATTTCACTTCTTGTCTGTCTAATTTTACAGTTGCATGTTGTTATGTGGTCAGAAAAAATGTGTGTTTTTAAATTCGGTAACGATATCACAATACTTTTAAGTTAACCTGTATTATTCTGGTATTCAATATATATGTTCGTTTGACAGTCTGTCTATATGTTTTTGTTTATTATGTTTTAGTCCTTCCAGTTAAAATGTTTGCATTTTGTTTGTATGTATTTCATTTGTTTTCACTCTCCTGTAATGGAGGAAATAAAGGTATTTATCTGTTTGCCAATTATACCCGCTTTGCACGCAAATGCACGTGCAAAGCGGGATACAATTGGCAATCATTTCGCTCTGTTTTGTCATCATAAACACAGGGCTGGTTTGTAGAATTCATATTCCTCGTCCGGCTTTGAATCTTCTGACATCGAATAACCTTTTGTCGACATGCCTGGGGACAAGTGAAACTTGGAGTAAAGACTTCTGAGAATGCAAGCGTGATTCAAGTAAACATTTTGTCGACTTGCCTGAGGACAAGTGAAACTAAGGGTGAAGACTTCTGAGAATGCAAGCGTGATTCAGGTAAACATTTTGGTGACTTGCCTGAGGACAGGTGAAACTAAAAGTAAAGACCTCTGAGAATGCAAGCGTGATTCAGGTAAACATTTTGGTGATTTGCCTGAGGACAAGTGAAACTAAGAGTAAAGAATATAGAGAATGTCATCGTGCTATAGCATTGCTTAAAATCAAATTAACAATACACTGCAACCTTCAACATCAACCAAAAAAAGACAAACACTATAATGAGCCTTGCATGGCTTTTTTTAACAAAGTTAGCATTTGTGCGAATTGCAAACATTGAGCAGCCTAGAAAGACACATAGTACAGTCAGAACGTCTGTTTGTCAAAGGATACTTTGAGACCTTCTGGACAGTCTTTGCTTGGCGGACGTTTGAAATGTCCTGCAAAGGCTCATTATACATTTTATAAAATATGACGGAAATTAGAAATTATAGGTAAAGGTGTATTTTTCATTCATTTATTTTCTATGGAAGCATATTTTCGAGACTGACAAGTGAACTTCAACTATCAACGTGTTCTTAAAGGACAAGTGAGAAATACTGTCGCATGTCGCATTAAGTGCTGAAAAATGATTGCATGATAAAAAGAATATCATGCAAGTGTCTTAAAATATCAATATTATCTGGTCTCGGCTGCAAAGCCTCGTCATGATGAATTCTCCCGACCTCGACCAAATTATATTGGTATTTTAATACACTGGCATGGTATTCTTAATGTATATTTTGATAACTTACAGCAGATAAAAGAAGGATACCTTGATTTGTTGCCGTCTTTGCATAAAAACGCTGTAAATAATCAGATACGAAGGCAATGAATGACCTTAATCTGCATAGGATTATGTTAAACACCCTTTTGATTGAAAGGCGCGTGTATCCAAGATTTTAATAAATCGCGAGAAAGAATGCAATGCGTGGATAATCATCGGTTCATTTTGACATTAGCTACCGAAAAATTTCAATCGAATTAGGTATATTGTATATAAATTACCGAGATTTACCTGTTTTATGCAACAAATGATACCAGAAAAACATCTGCCTTGGTTTAAACGACAAAAATTCGTCACCTGCCTCGTGCGGCACGTGGCTGTCAATTTAGATCATTTCTACCCTTGTCGTGAAATATCCTACGACTTATTAGGAAAGAGCGTGATCCTTTAGATAAGTGTGAAGAGTAACGAATTGTAACTTCGTTTAGACACAGATCTTCTCTCTCAAAGGTAGATAATAGTCTGCAAGTCTGCAAGTCCGTTTATAGTAATGATAATGTACAAGAAAAGAATGGAGGTAGAAGAAATAAAACACTAAGACAATTTATTTAGTTTAAACAGATCCTGATTATGTTTTTCCCGTTGTCTACGAAATGTTAAAGATTGACAAAAAGCAGCTTTTTCGTAGTTTAATCTTCGATACAGTTGAAGACCTGAGTGATCTTCTTTTGTTGATAATTTCAAACAAGTTAAACTGTTCAGATCATCTATATATCACTTTCAATTAAAATATACTACTCCAAAACCGGAAAGGTTTAGAAATGAGGGGACTTTGAAGTTAAGTGTTAATTTTTTCATAAATAATTCATAATTTATAAAATGGATGATAAATTGAGGAGGTTTATATTACCGCGATATATCACAATACCCCGGATCAAAGGGGTGGGCAGCAGGCCGGGTGATCTACAGATCAACATACCTTTTTGTCAACGGCGTTGTTAAGCATCTGTCTCTTTATTATCATATAACATATCACATTGAGTAGTCAAAGTTCAGTTCATCACCTTTTGATTAACCCATTCCTTCATGATACCACTTAATCTGACGCCATTGAATAAAACAAATCCAAGGGAAACTTTGTGGAAAAAGAAAATAAGATGTTTTTGATAAGCTATTCATTTGTTTTTTCCACAACGGCAATATTGCTGGTTTTAAGCACATTCTATATTATTCTATATTATCCGCAATGTTTTCTTATCAACAAAACTAAGTGGAAAAAAAAACAACAACAATACTATTTTTCTAGTTTGGAACTTCTTCTAAATTTGACCCAACAAAAATGATGTGTTCTGGAAATGACAAGTGCTCAGGAAATATTACAGTCACCTATATCGTTATATTGACTGTCATTCCGATCAAAACCATTCTTACTCGCTCACTCAGCGCTCCATTCATACATTTGGAACACTTACCCAAACCATTCAAAAAAAGCTCCAAAATTAATAAAAATGATAAGATCGAAAACTTCTTAAAAAAAACCAACAATGGTTAAAATCCACGATTTCGCTGACATAATTAAATTTTGTAAGCTTATGATGGGTTCATGATGACATAGAAAGCTATTCATAGAACCTGGGGTAAAGGGGGTAGTAATTAATATCGTTTATATTGTTTATCTTGAACAAAATTTGCGATATTGGATTATTCCCCTTAAATTTCAACCCAACCTCGTTGCACACACTTATTCATTTTCATTCCAAAGCCATTTTAAAATCATTCAACTTGTTAATTTCACGATGTTAACAAACCGAGAGAAAGTAAGCAGTAAGCAGATGGTAGCCTTTACGATTGCCCAAGGGCAAAGAGTTCCAAATCTAGCCCAGCTTTTAAGACGAAAAACGTTTAAGATGTTGCAATTCGTTTATTCACTTATCCTTATGTATAAAGCCAACTAGTTATGCACGCGTATAGATCTGCAATTAAGAGTGAGTGATCAAAAGTCAATTTTGTCTATATAGGTATAGACAAAATTGACCTTTGATCACTCACTTAAACTTGTAGATCTATACCTACTTAGAAATTATAAAGGTTGATATAGTCGTTCGCTGACCAAATAATTGAAATCACCTTGTGATGGGAAATACCAGCTCTGAGTTCAGGGTAACAAAACGTGACAACCTGTTTTGAAACTTATGACCTGCTTTGCATGTGTACTTGCGTGCCGAGTGGGGCATAATTTGCAAACAGTTTGTCACGTTTTGATAACCTGGAGCAGGGCAGACTATTGTCACCAACCTCTGACGATATTGCTACCGACAGTTTTCATGAATAACAACGCTATCTTCGTCTAGAATCCTGAATTTGAAAAAAATACGATTCTCATTACAAGCAATTTCTCAAATCAAATGCAAATTTTGCATTCATTGAATGGAGGTACTATGAGATAAGTGGACACCGAACTATTTTACAACAATATCGAAATGTCTTTCAAACGTGAGTAAGCGTGCATCATCAGCATATATATTTGACTTTATAAGATGACATGCGTTATCAAACACATATACGACTCGTTCATTGCCATTTCAATTGCAAATCAAAGGCGTGCATAATCATTAGAATATTGAAACTAAATACGACATTTTGAAGAGTGCTCTCGATTGATCTTTGACACTTAATGAACAGATAGGTATGCCTTCTTGTTAAACATATAGTAAAACTTGTGTTAAGCGACCACTTAAAGGACTACCAAAAAGCGGTCGTTAATTGGAATGGTCGCTTAATACGAAATACCATGATAAACGTGACAGTTCATTTTGATAGCATTGATAGGTTGTCGGTCAAGTCGTACTGAATCCTATGATGTTTAAACCCATTAGAATCGTCTTATTGAGACGATTCTAATGGGTTCCAATAACATACGATTCAACGATAACGAATTTTTCGTTGTCAATGTCTTCTTTTTCAGAGATTATGCTTACGATGAAGGGACATTTTATGGTGGTCGCTTAACAAAATTGGTCGCTTAATAGACGTCGTCGCTCGAGAAATATGACTGTATCACAATAATTGGGACGAACTGTGGACATTCATTTTGGGACAATTCATTGACGATAATGAGACTTTTTGTTTGTACTTTTTAAATAACTTTTTGCATTAAACTAAGATATAAAACCATATGTTTGTCGTTGGTCGTTAAAATGTACATGAAAACATGAAATTTAATATCTTAAATCAACATGAGCACCGCGTACGGGTGCCTAGGCTCGACTTTGAGTGGTGGATAAAAATTGAAGTCGAAACAGGGGCATAATTTGCACAAAATGTATCTCGAGCTATTCCCAGTGATAATATAGGTTGCCCTTTTGATGGTGAATATGTGTGCCAAGTTTCAAGTGAATGCTTTATGTAGAACCAGAGTTGTCTCAACTTGCCAAATTTTTCGCACGACTACGACAACAACGACGACACCAAGGCTATAGCAAGAGCTCGAGTTGTCTCCGAAAACAGCCGATCCAAAAGTTAAAAACTCTTTGCGATCAAACGCCGTGACTGTAGCTTTATTCAAATATATTGTGCACTAGGGTCACCCACCAAGATTGGTAATCGATTTCGGAGTAAGAAAAGGTTGCGTTAAATTTACCATACAAATACTTTGGGAAAAAAATCTTTGAAAATAATGTCAATAAACGAATATATTCATATTGCGATAGAAAGCCATAAAAATATTTCCTACAACAGTTGTTTTCTATTCAACCCATACATTCGTTCCATATGTCACGTAACATAATTACCATTACAAAGCTTGTCTATGACATCTTCTTTAATCACAAGATTATTACATGTGAACAGTTGGTAAGCGAAATAAATGGATATGTTTTTATGTTTTACTAAAATCTGTTAAATTTTACATTATCTTTGTAATATATTATCTTTGTTGTATATTCTTATGAATATACCCATATATATTCATACTGACACGATAGACTTTTCAGTTGAACATTTCTATTTCAATAGAAGGACAAAAAGCCGAAATAAGTGCTCAAAAAAGCAGTACAGTATAAAAATATCCTTCTTCTTTTGTATAAAGTAACATTTTCAGAGAATCCATATGGTGATATTTGGTGTCAACGTTTAATTAGTATTATTTTGTTCATATCTAACTCAATCAAGTACTGACTGTCCTAAGCATTTTCTTCATTCCAAATAGTGTTTTTTAAAAGCCTGTTTTGCAATCGATGTGTTTTAAAGATATCGCGAGTAAAAAGTTAAGAAAAACGTTATTGACGCCGAATTTTATTATTATGCTTAATTATCCGTCAGCTGTTTGGCGATTCGTCTTAAATAGGTAGCTTTAATAGTTAAAATACAATTTGCGTTCGACAAATGTTATAGAAAACTGTCGTGTTCAGCCATCCATGGTCCGATCACAGTCATTAGATATATCAGCCCCATCTACATAATGACGTCTAACCAACCGTATACCCTTCTATAGACATCACAAGTACAACGGAAACTATTAAAACACTCCTCGATCCATAAGCTGCTAAATCTCAAAATTAATTTCCCGTTCAGATGAGTATAACATTGATGAGCCTCAAAAACGTGGTAACTTCAAATTATTTAGTGTTCAATTAAGACCTTTCAGGCGCTCACTCAATTAATATGGTACAAAATAGATATCAAACAAGGTTTTTATTACTGATAAATTCTGAAATGGGGGATATCAGAAATCTTATGATAGCTTTTGATGCTGTCATGAATTAATGCTAACAAATAGGCAACAATAGCACAAAAATGGTGTCCTACTTAGATTTATAGGAGCTGAGATTTAAAAGAATCTTATTGTAAATCTAAATATGTAAAAATGTTTACGTATAGCAACATACAAGTACAGATAGTTTTTGTGTGGTGAGCCGCAAAACCTATATTCATTTATCGATTCTCGAGCTCATAACGACATCATAATATTGACTTAAAATCACTCATTATCCAAAATTTTAAACTTGTGTTTATATAGGTAATATATATGCATTGTATGCTTATAGATTGAATATTGGTTCAATAAAACAATGAGTAAATGAAATCTACCGACGAGAGAAGGATAAAAGTATATATAAAGGCAACTCAATCGTCATATTATTGAAAGCGCGCCGGCTGGGACAATTATTTTTATATGTCTTCATCAATCAATTTGGTATAAGATGTTCAAAAAGATAAAACGGGCCCTATAACCAATACGACCGTAAAATTAAATGATTGCCTAAAATACTGTAAGTAATATCTCTTTGACGCGAAAACGCTTTACCATTTATCAAACAATCGTAGTATTGACAAACAGTACTGTGTATATTAAGCACTAATGTACTACCATAATTTAAGCACTGCGGCTTCATGCATGGACATTGTAATTCATTGTAGGAAAAAATAAGAACCACCTTAGTTATTTAGAAAAGACTCTCTATATTTTTTAAACTGCCGTATAACACCGATCTTGACTGATGACCTTGACATTGTTGTCTACTGAAAAGTCTCCCAACAAGCAAAACGCATGTGAAATATGAAAGCTGAATCCTTTACCGCCCCAAAACTTTTGAACAATGTTGTAGTTTTAATTTCACATGCTTCTGTGACCATAATATCAGCCTTTTGACAAAGATTTATTACTCTGATATCTTATTTAGAGGAATTTAAACCATGTTCGGAAATATAAATTCTTGGTTAACTTTATACGTGCATCTGATTGATATCTGTCATACCTCTTTTTCTAAAATAGCTATTGCTTGGAAACTTTGCACACGTTTCCTTGACTACAATTTTATGATATCATGCTCTAGACAAAAACTCGTTTCTCTAATATTGGATTTAATGGACTTGTCCAAAGTCGATATTGATTTGATCTTACTATCCAGCACAAGGAATAGTCGAGCGTCGCTGCCCTCCGACAGCTATTGTTTATTTCCAAATTATGCTTCTTGGTATGTCCCCGTCCCTTTCAGCGTCAATTGGTTTCATACTTCCATATTAAATTTGTATAAAATCAGTTTGGATCTGCCAGTACATCACACGGTCACGTTATTCTTATGTCGTGATATATTAGGAACATCACTCGGACTTTTCCGTAAAGTCAGTATCTGTGGGAACTGAAAAGAAGATATAGGAAAGTAGTCGTGAAGGTACGAACACTTATGATGACCATGTTACAGATCGAGTAATTGTCTCCATCAGTGAAATTGTTATGAAATTGTGTTTCTCATTCGACAAAAAAAGTTTAATTCTCCTTTTCGACCTTACACCTCTCCACTATCTTGTATCTTACAGTAAGGTCAAATCTATCAGTGTGGTTACCATGGCTGTGTGCTTAGAGCTACTCTTTCACAGTTCTTCTTCATATAACAAATAAACACCTGGTTCTAAGATTCGGGATTTGTGCATTGTTCGATGTTTAAGAATCGCACATGGGTATTGCACTAACAACATCTCATTTAAAAAAAATGTAGGTTGAATGTTCGAATCGACAAGGTCAGTGACGAACCAGTCTTTTTATATCAAGTCTATTAATTACGAAATTGTTAATGTTCATGTGTAATGTTTCACTTTTCGCATGTTTCGATATGAAGTTCCCCAATTGACGAATACTTTGACCTTTGAAAGGATGGAATAAACAGACGGAATTGCATGCTTTAATAGTTGACTCAAAATTTAAGAATAATTTTTTAGGCGTTAGTAGTTGCTTTATTTTTTTCAGAATGGAATTCCGCTAAATTCAGGAATGTCTGTCTTTCTTTTTCTTTTTTTGCCTTACAAAATTGAATAGTTTTATTGTAGAGTTTTTTACACGATCAAGTCATAATTCCCGATCAATTAATTAAAAAAAAATCAAAAATCGCTTTTCCCAATCCAGTGAATAGCAAGTTTGCTACAGTCGACCGATGTTACATATTTTAGGTATTTGCAACTATAATGATTTTAGTCTTGTGTAAGAAAGCTTCAAACTATAGAGTAGGTTCTTCATATATTTGGAGGATATTCAAACCAGCACACAGGGGCTTCACCAAGCGCCAATAATCATGTGTAGGCTTTGGATATTTGATTCATATTTTTTTCTAATTCTACCTTCATCATGACCCTACTTAATTTAATGAGGCTCGAGAAGTGTTTAAGATAGAAATTGATTTCCTCCACCCATTATTAGGCAAATTATTATAAGAATTTCGATCGACATTTTGTTTTAACCAATAAAGAATCATTTACAGCAATTTTGGTACCCATGAACACCATAAGAAGAGCCGTTGTTCTTAAAACCCAACTTCGGAAACTCATTGATCGGCTCCTATTGGACACTTTTCAAGCCAATCAAAAGGAATACTAGACTTTAAATAGGGATATATTGTTTATTATACAGTTAACATCATCGTGAAATTGAAAAGGTGAATGATTATGGAATTATTTAGGAATCAAATTGAATGAATGTATGGAGCGACTTTTGAGTGACTTCAAAAGGGGGGGGGGGGGGGGGGGGGGGTAAGCCAGTATTGCAAATTTTGTCCAGGATGAACAAAATTAGCAATATTGATTACCTCCCTTTAATCAAAAATGTCAACAAGTTCTATAGATAGCTCCCTATTTCTCCAAGAACCTATCGGAAGCTCATATTTTCAACTAAGTAAGTGACATCCCGATTTTTCCCCAACTATTTTTATTTTGAACGAAGTTGTTGTTATATGTTTTTCAGTGAGTTTGGAGTGTTTTTGAATGGTTTGAGTGAATGTCTTGAATGAGTGAATGGGGCACTGAGTGAGCGATTTAGAATGGTTTTGATAGAGTTAAATATCAATTTCACGATGTAATTAACTATACCAAAGCTATCTTAAATACAATAACGTGCTGAAAGTAATTGGAGAACGGTTCAACTGCAATGAAAATTACCCTTTTTGTGTTCCTTATTCATAAAAGCACCCAAATCCGAGAGCCCATAAAAATCTGAAATGATCATAGAGAACATGGGCCTGCAAGTAATTCAATGCCAACTAACACCTTATACCAAACAGAGCTTAAGAAGTCATCTCTAAACAAAAAAAATGTTTTTCCTTAACCCATTTTTGGAAGCAGCCAAAATTGCTACTTTTGGCTCTGTGAGAGCCCAAAAATAGAGGAAAAGCCTTTGAAATATGGGTAATAGTATTTTCTAAAATGTTCTAACACCAAATACATTATTAAACTAAAGAAAACATTTAAGAAGAAAAACAAAACGCCTTTCCTGAACCTAGTATTGGGAAAATATCCATTTTGCCCATATGGGCTCCTTTGAGAGCCCATAAAATCGGGGGACAGACCCGAAAAATTTGGACCCGCATAGTTTCCGTTTGCTTGACCCCTAAACAATCAAATGAACCCAAAAAATCAATTTCAGCACGAAAATCCTACGGGATTACATAAGGCACCGCACTATAAACTGTAAAGTACCTCTGACGTAAGTGCAGTAATTTGGGGTAATTATTTAGGTTATTCGGCTTCTGGTGGTACTTCGGTTATTTGAAAACCACGTTTCGTTAAAGCCATCGGAGATTCCGATCGTCCGTGAAGATATTATGGGCATATAATAATATGATGACAAAACGCAGTAGCGTTTTGTTTTCAAATTATAATATGCCCAATTTTAACCTAACGTTGATTTTATTTTCTGAAACGTCATCCTCAGGTATGTTAGTGACGTCATATAAACCCACGTGCGATATGACGCACTTTCATGGCTGCGCCCGTATTATTCCCGAGGTCTTTTCCGTAGAATCGCCGAGGGTTCCCGAGTGGTCGTGATAGTTACATAATGCCAAATATTTATTAATTATCGTTATTTAATTTTGAAGAACGCAATCCTCAGCATTGCAAATAGCATAGTTTAATACGCAGTCTAATATTAAACAGTAAAGGAAATGCACTTAAATTAGACTCAAATTACCCTCTCAACTGGAAATCATTTTTGATGATTCTTCATCATATGACCGTGTAATTGGTACAAAAAGGTCATTGTGAGACAAAAAGAACTTGAATGGTTCTCAATCAAACATCGTTTTCATGACCCTCAGCTAACAATTGATCACGTTGGCTACCCAAACCTCATAAAAGCAATCATTAGGTTCAAATAGTTACCACTAGACCAACATGCTGACACTTTACAAGAGTATTTTTGAACGAATTTTTGAACGAACGTGTACTTTTGTCGTCTTTGCTGAAAATGTTGATATTGCTCGCTTTCAGATATAACTATAATGTGGTCGTCAAGATATTTATATGTATGTCCAAAACATGGACAGATTATTGACATGTGAGAGGTAATTTTGTGCTCGCATGTTTCTCTTTTACGAGCCTACTTTGCATAGATATATGCGCATGTGCATAGTTTGTCAAGTTTCAGATTTCATCTTTTTCATTTAGACGTAATCACAAAAGACACTAGTTGTAGTTCTTTGTGAACTATGTCCAGCTTAAAACGAACTTAAAATATTCAAAAAAGTTACAAATTAAGGTAACTAAAATGAGTCTAAATGTGGGTTAATTCTTTTATTTCTGGCTAAATTTTGATTGTCGAGTTATTTCAGTTAAATCTAATAATGTGTAATACATCTATAATCGTCTCTTCAATAAAACCAATATATTCTAAATTAGGTAATTAGGTTTCGACAATACAATTGTTCATTTTCGTAGAAACAGTCTAGCTTTTATAGTGTAGATGAATTGATCATTTATTGAAAGATCGATTTCAAATGTGCCATATAAAAAAGCTTAGTATCGATTGACATTTAAATATAACATTTGAAGTCTACATTAATTTATATGTGATCTTATACTGGCTTATCTAACAGTTATAAATATTGAACAACATATTGCAATTAATAAATATTTTTTTATTGTTACTTTGCTCATGTTTAATCATTATACTGTGAATTATTGAGTAGAACCTTTCTTCTTAATATTGACTGGTCAATATAATTTCCCGATAGTTTTGAACAGTAATTTTCGTTGGCTGGTTAAGTATTATGCTATCAATTTATTGGAGCACAACGATTTAATAACCGTCGTTATCTTTAGAGGTAGGGCTTCTTAATGTGACCTAGAAATTGAAAGTTAAAAAAATCAAACGTGGAAATGACCAATTCGCCTTCGTTTGATGTGGTGAAGTAATCACCGAGCTTTAAAATACACTTCAATATACATCAACAAGAGCTATAAAATATTGAAAATAGCTTCGTAAGAAAGGATTAAGTGGTAATCATTTAACTGTATAATTTGAAATCCCCTTTAAGATGTTCCATTGAACCTTCGCTCTATCCTTATCTAGTTGAGCAACCAAAGCTTTAGCGCAATATTAGGTTGTCCATCGCAAGATTGTACCTTTTAAAACCTTTTGGCAACCTCGACGTACATTTTCACCATGCTTATAAACGATAAATGCGTCCATTTAAATGTTATGTTCGATAATCAATATTGTGATGTCACGTGACTGAATTATCGCCCTTTACTAAAGGACGGCAACAATTGCGCGGGTCAATCGCACTTAGCTTCTTTCACGATGATAGCAGCTTAAATCAAAGTACTGAAAGTACTGATAAGTTGGAATGCGTTCGAGAGGCGGTGACCTCAAGCTACTAGCGAATCTGACGCGTCCCGCCCACCACAGGTGATCACATAATACGTCTCGTCTTTTGACGGGCGTATATAAATCAATGTATCTGAACAACGAGAGACGCTTAAACCACTGAATCTCTATAATTATACCAAGAGGGACAGAATGGCCCTAAACCGCTCACCTGAATTCGATTGGTCCAGTGGATCTTATCCAAGAAACTTTCTGGCAAAGATTCATTCAAACTTGCCTAATTGTTGAAGAGGAGACATTATTCGAATTATAAGCAGTCATAATAGACCCTGCCAACCCATTCATTACAGAGGAGACTCAAAATCAGCCCTACCTTGTCACGGCCATATTTATGGGCTAATGAAAATTTTGCCAACAATATTTGGAGAAGGTCACCAAAGGAACATTCTTGCAAAGTTTCATTGAAACCTTCCCAGTGGTTCTGGAGGAGATGTCGTTCAAAGATTTTGGGCTCAAAATAAACCCCGCCCTGCCATACCCATAGTTATTGGCCAATTAGAATATAGCGACAATTTTGAAAAGGGTCACCCAGGGAACATTCTGGAAAAATTTGCCCAGCGGTTTAGGAGAAGAAGGCGTTTTAAGAAAGGTGACGACTCACGACGGATGACGGAGTCAGGGTGATCCTAAAACTCCCCTTGAGCACGTTGCGGTTAGGTGAGCTAAAAAGGAAGAAAATGATACGGACCATACAGCCGACTAATGGACACACAGGCGACCTTATACACTCAAAACATTTTTTTCATTATTTTTCAATAAACTTCTCTATCTGAGTTATCAATTACATTTTTAATTAGAAGTGTCGCAAATGATTTTTCCATGAGGAAAAGCTATTTTCGCATGGAAGTCTTTTACTTCATGAGTTGGAATCTCAAGACAATTTTTGGACGAAGTTCAATTGTGATTTCGACCTATGTGACTCCAATATTGGGCACTTTCTCGGGTTATTGACAACATTTGTGTCAAGTTCTATGATTTGGGACGATTTGTTGTTCATTTAGAGTGGAAACTGTTAACTGTTAAAATTTACTGATGCCCGTGACATGTATGACCCGGAAACAATAGCGCATTTCTTTGGGTCATGGGCGATATTTGTTTAAAGTTTCGTTATTGTAGGTCAATTGCTTCTCCGTTTATCTAGCGGAAAGCAAAAGGTCAATGGACTGAGAGACAGATATGATGAAATCAATATAATTATGCTCCTCTTCCTTTGAATTGGGGGTACAGTTAATAACATCGTGAAATTGAAAGGTGAACGATTTTGGAATGATTTAAGCATGATGTTGAATGAGTGAGCGGAGCGAGTTTTGAGTGAAATTTAAGGCAGGGAATCCAATGTCGCTTATTTTGTTCAGGATGAACAAAATTAGCGATATATAAAACCTTTATAAAATATGCATAAAAGTTCAATCAATAGCTTTCTATTTCGCCAAGAACCAATCAGACGATTTAAATTTCATTTATGTCAGTGAAATCGCGATTTGGTTCTTCTTAATTCATTTTGAATGCACATGTTGATGTTTTTTTTCTAATAACTTTGAGTGTTTTTTGAATGGTTTGAGTGAGTGTTTGGAATGAATGAATGGAGCGCTGAGTGAGCGATTAAGAATGTTTTCTATTGAGATGAATGTCAATTTCACGATGTAAGTAACTGTATGATGGTGCTCTTAAACATGTTGATCTGTAAGAATGTGAAAAAGCAAGTTGAACTAGAAGGTTTGTTTTGAATAGCAAATTGTCTTGGTGTTGGAATTCAATTGGGCAAAGATATTCATAATTCAATTAAAGATGTGGTGGCAAGGGTTTTATTGGATGAGTATTGGGTTTTTACAATAAAGCATTCATGTAAATAACTGCAATATGACGGAAAACAAACGACAATATGTTGCAAAAATATATATTAACTTTAAAAGTGTATCATCACTTTAAGAAAAGGTATTTATTTCGTAGCTTAGACAGAAATTTACAATATAATACCTTTTCAAAAGTTAAATATGTAATAAGGTCGTTCAGAAAGAGAAACTAGACCTTTAAAAGAAGCTATAACATAATTCTACGAAAAACAGGTCGCGACCTTACTAAATAAGCAGATTACGTGATTGGTCTGTGCTTTTGCCTAAATACTGAGAAAACAGATCGCGACATTACCAAATAAGCAGATCACGTGATTGGCTAGTGCTACTTGTCAATTGCTGACCTAATTGGACTTGACTTATCACATGATTTCCAAATATAGTAATGCAAACATGTGATACTTATATATTCGTACGCAACTTTCAATAAATGTCGTTTAAAACATAAATTAGCGTGTTAATAATAAACACGAAGTGATAGTTGTGTAATTGTACAGCATTATTACTTATTGATGAAATAAACTGTATGTCTTTGTCAAGTTGATATATACAAAATAGGCCGAAGTGTATTCACATCCTGTTCACGTGATATGTGTTCTCAAGAAACCCGAAATGAAATTATCTTGTGTTCATTTTGCGGTTTTGTTAAATCTAAGTTGGAATTGCTCCGCATTCCAACTTAAAAACTAACGATTTATGATCCGAGTTCACATTTTTACCCAGTGATATTAACACATCGCCTGCTGAGTCGAGAGAATTTCGTTATGTAGTAACTACAGCTTTTACAAAGAGATATATTGACAATGACTTGCAACAATTTTTACATTGAAAATCAAAGTACTGAAAGTACTGTTAAGTTGGAATGCGTTCAAGAGACGGCAACCTCAAGCCACTAACGAAGCTGACGCCTCCCGCCCACCACAGGTGATCACATAATTCGTCTCGTCTTTTGACGGGCGTATATAAATCGATGTATTTCAACAACGAGAGACGCTTAAACCCCTGATTCGCTATACAGGCCTGCAACTGATGAAAAGAAAAATGATAACAAGAGGGCCAAAATGGCCCAAAACCGCTATCCTGAATCCGATTTGTCTAGTGGATCGCATCAAAGAAACTTTTTGGCAAAGTTTCATTCAGATTTGCCTAATTGTTGAAAGGAAATATAATTCGAAGAATAAACAGCGATAATAGACTCTGCCCACCAACTATTTACAGAGGAGACTCAAAATTAGCCCTGCGCTGCCACGCCCATATTTATGGGCTAATCAAAACTTTGCAAACAAATTTTGAAGATGGTCTCCAAAGCAACATTCTGGTAAAGGTTCATTAAAATCGGCCAAGCGGTTAAGGAGGAGATGTCGTTCAAAGGTTCCGGGCTCAAATAAACCCCGCCCTGTCACACCAATATTTATGGACCAATCAAAATTTCGTAAACAATTTGCCAAAAGCGATACCTAAGGAACATTCTGGTAAAGTTTCACAGAAATTAGCCCCAGTGGTTCAGGAGGAGATGTCGTTTAAAGATTTCGGGCTCAAAATTAGCCAGCCCATGCCACGCTCATATTTATTGGCCAGTCAAAACTTCGCGAACAATTTTGGAAGAGGATCATCAAAGGAACATTCTGGTAAAGTTTCATTGAAATCGGCTTAATGGTTCAGGAGGAGATGTCGTTCAAAGATTTCTGGCTCAAAATAAGCCCCGCCCTACCACGCCCATTTTTGTGGATTATCAGAATGTATCTAAGAATTATTGAAGAGGGTCACCAGGGAACTTTCTTTCAAAATTTTATTGAAATCGGCCCAGCGGTTAAGGAAAAGAAGAAGTTTTAAGTAACTTGATGACACACGGGGACGACGGACGTCGGAGTCAGGATGATCTTAAAAGCTCCCCTTGAGCACGTTATGATTAGGTGAGATAAAAAGGAAGAAAATGATATGGACCATACAGTCGTCTAATGGACGCACAGGCGGACACTTATACACTGAAAACAATTTCTATGTTATTTTTCAAATGACTTCTGCTCCATTTGATTTATCAATTACATTTTTAATTAGAATTGTCGCAAAGTGGACCTCAACAAGCGCTTTGTCCTTGATGAAAAGCTATTTTCGCAGGGAAGTCTTTTACTTCATGAGTTGGAATCTCAAGACAATTCTTGGACGAAGTTCAATTGTGACTTCGACCTTCGTGACTCCAAAATTTGGCACTTTCTTGGGTCATTGACAACATTTGTGTCAAAATTTATGATTTGGGTCAATTGGTTGTTCAGTAAGAGTGGAAACTGTTAACAGTTAAAGGTAACTAATGACCGTGACATGTATGACCCCGAAACAATAGGGAATTTCTTTGGGTCATAGGCAATATTTGTGTAAAGTTTCGTTATTGCAGGTCAATTGCTTCTACGTTTATCTAGCGGAAAGCAAAAGGTCAGTGGACTGACAGACAGACATGATGAAATCAATATGTGCTTCTCTTCTTTTGAGTTGGGGGTATAGTGAATAACATCGTAAAATTGATAAGGTGAACGATTTTGGAATAATTTGGGAATGATGTTAAATGAGTGAGAGGAGCGAGTTTTGAGTGAAATTTAAAAGAGGGATCCAATGAAGCTTATTTAGTTCAGGATGAACAAAATTAGCGATATGTAAAAAAACCCTTTAATAAATAATGCATAACAGTTCCACCAATAGCTTTATATTTCGCCAAGAACCAATCAGACGCTTTGAATGTCAATAATGTCAGTGAAATCGCGTTTTGGTTCTTGCTTTATTCATTTTGAATGTACAAGTTGATCTTATTTATTGAGTAATTTTGAAAGTTTTGAATGGTTTGAGTGAGTGTTTGGAATGAATGAATAGAGCGCTGAGTGAGCGCTTAAGAATGTTTTTGAATGAGATGAATGTCAATTTCACGATGTAACTAACTGTATGATGGTGCTCTTAAACGTGTTGGTGTGCAAGAATGTGAGGAAAACAAGTTGATCTAGTAGGTGTGTTTCAAATGGCAAGTTATTTTTTGTGATGGAATGCAATTTGGCAAAGATATTCAAAATTCCATTAAAGATGTAACGACCAGGATTTTATTTGATGAATTTTGGGCTTTGACGATGAAACATTCATATAGATAACTGCAAAATGACGGAAAACAAACGACAATATGTTGCAATAATATTTATTAACTTTAAAGTGTATTATCACTTTAAGAAAAACTAAAGATTTTCAATTCGTAACTGTAGACAGAAATGTACAATATAACAATTTGTCATAAGTTAAACGGGTGATAAGGTCGTTCAGAAAGAGAAAATATATCTTTAAAAGAAGCTATAACATAATTCTACGAAAATAGGTCGCGACATTACCAAATAAGCAGATCACGTGATTGGCCTGTGCTATTCCCACAATACTGAGAAACCAGATCGCGACATTACCAAATAAGCAGATCATGTGATTGGCTAGCGCTATTTTCAATAGCTGACCTTATTCAACTTGACTTATCACATGATTTCCAAATATAGTAATGCAAACATGTGATACTATTAAATTCGTACGCAACTTTCAATGAATATTGTTTAAATCATGAATTAGCGTGTTAATAATAAACATGAAGTGATAGTTGTGTCATAGTACAGCATAATTACCTTTTGATGAAATGAACTGTATGTCTATATCAAGTTGAAATATACAAAGTAGGCCGAAGTGTATACACATCCTGTTCACGTGATATGTGTTCTCAAAAAACCCGAAATGAATTTACCTTGTGTTCATTTTGCGGTTTTGTTAAATCTAAGTTGGAATTGCTCCGCATTCCAACTTAAAAACTACTACCACATTATTCCCTTTTTTCACCAGTGACTTATAGGCCCATGGGGCCGGATGTTATTTATTCATTATTTGTAAATTGTATTGAATGTATGTAACACATGTCACTTTAATGAAAATTTACTTACTTACTTATAAAGACATGACATTTTACTGTCAAATATCTAAGCGATTACTGAACTCGGTGTGATCTTCAATGACCACGAACGAAAAAAAACTGTTCTGAAAGTATCAATCTAAAAATGCTTCATTTAAGTATGGAAATTGTAATAAAAGGCTTTTCGAACGCCTATTTTACATTTTCTCGACGGAACCATTTTATTTCATGAAAGAAACGTGATTAGCAAAACCTTTCCAATAAACGAATATACACTTGACCGAGACTTATCTTTTTGAACCAGTTTCAGAGATGACAACTAGAATTTCTGACAAAAATGTCTTGTTGTACAAAAACAGCCTGAAATTGCTACAAGCTGACCGTTTCCTTTGGATTATCAGTACATGCGACATCTAAATAGTCGTTTCAAATCTCATATGTCTCCCTGCCAGCCTCTTTTTTTTAGTCGTTATACATAGAGAATAACATATTAGTATCTTGAAATATCAATGTTATCTGATCGAGGTTGGGAGAATTTATCATGGTGAGGCTTTGCCGAGTCATGATAATTTCTCGCAGCCGAGACCAGATTACATTGATATTTTAAGATACATACATGTTATTTTATTCATCATACAATCATATTCAGCCGCCACCATAGCGCAGTTGGTTGGGCATAAGACTTCCAATCTGGAAGTCGTCGGTTCGATCCCCGGTGGCGGCAAATATCCTTTCCGACGTTTGTCTCTCACCAATGGGTAGAAAATCGTAAACCTATGTGAGATAGCAGTCGGAGGCTAGGAAAGGGTGTAATGGTAGTACAGGTGAAAGAAATACCAGGAATCCATTGTTAGGTGCTCCGACCGCCGCGATATAACTGCGAAATTGTTGAAAGCGGCGTAAAACCCATTCAAACAAACAAACAAACAAACAATCATATTCAGCGCTTAATTATAATAATACCCGAACGAGTATGCAGATTATTTCTAAAACAAGAGGGCCATAGTGGCCCTCAATCTTTCACCTGATTGACCTGTCCAAATTTTTTTAAAAGCAGGTTTAGAAAGAGAATGATGAATAAATGTCACTTAGCATCAATATGCTGTTGCTTCTATAAAACTTGAAAATCCGTTTTTTACAATTTTCAGTTTAAGTTACAAGTTTTTCTACGAATTGACCCTGTGAGCTAGTTTTTGACCCCGAATGACCTGATTTCAAAGTCTTCCAAAATTGCATCAAATTAATCATTCTGACCAAATTTCGGGTTTATTGGGCAAAAAATGTGACCTCAAGGGTGCATACAAGGTTTTTCTAAGATTTGACCCAGTGACCTAGTATTTGACCCCAGTTGACTCAATTTCAAACGCGTCTAAGATTTTATCAAAAAAAAAAACATTCTGACCAAATTTCAGGTTGATCGGGTACAGAATGTGGCCTCTAAAGTGCATACTAGGTTTTTCTAAAATTTGACCCTGTGACCTAGTTTTTGACCCCAGTTGACCCAATTTCGAAATCGTCCGAGATTTCATCAAGACAATCATTCTGACCAAAATTCAGGTTGATCTGGCTAAAAATGTGGCCTCTAGAGTGCATACAAGGCAAATGTAATTGACGACGGACGACGCACGACGCACGACGGACGACTTACGACGGACGACGGACATCCACCTAACCACAATAGCACACCTTGAGCACTTCGTGCTCAGGTGAGCTAAAAATAGACTGCCTGATAAAATTTTAGACAGCGATATCAGGTCACTACTGACTCCATTGCGTGATAAATCAAATTTCAGATCAGGTAAGTTATCAATTAGAAAAAAATCTAAGATTTTACACATAATGTGATCTCCGCGTGGAGCTTTTTAGTTCGATCAGTTACAAACTGATTTTCTTGCATTGCCAAATGATCTGTGAAATGGAATTAAATGATCACCGTTATCTTGAATTATCGATTTCGATAAACAAATCGTGCGTTCGGTTTGACAAGACTCGGTGACGCCGTTTTTAGAAGACTAAAATAGGCATAAATGAACTGAAATAAACTTCGAAGTGATTAATGCAATGCTTCCATATGATGAAGTTGTTAATTTAAATGGCATCTTTCAGTTCAACAGAGGTATGAATCTTGCATCGTAATCATAGCTTCTTTTCAAACTGTGGTTGTTACATTTTTGCAGTAATTACTTAATAGATCTCTTGTCGGTGGATTTAACTTGTATAGGATGTCCAAGGGATGTCATATGTTAATCTGTAATTTATCATTCAAAGCCAAGAACAACCCTTTGCCGAAAATGTAGGAAACTTTATCAAGAAAGTATGAAAATCACTAGTCAATATATCATTGACCCTGAGACGAATGATTGAAAAATCATTGGTAAGAATGACCCATTATACCATAAATAAAATTTCTCGATTCCTTGTGTTCAAAACTCTTAGATTAAGATCATTACAATTGTTAAACATAAGTCATATTAAAAGTTCACTGTATGTGTTCTCTCTTTAAGAATTATGGGTAAATAATGCTGGTTCATTAGGGATACGAGATGCTACGGTGTAGGAAAATCAAAAAGGAAAACATTAAACGTGAATATTTGGTCTATAATCTTTTTTATACCAACGAACACTTTATAGATGTAAAATTGTGAAATGTAACCTCTATGCAGTCTAATCTTTTTCTGGCTGATCCAATCCAGGCCTGGCTTAAAATTATTTATCTTGAATATATATCTAAAATGATATCCTAGTTACCTAACACAAAAAGGTTTATACTGGGGCGAATCTTTGAAATTGTTTCCAATGGCTACCCTGTTTAATCTATGGATAAAAGCTTATAGCATTCTGGGTGGCACTCTGGTGCATAATCATTCAGATAGCCTCCATAGAGAGTGAATGTATGGAATCTGATTCTGCGCAGCCTGATCTTGGTCTAAGTGAACTGTTCAAGACATTGTATTATTACTATTATTGTTACAATTATCTGATCCTTTTATAAATCTAATTTGAACATTTATTATTATCATAAACAGCAAAATTCTTCCTGAGAAAAATCCTGGATTATTGAAACAAAAGTTCATGCTGAGACAGGTCTTCTCTAGACCTTGTATTTTTTGAGGTAGTACATGTATAATCACGAATTTAGTGTCAGAGGGTGTCTGGGATGCTTAATGGAAAATGAGTTATATTAAAATGGGCGACCTAAATGGGGAGTAGAGTATGTTGGATCTACTCCAACACAGTCTGATCCTGATTTAGGTGACCAGATATGGATTTTACCCTAAATAGTGTTAATAATGCATGTAATAGCTTTATGAATGTGGGTACAGAGGTCCAGACAAGAGAGGTTAAAGCCATTCTAAAATTGCTATTTCTCAATGAGGCCCTGTGTTGTGGGTGCTCGCTGGGATTGTCTCGACAAGACGATTCCGGTGAGTGCTGATAGCATGGGTTCTGTGGAATAGTTATCGAAATATTTCAATCTCAAGTCAATTTTATGCCCTCTGTCTGTGGCTCTGTAGACAACATGCTTTTGTGCAGTCTGAACCAATTCTAGGTGATTCAATCAAAACCCTACTTTTTTAAGTATTTGTTAAGAAAACAAATCATCTAGATATCCCTCATGTTTATTTAGGATCATTCAAGAGGTGAGTTAACCCTTGTCGTGCTGAACCCGGAATATTCCTGCTTTGGCAGGAGGTATAGACAAACATCAGCCTGCACATATGTGCAGTCTGGTGTTGGTCTACACTGCCTGTTTCTCACTTTCAAGCCGAAATTGTCGATAGATTTGGTTTTTCAAATAAAATTTGACCTACGGTTGGAGCTTTCGGTGCTGTTTGCCCTTTGGTTTTGATGAAAATTTTTATCCAAATTTATTCAGCGTGACAAGGGTTAATAATCCATACTGAGGCGGAAGGCCTGCATTGGGATTGGAATGTTTGGAATTAATTTCCTTGTGGTCTAACCCAACTCTAGGTGATCCAATCTGGATCAAAATTCACTATTATTTAATATGAAAGAATACTTGATATGTAACATTTGATTAAGTTGAATGAAACTATCTACATTAACCATATAATTTTTCTTAATTGATTTTTTACATGCTATTTGGAGTTAAGACACTTCTGTTCAATATGAAATTGATAAAGATGATATAATCTAGACTGTATTATCACCATAGGCTTTGAGTAATAACCGAATTACTTAATATACTACAAATTAAACTGAAGTGGATGGCCTGTTTCAGGAGTGGAATGTATGGAACCAACGACTGTACAGTCTGGTCTTGATCTAGGTGATCTGATCTAGAATATGTAATACTACTAAATTGAAACACTGCGGCTATTTCTTAATGACAATATACACAACAGAGTGAGAATTTGGTTTAATTCCTCTTTGAAAACAATTTCAAGTATGCAGCTATTATGTAAGCGTGGGCACAAAATAGTCCCACATATAATATGTTTTTTTATGATGTTACACTTAAACATGTACTTCATAATATTAAATTGTAGGATATGGAGGGAGCTTTCTTGTGGTTTCATTGGGGTATGGGGCTGTAGGCCTAATAGCACTTATGATCAATCCGCTTCCCTCATTTATGCAATGTGATTGGGTTTTTGGTTTCATACCCCAGTAAAATTATAGGGTGCTCTCTTCATCTCTTAAATGGATGGTCTGAAGTGAGTGTGAAATGTATGAGAAATTCTTCAGTACTGTATGATCATAATCTGGGCGACATGATTTATATCATGTTATATTACTAAATTGTAGCACTGTGGCTGTTTCTTGGATAAGTTGGAGCAACAACATTGCTGTTGTTTCTGCAACTTATACAAAGATAGATGGCTTGCTCTAAAATTGAATGTATGACATATAATTTTGTATATTCACATTTCAATCTAGTTGTTTCAATCTGGACCTTGCAGTCTTATTGTTATAAGATTTGATGGAGTTCAATAGGGATATCCTAAATACTTCATACATAATACAATTTGTAAAATTGATGACCTTGGTTGAGGGTGAATGTATGGGAATTGTCTCTGTGTAGCCTGGGTACTAGGTTGTAGGGCTTTCCTCAGGCTCAGCTGAGGTTTTTTCTCATGTTTCAACTTGATATTAAAGCTTTAATTCTGTTGTAAATCTAAAGTAAATTGGTGAATTTAGAGGATAGCATTAGTAGGTTGTTAAAAATAACAGCTTATTGATGCTGTCTTTTATGTTCATACTTCATTTAAATGTTAAATTTGAGAGTATTCTCAGTGGAGAGCGAGATGGGCTTTATAGTCTTGGACCCTGACTTTGATCCGGATCATTTATGTGCAAGGTCCTATATGTACCATCATTATTATTAATCTCAAATATTTTTCTACATCATACCCGGAACTTTATTAGCTTTTAAATTGTTTCTGAATGATATTCTAAACCTAATTGGTGCTGAAATGCTTCTTATAGATGCTTATAACAAACAAAGAGTTATACCGAAACAAATGCCTACATTGAGGGTGGAAGGTATTGTAGGCGGATCTGTAAGGTTTGATCTTGGTTTGGATGATCTAAGATAAATTCATACACTATTTTACATTAACTTTGAAGTTGTTCTTAAAATAATTCAAGGGACCAAATAGGGACCAAATACATGTAGCAAAAAATGCATTCTTAGATGGACTATAATGAGAAGGAATGTACAGAACATGTTTCTTTGCACTCTTGTCTTGTTCTAGCTAGTCTAACCCAATTCACATCATATTATAATGACTATTACTATTTCGAAGCTGTATTGAATGATATCCCAGTTACTCTGTGGAGAAGAAAAAACTACTATAAGACTAATGAATTATTTTGAGGTCAACTTGTATAGTGTCCACTTCTGTACAGACTAGTTCCTTCGAGGTGATATATTTAAAATATTGTGTTATAAACATTGGATGTGGAGATTCTTCTAATAGATATCAAAATCTCAACAGACAACAAGTTATGATCAAAAGCTGGTTTTCCAAGAAGTATTGAGTAATATACCAGATACGAATTGAACACATGTCTGTACTGAAGTGGATGGCATTTATATTGAGTGAATGTATAGTAGGTACTCTAATACTGTTTGTTATGTACGATTTCACCTCTTCGGTTACTCTTATACTTCAAACATTGATTCTATTCATTCTTTGGAATAGAAAGTAACTATTTGGTATACACTACAAAAACCTTGTATCTTTTTTGCAAATCTAATAGCTCTTAGAAAATGCATATGAGGAGGCCAACTTTCGAAATATATTTCAAAATGTTCTACTTTTTTGCATTGGGGAATCATGCTCTGCACACGTCCATACTTAAATTTCAATTATGTAAGTAAAAATGGAAGACCTCAGAATAGCATCTTTCAATTGCCGTGGTATAAATGGAAGTAAAAAAAGACTTTCAGTTCTTCAATATCTTAAGAATCTCAAGTACAATATTTACTGTATTCAAGATACCCACTTTACAGAAGATATGTTCAAAACAATATATACACAATGGGGATCAGAAGTTGTGTTAAGCTGTCATACGTCTAATAGCAGAGGTATAGCAATTCTTTTCAATAAAGTAAACTTTGTGATCCATAAGAGAATATCTGATAAAGAGGGAAATTACCTCATTCTTGACATATCTATAAATGAAAATCGATTTACTCTTGCAGCGATTTATGGTCCAAACACAGATCGTCCCGAGTTTTATGAACACTTATTTAACAACATAGACTCGATTGAAAATGAGTCATATGTGATTTGTGGAGATTTTAATCTAGTACTCGACCCAGAAAAAGATTATTATAATTACAAACATATCAATAACAAACGATCTAGAGAAACTTTAATAAATATAATCACAAATAGACAACTTGTTGATCCATACAGAGAAAAAAATATAGACTCCAAAAGATATACATGGAGAAAACACAAGCCTTTGCAGCAAGCAAGACTTGACTTCTTTCTAGTATCTAACCCTATGTCCATCTTCGTCACCAACTCGACGATAGAGAAAAGTTTTCAATCAGACCACTCTCTTATTTCGTGCTCTTTAAAATTCAATGACTTTGAATATGGATCTGGATTATGGAAACATAACAACATGCATTTAAAAGATATTGACTATGTAAAGAAGATTAATTCTAAAATAGATGATATAATTAAACAATATGCGGTCCCAGTATACAATAGAGAACATATATGTGATATTCCAGGAGAAGAAATACAATTCTGTATTAACGATCAACTTTTCCTAGATACTTTACTTATGGAACTCAGAGGGGTTGCCATTTCATACAGTTCTTTCGTTAAAAAGAAGCAAAAAACAGAAGAGATTTCACTCATTAATAAAATTAAAGAAATAGAAAATAATAACAATGATAATGATATAGAAAATCTGCTTAATCTTAACGCAAAATTAGAAGAAATTCAAATATCAAAAACTGAAGGACAAATAATTATATCTAAATTGAAATACAGTAAAGAAGGAGAAAAACCTTCCAAATACTTTTGTAATCTTGAGAAATTCAACTCAGTAAACAAAACCATCACTCAAATACAAACAAATAATGGAAAAATTATAACTAACCAAAAAGATATCCTCAGCGAAATCAAAGTATTTTATGAAGCGCTATATAAACGAAGAGACCTAGAAAATAATGACCAAACAAACGATTTCTGTAAAGATATCAAAATTCCAAAATTATCAAATGCCAAATCGACTTTGAAAGAAGGAAAAATTACCCTAAATGAAGCATCTAGTGTACTTAAGGCAATGAAGAATAATAAAAGCCCCGGAACTACTGGTTTTAGTGCAGAATTTTACAAAATATTTTGGAAAAGACTAGGGCCATTCATAGTGCGCAGTCTAAATGAAGCTTATGACACAAATCAGTTGTCATGTACCCAAACTCAAGGTATTATCACATGTATCCCTAAAGGTGACAAACCATGTCAATTTTTAAAAAACTGGAGGCCTATAACACTACTAAATACCATATATAAAATCGGATCAGGATGCATTGCTAAACGACTAAAAGAAGTTATAACTGATCTCATCCACTCCGATCAAACAGGCTTCATCGAAGGCCGCTACATAGGTGAAAACACTAGACTTATATACGACATTCTCCATTACACGGAGGAGAACAAAATCTCGGGAATGATAATGTCAATTGATTTCGAAAAGGCTTTCGATTCTCTATCATGGTCTTTTATCGATAAAACCCTAAAACTCTTTAATTTTGGACCATCAATTTGCAAATGGTTTAATATTTTATACAAAAATTCCAAATCTTCCATTGTGCAGTGTGGCTTTCTTTCTGACTTTTTCAAAATAGGCAGGGGTTGTAGGCAAGGTGATCCGCTTTCAAGCTATATCTTCATTCTATGTGCAGAAATTCTTTCACTTAAGATAAGACAAATGAAAGAAATTAAAGGAATCAAGATAAATGATATGGAGCACAAACTATCACAATTTGCAGACGACACTTGTCTTATACTTGATGGCTCAGAAGAATCACTTTTCACTACTCTCGAAGTATTGAACAGTTTTTCTTATGTGTCTGGGTTAAAAATCAATTACGACAAGACTAAAGTAGTGTGGATAGGTAAAGATAAATATAGTACACGCAGTATCAAAACAAAATGGAAACTAGATTGGTCACACCACCAATTTCAAATGCTTGGCATCATTTTTAATGTAGATCTTACCAAAATGATCGAATTGAACTACAATAGCAAAATCCAATCAATGAGTAATACTATTAGAAACTGGAATAAAAGGATATTAACACCACTAGGAAAAATAGTAGTGATTAAAAGTCTTCTGATATCTCAAATTAACCATCTCTTTCTTGCCCTTCCAAACCCACCAGAAAAAACCTTAGATAAAATTGAAAAAATGCTATATGATTTCATTTGGCAAGGCCCACACAAAATTAAAAAATCAGTTCTTACTCAAGATTACGCACAAGGGGGCTTAAAAATGATAAACATTAAAGCTTTCAACTGTGCTTTGAAAGCAACATGGATAAGGAGACTTATTAAACAAGAAGGAAGTTGGTCAAACATTATCAATAGCATATTGAATATTCAAAAGTTAACTAATTGTGGAAATGTTTACGCAGAAATGGTGGCTACCAAAACAACAAACCCTTTTTGGAAAGATACACTCCATTCCTATGTCAAAGTAATATCAAAACACGAAACGGCGCGGGAAAACATTTCAGAATATCCATTATTTTACAATCACCACATTTTAATTGACTCAAAAAATTTTTTCTATAATGAATGGTTCGAAAAGGGAATAATCTGTATAGGGGATCTGTTAAATTGTAATGGGGGATTCTACAACCTAAGAGAAATGAAAGATAGATATGACTTAAATATAAATTTTTTAAACTATGAATCGGTAAAAGCCGCTATTAAATCATTTCTAAGAAGGATAGGTTTAGACCATATACCCCCTTTGGCATATCAAAGACCCCACATTCCGATTTTCTTAGAACTATACTAACCAATTCCAAAGGTACAGGAGAGATTTATAAAAACTTGAATTCGAATAAAAATATGCCTGTATGTATTAAACGCTGGGAAGATAAATTAAATATCACCTTCAGCCAAAAAGACTGGAAAATCATTTTTGCATTGCCTTTTAAAATAAGTACAGACACTAAAATTCAGTGGTTTCAAGTAAGAATTTTGCACAGAATCCTGGGCACAAACCATTATCTTGAAAAAATTGGATACATTGATAATCCCAACTGTACTTTCTGCAATGAGAACAGAGAAACCATAGATCATATATTCTGGCATTGTGAAATCACCAATCCGATATTTACAAACTTGATAAGATTTCAAAACCAATTGTTTAATTCGATTGACTTAAAAACTGTTGTATTTGGATATACGGACAACAGCATAGCAAAAAACTTAATTCTAATATTCACCAAACTATATATCTTTCAATGTCGAAAAAACAAATGTCGTCCATCTGTATGTGGGTCCATGTCATACATCTTGAAAAAATACAATATGTACAAAGAACAAGCAATTTTAAACAATGAAATAGAAACGTTTAATAAAACATGGATGAACTTTGTACAAACCTAATGTATTTAAAAAAAAGTCTATAATCCAAATATAGCCGATAACCCCTGCATCGAATAAAAATAAAAGCACCCTAACTGTTCTTCCAAATCTTTAACATGATTTTCGTAAAAAAAAATAATAATGAATTACTAATATAGAAATTATGGATAGTGTGCAGTGCCATGTCTCCAATATTGTGTGTTATGTGTTTTTTTTCTGTTAAATGTCTAATGAATGAGTGTGTGAAGATGGTGGATGTATGCGTGGGTGTTTTATTTTTGTTGATTAATATTTTTGTATTCTCCAACTTTGTTAACCCAATAGACCAAAAGTAACATGTAATATAACGTAAATTAAGAAATGTAGATGTGACATGCAAATATAGTTGTGTATAATAACAAGATTTAAATAATGTAAGGTGACATGGAAAACACCTATATGAAGAATAGAAAAATTGAATTTTAATCAAAAGTGTTATTGGCCATGAGCTGGTTAATTTCAAAACCAGTGTTCCAAAACATAATGAGAAAAATTAATCTAACTCAAGAACCTATTATACACAATTATGTGGCATAACTTTTGTACACATACTTTATTTATGTTAAATGGTGAAAACAACGATAACAACAACAACAAATATAAGTCTGCATTGACCTTTTCAGTTCTCGGGCATCGTATCTACAGTTCATGATACGCTGTAGATGGGAGGCTCTTTAACTGAACTAACCAGTGTTAAGGGTGTTATCTATTTCTCTTGGATTTGGAGGACGAGAACTACAGAATAGACAAAAACAAATTCAAAAATATCCATGATCTTCTAGCATCTTTCTGAACTACTTAGAAATAGTAAATTTTGTCTACCAAAAAAAACAAATTGACACTAGCTGTATGTCTTTATTTTCAGTGGAATTAATGCATTGTTTAATCCAACCAAACAAAATATATTCACAAAATTCAAAAGTGTAAATTTGCAAAATTGCAAAGCAAAAATTTAGAAAGATTTATCTCAAAAACACAAATTCCAATCTTGGAGGGATTGAGGACACCCACATCACAATATCACAATATGCAGACTCGAGAACTTTTCCGCTCTTAAAGTACATGTCACGCGTGAAACATCGTTAAATGAGATGCTTTCGTCCCCATGGCAACCCCTATTATCTTGAGAGGGATATCAAAAATCCCTTTTCAGGGATTTGGTTCAGAATATAGAAACTGAATAGTTATATAGTCTAAAACTTCGAACAAAAAACATTGAAAGCATAATACTGTTTAACTTTATGATGCTCTGTTATGTTGGTTTTGTTGGAGAATAATAAAAAAAAAAAAAAAAAAAAAAAAAAAATAATGCTGGTTCATTAGGGATACGAGATGCTACGGTGTAGGAAAATCAAAAAGGAAAACATTAAACGTGAATATTTGGTCTATAATCTTTTTTATACCAACGAACACTTTATAGATGTAAAATTGTGAAATGTTGAATTTAAATAATGGGTAAAAAAGGTGATCTAAAGAAAAAGAATTAGTATTCAGTGATAAGTGTGGAACGGATTAAATATTCATGCAAGCTGCGCTCAATTCTATAATACGTTAAAAATGCAATTTGTTTTTAATCATTATCAATTTAAATCCCTAAATGTCACAAGTTACTTTTAACTAAATTTCATATTTTTTTTTTAACTCTTCCATAATATAAAATTCCTAAATAGTTCTACACGAACAAAGTACATGCGATGGTTGAATATGGTGGAACTTCAATATTACTTTTGACCCGTCAACAGGATTATATCAATACATTATACAGGTGTTAGTTAAAAGAGAGCATTGTGTATACATATATTTAGTTTACCGGCGAAGAAAAAGTATTGCAGCATCCAATTTTCTACAAAGTAGTTCTGATCACAGGCGAAATAACGAGGTGATTCAAAGATGCAGGAAATGTATTTTCAGCGAGCCTTTGTTCTATAATGAAAAGGAAAACAAGAGAGCTAGAATGGCCCTAAAACGCTCACTTGAATTTTAATGGTCCAGTGGATATCACCGAAGTAATATTCGAGTAATTGTTCATTCAAATTTGCCTTGTTGTTGAGAATAACGTTATTCCAAGAAATCAAACGGAAAATAGGCCCCACTCTGCCTTGCCCATTATTATGGTAAAATCAGAATATCACAAAAAAGAAATGACAAGAGAACCAGAATGGCCCTAAATCTCTCACCTGAATTTCATTGTTCATTGGTCCAGTGGGGTTTGTTAGGGAGGCGATGCGATATCATTCAAAGTGAAAATATAACCCACCCTGCCATGCCCATATTTATGGGCAAATCAGAATGTCATGAATACTTTTTGAAAAAGATCACCAAAGGAATGTCCTGGCAAAGTTAAATTCAAATTTACATTATGATTAAGAAGAGAGATGCCGGTCATGGTTTCATAGTGGAAAACGGCCAGGCTAAAAATCACAACATTTTTGAAAGTATCACAAGGGAACACGCCGGCAAAGTTTTATTGAAATCAGCAATGTGGTTCAGGAGGAGATGTCGTTCACAGATTTCATAGTGAAAAATGTCACACCCTACAACGACCATATTTATTGGTCAATTAGACTTACGCGAGCAATTTTTAAGAATGGCCATCAAAGGAACATTCTGGCAAAATTTTACAGCAATCGGCCTTCTGATTCCAAAGAAGAAGTTTCAACTTCTTGACGACGGACAGCGCACACCACACGGCGAACGACGGGGTTATGGTGATCGAAATAGCTCTCCTTGGGCACGGTGTGACCAGAAGAGCTAAAAAATGGAAATAAGAAACAAACAAAAACATCAAACTTATGTTATAGTCGCGAAAGGAACATGGCTTTGCCAAATATTCTTACACATACAAATACAGCCGCATAACCTGATCATTGTCTATTATCCAAGATTAATGAGCTTAACAATTGTACAGTACATTAAAAAACGATGACATTGTCGTCATTTTTTATTCACCCACAAAAAAGTCAGACTTTATATATAAACACCACATTTTAGCTTACAAGGCCAGTTACAACAGTGTCATATTTTGAATATTTGAATAGGAGGACGAATTCACGTTCTCGGACATCAAGGATGCCCCACACACGTTCGATTGGGTTTTCATCTGGCTTTATTGAAAGCATTTATAAATATATTTTTATCTTGTGATACTTTGTCACTAATTTTACCACTCATTACTGAAGACTGTGCAACCTAATCATTGTTAATTGCATTATGTGAAATAGTTTTATTATTTTCAAGTACTTTGCCGCCGTCATAGTGTGGTTGGTAGAATCGGACTATTTTTCAAAAGGTCCAGGGTTCGATCCCCGACAGCGACACTCATTCTTTCCGACTATTTGTCTGCCACCAATGGGTTGATAATCGTAAACCAAATGCGGACAGCAGCTTTTGACTAAGAAAATTTGTTATGGTAGTACTTTTGGAATCAAGTGCATTAGTTTATTGATTTTGAGATTTTTATTCGCATACTCAGTTTTCCTTTCATTATTCAATATCTAAAATCCGAATTCTTTCTGCTTAAATTACAACATTGACTGAAATTGTGGTGTAAACATGGTGCTTGCAATATATTTGTAAACTACCTAATATCATCGCTAAGATTTGCACGGCTTGATCAAATGTGTCTGTCTCACAGCAATGGAAACTGAAAAGAAATGAATTATCTAAAGGATTTTTAAAGTCTGTAGGAGTCTTAAAGAGGACGAAAACAATATTAGAATTTTAAAAAAGTACAAACACTCAAAAACGATAATTTCATCAAAACCGCAAGTATTACCAATAATCATCGCTCATTTAGAAAGTCAGACATAATAATTTATAATTTTCCAATCAACTGACGGATTCCCTGACAAGCCATATTCAAGTTTCTGTGAAAGATGGCGGTATTCTGTTTTCGGAAAACACATAAAAATACATCATTGGTGACGTATATTATTGTCAAATTTTGACGGCGAAGCAGCTGCTACCTGAGTCATAAAGAACAAAGTTTTAAATAGTTTTGATAGAGTGTTAACAGAGTTAAAGATAGATGGAGCGTTTTGAATTTTAGATCAAATTTCACAAATCAATGCAACAACCCTATGTTGTTGGGGGCCGTTTTACAAAGCTTCTTACGAATAAGTCAATCGTAAGTCAAAATCACAAATCGTGCCTAGTAATTTCATTCATTGATAGATTCTGCCTTGCAATATCTCATTGGAATCGTCCATAGAAGACGATTCCAATGAGATGATGCATGGCAGGATTACAGATTTAGTTACTTCTTTAGAAGCAACCTTAAATTTTGATTTACGCAAAAAATGATCGTAAGATGTTTAGTAAAACGGGCCCTTGGTTCTTAATGGAATCGGCTCGTCGAGACGATTCAAATGAGTACCAACAACCAAGGGTTTCGTTGGGAAGTAAATATTTAAGTCTGGTTCCATCCCCTCTCATCTGTACCTCTGGCATTAAGGCAATACCGACAAAAACCTGATACAAAATAAAAGATGCATACCGTCGAAGAAAATAAGATCTTAAAATAGCAACAAACGATGTCTTTATGCAAAATAATTGTCGACCCATGATAAGTATTAAATACGTGAGGTCGTCTCCACCAAGTTTTCAGAGACACAAATACAAATGCGACAAGTCTCTAAAACAGGTACCATCTCTGAGGTACAGATAAGAGTGGGGGTATATCATTCAAAAACCTATATTTCTCAATGAAATCGGAATTGTCATGACGTGATGATTCCATTGAGTACTCACAATACATTTATTTCTTTGAATGGGTTTTACGCCGCTTTCAACAATTTCTCAGTTATATCGCGGCGGCCGGAGCACCTATCAATGGATTCCTGGTATTTCTTTCACCTGTACTACCATTACACCCTTTCCTAGCCTCCGACTGCTATCTCACATAGGTTTACGACTATCTACCCATTGGTGAGAGACAAACTTCGGAAAGGATGGTTGCCGCCACCGGGGATCGAACCCACGACTTCCAGATTGGAAGTCTTATGCCTAACCAACTGCGCTATGGTGGCGGCTCCCAATATACAGGATTTGTACAAGTATTGTTGAAATGTTTTAACTTGAAATCCGAAATATCACCTTTATCTGTTGCTCTGCATCTAAAAAAATCTAGAAATAATCACTTGAAAGAAATATATATGGTCAAACACAAGGCAGACGGAGGTCACATTTCGTAAATTATTGTATAGGAAAGTACTCTGCGCTATTAATGAATTGGCAGGGCGGAACTACGCCGTGACGTAATTTGGCGAGTTTACTCGTAATGTTTTGGCTTCATTGAAAAGATTGTCGGCAATAATCGTGAACGTGTGGAAATAACCCAAAAGGATTCACGTGCTTAGAAAGAGTGAACACATTTCGTCGTTGGGTTACCAAAGCCTCGTAACTGCAGTTGGGGTTTGTTTACCAACCAACGGTCTCAAGATCATTATGTTGACTATCTTTAGAGGTTAATGATGATAATTAAAAGCTGATTTACCTTAACCTTAAGCGCATCGAACCGTTATTTAGGCCCCGCCCTGCCAGGGAAAAATCGTGGATTATAGAATATCCATGCTTAATTAAGAAACGTGTATATAGGCGAAAACTTTCGCCGTAGTCAGCATGCACAGCCCGTGTAGTTTGACCAGAATCGATGTTTGTCCTTCTTCTCAAATATTCCCTTTTCGCTAGACGATACACATGTTAGAAAATGTATTTTCAGTCAACTCAAAGCATGTAACTCCATCGGTTTTATACAGACAGATGGAACAAATCTATAACATAAATGTATAATATGAGTCATGCATTAAATTGGCTTTCATTAAATAAGTAGAATATTTACGTAAGAAACTATTTGTTATTATGTTGAAGATTTCTGGTGCCTTGCTCTCATTCCGTGTTTATATTATTAAATCTTTTATATCAGAAGACATGCTTTTAGAAGACCCAGTGAAAATAACAATTGACATTTCAAAGTGAGTGTACATTAAGAAAACACTATACTGTTTAGAAGACGTAGCATATAGGCCACCAACATTTACAAAGGAAACATTTTTTGTCGGCGATCCGGGTTAGTTGATCGTCATATTAAAATGTCCTCAAGGCGAGTTCATTGCATATACAAATGTTCCGGGGTACTTAATTAAGATTAACTACAATAATTATATCATAAAGATCTTTACTTTCGATTGTCATGTGTAAGCCTAATTTAAATGCACCTTTAGCTTACAAAACCGGTACAGCGACCGTAAAATCAACGTTTCCTCAAAATTGCGCAGGGTGCCATTGTTTAAGTCTGTGTTATAATTACAATCTTCATGCGACTCTGCATGTACAAGGACTTGCGTATTCGGTCGGGGAAAGTTGTATATAATGCAAGGCTGTATGGTGGCCGTTGTTCGTAGACTGCTAAAGAAACACAATATCTAGCAGTCGAAAAACCTCGGCTATTCTACCGTGTACAATTCGGGAAAAAAACATGGACTGCAATGAAAAAGCATCATTCCGCATTTGGGTTACATGATGACAAAAGCATTTCCGTGCCCGATAAAGATGACTGTGTGTCAAACAAAATCAACGAAAGATTTCAACTAAGTAAATCATTATTTGATATTATCCATGATTAATGCCCTGGCAGGGCGGAGCCTAAGTAACGGGTCGTTGCACTTAAGGTTAAGGGAAATCAGCTTTTATCTAAAATAACCTTCTTCTAAAGAGAGTCGACATAAATAACTCGAGACCTTAAATCGTAGATTTGTAACCAAATCCTCGTAACTTCAGCTTAATCAAGCTGAAGTTACGAGCCCTTGGTAACCAAACGATGAAATGTATTCACTCTCTCACGTGAATGTTTTAGGTTTTAGGATACAGTTATTTGCACGCGTTAACGATGATTACCGACTAAAATTTGAAAGAGTGTGTGTGTATTTCCGTTTATTTATCGTCGCTACCGTAGCACATGCCCATACGAGCAACGCCCCCAGAAGACAGTTAGTTGTTACGGGGGATAGTGCAAGGATACATGACGAAACTACTGCTGAGATCCGCCATGGTTCTTTAACGTGTTCGGTGTAAAGCACCGTCGCACGGGGCCTCGGTTTAACGTCTCATCCGAAAGACAATTAGTTTTTGTTAGTGTACCAGCCCGGGAATCGAACCCACGCGGTCGAACTTCAATGGTTTTGAAGTCCGGTGCTCTACCAACTGAGCTAATCGGACTGGTAATTTGAAAGAACCAAAACTATTGAAATGTAAACTCGCCAAATTACGTCACGGTTAAGCCCCGTCCTGCCAGTTCATCAATTACGCAGAATATAATATACATTTTTATTAATACTTATACTTAAGTTTCACTGCGTGTTGTCTTTTAAATACTGCGTGTTGTCTTTTAATTACTGATATGCTTTAAGGTAGCAATGATAACATGGCGTCATTTTTTTCCGCCCGATAAATTTTTTTCTTGGTCACATATGTTGTAGATTAACATTGTCTAGTAATTATTTCAAAATTTGAAGGTACCTTTCCACGCTCGTTTTCATTCTAGAGTTATCTGCCCTTGAGTGGTATAGGCCATTTTTCAGTAGAACGGTTATATTCATTTTAGGTCTTGTATAAACCCTATTCTAAGTTATAGCTATAAAACAAATACATTTTGATAGACCTTATACATGTACACAATGGCTATTGACAAGAAAATTTCTCTTTGATCAATTGCATTTGCACACTTTGCTTTCAAAAGTTAAAAATGCACTAATTTTTGTAATTTTACTAGGTAAACATGCAACAAAAACCCATCTTTTGAAGAAATTACCCAATGAATTTTTCTTATTTTCCGATATGTGTATAATCCATATTTTTCCTTTATTTGGTAAAAAAATTCAGCATACCTTTCCATACAAATAAGAACGTTTTTCGTTATTTTTCAGTATTCCCCCCTAATCGAATGGCGGTTTTAATGCATTTTTATTGTTAAATTTAATGATCCAGTCCTTCAATTAATATCAAATGTTGAAAAGAAGCTAAATTATGAAGTTTTACTATCCTTATTCTATGTTATTTCCAGAAGTAGAATCTTACGAAAACCGGTCTTTTTAAACAACGCGCAAAAAGAGCCGTAAACTAAACGAAAACCCGCTTCCGGTTTATATAGTCGGAAGGCCGCTGTCCATTGCCACCTCAAATACCTCTATAAACAACCGAAAAGCTAATAAGAAACGTGTCTCTTCTTATGCGTATTGGCCAAAGTACTATTAGAAGCAAAATAACAACAAAAAAGAGGCCAAAACTTACCAAACATACATCTGAGGTACTTTCCGGTTTACCCAAAAAATTCGAGATGCGCAATTTATTGACAAATGTCATGGTCTTCACGGAGAAGAAGGCTCGATCTCTTTACTACTTATTTTCAGCAATAAATCTTTAATGAAATTCAGGAAACTTTTCCATTTAAAACAAAGCTCGGGATGTTAACCTTGTCTAAATCTAATTCTACGAATGTACCTTCAATCCAAAAAGTTAGATTATATTTGAAACATCATTTATCATATATTTTGTAAGGCGCGCAACTCCACTTTGTAAATTGAGTAGTATATTAAGTTTTTACCAACTACGTAACTATATTTCAAAGAAGAGATTCTGAAAATTAGATATTTTCTCAGATCAAGTAAATGTAGAAAAAAACGTTTGCTAAGATAAATTGCTCGCATCTAACTTTTTTTTCTTCATAAACGGAACTTTTCACTTCCAGAGAAGGGATAATCGTCTTAATAGACATAATCTACTGACTTTTAACTTGTTTGTTCTTAAAATGCTGTTTCTCGGATATTTGTCGAAACACCTCTGTCTCTCTAGTATCTTGTTTATTTATATTTTTTTAGCTCGGATACTTTCTAAGAAATCTAAGGTATACTGGTAGAGCCTCTAGGGCGTCGTGGTCTTTGTGATCGTGGACAAATTGTGGCATTTTGTGATATATCTGGTATGCTAAAAGCATTGGCTTCAAACCTGCGATATAATTATTTTTCTATATTGTAAAAACAACCACTATAATATCAATGCGGAATAACTCTGCTTTACCAGTTACCAAAATTGGGTAATATGTTTAGCGTACAAAAATTAATCGAATCAATATGTGGATAAAAATCAGTGTGTTTGGTACTGAGAGAGCGAAGGTGTATCTTTGTTGAATGGGTTTAGGGGGGCATGGGACAGATCGGACCTATTTATCAAATTATTTTCAGTGGCTATTTGTATTAGGTGTTATTGTTTTAAAGAAAAGTAATATGAACAAGAATTAAAGCACTAAAAGTGCTGATGATGAACGTCCCTGTTCGCATAGTAAGGTGACAGAGATAGTCGAAAAACTGCTCAATATATACATTATATGGAAATATGTCCAAACGATAATACCAAGGTATTCCAACCAATCAAATTTCTCTTGCGTTGCAAGTTAAGAGCCACCCAAGTATCATTTCTTTAAAATGTTGATTGAATTTTTTTCTTCTTTTTTTTTTTTTTTTTTTTGAAACAAACTCTGCTCATAAATGGGGGATTTTCATTAGAATAATATATATCCTTAAAGTGTTCCTTGGGATAATTCTTGTGAGATTTTGTTGACATCCATGCATGCTTTAGCTTGTAAGAAAAGGATCTCACCAATGAACTATATGAAATTTTCATCCGCTCATAAAAAGCATGAATGGTATGTAATCATACTAATATTTTGCAGACTAATGCAGTGTTCAGAAATTTCTTTTTTTCGTAAATAGATTCAAAGTAAAGACGAAATGAATTATTTTCTATTGGATAATTTCATTGCTAACATTCTTTACCTATTCGATTTAAAGTGTTTTTTTTTTTTTTTTTTTTTCATTTTAAGCAGTCACTCGGGACTTTCGACAATTGACGCTCATTTAACCGTGATGCAATTGCATGCTGTTTATAGACATGGCATCACGTATTTTGTAATTTGAAAATCCTCTTCAATAAAGATCGTGACGAATTCGTCGTTTTATTATTTGCGAATCATCTTCGGTAAAAATTGTAACGCATTCGTTGTTTTACGGATGTCACTAGACTGGTTACCGTATGTATTGGTACTACATGTAAAAGTATTTACTATAAACACATATTTCCGGCAAATATCTACACATGGCGATATCGATGGATTTAATTAAAAACATAGTATGTGTCTATACAGTGTATAGACACTATTTTTGCTCTAAACCCTCGATATGCTTACGCGGATCACACAAACGCCCGATTTAATTTTGCTTCTTCATTTGAATTTCTAAATGTAATATCACGCCATTAACGCAATAAGCAGCGATTTTTGGAAAGAAGTCTAGGGAAATACTAAATTGAATCTTAACGGGCACCACTTTAGTTCGAAGGTACTAAGAACCTACTGGGTGTTCCTTACATAGTTACACTGGTGAACATTTTCGTTCACCAAAAACAAATCGACAAACACTTAATATGCATGTTTGTATAATTTCAATATTTTGCATGTGACTTACAAGATATACATTTTATTGACCATCACAATTTTGCAATGGACCAGTTAGAAAGCATAGACAAACGTATAAACCAGCGATATATACAGATTTAGGCCATCGTGCATCTAAACGGTCCCCATTAGCTAAATTTTGTTTTCCCTTTACAAAAACTTTAAATTACCAGTCTTGTGTTAATTGCAAAATAATAAGGTTCGCAAAACACTTTCTCCACCAAAAACAACCACACTAATGCCAAATTAATTAAATTGTTACGTTAATAACATGTTTCATTTATTTACATTTCTTAGTAATCGCTGCATAGAAATGTCTTTTTCCTTTAAAATAACTTAGATAACCATTACCGTAGAAATATGTTGGTTCAACATGGGACTTGATACGATTGTTTCTGATGCCAATTTAAAGATGTTTTTGAAAGAAAATATGATTTGTAAATATCAAGGACGCTTTTGTAGCCAACGATTATAAAACAATTACTGTTCAAATATTTTGTTTAGTATTTGAGATACCTTTCTAAATGCAAATTCGCAAATTAAACATATAAGACGAAAAGCCATTTAAATATGTCTGGGACGAACCAAAGATCCACGCCATAGGAGATTTAAATCAAATAATATGAATTTAGTACCATGGAAAAATGCCTATGATTCCATAAGTTACGATTTAAAATGTAATTCTACATACCCTTACATTAAAGTTGATACAGTAATTTAGACTTTTATGAGTTTAATGCCATAACATGCTCTTTGTTTCAATTATTTGTCTCTTCCTTTAACATGTTGAGCACTCTATTTTATAGAATACTTCTCGTATACCGAAGAAATATATTTTAAGAAATCTACGTGACACCTTTGAGTCTATTGTCATTAGTCATCTTTGGAACTTTTTTTTCATTTATGTTTCTGCATTTTCATTCACAATGACAAATGTAGAAATACACCATACGGAAGCATGTGGAGTCCGTGTTCGAGAAGTAAAGCGCGGGCGTCCATTATCTAGATGTCTTTTGATCGATTCCCAGAAACTATCGATCTTGACCCGTTTTTTCGGCGCTAATATTTGTTCTTGCCAAGAAATCAGAATCGAAAAAGGTTAATCTTAATTATAAGAACTTTCATCGCGATCGATTGAAAGTAAGACTAATAAAAATACTTATAAAATTACTTTGATAGAGCTTGACCCACAAAGACTTAGTTATTGTGCCTTTCAACACAAGCGCAGTAAACTCCAGTGCTAATTTGCTGTTGTTGTTGTTGTGTTTGTTGCTGAAATAGATTAGATTAGAAGTGCAACGTCATTTATAATCTTGTCTAATTAAAAAAAAAGAATAATAATATATACATTTATATATACGCGTGTATGTGGCTAGAAAATGATTTCGTTCTGACCTCCGAATGAAAAAAACAAGATACATACTCCAAAATGCCAGAGATTATTTAATTCAATTATTTAATTATTACAAAGATATTGGAAAATTAAATTAACATGGCTTTAAAACGAAGTTTTGCAAAATTCTATTTGTGCGCAGGCAAATTTCGCTAAAGCATGATTCATGGTATTTAAAATCCAACTTTTTCATATGATAACAGCACTTAAGCATTTTTATCATACAAAAAATATTAAGTTATCATAACCAGGAAACATTACAAAATGCCTTTACAAAAAATGGAAAGATAAAGACATAGTCAACAAAAGGATTTTAGTTATTTGCATTAAAAGGCAGAATAAGAAACCATCAATTTGTACGCCATAAAAACGTCTGTGCAGACTGATTTAAAGTAGATGTTATATTTATTAAGGTATGAAAGATGTGAAAATCTGAAAATTATTAATAAATAATACACCTTCTATTATGCAGGAAACCATTAAACGTAACATCATTTGTCTGCGTTATCTCAAAGCCCATAATACTGCTGAATTAGGGTGAGTTTGGATTTTAACGTATATATGCAAATTGTCACGTAAAGAAGGGACATTTTGGAAGATGATATCTGAATTTTTCACACAGCTACCGTTGTTTTCTATAACATACAGCGATCAGAGATATCCTTCTCTAACACATGCGTATGATCACATTCTCAATGCCGTCACCATGACGTCATCTTAAGAAGGTAATCGCGGTATTCTATCATCTGGGCGTACAAAAAAATGGTTTTAGCGTACAAAAATGATGTTTTTGTAAGAAAAAGAATATTTTAATCGATTTTGTTTGAGACAAGCCAATTTTGACCTCATTTGGAATACAGTGGTTATTAAGCTCGCCAAGGCTCAGCTCACTCAATTATATTTCTATTCTAGACACTGTAATGTCAGCTTGTCTCGAAAAATGTTTGAGCTGTAACACACTGTAACCCACAGTATGTTTGAGCTTGGACTTGATTTTAGTTTAATTTAGAAACTCTTCAAATTGTTAGAAAATACATAGTTTCAATGAGAAACTCTTAAAGGTGTTAGGATGAACGCGTTTCTTCGTAAATTTTACACCAATTCTTTACTCTATTTAATAGGCTAGTTTTCAAAACTTTTAATATACTCCTGAATTTCGAAACTCTTTCATTGCAACCAGATTACATTATTATATTTTGATCGAATAGTTGAACAAACAAACTTTTATACATATTATGTAAACGAATATTGTTATTAATGTCGTACAAGATCCAGATTAAGAAGAGAGTCATTCTTGTTATTCTGAGAAAAATGTGGAAGTAACTAATTCAAAAATAAAGATAAATAAAGAGATAAATAAATAGGATATCTCCGAAGTTAGTTAATTCATATTTTCGCAAGCCAAAAGTTTAAGCACCGACCCATCCTTGTTCAATACGTTTATAAAACAAATGAGTTAAACTGTACTTTGTTCCATAAGTATAGTTCTAGCCACACGTCAATACTAACTTTCGAAAGCCAATTGTTATATCCTCCCTTGTTCTATACGTTTGCAAGCCATAGGCTCTATACCCACTTGTTTCCGTACTTTTGTAAGGTGAACAGTATAGCTAAAATCTATGGCTTGCGATGACGTCTCCTTTACAGTACTTCTATAATCGGCTTACGATGAAAACGTAGAGTCTACAGTGAAATAAAACATTCTTACAGACAGAAGTAGGGCAAAGTCCTACTTATCATAATCGAAGTGGAAAATAAGACAATTGTTTGGCAGCTCGGGGAAAGAAAACTCAAATTATTGGATAAACTCGGCTTCGTATTTCACGAACAATTCCATTGACAAACCAAGTGAGAATTGCGTACTTGATTCTACCTGGGGCGTGAATTCTGACATAAGTATCCCATTTGACATAACTGACTCTAATTAGGAATGTTCTTTCTGGCAGGTTGTTCTGTTCTGACCTTTACTGATGATGTCATTTCTGATGTAACACGAATTATCTTGTTTACGGTTAATAGGAATCCCAATAAACCAAAACAAGTGCATATTCCGGTAATCTCGGATATTTGTAACCTAGTCTTTATAAGACCAAACGATTATATGATTTTCTAAGTTTTTTTTCTAGATTTCTAAAGCTTAGTCTGTTACTAAAGGAGGACTTATTTTACTGATTTTAAAAATTGGAAAAAAATACTGGGAAGAACATTAAGTTCGTTGTCTACTGCAATCGAGAACCTTCGGCGATTCTAAGAAATAGACCTCGGGAATAATGAGGACGCTGCCATGAAAGCGCGTCATTGCGCACGTGGGTGTAAATGACGTCACAATTATCAACTACCCTGCTAAGAATGACATTTTATAATTCAACAAAGTCAACAAACGAATAAAAGTGGATATATCATAATTTTAAAACAAAACGCAGTGTTTTACTGCGGTTTGTAATCAATTTATGATATACCCGAATGATGTCCACAGACGATCCGAAAACATTAACATTTTTTTCAAGCGTATTTATTAACCAAAGTACCGAATTACCTAAAAAATAAATCAAAATTGCCAAACTTACGTTCGAGAAACTTTCCAGTTTACGGAAATGTCCCAGCGATGTTCCGAATGTGCTCTGTACACCGTACACTCGTTGCTGGTCCTTATCTTTCACAAAATCATGGAAAAGGACTTGAGAGTGATCAAAAACCTTAATCAAACATAATTCCGAAAATTACTACTAATTCAATCGATTCATAAAAAGTTCTGAAGGTAGACTGCAAAGGAAATGAATTTCAAATATGGCTAGATGTGATGATTTGACTAAAACTTGATATAAACTGTACGCTGGTAGAATTCAAAAGGATACAGGGGCCTGTTTTACTAAACATTTACGATCATTTTTTGTGAAAGTCATAAATTTAATTTGCTTTTTCAGTAGTAACAAGATATGAAATTCTACCATGCATCATCTATTTGGAATCGTCTTTAAAGACGATTCCATTGAGATATTGCCAGAATGATGACTAACGAATGAAAGGACCCATTTTTATAAGATATTTTGACCTTTGGTACTCAAGGCATCATTTCGGGTACAATAGCACCGTTGAGAATTAACTAAGAATGTCAATATATTCAAGTCCTAATGATTCATAGATGTATAATACATGGACTTGAAATATAGTGGGACTAGATATCAAGATATCATCATCTTATGGGAGTCATATGTGCTAATATACCCAACAATGTGCTCAAAGCATCTATAAGAGCGGTATTGATAAATCTCTAAATCTCTTAGAACAGTCATCCGTTTTTCAGATAGACACTCGACGATAAATAGAAACGAGTGCTTTTATTATTTTCGACTTGGTAACTTCTTTCTTTGGTTTGGTTTGGTTTGCTACTTTTTTCAATAACTACACGCAAAGAAAATGAAAAAGCCTGACTGAAAGGATTTGTTTTTGTTGAAATTATTCGGTTTTGGATAATCTGTCAGTTATATCTCGGAGACTTCATTTTGTATTCCCCTCTTCAATGGCAGATCCTGGATTTCTATAAATGGGGTTCGAATATACTTATTCTGAGTTTTAAGGGACGCAGATATTGCGAGTCGGAGACAAACAAATAGGTCGACAGGACTTTCAAAACTATCTGATGTTCCTAGGACCCTCTTGAAATCAAATTCAGAAAAGAGTTGAAGACTGTTTCAAACAGTCTTCAATTCTCTTCTGACGTTGATATCCAAAGATATATATTTTTTCACAATTCGATTAAATTTCCCCATTACAGTGAAATAAATAAGTTTCAGAGGGAGAAAGTTTCAACCCATGAACCCCCTCTGGATCCGCCACTGCCCCTGAATATCATCAGTCCATATACAAAGCCTCCTTTCTTCAGAATCAACACCTCTCAGATATTGAGTATTTCGACCTAAAAACTTTGCCACTGGGAACTTTGAACTCTTAAGGAGAGGAAAAGGACGTAATACGATTAAGATTTTGCATGCATACACCTCGCAAGACATTATTGGTTGTAAGGCATGTACAAATTACATATTGCATTATCAAACAAACAAAGTATGCTTAAACTTCAAAAAGATTTAAGGCTGGCCGAAGCTGTTGTGCTTTGAAAATTGAAAGATGCCTTTACATGGAATAAATAAAAAAACGAAGAATTTCCTATTTGCATAAAATTTCTTCCATTCAGATATGTTTATATATCTTTGCAATATCAAGGAGAGAAAAAAAATCGGTGGATGCACTGGAAAAGATTGAAGGATGGAATATTTAGATAGCTGTTAAGTAAAATGCTGGCATTATGTGAATTAAAACTGACAGTAAGGTGCTTACCCTCGCTCCCTGACATAGATATAATTGAAGAGTTCAAAAAAACTGGAATAATGGCCAGAAGTATCATTATATATTTATAGGTTACAGTATTTGTTGGAAAACATTCAATAGAAATTGTGTCATTATTTTTGTTATTAGTCATTGCTTATCTATAGGCATTATTTGTTCTAATTTTCGTAGTTCGTTGGCATTTACATAATTTTCAGTATTATTTTGATGGATATGAAACCCCTGATGGATCGGGACATAATGTAACAAATTATAACGTGGTACCGGTATTTAAGAAGTGACTTTATCATGAAATGCACTACTTTTGTCCCCACTTTTGTTGGTTCGTTACTCACATTTAGCTGTATGAAAAGCCTTCTCATTCACAGGACTAATAAAATGAATTATCTATAACATTTTATTCATACATTCAGAAATATAACATATTTCAAAAAAAAAAAAAGAATACAGATTAATCACGGCATTGATCAGTAAGTTTACGAACTTTGCCATTTTAGATTCTGCATTTCTGAATGCCGAATTTTGCTCTATTTGGGGAGTCAAAATAAATTAATAAGATATTGCAGTTGCTTACCTAATGATATATCGACGGCAAACCTATGGTTCCATATGAGAAAAATTCTGAAGAAAGACATAGATCTAATGCATATGAGAAAATATCTGAAGAAAGACATATCTCTAAGCTAAGTACAGTAAGTTTTTTCTTGAAAAGTGCAAACAATTCTCAAAATATGTACATCTTTTCATGTAAACTCCTTTAATACTGACGAACGGTCCAGTTCTGGCAAAACCAATTACAGCAAAAGAGATCAAATGAGATAACGGGGAATTCCCCAATATTCGCCCGACCCTTTGCTTATATGCATTTGGTAATACTGTAGGTATACAAAACGAGAAAGTTGGTCAGCTTATCTGATGTTTCTATCAATTGAAAATGAATTGTATTTTAATTCTTCGTTGGAGTCCGGGAAAGATATGTGTATAGAAAGAAGAAACAATGTTTTCTTAGACTAAATTGTTGGATTTCAAATACACGACATATTTCCTTAAATCTATCCCCATGCTCTTGTCACTAGCAAGACCTTGCTTTAAGCTTTCTATAGAACGGTTAATCACATCGTGAAATTGACATCTCAAAACCAATAAAAAGCACTCGCTCAGCGCTTCATTCATCCAATCAAAACACTCACCCGTATTACTTAAAAACGCTTCAAAACTATTCCAAAATGTTTCGAAAAAGTTCAAGATGATATTATTTCAATCAAATCGCTTAAATAATTGCATGATTTTATTGGCTGGTATTTATTTTTTAAGAGTCTGATTTCCGCCTGAAGACACATAATCAGAAAAATAGGTTGAATGTATTAAATGGAGCTAAATACTTAATACTAATTTCGTCGAAATTATCTATTATGTTTTACTTCCCTTTAAAAATCATTCAAAACACGGTATCGTATTCGTTCAATTCATTTATCTTCCAAAACTGCCACTGATCGACTGAGGTAAATAGACGCATTAGAAATTTTATGAACATCTTTTTTTATTTTGTTTTTGATGAATTTACCTTTTTTACAATTACTTCAGCTCGGTTGGAAGGGTGTCATTCTTAGTATTTCTTACCCGTAGAACGTTGACGAACAACTTATTTCGTAATCTCAGAAATCAGTAAGACTACCCATGTTCTTATGACACCAGGTCATATACAACGTTTCAACAACATCGATATTCAGATAACGGGTTATTCACCACGACCTAAAGGATATTCATGAGATACAATAATTATATCATATCATGTCAATCAAGCTTACATTTAGCCAAATTATAGTTTTCTTGGGAAAACACGTAGCAGAACTTAATTTATTTAGTGGTGTCTATAGTCGAGATGTAGAGCGTCGGTCACTTGATCTAGAAGCCCAGTGTTCAATTCCCGAGAAGAAATCCACGACCTAAAAAGCATTTTTGTTTCTTTAACCCCTTGCTGTTTAATCCCTGATTTTAACGTGCCTGTGATTTTATGATTGAGAAAACATTGTGAAAAAAGAAGAAATTGCTTCTGATAAGCAATTTGTTCTTTTTCCACACTATTTTCTACCCTACTGAATGGTTATTTTTTAAATTAAATCCACTTTAAATTTTCGTCTGCATAACCTTTGAATTTGGACAGGTCCAAAATTTTGTAAATCAGGAAAGGGTTAAGATTGTGTTACCCCAATGTAAAAGTAAAATGTATAAGTCAATTGTACTAATCCTTCGTTAAAAACTAACGCATAAAAGTTCAATTGCGGGGCGAAAGCTTTTACTTTATATGGTCTCCAGAACAGCAAATGAGGATTGGTTTACTTTCTCGAGCGAAACTCTAGCGTAGACCTTCTGCTTTCAAATTAGCTGATTGTTGTTTTGAAGTTTTAGACACACAGACACATCCGTTGACGGTGGGACTCGAATCTGCTACCTTCAAGGGTCTCGAACGCGCTATGAAACTTTGATGCGTTGAGACCGGTCCGATATAAACATGTTCATTGCACTACATCTAGGTTTGGTACGTAACTGTGTTGTAAGTGCCTATATGTATATAGGCACTTACAACAGAGTTGCGTTAAGCCCTCGAAATATCACTGTCTTCCTAGAATATAAGCTCGCCAATCGATAATTTCGTCGGCACTGCAAACTCGAAATCTAACCTACGCGAAATTATCCCATACTTTATGGTTGTCATGTACCAACATGGTCATTTACAGTTGGTAAAATCTCGAAATTTACATTTTTCTCCATTGCAACCATTATTAATCGCTCTCTCAGCACCCCCATTTATTCATTCCTAACTTTCATTAAAAAAAAAAGAGAAAAAAAGGAAGAATTTTTTTAAAAAATCGCGAAATCGATCAAACAATCGAAAGTTCGTGCGATTCGATTAAATCTTTTCATAATTTAATTGGATGTTGTGGATATTAGAGTGTCGGATAGGTGCGTAAAGAAATACAATAAGGGAAGTTTGTTTATTTTTTATAAAGGGAGGTAATAAATATCGCTAATTTCGTCCAACTTGGACGAAATTGGTACAATTGAATAATCACCTTTTAATTTCACTCATACCTCGCTCCCACCCATTCCACGTGGTAATCATTTCAAAATCATTCACCTCGTCAATCTGTCAAACGATGTTGTTAACTGTATCTTTGTAACGTTGCGTTGGGAAAGTCTATGTTGTTCGGGAAAGAGTTAATCTCATGCCAAGTACACTAGGGTATAGGTTTGTTATTCTATCAGACGTTTTGTGGGTGAAAAAACTTCCTGGGAAAAATCCATAGAAAAACATTCTCCATATAATTGCTAATCCCATTCATAAGGTTTCTTTCATTTTCGCAGCAGACGATTCCTAGCATCCGCAGACGACTTTTCTAACCTTATCATGTTCTGTTATCTTTGATCTAAAAACGAGTGCATGTCCTTTTAACTCATTACTAAACGACGCTGGTACATATGATACTGCAAAACAAAAATATTTAAAAGTGTTAATACACCTATGCAATGTAAGACAATGATAATGTTGTGTTTTTTTCGAAAGATTTTGTCGAAGACGGCAAAACGGACGCGGGCCTTATTGATAGCAAGTGCATATGTGACCCGTCACGCGAAAAAGGAAATGTGAGAAGTGTCGACGCTGGTCAGACTGCGCTATCTTTCTAGTTTTCTAAATCTGTAATGAATTTTCTACCTTCCCATGTAATTATTTTCGAAATACGCCTGCTCGTTGACATATGCTGGGCCAAATCCTTATTTTCAAACATCAATTTTACGGAATTCCCAGAAACAAATGCTGGACATTTCTCTACGTTTTTGTCATCTTATCTGAAAAGGGTAAATGGTAGAGATTAACAAGAATAAAAAGGCAGCCCTGCGATCAGGATAAAAAACAGGGTTAACAGATTGCAAATTATACCTCGTTTTATGCGCAAAGCGTTGTATGATTTGCGAACATTTTGCACCGTTTTGTCATCCTGAACACAGGGCAGCTGTATTTTTCGATTTTGGCCTGGTTTAGCAGGCCATCGGAAACAACCCTGTATTTTAGAAATTGTCTAGGAAAAAGATAATTGAGTTAAAACCCGAACAACGTTTGTACTACGTAGCTTTTTTGTGCTCACGCGCGCGCAAAAAATAGGTCTAGCATACGTTATCAATTTTTCTGCGCCACGAAGTGTTCTGTGTGTTCAACGCAGTGCCTTAATATCACTACACTGTGCTAAAATCAAAGTACTGATAGTACTGAAGGCGAGGGAACTGAATCGACAGGGCCAACTCGAAACAGGTTGCAGACAATAAATCAACATGAGTATAATTTGATACATATCGTGGGTAAAAAATAAAAAAAATAATGGGGTATGAGTATAGGGTGGACCATATTGTGGGAAAGGGAGAATTTGACCCTATCAATTTCTTGTGTTCCCAAAGTAAAATTCAAACTTCTTTATGGAATTCAATTCAACGTAAAAGAAAGGGTCGACGAGCTTGTGTCCCTAGAAAAAAACAGCATTACTACGATTGTAAGACGGAATGATCGAATGGATACATTGACAGACTAGTAGCAAACCAATCAACTTTACTATAATTATAAAAACGCGAGATGCGCCTGTCTGCAAAGCGGTTTCGGGCGTAGTAATCTATACCTTGAGAATTAGTTTTTTGCGGACACAGCGCTATATAGTGAGCATACTGTTCGACATTTTTCCTTTGAATTGAGTTCGGAATGTGGCCTACGATCCCTATAGGTAAATGTCACCTTGCCTCTTTATAAACCAGACCTTCAGCGCTTTCAGCGCTTTGATTAAATATTCTTTTAAATGAAATTCAAATTTTAAGCAAAATGTCTTGAAATCTTACCAAAAAGCTCAGGAGGACTGAAGCAGATATCATAATAAAAGTAAATGTTCAAGCAGATTTAAAGAAGAATCTCATTGTGCTATTGGCCATCTTCAAGACTGTTTTTCACGTATAATTGGGTCGAAAAAGATTCAGGAATTTTCGAATCGAAAATTTTCAAAGCATGTCATATAATGTGATGCAGCTTTCCTGCTAAGTAAGACAACATTTGTTGCAAAAAGGAATCAACACAGAGTTTCTCTGGTTATTCCATGTTTCGTTTTTGCAGTGCACATGAAACCATACTTCAGAGATATGAAATTTAATCCACGTTCCCTACCCCAGCTGTTATAAACTACTCTCCTTTAGATAAAAATCTTAACTCTCTCACTTCAACCGTAATCTTGAAAAAATGATGATTCGGTGATTCCGACATAATAATTCGATGTGCCAGTGCGAAGAGATCTTAAGTGCCAATATATCATATTGGCACTTAAGACCTTTTAGCAACGGGACGTCGATATATATATTTCGTGGTTCAAATAAAAGGGAAATACTTTTGATTCCTGCGCATCGATCGATCGGGAGCATATTGTTTGTGTCCTGTCAATTTGTCTGTAAATTCTATTTGTCCCCTTACGTTAACATTGTCCGTAACTTTTGACTGGTAAGTGAGACAGACTTCACATTTCACATATTCATTGTTTGTTACAAGACCTCTCTGTAGGTTCCAAAATTGAGGTCATCAGTTAAGGTTAAGGTCATATTTAAAAGTAACTTAATTTCAACAAAAAACTTTAATAATTGCAATAACTTTTGACTGCTACTTTATAGAGATGTCTTATATTACATGTGTATGGCTTGTGGCCAGACCTCTCAGTTGGTACCAACTTAAAGATTATCTGTCAAGGTCAAAGTTTTCAAGGTCAATTATATGAGAATGGAACTTTAACATTGGCCATATTTTTTTACTGGGAAGTGGTAGAGACATCATTCAATATATGAATATTGCTGATGACAAGAGCGTAATGAATGTACCAACGCCAAGGTCATCATTCAAGGCCAAGGTCATCATGTCAAGGTTACTCAATTTCAATAAAAAAAATAGAACATTGGTCTTTGCTTTTGACTTATAAGTGATAGAGACTTTAAATTTCACACGTATTATGCTTGTGATAAGACCTTTCTGTAGTTATCAATTTCAAGGTCATTATTCAAAGTCAAATTTGTGTAAATTATTCAGCTTTGAAATTGGCCTTATCTTAGGTAGGATATTGGGTAGAAGCATCATATTTCAATATGTATTCTCGAGATAAGATCTTTACATTAATTTCATAGCATGGTCAACAGCAAAGGTCAAGGTCATATTGTCAAGGTCATCTGTCAATAAGTTTGCCAATAAGTATTTAAGTATAATACAGCACTGCATTCTCTGAGAAAACGAAATATGGAGAGTTTTCAGAGATATCCCCAAGATTCTCTCTTTAAATCTGTGATTAGTAAGTTTCGTACCGACAATATTTGAATTTGAAGTTACGATGTTTTGCTTACGAGCTACGTATGTACGAACACCACTGCTCTCGCGATTATTATCGCTTTGAGAACTAAGGTATAAGACCTAATCTGCTCCCTCATCTACAGATATGAACATCTCATTTTGTGGGTCACATAAATATCTGTTCACAGCTTCTCTCTTGCAAATGAGAAAGGGACTTAATTCCGAAACGCTAATTTTTCCGTGAATATTTTGAAAGAAAGCAGAAAAACAAAATCCCTGTTGACGTTGAAATTGCTCACCTGCTTTTAAGATCTCCTGAACGGAATCAGCAATATGATTATATTTTATAATTGATTGACCGGCGATCTGTTACTTTTTTACTAATAAGCTCTGGTCTATCAAATCAAAACTATGCGAAAAAATATACCAGGAAAATATTCATACTTTAGAAAGGACAGGTTAAAGTAATGTTTAAATTTTGCTTCTTGGATAAAGTTTTCAATGCAACTTTTTGGGATTCAATAAAAAACACCATCAAATAGGCGTCATTCTCTTTTAATAAAACTTTTTTTAAAAGTGGATAATACACCTAAATTATTAATGATACACAACGAAAGGATAAAAGAACCCCCTTCTCGCCCCATAAAACTGGTTCAAAAGCATGTTTGTGAAATGTCACTCGTTTGAGGAATATCAGATCTAGGTCAAAGTGGGCCTAACCCGTTTATTAACAGATGGATAAAAGGAAGGTTCCATAAAAAACGGATTTATCATAAGAACCTGTTTCCTCTCACAGACCGAGCTCACAAAAAAATGAAAATAACCTGGAATCAGCAATTACCTAACCATTTACCATGGGAAAATACCGCCAAATGTCTCAGGTATTAAACGCTTAATTCCATCTGGTCCCAGAGTTTATAACCCTTTATTGTAAAAACAAAGTGTGGATTTTGCCAGTACGATTATTTGGGTGTATTTTAGCTTTCCAAGAAAATGTTCCTTGCATATTATTGATAGGTTCACTTATTGAATAGTATTAATATGATATTTATAGTTTTGTCACTTAGCTCTCCTGTCTTCTATAACGAACATACATCAAAGATATAGAGGAAATTGAATGAGTGGTCACTGAATACCGAATGTATTAAACGAGTCATCTATAAACAGATAAAAACGAGGCTGTGTCGAGTTTTTATCTGATTTTGATGCCGAGTTTAATAAATTCGGTATTTTATGAGCAAACATTTGATATTCTATTTATAATACGACTTGAATTTTTGTAATAATTCGAGGAAATTTTTGATATTTATATTCTAAGTTATTCCGCGGAACATACATGTATAACGCCGTTTGCGAATTGACGTCATCAAAATCAAAATGACGTCATTTTCGCAACGAAAATATAACGTTCTTAGCTCATTTGCATAGTTATTCCATTAGTATTATAACACTCGTGTATTAAAAAATATTCAACGGCATTATTTCACTCCTGTGATGTAGTTCAGATTATAAAACTTTTTATTACAAGCGTGTAAGATCACATTCTAAATGACGTCATCACGACGTCATTAAACGCACATTTTCGCGGTAATTTTGTTAATTGAGTGTTCGAAAAAGGGTGTTTGTGCGGGAAAAAGGATCTTTTACTCGATCTCATTTGAGACAAGCTAATCTTAACTTCGTCTAGAATAGAAATATTAGATTCGCTTAAAATCATTTCTATTCTAGACTCAGTAAAGATTGGCTTGTATCACAAAAAATCTCATAACAGATTCTTTATATCTCAACTACTCTGTCCGAACTTACTGAGATGGGGGATTAACACACCGTTGCTGAGAGCCACTTTATCATCGACACCATACATTCAAACCTAAAGATTTCATGGTAGACGCACGAGTATTTGTTGTGAGCGACATTTAATTTTATTCAGACTTTGCATGGTGATGACATTTCGGCTTGCAATCAACGATAATCGATAATCTACAATCCGCAATACTAGTTTTTGTCTTTTTAGACATTTTTTCTTCGTTTGTTTTTTACCTTATAGGGAATTCATCCTACAATCCATCCCTTATAGGTACGACGTGCAAATTAACAAGTGTAATGTAGTAAACTACAGTTAATATTCTGTTGCTAAGCTAAATGAATCAAATGATTAGCCCTTTATGGAATATAAAAAGCGTGAATTAATATTCAGAGTAAATCTGAAGCTCAATTTATGCCAGCAATTTAAAAAAAAAACTGTTGACAAAATGGATATGAGTTGGGATAAAGGAAGGTTTTGCAAATTTGATTAGATGTCATCCGGTCAGAACCGCTTTAATTTCCGCACAATTAAATATCTAAGCCGTCTCCGACTTTGCGATAAGTTTCGGCTACATTGACGATTGTGCGTTCTTGAGCAGATGAGGCAATGTAATGTCTATCTTCATACGATTACCAACAGCTTATGATTACATTTTCTTTGCTCAACGACAACATTTGTCTTAAACAAACGAATATTCAAAAAGGGTAAAACAAATGTTTACATATTGTAATGGAAGACATGTTGCACCTTATTTTATCAATCTTGTCAGAGATAAATCATGGAACAAAAACAGATCGGGGTAAAAAAACACAAGAATATATTGAGTCATAATTCCCAGTAGAGCAATAGATCTTAACAGGCATTTAAAATGATTAATCTATACTGAATATATCATTCGAGATAATCTACATAATAATAAGTTCAAGGTCAATGGCGCCTCATTACGAGAAAGTAGTAACATTGGGCCAACTTATTTCTGGCCAGAACGAGTTCCTTTTTTGTAGTTTTCAGCAGGGCCACAATTAGAACCCAGCCCTGTGCTCCGGCCGTCAAGATGTTGCATACCGTTTTCAAATTATACCCGCTTTGCACGCAAGTGCCAGTGCATTTACGTCGGCTAGTAATCTCAAGGTCATAGCATCCCAACATCTAGTCTAATAAGAAACCATTTGGAAATACTTTAAGCTCCTCGTCGCAGGGTATATTTTTTCTCCGAAAGATAACCGCATCATGGTAAATGTGGAATAATCTAATTTTGATAGGCGAAAATTGGGAAAAAACTTAAAAACGGGAAAAAAAAACAAACAAACAAAAAAAAAACAACAGTTGTTAAATGGTCATCAAGCATTTCTTTTCGGAAAGGAAAATAATACTTGCAGGTCATTGAGCTCGAATGCATAATAAATATACATGTTTAAATTATGGATTTGAAGGTTCGTAAAGCCACATGTATGTAACATTCTAAAAATCTTGGCAATTAAGCGGTCGCTCTAAGGTTTGGTATTAGAGGAATCACGGGCGAAACTTATGAAGACCTTGATTTATGATAAGACGTATGCGATACTTTATGAGCGTCTGCTGCAAGGAGAGGTAATGAAAGGTAAATAAACAGAAGTAATTTTAAAAATCTGTAAAACATATTTCTTACAAATTTTGTTCCCTGTGATAATCCTATATAGACATTTCGGTGCCAATAAAGACCGATGTTAGTGTTACAGACCAAAATGAGCCGGTACGTAACATTTACAAGAATATTAAAAGTTCGCGAGACACAAACACGAGAGCCTAGGCAGTGGAATAAGATAATTCGTTTACCGCTTAAAGAGGAGGGCCTATTTTACTAAACATCTTACGATTATTTTTGGCGTAAGTCAAAAGTTAAAGTTGCTTCTACTGTAGTAACTAAATATGGAATTCTGCCATGCGTCATCTCATTGGAATCGTCTACTTGACGATGGTCGTCAGGTCGCTAGACCGTCAGGCCCCTAGGCCGACAACTTCACGCCGCTAGGCCGTCAGGCTGTCAACTTCAGAGCGATTATTCTTAAATTGTTTTCCTTTGCATGGGAAAATTTACACATTTAAACACACAATTACATAAATTTTCACGATGTTTAAGCACGGTCCAAGACGTCAACATATAGGTTTTTTGCAGCAATGATCAAATTTAAGAGTTCAGGGACGAAATACATCATATATAGTAGTTCAAGGGTCATGGTTACAGGTTAACTTAGTTTGAAACATCGTTTTTTCCATGTCTAAACGCAGTTCCTCTTCAGATGAAATTCTGCTCTTTGAGAGCAGTTCTTACATCTTGATTAAAGCCTTGTAATTTTGGTATCCGCGAACTTCGCCACAATTGTAATCGTATTTGAAAACAAACAAGTGTGTCGTTTCATTTGTGATTCCTTGATTTATTATTTAAATCCGAAACCCCTTAACTGCTTAACAGCATGCAAAGTAGCAACATCTGAATGATAGTGTTTATTATCTTATAACTATACAAATATCCGTATGATAACATCCCGTATGATATTTTTTATGATATCACATAGTTATTTTTAGAACATGATATAATGTGGTTATTTTTAGAAACTTGCATTTCAGATAGAAACACCGACGAAAACAAGACGAATATAGGTTATAAGATAAATATAATACATTCTTAGTGTATTGTATGAAAAAAATATCAAACTCGGTTGTGAGAATTAATAATTGTCTCGGCATAGCCTCGACAATTTTAAATTCTCCCAACCTCGTTAGATATTTTTTTTCATATAATACACTAAGAATGTATTATATATTTAGAAGATGTTTTTGGTAAACATGTATGAACATTATGTGTCGGGTCTTTTTCTGCGCGAAATTGACGATACTTGTCTATTAAAAACTAAATTGTGAATTATTTACGGCATTTGATTTATTTAGACTAGATGCATAATGTTCATTGTGCGCTTCTTTCTCCGACCGTGGCGTGCTAACTGCTAAGTCTCTCACAAACTATTCTAACTTGTCGGAGAACAATTGACCTGGCAATCTATTTGCCAGGAAATCGAAATGTCAGATTTCGAAGATACGAGCATTTGTTTAATGTCTCGTGGAATGCGAATGGGATATTATATATGTATAATGTTTGAAAAACTGATTAAAGTATTATCTTTAAGAATGAACTACATAAAGCCTAGTCCATCTTCTGATAGAATAACGATTAATGACTCGGAACTCAACGAGAAGATCTATTAGAAGAAAGAATTATTTACCTGTTGAATCGGTAGACGTGTAAATTGTTTTCTCCCCAATAACCTGTTACCTGCCAGCTGGCAATTCTGTTAATTACAGGTTAATTACAGGTACTATTAATACCTACCTAGAAGTGTCAAAGAAGCCATGGGAAGTGTCAAGGTAACATTTCCTCTTACATCCCTGAAATGTTACGATCGGGTTTCAGTTTACCATGAAATCTCTCTGGACTGCTCTTATAATTTATTTGTGGTTGATGAATCAGTTATCCATATCATATCAAGGAAATTTGTTTATTAATTTTTGATGTACTACATGTACATGTATAGATATTCAATTATCTTTTAAAATCATACTTAGGTAAAAGTAGCAATGGCCAAATGGGACCGTTTCTTTTCGCTCAATGATTTTATGTACACATATCCTGTAGATGTGCATATCTGCGTGTTTAGAATTAGGGTTCCTCTATACTCGAGTCATATCTGGTATAGACCACGATAGAGAAACAGAAACAAGGTGGGGCAGATTCAAACGTCTTAAGCTCATCTTCGAAAAGTCCTCATCTGCTCTCAAATGGCCCAGTGTAAAACGAAGGTACACGGGTACCGAACATTCGGAACATCTCTCGCCCATTTTCGTAAAACTGCAACAGACCTCGGATGTATGTAAGGCGGATGGGTATGTAACAAAATCGTGCATATTTTAGGCGGAAACAGTGTAAGAAAAATAAGCACTGTAGATTTATATCATTTACAGTAAATAACGGCTGAAAAATCTTAATGTTTGAGAATGACGAATCATTCTCAAAAAATAAGATTTTTCAGCCGTTATTTAAGAATCTAAAGATATTTGTATAATAATGCGATGGCTTCACGTCAGTGACTTAAACGAGTAGCGTTGACGACGTCGAATGTTTTCATTCACAGTTTCGATTTCTAACGCCATTTTAACTGACGTCATCGACTTTTTCCAAGGGTTTCACGTAATTTTTAAAATTAGTTCGTCTATGTATATCCGAGGTTGATCGTGAGATTTGCCGAGTGGTGTTCCGAATGGGGTAGCTACCTTATGGTTTCTTAACAGTTCACATCATGTTGTGGACAGCAAGTATCCCTGAAATATCCTTCCGTTTTCGGAATTCGAGCATGCAATGTTTGAACAAGTTTGACGGTATATTTCCAGGCACATTTTCATGCTACAATTATCTTCCCTTGGATATCAATTGTCAGTTTTCAGGACGATATTACACGTTTCTTAGCCCGGGGTCTTGTTTAAGATCAATGTCAGCTGAAAGCTACAAAACACATACCTTATTGTCTCACCTGAGCACATCGTGCTAAAGGAGAGCTTCGTCGACTGTCTAAAGACTTCTATTCCTCCTGAACTATCGGGGCCATTTCAATAAAATTTTGGTAGAATATTCCTTGGCTGACCGTCTTCAAAATTATAAGGGAAATTTTGATTGACCCTCAAATATGAGAATAACAGGGCGGAACTTGTCTTGACCTTGAATTTTTTGAACGTCTTCTCCTCAGCAAAAATGGGCAGATTTCACCCAAACTCAAGAGTTCTTGAGTGACCCTTTCCAAAGTATGTTAATGAAATTTTGATTGGCCCCAAAATAAGGGCGTAGCAGGACGGGGCTTAGTTTGACTAATTTTTCAATGGCTTATCCTCAGAAACCAATTGGCACATTTCAACCAAACAGAAATGTTCCTTGAGTGACCATTTTCAAAGATTGTTCGAAAAATTTTGATTGTCTTTCAAAATTTTGGCGTGGCAGGGCGGGCGGGGTGGAATTCTGCTGAACCATTAAAATTCAGGTGAGCGGTTTAGAGCCATCCTGGCCCTCTTATTGATAGACCTTTAACACATTCACCATGGGTGTTACCAATGACTTTTTTCTTTGGTCATATAGATTTTTTATGATTTGCTTTCAAAAGATAAAAATGCACTGATATCGTTATTTGAACACAAAAACCGTAGTTTCCCTTTATATGGTTAAGATCAAAAAGAAAAAAGAGAAAAACACACTCACATTTCAGTAATTACAGTTCAGTGTTACCACTGGAGCTGGCTATTAAGTATTTTGCCCTATAACACACTCCGGCGACGGTTGGGCTCGAACCACAGACCCCCGGGTCACATGGCGAGCGCTTTACTACTAGGTCACAGAGGCAGTCACATTCACTTATTATTAAATGCAGGGAGCTCATTCTCGATATTCAAAATTGAGTCCAAAAGTAAAATGGAAATAATTTCAAGGCCAAATGTACAGTATACAACATTGTGAAATTGACAAGGTTAATGGTTTTGGAACGGAAACGAATGAGTGAGCTTGAGTGATATTAGAGGGAGGTAATCCAATATCGCTAATTTTGTTCGGGATGAACAAAATTAGCGATATTCTCTACCTCCCTTTAATATTATATGCATACAAGTTATATTAATAACTTCCTTTTTCTTCAAAAACCAACAAGACGCTTGCAATTTCAATTATGTCAGCGAAATCGCGACTTTTTTCTATTTTATTTGAATGTCGTCGTTGATCTTTTTTTAAATCATTAATGACCGTTTTTGAATGGCTTGAGTGAGTGTTTTGAATGAATGAATGGAGAGCACTGATTGAGCGATTGAGAATGGTTTTGATTGAAATGAATGTCAATTTCACGATGTCACTAACTGTAAGATCCATTGATTCGTATAAAACTACTGCAAAATCATACACAATGATTTGCATCTACAACAGTTTGGCGCTAAACAACAGCAGTCGCATATTTCCACGGTGAAGCTGACATGAGGGTTTGACCACAAAAATGCCGATTCGGTGACATTTTTCATGGGAAGCCTTTGAGAACTGTCACTTCATTTCTCCGAGTCGGAAGACTGTAATTCTGATAAATGAACTTTAAGCAAAGGTCCCGAGATAGCTGGAAATTAAATGGAATTGTGTAATTTTAATTATAAGCCCGAGACAGCGCCAATGTCACGTACTGGGTGTCGCGTTACAGCAGGGCCTTACTCATACGCTTCCATCTGCCGCGAAAATACCAGACTCGGTCGGTTCCTTGAAGGTTCTGTAGCTTTCTCTTTAGTTTCCTCTCCCCCAAAATTAAAAAAATACACTTAATAGGTGGTCTGCTACAAAGGATTTTTAGGGGAACTCAGTAAAGTAATAGTGAGAAAAGAGGTCGGATTTTAACAAAATATTTGTCCAACAGAAGTCATTCAAAACACGTTTAGAAAGATGTGTAAAAAAATGATAAATTTTTAGTTTGCTTGACGTGGACAGAGAGATTCTGGTTATATTCAGTTAGCAATAAATCTCGATCATGGTCGCCATGAAAAGGGGAAGTAATTCGAAGGACGATATGTAACATTTACATCACTCCCCCCCCCCCCCCCTCCCCAAATGTTACACTTGTGTTGTTGTTTTATTTTTGTGGAGTTATTTTTGCTGTTGTTGTTTATGTTTTTTGGTGTTTTTTTTTCAATTTTTATTCGCTAAAATGTCTATTTTGCATTGTTTCGGGCGGCAAGTAGAGTACCAATACAGTTAACAACATCATGAAATTGACATTCATCTCGATCAAAACCATTCCAAATCACTCGATAAGCGTTCCATTTATTCGTTCCAATCACTCACTCAAACCATTCAAGAACGCTCCAAACCCACTGAAAAAGATATAATCTACAAGTTCATTCTAAATAGATAAGGCTAGAAAAAAATGCGATTCTACTGACATAATTGATATTTTATGCGTCTGATTGGTCTTTTAAGATATAAGGAACACTTTATAGAACTTGCATGCATATTTTATTAAAGGGAGGTAATTCATATCACAAATTTTGTTCATCTTGAACAAAATTAGTGGTATTGGATTACCTCCCATTTAATTCACTCAAAACTCGCTCCACACACTCATTCAATTTCGTTCCAAAATCATTCCAAAATCATTCGCCTTGTCAATTTCACGATGTTGTTAACTGTATGATTGATACCTTGGAATCTGCTTCCTGTAGAATACATCAAATCACTAATCGAACGGACTATCCAGACCGATAGCCGCTCCTGAGACGATTATTACATGCAAGAACACAAACCTCTGCTGATCAACGAAAAGAACTTGAAGTACTTATACGTTTACGGTAGTATTCGAGTGGTGTTCCGATCCAATCGGAACACCACTCGAATTTTTCGTAAACTTGAGAGTCTTTTCCGAAGCATCACCGAGGTTTCCTGATTGGTTCGGATTGTCATTAATGATTTAAGTTTAGAGACATTTTTTCATGCTTTTACGAAGGCTAAGGATGATGGTATAAAATATTTGATGAACAGGTTGTATTACGTCTGCACAAACACTGATATGTCATATGAAGCTTGTTTATGAATTTCCAGGTAAATAGGTCACATTTTGACCTGAATATTGAAATTCTGATGATCAACAGCTGATCGTATTTGGGCCATAAAATGATGGATTCTATTGTCTGGGTCAAACTATACTTCATTACTCTTACAAGGAGTGAAAATGAAAGGCCATGTGTTTTCCATTACAAATTTAGTTTTAAACATTAACCTGTTTGATCTATTCTTTTTTTCTGTACGGAATATTTTTATGATTTCAATGAGAGCACTCCCTAAACACTGGTTTACAGGAGCGGCATAATGCACATCAAGTTTCTAGAAAATATCTTCAATAAGAAGAAAGATATGGCAAACGTTTAAGTATAAAACGCCAGTCATCGTCAACGAACGCGCCATAGCCAAAAACATACAAATGACGGCAAGGTGATAGCAATTGCCCAAACTTTTTGTCCCGAGCAAGTATATCGACAAAATATGGAAAACACTTTATTTGAATTTAAGTCTAGGGAAACAAACATATTTTTCGCGTTTCATCCCTAACAAAAGTTGAGTAGTATACATGCACTTGATATGTGACCCGTCGTGCAAAAACGGAACCCTCCACGTAGTGCGAAAAGTGCAAACTATATTTAAACTATTTTTTCTGATTCTAGACTGATGATAATTCTAGATTTTCAGTTAAAGTCACCATGAAATTGATACTCATTCCGATCAAAATCGTTCTTATTCATTCACTCAGCGCTCACTCATTCATTCAAAACACTCACTCAATTCGATCAAAAACGCTCCGAAATCATTTGAAAGAATTTCGAAACCGTTCAAGACGATCAACATTTATTTCAATTAGATCAAATAATTCTACAATTTTTTGCTGGTGTTGATTTTCAGCTGTCTGGCAGGTCCGCGCAGACAAACAAACAACAGAGTGCGTATATCATTTTAAAGGGGGGGGGGTAATCAATATCACTATTTTCGTTCATCTTGAACAAAATTAGCTATATTGGATAAGCTCGCTTCAATTTCACTCAAAACTCGCTCCATATACTCGTTCAATTTCATTCCAAAATTATTTACCTTGTAAATTTCACGATGTTGCTAATGAACTTTCATATATAAGAAGTTTTGAAATGGAACAAACGGATCGCATATACTGTTAAAATAAACAAACAATTCAATTGTAAATATTCGTTCTCTTTAGCTTTTCCTCATTGAATTATCCTTGGTATAGTGGAACAATCCTTTAAATGGCAATATATGATAAGTATTTCCGTAAAATAGCAGTAAAAAAAGAGTTATTTATGAATTTAAAAACAAATCTTGAGTGAATCAACGTCTAATAAACAATACCGTGCGAATACAGACACCATTCATTTCGCAAAGATTGACTTGAGATATATTGGAACAGATTATGTCTTTTGTCGCAGTTAAAAAAAGAGGATGTTAGTTTGTTGCAGTGTAAAGTCTATTTATCTAGACTGAATATCAAACACTTATTTTTCAAATGAAGTGAAAAAATATAGCTTTTGTTTTTTTCACGAAAGGAAAGACTCGTCGATCTTATGCGAAAAACAAACGAATATTCTATTTCGTTAATGCAATTAAAATGAGGCGAAATATGAAATTATGGGACTAATCTAAGGCGCGTCAATTTGTACGTTATTACTTGGCAACCGTATGACAACATGGGTTTAATGGGTCCCACTTAGAAAAGGCAAATTTGGAAGAGGTTAAGGAGGATTTATTCTTTTTTATGATTTTACTTGTTTTAATTGCTGAATGATACCAATATTTCACACAATACTCTTCTGGGAAAACTTAAAAAAAGATACTTTCCACATAATAGCAATTGCTTGATTCCTTCTTTCTTTTGCATAAAACTATGACGCTTAAACATTATGAGGTAAATAGTACCTAAGTCCTGATTTTATCAAGGACTCAACTCAAAAACATATTAGTTAAATTTTGGAGTGCAATAAAACTTGTAATCCGAGCCCCACACTTATAGCTGCTTAATCAACACTTAAAAAACACTTGTAGTAACGTCTAGATCACCACAATTGTCTCCCGTAGTAAGTACGGGATTATCCACTCTTTACATCATAAACCTTTTACAATAATGCAATTTTGAAGGACAAAATGTTACTTTAAAGCATATGAGAGAAATGTCTTACAATTTCATATGTGCCTAAAGCCCAGTCAATGGACGGTTTCTATAGTCAAACTGACATTAACATTTTTTGAGCATCTGCGTGATATTGCCAAAAAATTGATATCAGCGCAGTACAAATACGTATATACTCTAACCAGCATGTATCAAAGTCACTTCAGACAGTTGTCGAAAATTCTTGTTTGGTTTTTGAGGGTTTAGGCTGCTAAGTGATTGTTGTTTTCTATACGTAAGATTTATTTTTTTTTTTTGGAACGTCACAGGCTTATTTTTAAAAGATTGAAAGAAATTATCAGATGGAAGTTAAAAAAAGAGTGTCAAATGTAAATCTAAAATCAGATAATACTGTGCTTACGCAAAGACTAATTTTGATATTAACATGCGACGAACTGGTACAATGTACCTTAATCTTTGGGATGCTTTTTTGTTTTATTGTTTCGGATCTTGCTAACAACCTTTGTAGTAGTGATGTCCTTTAGCTTTACGCGTGATCCAGAAGTCATCAGTTTAACTCCTGAGTCACGAGGCTGCTTTCAGGTAGTGGGCCCTTATTAGTTCCGATACGTTTCGGGGCTTATGATCTTTCACAATGTTGACCGAGGTTTCCTAATAAAAAATCACCAGGAAACCTCGGTCAACATTGTTAAAGAAAGTTCATGGCGCCAAAAATGTTGCGGAACTATTACGGGTCCACTACCTTAATCGACAAAGAACTTTAAGATCAGCCCGTATGTTTATACTATATACACCCCGAAGACTTCAAGTTCTCTGTCTGTAAACATCTTCCTTTTTTCATCAATTTGTCCAAATCCATTACTTCTGTGATAGGCAAAGGCTCACTGGCTTATACCTTTGGTCCTTTTAGACGAAATAACTGTTTCTATGAGTTTTCTTTCTCTTTCACAAAGATTCACCGCCCTATAAGCAAAACATAAACAAGTTAAGACGTTGATCAAACTCATAACAAACAAGAATCAACCTCTACATAATAATTCGTTAAAGACTCTTAATAGTACTTTTGATGTTGAAATTTCAAGCTTTATATTCGTCTTTGATGTCTACAGACTCCTAGAGCACTTTAATCAAGCAAGTAGTGTTTCAAGATATTTTACTACTACAATTATAAGCAGGTTATCTTGAGATTGTAATTATACAATATCTGTTAGTGCTTCTTGGGAAAGGGGTCAATGTGCTTTGTTTATACCACGATTATAATAGAGTTTACAATCTTTTTGGCCTGGCACTGTCTTAAGCCAATATTACCTGCAAGTGTGACTAGTCTTGCCAATTGCTCTCAACAGAGCAAAGGTCAATTCTGAAAAAGTCAAAATCTAAGATTCAAGCATATAATGAGGTGACGTCACTAAAACTAAAATTGCTAACTCTGCGATATCATGTAATTAAGTTACCTTTATTCCAATTTAGTCACTTTGTGTTTCGAGATTCGATGTGTAAGTTTAGCCTTAATTATTCCGAGGAAAAACTCAATATATGAAGCCGCTTAGCAGCCAAGTTTTGCTGTTTAGGCTTTATTAATATACAAGTTTTAGTGAGCGATAATTGTCAACATTAGCTCAGTTAGTGGAGCAACAAACTTCAGAACAATTCGAGTTCGATATCATGGATTTGATTCCGGGGCTGGCACACGAACAAACTTTTATCTTTTTGATGGGACGTTTAACAGAGACCCCGTGTGACAGCACTTTACATCAAGCACATTAAAGAACCATGGTGGATCTCAGCAGTAGTTTCGTCATGTGTCCCTGCAATATCCTCAGCGACAAATTACCATTTTCTAAGAGCGTCGCTAATAAGGGCATATACTATCGTATACAGCGAGAAATAAACGAAAATAAACACTGATAAGAATGAACACTAAGTAGTTCAATTAGTTCAACCAGAAGCTCAATTCTGTAATATGTCTTTTGTGTCTCCATTAAAAATCAAGCCCGTGAATAACAAAAAGGAGCTTGTCAGCACCAAAACAAAAGGGGAGTATTTGATAAAAAGTGACATTTATCCACATCATTCTCAGGAAAAAGCTCTTGCCTTTTTTCCAAAGCATAATTCTAGGGGTCTGCAAAAAACGATTGTTATTGATATCATAGGCACTTACAATATTTTTGCGCCAACCCGTCAAATCCCTCTCAGTTTTAAGTGATAACAAGTGACTTTTGAATAAATGAAGCATGGTAGGGCACGTTTCGGGGTTTTCAACTGTGCCGTCTTGATAAGCGTGTCATTCCGACCTCGATCAAAGATGCAGTTAAAATTAATAAAAAATCTACTTAACCAGCAGATGGTATAAGGACTTTCCACTTTGATTCCGCTGATAAGGCCTAGTTTGAAGTTGATAGCAACCGCTACTGAAAACACCCTCAAGCACCCTCTTACTGATTTATTTTTTTCTTTAGTTGAACTTAAGCTTGTTTACATGATCAATACAGCTAAATACGCGCTTGCTTATGTTGATATGAAGAATAAGAACAAAACTTAATTGGCGAATTGTTCCATAAGCATAGCATGATACGACTCGACAACAAGTTTTTATCCATTGAAATAAAAACAAGGATGAGTGAAAACAGTTTGAAATGGGTGACAGGCAACATATATTAATGAGCAAATCGTTGACTTAAGTATTCAAGCATATTTTATTATAGAATTATTAAAGAATAAGAAAAAAAGAGAGGAAAAAACAAGTTAGTTATCACTTTCGCTCTATAAAAACAATTATGTTCACATAGATTTTATTGTAGTTGTAATAACTGAGTTTTAAATTTATGTGCACAGGATCTAAAAATGTTATAATCTGATAAATTAGCAATTAAATTATCCTATCAGGGCAAGACATTACAGGCTCGGTGAATTTATTGACATTTGCTACAGATTGAATGATTACGCCTTGAAATAAATACTCAATGAATGACAATCATGCGGAACACTTCTAATGTATTAACCGAATGTCTCTCTCATGAATCAACTTGGTCCGCATCAGCATTTTTTCTCACGCATAAAACGTAATTAATTTATGTTAAAAGCCCCCATCTTGCAGACTCATAATCTAAAATGAAACGGGTATTATTTTTTTTATAAGAAGTCTGATTAACAACGATATAAATTACATATTTCCGTTATGCCTTTCCAACGATTATTGTCAATAGGTATCGCAACTAAGATAAGAGTGACGATCATAAGTATAATTCATTATTCATTGTTCTTGTTGTTATTTTAATGCATTGTTTTGAAAAAGTGTCGATCAAAATGCGATCACACACTATTTGTATATCATTTGGTGTTCTAATTACAGGCAGCCGTACTGGGCTTGTTCAGCGGTACTGCATAGGGTTTAGACTGGCCGCAGTCGCGTTTGTTAGCATTTTCAGAATTATTTTAATTTTTTGTAGTTCTATTATAGGCTCTTTAGTCCAAGATTATATTAACAAGTGCTAAACAAAAACTCTTCTTTTTAGAGACAGGGGACTTAATTGTAAGATTTGTAAGAATTTAATTCCCTTTGAAAAAACACTGTAAAGAAGAGTCTGGCAGCCAGACTGCATAGGGTTATCAATCCAGAAGTTGTTAGTTCCTGAGATTTGTTAACTTCCATCCCACATTTGACACAACGCAATGTGCCATTAGTCGTTTGTCTCCCACTCATGGGTGTATGATAGGTAGTACGACTGAGTTGGATGAGCAGCTTATGACTCGGATAAAATCTCGTAATCGTACTGGGGTGAGAATTACAAGAAACCATGGCTAGGTGCCCCAGCCATATAGATATGATTGCAATAATGTTTAAACTGGCGTAAAACCCCAAACAAACAAAACAGAAATCTAATCACAATTGTGGAAAGTGGAAATTAAGGAAACATTATCAGGTATGACGACCGGAACGTCTTTACAACAACTTTTCTAGGCTGTTGTTTGAATGAGGTTGCTGCCGATGTACGATACGAATTTTACTGTCCGACTTCTTAATTAAAACTGTTTACGTATATTATTCTGTATGTTATTTCGTTTTCAATTATGAACAAACAAAAAACATATCACATCTAAGGATATTCTATTTTTCAGTCTCTAATAATCATTATGTATTCTGAAGCTATCTGATGTAATTTTCTTGCACCACAGCTATCACGAAGATAACAGGTATCTCGAGTTTATCGGAGAAGGTTTTTTCCTGGGAAAAAATGAAATGATGGTTTCATGTTTTAATGGGTTTACATCCAACTTTTATGGTTCCTAGATGCATATGGTTTAAAGACTGGTGTAGGATGAAACAAGATTGTGTGTGTCTGTACTGCTATAAGATATCATGAGCCGAATGAGACATACGAAAATGCGACCGCCTTCTGAAGATTTCCTTTAGAATTATCCATGCTTATTTACTAGAAATTCAATTTATTTTATGATATATCAAAATACCCTAAAAGAAATGTATTTATGATAATTTTTAAAAAGAAAGTAAAAGCAACACTTTACGTATTTAGTTTTGTCATTTCAGAAAAATTGCTAGTCTGATAATTCAAATTCTAAGAATGTAATAGCCTCAACAGTGACCAATAATTGTTGTATTTTATAGCAGCAATGGAAACAAATCCGAGCAACAGAAGCATATTCTTGTTCGAACCTACTTAATATAAGTCCTTCATATCCCCTATATTACGGCCCCTGTCCATTCGGAACATCACTCGGTCATTTCCGTAAACTGCAACAGACCTCGGATGTATGTAAGGCGGATGGGTATGTAACAAAATCGTGCATTTTGTTAGGCGGAAACAGTGTAAGAAAAACTAGCACTGTAGATTTATATCTTTTACAGTAAATAACGGCTGACAAAATCTTAATTTTTTAGAATGACGAATCATTCTCAAAAATTAAGATTTTTTTCAGCCGTTATTTAAGAATAATTTCTAGTACCAGAAGATTACTGTAAATGAATCTAGAATTTTTGCACAAGGGGTATCGAATATAAGAATACGAATTCTGACATGTTTTTTAAAGCACGATGGTGTATCGATTCTATGATTAAGTAACCATGTCTCTCAAAACTATCTGCTGCTGGAAATCAACTTCAGAAAAGAATTGAAGACTTTTCTGAAGTTGATCCCCAAAAGTACACAGGGCTTAGACAATAGTCGGGTAACGGATAATGACTCAGGACCCAGGTATAAACGTTAACATACCCGATACTTGGGTACCCAAGTACTCGTCGCACATACTGCGGTGAATGGTGCTTCAGCCAGCAGGTTATTTGGTAACAACTTCTTTATATTATTTTTTATGATAAAAAAGAGAAATGTATCGGACAGGAATACCTACGTTGTAACTTTTCTCTTTGAAATTTTCATTTCTTCTTTCTAACTTTAGAAATAAAATGGCATTATCATGGCGAAAAGACTTTTAAATAACCGCAAAATGGCATCGTTATTATTTATCCAAAGTAACGAACATTTAGCCTTTCATGGATGTCCTTCTAAACCACCCCCTTTATACCAGCACGCATGTCCACCCAATATGAAGAATAGCAATCAACATCATAGGGAATATCGGCAGCAATAAACCAACCCATGCCACTACAAATAGTTCAAGTTCCCGTGTATAAGCCTTTCAGTAATTGGTAGTTTCATATTTACCAGTAGTAAACGCGATAAGGTGAACATGTTCCAGACCCCCTCGCCTGCTGTGTGACACCTGTCCATGTACATTAACATTTAGAGAAACAAGAGGCCCCAAAAAAACTTTCCAAATCAGCTGGAGAAAATGGGTTTATTTTTCGCTTTCATCTGTAAATTGATTTGTTTAATAAAAGCAAAAAGGACTGTTAATACTTTTATTATATTACCTGCTTTAGCCATTGGATAAAGAAGACATGAACAAACATGTTCGTAATTAATTTTAATTCATTTATATATATATGAATATATATTCATTTATATATCCAAAAGATTTTTTTTTTCAAAATAAGGGACAAAATATGAAAGAAGGGGGTGTTTTACAATCTAGTTACGATTCTTCTGCACGATAGCCGCCGTCATAGCACAGTTGGTATCGCGTGGGACTGTCAATCTAGAGGTTCCGGGTTCGAACCCAGACAACGGCACTCATCTTTCCGACTATTTGTCTCTCACAATTGGGTTGATAATCGTAGACTTATGTGAGATAGCAGCTGGAGGCTAGGAAAGGATATGATGGTTGTACTGGTGAAAGAAATACAAGGAATCCATTGATAGGTGCTCCAGCCGCCGCGATATAACTGAAAAAATGTTGAAAGCGGTGTATAACTCCATTCAATCAATAAATTCTGCACGATATATTGTCACGCATCAAATAAAATATTTTGTTGTCACAGACGAAGAATCTAAATAAGTATTTAATAAGTCTAAGGGAGAAAACAATACTTTGAACTTATCCTATCTGAGACTTCTAAACAGTTAAATGAGGCTGAAGGGTTGTATCTGAGAAACCAGGTGATTAACGATTAAAGCGTATCAAAGACAATTTTAACTAATAACATTATGCGTACCAAAATTAATAATATGGCGGATTCTGTTTAAATTAGTAAAGCAAGAAGAGGAAAGGAACAATATTCTTTCTTCCTGTATTCCGTGAACTCTTAAAATGGCATTCCCAGGTTTCAAAAATTATAGTATGAAACCATTCATAGAAGAACAAAGTAGAAATGAAAAAAAATTGCATCTTAAAATTACTCTTTTTGTTAACATACCTTTTCTTTCCTAATTTCTTCACTTCATCAATTAAGAATTTGCATGTATAACTTCTGAGCAACTGGACCAGTCTAATGTTTTGACGTCGACTCCTGAATGAGTTAAGGGATAACAAATATTGAAACTGAAGACCACTGAATCAAGCCGTCAAAAGATGGGAAGAGATTATTCCACTAATCTCCAATTTATCAGCAAATCAATAGTATCAAACTAACAACTCACAATGGCCCCGTGTTTGATCCCCTTTTGATTTCCTGTCTGGCCCCTAGATGATATGGGGATCCTTAACAAATCGTATTTCAACGTCGTATATCATATCAATGTCTTTCGATAAACTGTAGCCATTCAAATTGAAATCGGTTTTTTGAGATCCGTCACGCGAAATGGGACCATCGTGAAACCCCGTAAAAAATATTTGAAAAAAAAATATTGAGTCAAGCATAGCTCAACCTGATGGCGTATTTCGAAAATAATGACATATGACGGTTAAATAATCTTTATAGATGCAGAAAATTTATTATTTGCGATAAATCTCGACCCTGGTCAGTCTGTACAGATCGCACAGTCTGACCAGATCGACTGCTTTTGCAAATCTTTCCACACTTCTCGTGTCAACTCTAATAATGCAAATTATGTATTATTTATCCACTGGTTATGATATCAATATATGAATAAAATGTTGTTTAATTTATTCATATTAAATACATGCATATCTAACAGTTTTTATCGAGAAATGGTGCCTATCAGTTCAGGAGCGTTGTGTACTAGTTCTTTCTTTATTTATTTATTTATTTATTTTGTACAATATCTAGATTCGAAAGGAGAAAGGGCTTCAGGGGTTACCCTTTCCCTTCTAAATTTTAGACTAATCTAGATGAATAAAGAATGCATTCGAAAAGTGGTTGTAGTTTAAAACTTACCCAGCCTTTAGGGCAGAAACTATTTTGGTAAAATGAAGAAATTGCTTTTGTAAGCAATTTCTTCCTTTCCAAAAAAACTGTCTCACGTATAAAATCACAGCGACATCAAATCAAGTGACGGCGCATGAAAATGACAAGGGTTTATCATGTTTTGCCGATGCTTTGATCTCGTACTGTGTATCTATTAGTGATTGAGGACTAATCACATAATTACAACCATTTGCAGTGGACTGATACGGTAGGCTGAATGGTCGGATTGCTGGATACAAACTTTATCGGGATTACCCGATTTGAATTTCATCCGGTGTATGGAATTGTACAAGATTATCGCCGAAGAAATTTACACCCCCCCCCACACACACACACGCACTATCTAGAATTCTTGTAACTATGTGATATTTAGCATTTCGTTGAAAGAGAAGATGCAATTTCAAGAAACCCTCGTTTCAGACTTCATAATTTTAATTACTTTGGGTTATGTGTTCTAATCGGAATTTTTGAAAAGGCTATCAAGAAGGAACTCAGAAACCATCACGTTGCGGAGGCTATGAGTATTGGCTTACCAATTCTTTTTTGACTTTCAATTTCTTTTATCAAAAAATATATGCTTTAAGAAAATGCAAGGTAGATAGGCTTTAAAGCATTTTTTATTCTAGATAAAATACTCTGACTTAAGGAAGCAAAACCCTTTTCAACTTTCAAAAAATGACACCCGCTTTGCACGTGCACGTGCAAAGCGGGTAATCATTTTCTAAACGTTTCGCAAACCGTTTTCATCTCAAACGCAATTCTTCTAAAACGATTGCGTTCTGCAGCAAAATCACAAGATAAGTCAGTTCAAGTACACTAAACTAAGTGCATCAATTAATAACCTCTGCCAGAATAAAGGTCTTCGATCATTAATCTGCCAAGAATTAAATCCAAGTCTACGAATTTTCACGCCAATTCATTTGGGATCCATTTTCCGAATTTTTCTGCACATTAAATGCAACATTTGTTACTAAAGATACAGCATATAAACTAGATAAATCCCTTTACCTTATGTTCCGATTGATTATCAATCTCGAGAACAAAATCTGGCGAAAAATTAACGTATTGTTTGAATTATCTATTATACATTGCTTTTCATATTTCTTATTTCTAAACGACGTTTTACATTTTGATAGAAGGTATTATTTAACTAGCATCGTAGTCATTTTCCTTAGAAGTAATATACTTTTACGATCAATTTTAATGAAAATCGGTAAATTGCAATTCTGGGAGCATCGGACGTGTGAATCTTATGAGACTGTATTCCATCAGTCCATTTCCGTGGTGCAAGACAAACTTTGCGACATTTACTCCTAACTGAATCGTCGAAATATTGTTAAAGGAATGTTTGCGCAACAAAAACAAGAAAGATAGTCTTTATTACTCAAATAGAATTAAACATGGCAACATTCTTCTCATTTTTTTTTACTGATCATCAATGATATTCGAACTCAATCTACTACTCTTCGGTACGATTGTAAAGAGTTTTGACAGCAACATAGAATTTAATTTCGGGCATTTTCAGATAAGAGGAAAATTTAAAATTGGTCATCTAATAAAAGTGTTCATAGAATAGAATAGAAAACAACATCGGATCTGCTAATTGTGCATTCGATGAGTCGCATTCCATGTTGAATAACCCAATCTTGCAACTTTTCCAAGTGTTTGATTTATAAAGCTCACAATGTACATTTAGCTAAGATAAAATTAGTGTTAACTTTACAAATTTTAGAAGTTCTCTGCCAACATCTGCCAGAATGAAAAAAAAATGATTCCAACTTGTGAGTGGTAAAACACCATAGTGGATGGGTGATAATGGGCTTTCCATGTTTAGATGAACTGATAAGGCCCGATGTAGGCTTGATTAGGCCTGATTAGGCAGGTAGGGGTTCCAGTTTCAACGAGCATGTCAAATTAGTAGATAACCATCTGTTAAGCATCATTCAGTTAGCAAACTGAACCATGACAACACCTACAGCTGGTCGCCAGGCGACCTAAACGTCGTAACTACAGCTTGAATCAAGCTGTAGTTACGGCGGTTTGGTCTTACACCGGCGAGGTACTATAGATGTATTTTCAAAACTGAGCTCGAGATTCGATATATGAATATATATTTTACGGCTCACCGCATAGAATCTACATATATCTAGTCGCAATGATATCAATGGGTAAGTTCATATCGGACTCGGTTTCGACCCGAGTTTACCGGGTTTCCATCAGAACGACCTCGGTTTCGACACTAGTGATGTCATTTTAACCTTTCAACCTCGACGCTTCTGATCCTGGGTCGGGCCGGTGTTACTTGGGTTCCAAAAATGGCGTCGAAAATAGTGCAAAACAATTCTATTACATAAAACAAATGGTCTCTTTTACTTTAAACGACTAATACTTTTTTTCTTGTTTTAGATAGTATTTTGCACGAGTTTATCACATTTCTTAATGGGATAACGATATTTCATGGTTGATTAATTATTGTAGCGGTAAATGTGAAGTTTGTTTACTACCACCAGTGGGTACTGCGTTCACATGAATGTCCTTTCTGCGCATGCATATTACAATCAATTTTAGATTATTACATCATCTCACGCGACTCCCGGGCTGCCATTTGAATTTACTCAATGGGTAACTCCGTTCACATGTATGTCCTTTCTGCGCATGCATATTACAGTCAATTTTAGATTATTACATCATCTCACGCGACTCCGGGGCTGCCATTTGAATTTCCCCAATGAGTCTAATGCAATTTGAACTTAATCCATGTTAGCAGGTAGCCTCTGATAAGCAGGTTGTATGAGTGATGATCAGACGGTTAATCGTAGTCTACGGCTCGAGTTATTTTAGAAATCTGGTAATAAAGAGGAAGAGGGAATGAAAATCGAACTGAGCTTATCTCATTAAAATCAGACCCAATATATACCCTGCCGCTACACCCTTGTCTTATGTAACGGAGAGGTAGCGAAGTGTATTCATATAGATAAATTTAATGAGATTGAGCTTATATTCGCGTTATGCAAGGTGAAAGCATCCTCTTTGGTGGTCAACCAAATTCTCTATAAGCTTAACCCTAATTCCAGCTTCATTAAGCATGTTTGAATTTCACATATCATAATTTTCTGCAACTAATTACGGATTACATATATAATACAAATAATTCCTGTTTTCGTCTATTTGTTTTCATTTAAACAATAAGTAAATATAAGTAGATTGAATAAATAGATATAAATGTCGCCGATGAACGACCGAGCCATGTATAATTTCCTTTGATTTCAATTAGAGAGGTAGAGATTGTTTTCATAGCATCGTTAAACGAAAAAAGGGTTCGTCTAAGGATCATGGAAGAGTGCACAAGGTCTTTTTCCTTGATGGAATTGTATCTTTATTTACCAAAAGTATAAGAGATTGTCGGGATAGTCAAAGCCAAAAGATATTGCAATGTACATGCATGTCATTCAACATTAAAATAACTGACATTATAAGTCAACACCGTAGTAGATTTCAAAAATCTTTCATGTTTCCTTATTAAATATTTTTAACAACATCGTGAAATTGACAAGATGAATGATTTTGAAATGATTTTGGAATGAAATTGAATGAGTGTGTGGAGCGAGTTCTGAGTGAATTAAATGGGAGGTTATCCAATACCACTAATTTTGTTCAGGATGAACACAATTAGTGATATGAATTACCTCCCTTTAATAAAATATGCATACAAGTTCTATAAATCGTTCCTTATATCTTAAAGGACCAATCAGACGCATAAAATATCAAATATGTCAGTGGAATCGCAATTTTTTTTCTAGCTTTATATATTTAGAATGAACTTGTTGATTCTATCTTTTCAGTGGGTTTGGAGCGTTCTTGAATGGTTTGAGTGAGTGATTGGAATGAATGAATGGAACGCCGAGCGAGTGATTTGGAATGGTTTTAATCGAGATGAATGTCAATTTAACGATGTTGTTAACTGTACCTGTGAGTAGACCCTATGAATTAATGGGTCCATTTTCAAACTTCAATCATACCCCAGTGGGTAGGTTAAAGGTAATAACGAGAGCCCAATAAAGCCCGATAGCGGGGATAAGGGCTATTAAGGTCGAGGAAATGACCCTACATTTATCTTTGAGACTGTTTGATCAGTCACCTTACCTTGGAGAATCATCAGACAACGACAATCTCCAGCTGCCTGGATATTTAGGATAAATAAATAAAATATTGAATAAACTGTCATGTAAAAAGGGGGCCGTGAGGGTACTCCGTAAAACAAGTATCTGGAAAGGAGGTTCAGGTTCAATAGAGGTCAATAAGAGATCGCATTTTGAAGAACAAATGTGTATAGAAAGGTGGCATGAGCATTTTAAAATCGACAAGTTTGTATAAACCGAAAAGGTTGTGCATTGCACAGCCAGTGCATTTCGCACTGGCTAGCCAGGTTCGATACTTTCGTACTTCCATAATGGTCCTTTTTTCTGAAGGGTCAAAGATATAAATTCATGCGCTGAAAAGGGTGCATCAACCTGTTCGTAGAACTTTGCGAAGGCTTGTGGACCGAAGGTACCAGAAAAAATAAAATAATAACTCAAGTAGGAAAGGAAAAGGTAGGATTTTGCTTTGTTTTTTTTTTAATTGAGCTTTAAACAATTTTTCAGTCATAACGCGGAAGCAAGGGTACATTATACAATGGATTCCTGGCTTTTCTCGCACCAGTTATGCCAATACACCTAACCAACAGTTATTACCCTACTTAGGTTTACCTGTTTGGCGTTCTTGATCCTGATTTAAGGGAGCAGTATCGCTCGAATATGAGATAAGGTTTGAACTAAGAAATTTATCTGATTTAATATACATGAACTCAAAGAATCAAAGACTAGTTTTAGAAGCCATATTTATATTCAGTGCATCCCATTTTTGCGTGGCGATAACACATAGATGTTTACACTGAGCAGGTGACAAACGTGGGTTTATGAATTCTCTGATTTTATTGTCAACATCTTTTAAAAGTGGACACCATTTAATCTATATTTATCATTTTAATATAAATCTTCAGTTTGTTTGAGGGTTATTTAATATTGTTAGACATTGGATTGGAGATTTCTTTTATTTATGACAAAGTTGTTTTTAATCAAACAGAGTACTTATATCAAAGCATTTCTGATACGACCAAGGGGTATTAAACTGATTTCATATTAATGATTGCCTTGAATACCTTGATTAAATTCTTTTAATGTTAGAAGAAGCCTCTTCTATAAGTGGCGAAGGACATATTTACTCGAACAATTAAGGACTTTGAACTAAAAGATAAAAAAAATTAAAAGAATAGAGAATAAACACCATCTTAGTACATGTATATTCAAACGGAAAAAAATGATTATGTAACATGACGCCGATATTCTATTATCAATATTATCCGTTAGATTATGGTACATGTAAATTAATTGAAATCACGATTAAGTATGAATGCTAAGAACGAAATAGTGGATGGGCTTCAAAAAATTTCATTCGATAAGCTTTTGTTAGGATGTCAAGATGTCGAACCATTCTGAAAGCTAAATCATTTTTTAACATCTTCAAGACACACGTTGACTTTTTTAAGACTTTTTGTTTTTTTCTAAATACATGTGTATATAATCAAATCTTATTATCCACATATCTTCCTCCTGGAAAATGTAAACAGTCTTGGATTGCGCCGAAATTTATTTCTAGTTACATTTTGCGAATTGTGCTGCAACACAAGGGGCATGTCTTTCTCGCTCGTTGTTATTCTTTTAATCAAGAAAAATGAAAATTATTTTCGAACTTTGATTGACCTCTGATCCTTTGAATACACATTCTGTAGGTATAGTCGACCGAGCGACCGAAGCCTTTTAACTACAGCTTATTCAAGTTGAAGATACAGTTAACAACATCGTGAAATTGACAAGGTGAATAATTTTGGAATGATTTTTTGAATGAAATTGAATTAGTGTGTGGAGCGAGTTTTGAGTGAATTAAATGGGAGGTAATCAAATACCACTAATTTTGTTCAGGATGAACAAAATTAGTGATATGAATTACCTCCCTTTAATAAAATACGCATGCAGGTTCTATAAAGTGTTCCTGATATCTTAAAGGACCAATCAGACGCATAAAATATCAAGTATGTCAGAGGAATCGCAATTTTTTTCTAGTTTTATTTATTTAGAATGAACTTGTAGATTCTATCTTTTTCAGTGGGTTTGGAGCGTTCTTGAATGGTTTGAGTGAGTGATTGGAACGAATGAATGGAACGCTTATCGAGTGATTTGGAATGGATCGAGATGAATGTCAATTTCATGATGTTGTTAACTGTAAGAGGCTTTATGAAAGGACGCCATAGACGACACAACCACTGCACGATTTTTTTTATCACCCTTGTATCACAATTATACCTCATAGAAAAGTACAGGGTTGAAGGACTATATCGATATATATAGAGTGACAAACATGAATCCACCAGAAGGACTATAATAAACACTCGAGTAATATTTGATATTTGACATGAAATTTACATTATCGGCCTTGTGACTGATAAGTAAAGTGACAAGTGGGTTATAAAATAGTGGATTTCTTCATCAACGTGCTACAGTCGCCTGCCCTGCGTACATAAGGAAAAGCTTTGATAAATTTTACCCTGTTTTCCAATTGTCCTCACGTGCAAAAGGAGTTAAATCCGTAAAATGTGCAAAGCGTTCCCGACCCTCAAAGCAAGACCATACCAGATGAATATCCTTGCATAAGTGATGTTCAAGAATTTCATAATTCCATTGCTCATAAACGGCAGTATTTCTGGTAAAAAGTATATTCGTAGAAGGTTAAAAAACGTCAAAAGAACGAAAGATCAGAAACAAGCTTAAAAAGCTGAAATTGTTAAAAACGAGTCTGTGCATAACATTTCCAACAATTTGACATGTGCGCAAACCACAAACTTTTACAGCCTAGAAAGCTACATTTTGTAATTAGAAGACTGTCTGACTTTCCACAGATACTCTAAGACCTTATTTAGCTATGAAGTGTGTAAATTTGAAATTGTTGAAAATGTCTCACACGGGCTCAAATCGTCATGGAAGAGGAGGAGTAAATTCTAGAGTATCACATCAATCAAGGTCTTGATACTCAATTTTGAAAGATGGTTCTTGGTAAGATTTTCTTCCAATGTTCTATTCACTAGAAAAGGACGAATTTCCTTTTTGTACTAACATGGCACGGAATTAAGAGATTTGTTATCAAAATCAATACACAAACAGCTGTATGCAAATTTGATAATTGAAAACTTTTCTGACTAATTTATCAGATCGATTTTAATATCAGAACTACCCTTATCATCACGATCATTCAGAAGATTGCATAAAAGCAAAATGTTTCTTTCCCAGTCAGACTGTGCGACGGCGCAATCTGGCGATAGCTCAGAAGTGAGAGCGTCGGTCTCCTGATCCAAAGGTCAGGGGTTCGAGTCTTGGTGACAGCGAGATGTTTTCTTGGGCAAGAAACTTAACAGTAATTGCTTCAGTCCACCCAGCTGTAAATGGGTAGCAGTGGATGAAAACCCTTAAAAAACGCTGACTCTCGAATTTCTCCCGCAATATTAATAACATCTACAATGAGTAAAGGTCGGTTAATGGCTAAACATAGCTAGTGTTAATTGTTAACTGTACCTCGTAACCCCCCCCCCCCCGAATATAAATGAAAATTATTCATATTATTCATATTATTCATATTATTATTATTATTATTATTATTATTATTATTATTATTATTATGATAGACGAGGATCGATACTTTTCTGAAAACATGAATTGCTTAGACGGACTGTAATGTACTTGCAATTATTCAAAAGTTATATATGAAGCTGTTAAGCTATAAATTTAACTAAGTTGTCAATATTGATCAACGGAATAAACTTGAGACCCCTTAAGCTAAAAGGAGCAATCTGGAAAGAGTGAAAAGTATCAATCTAAGGCGGATTGCGCGGACTGTGTGGACTGACCAGGATCGAAACTTTTTTTTTCTGTTTATGACATTATCCGAATCTTGAATGATCATTCTACCTGCCTATACAATCATTTACGAAAGTTAATTTCACTGTGTTCACGGATAATCCTTTTCCAGTTATTTGTCACAAGTATTAGTAGCACCAAACGAGTGCCAATTCTCAGCTGCAGGTGCTTGATAATGCTAAAAATTCGATGTCAAAAAGAGGCACAACTATTACAAAAATACTTTCGGAGTTATTCCCCTAGATAGATTGGATATCTCTTGTTATATATGTAGCCGGATTGAGTATAAGGGGTGTTTGTATTGCCTTGCCGCACAAGCGAGCTTTTTATTGCGAGGCGGTACAAACAGCCAATATACTCAACCCGGCTACATTTAGATGCACATGAAAAGTTTCATGAGGATTCCTTCGATAACAACAGATATATTACCAAGGTTAAATTTTGCCACTCTGGTGCCTGCGCCAAGAACAACGACGCTACGCCAACGCGAATGACGCCAAGGTGATGACAGTACCTCGGGGTTTCTTTAAAAGAAAAACAGAAAACAGCCGAGCTAAAACAACCTTAACTGACTGAATAAATTTCACTTTCGTATTAAAATCTTTCATCTTTGCAGTGACTGCTGACTTTTTCAACCTTTGCAGGGCTGGGCGACGTTACCATATCCGCGTACGTTTAGATACGTTAGACTCAAACGCAGTTTTCTATTTGGATCTTCTTTTGGTATGTGGCTTGTCTAAGTTAAAAGTCATATAAAACGATTTATATTTTACGGCGAGCGCTTTCCTAAAACCAGGAATGGTCCCGTGTGATAGCGCATTACACCGTTTTGAAATGATACCCACTTTCCGCACAAGAAGAAGTTAAATGCGGGGCATAATTTCTGAAACGTTACACGATCGTTTCACCCTTCAAAGCTCCGAGTTCAAGGTCGCAAAACGTTTAAAAATAGTTTCCCGCTTTTCACTTAAGATCATATGCAGCACGGTTTACAAATTCTTAGGCAATTCTGGGACAAATGACAGTAGTTTCGTTCTTTTTCTTCGCAACTTCTACGCGTCTTGTGTACAGTACTAAAATGGGTTAAAGCTACGGTACAGTCGACATAACTGAACGAAATTAAAAGGAAATGTTCAACAATCGATACTGACCCGTGATTACTTATACACCATTCTGGAACACTTAAGATACTTTTCGAGAGGTTGGATCCCATGTGAATAGCTCAGTTCAAAACAGCTGAAACTGCCTATAAAAATATAGGCAGTTTCAACTGTTTCGTACTGAGCCATGTATCTAATGTTAATTCAGTTTTCTCTAACCATTTCTCATCTGAAGTGGGTGCTATATAAATTAATGCCCCTTTCAAGAGGATTTCTCTATAAAACAGAAGCTGTAACACTCTAAACATTCGTAATAAACTGTTTACATATAAATGTTTCATTTCTTGAAGTACCCTTGCTTTTTTGCCTATTACACGAATTATGCTAGACCAAATTTTCAAAGTGTTAAACGTATTTATTCTGGTCCAAACCTAAGGAAAATCTGTCGAAATTGAGAGACGACATGTTTTGGTTTCAATTTTTTAGCCATTTCCGGTCGATTTTGCGATGATAAGCCATCCATCTCCCAAAAGGCTGCGCGGCGTGTGCAAACTAATCAGGAACTATAGATTTTGAACTCAGACAATTTTCTTTATTTAATAATCCCTTTTTACCTTTCTTTACATTAATATACGAAATATTTCTGTGTTCATGATACAACTGACAATTGTTTATATATTTATTATAACTTACTATAACTTACAATAGTATTGCTGATCCCTTGAGATTTCTTACTTAATATACACTCGAGTAACGGGTATTATAGTTATGAACGTTTTAGTAAAAATAAAGATTAACAAAAAAAAATAATAATAACTAATTTTACATGAAAATAAATCTTGTTTTCTTTCTTATTATTAAGAACTCTAAACGAGTCATCTGTAGATATTATTCCAAATACATTGAATAACGCATTTTAAAGCAACATATGACAACTAAGAATTCAATCAGATTATTTTAAATTAACACAAAATTCATTTTGAACATTTTTATATATCTGACAGAAAAAAATCGTCAAAGAGATCAAATGATTAAAGCTAAGTACCCTATAAGATCAAGCCTAAATTTACAGAGGAGTAGGTAAAGAAATAGTGTGTAATAAAAAATAAATTTACCCTTTGAAGGTAGGCGACTTAAAGCATATTTACAAGCAAATAAAACCTCAGCTATCTTTGGATCAGTGTACGATCAACCACATCAATTGAACTATAACCACGATCAACATAAAAACGTATAGGTGCAGTTAGAAACATCGTGAAATTGAAAATTTGAATGATTTTGGAATGATTTTCAGAGTAAAAGGGTCAACTTATTTCTCCCCCGGGCGGGGCCCGATTTGGTTGTTTTTCAGCCGGGCCACAATTAGAAACCAATTAGAAGCCAATTAGAAGCCCCTGTGTTCCGGTTGACAAGATGCTACAAACCGTTTTCTAATTATACCCCGCTTTGCGCGTGCACATGCTTGCAAAAACGGGTATGATTTGAAAACGGTTTGTATCATCTTGTCAGTCGGAACACAGGGGCTGGTTTCTAATTGTGGCCCGGCTTAAAAACATCAAAAAATTTCGGGCGAGAAATAAGTTGGCCCATAGAGAATAAGTGTGGAGCAAGTTATGAATGAAATTTAAGGGAGGTAATACGTTTCGTTATTTTCGTCCAAATTCGGCGAAATTACTGATGTTTAATACAGTTAATTAATCTTGAAATTGACACTCATTCCGATCAAAATCATTCTAAATCATTCACTCAGCGCTCCATTCATTCATTCCCAATACTCACTCAAATCGATCAAAAACGCTCGGAAATCATTAGAAAAAGTTTCTACATCGTTCAATAGGACTAATATTAAATCAAATCGATCAAATTATTCTACTATTTATTGGCTGGTGTTGTCTTAAAAGTGTCTGATTGCTGCACGAAGACACATGAATAGAAAAGTACGTTTATTATTAAAGGGAGATCATGTATATCGCTGATTTTTGTTTATCCTGAACAAAATTAGCGATATTGGATTACCTCCCTTTAATTTCACTCAAAACGCTCTCCACGCACTCATTCAATTTCATTCCAAAATCATTCCAAGATTATTCATCTTGTCTTTTTACGATGTTCTTAACTGTACCCCTCTTTAAAAATAAATATACGTTCTTTCTTATCTGTTTGTCTTCACGAACTTATCAGACAATTTTGAAATCCAGACTAGTCAAAAAAACCGTTGACTAATTTGATAAATTTTCAATGAAATGATGATCGTTTTGAACAATTTCGAATTGTTTTAAACCGATTTCGGAGCGTTTTTTTAGTAATTGGAGTGAGTGTTTGGAGCGAACGAACTGAGCGGTGTGTGAGCGATTTTGATCGAGGTTAATGTATATATTAATATGTTTTTCTATTTGCACCATGGTATCAGCTGAGTAAAGAAGCGCTTAACATCTTCTGACCATAACAAGAGAACAATCCATTACATATGAGATGCTTACATCCGACCTTAGATACTGGACCATACAAACAATCTAAATCGAGAGCCGTTACTGCTACAGAAATTGTTCTTATGTTAACTTTTCTCTTTCTCAACTCAACAATTTCTCAAATTTTAACTTGAAATTAAAGTCATAATGCTGTTGTCATACTAATATAAATGTATGAACATAAATGATAATATTAATAAGTTGTTATTTATGAAAAATTATAAATACAATCTTTTGCGTACATACAATATTTTGAATTCGGAATTCGAGAAAATTCTCAGTTGATGAAAAAAAAGTTTTAAAACCTTGGGTTTGAAGAATCATAAATATGTATAAAAATGACGGACACATATGATAAAACCCCGTACCCTTGATGGCTAATCACAGTGCATTAATTCACTTTACCAAAGAACTACAAAACTAAAGATAGAGGGGTTAGTTTTTTCAAATTCAAATATTTCATAATTCCTTACTTAAACCCCATGTTGTTGGTACTAATTTGAAACGTCTCAACGAGACTGGTACTCATTTGAAACGTCTCATCGAGACTGGTACTCATTTGAAACGTCTCATCGAGACTGGTACTCATTTGAAACGTCTCATCGAGACGGTTAAAATGAGTACCCACAACATATAGTTTCATTGGGAAATAAAGATTTTAGACTGACTTTACCCCCACCCCCAACCCCCTTAATCTGGACCTCTTCTACTTATGAATTATAAAGTTTCACTGTATTGCTACCACTGTTATGGATAGTTAAATTTGAGTAAATTGACCACCTATGGGACCACTTAAACGCGTTCGCTTATTGCAATGGTCGCTCAATACAATATTTTATGATAGATGAGGCATGTCATTTTGATAACACAAACATTTTCAAACTGTCGCATACTTCTTTCTGAATCCCATGATGTGTAAGCCCATTAGAATCGTCTCATTGAGACGATTCAAATGGGTTCGAACAACATAAAATTCAAAATTATTAATAAGATCTTTTTCGTTTTAAAATGACAACTTTATTACCGTTTTTTTCTGTGAATGTGTTTTTAATAATGGCCGCTTAATAAAAGTGGTCGCTTAATAGAAGTGGTCGCCCGGGCAATGTTGACAATACATTGTTTCAAGCATAGATCCATCGGTCTATACGCGGATGATTCAGCCAACGACATGAAAATTTGATTGAGACATTTTTGTTAAAAGATCATATACCATCAATCATTTGACCAATTGAGGCATGTAAACTGTTTCAAATTGCCTCCGTTTTATCTTCCGCTTATTTCATTGCCTCAAAATTTGCATAAATAAATAAGTAGCGTTAACTACCGAATTATGAGGATCAAAGTAGAGTTATTTACTTACATACAAAATCCCTAACCACATCTGACAAATATTCAATCTAATGAAGATTGTCATCCTTCCTTTCCCCTGTATGCGGTTGGTTCAATTAAAAACATCGTGAATTTGACACTCATTCCGATCAAAACTATTCTAAATCGTTCATTCAACGCTCCATTCATTCAGTCCAAACTCTCACTCTAATCGATGAAAACGCTCTGAAATCTTTGGAATACATTTCGAAATCGGCCAAGACGATCAGAATTTAATTTCTATCTATCATTTTTTTCTTCAAATTATTGGTTCGTGTAGATTATTAAGTGACTGGTTGGTCCATAAAGCTATACAAACAGAAAGTATATGTACATATATCATAGTTGTTTTTGTTCTGATTCTTTGTCTTCACGGTCAAAGCAACACCAGCTAAAAATAATCTCGCAAATTATTTGATCGATTGATTGAAAATGTTGACCATTTGAACGGTTTCGAAGCGGTTTTTAACAATTTCGAGGCGTATTTGAGTGATTGGAATGAATGTTTGGAACGAATGATTGAATTGAACGGAGCAATGAGCTAGTGCTTTTGAATTGTTTTGATCGAGATTAGTGTTAAGTTCACGATGCGATTAATTGTATCATGCCAGATACAGCCAATGGTTTGTTTCTTATTCAGGTAAAGCATTTTGGCCGCCGTAATCGGGCAGTTATTAGAGCGTCAGACTGTAAATCTAGAGGTCCCTGGTTCGCTCCCCGACGGCGGCACTCATTCTTTCCGACTATTTGTCTATCACCAAATGGGTTGAAAATCGTAGACCTATGTGAGATAGCAGCTGGAGGCTAGAAAGGATGTGGTGGATGTACTGGTGAGAGAAATACCAGGAAACCATTGTAAGGTGCTCCAGCCTCCGCGATATAACTGAAAAAATGTTGAAAGCGGCGTCAAACTCCAGTCAATCAATTAATCAATCAATCAATTAATCAATCAATCAATTAATCAATCAATCAATCAATCAATCAATCAATCAATCAATCAATCAATCAATCAATCGATCGATCGATCAATCAATCAATCAATCAATCAATCAATCAATCAATCAATCAATCAATCAATCAATCAATCAATCAATCAATCAATCAATCAATCAATCAATCAATCAATCAATCAATCAATCAATCAATCAATCAATCAATCAATCAATCAATCAATCAATCAATCAATCAATCAATCAATCAATCAATCAATCAATCAATCAATCAATCAATCAATCAATCAATCAATCAATCAATCAATCAATCAATCAATCAATCAATCAATCAATCAATCAATCAATCAATCAATCAATCAATCAATCAATCAATCAATCAATCAATCAATCAATCAATCAAACAGGTAAGGCATTTTGCGGCTTATCAGCGACAGAAACCTTGTAACTCTACAACTTGGGACTCCGAGGTTCTTCACGTCCCTCGCCTAATGCTTTGCTGCACCAGGTTGCTTGAAAAGATATTAAGTGGGGTCTAAAGATGACACCTGTTAATATTCTTGATAGTATTCAAAGTTCAATCAAATGCATTGGCCAAGAGACAACAAGTTTGTTCCTCATTGAATGATACAAATGGACCATTCAAAGCCAATCTATTTACATAGAATAACGAAGTAGCGTGTTTTTAATGTGGTTACAGGTGCTTTTCGCATCACTAAAAAAGAATTTTATATAAGCTTTATATAATTAATATATTACTACAAAATAGCCGATGCTTCATAATTCTACCCATGATGTTAATCCAAACTTGAAAAAATATCAATGTGTATTTTAAATAGTATTATATTGGTCTTTTATATCCTTATTATTCTTCAGTCTCTATCGTAACATTTGCACAAAAAGCGCCTTAGTGTCTTGCTACGGGGAAAGTTTAATATTACTGCTGAAATCCACCCGGTTCTTTAACAGAACAGAACAGAACATATTTTATTTACAAAATGACTTGAACATTCATGTTCATCGTCATTACAATGCATAATAACACAAAAAATGTACATGTACATACAGGTAACAATGGTATTATTTATAGTAAATTATGTAAATAGTAAATATAGATATTTCATTAGATTAAAGCATTTATTTAAATATTTTCTAATTTATTATCTTAACAAGCTCGAGATTAAAAGCACCGTCATGCAGACCTCGATTACACGTCTAATCGGAAATATAAATAGGTTTGCTCGGGGATCGAGCCTGTGACCTCGAGAATTGATGATGAAAGCCATATACATACTCACCTTATCTGGCTGGCTATACTTATCATAGCTTCCCTATCGTCAATCCGTATGAAACAACGGTTAGATAGGACGATAATCTGTATTGGCGAGGGAGGCGCTGATTTTTTGCTTGGGTTATTGAATGATACTAATTCGCTTGACGAGGTATATAGTCGGTTTTCTACCAAAACCTCGTAACTGCAGCTTGTTTAAAGCTGTAGTTACGAGGTTTTAATAGAAAATCGACGATAAGACTTTTGAGCGGATAGAAAAAGGATGGGTTCTAAAGTTTATATAATAGTTAAAACTAAGTTATTCTGACCACACGCCGACGAAATGAATAAAGATGTATAATCCCCAATCAATCCAAAAAGATGCGATGGGATAAGGGTTAGATTCAATTGTCTAGTCAATCAATTCAAATTGTACCATCAAAATTTAAGTAGGTGTAATTCCCATTTAATTCCCTTTAAAGATTTTAAAAGATTTAATTTGAAGAGATTTAGTTCTGCTCTCCGATAATTTTCAAAGGATTTCCTATATCGAGTATCAATTAGACTTTGATCAGCGTCTTGCTTCGCTACTTTCATTATCAAAGGCTAGAAAATGATGACTTCGTTTTGAGGACTGTATCTATTTAATGTAGACTTCAAAGTGATTTTAAAACTTCCAAATCATAAACTGCTTTGAAATCGTGGTGGTAAATAACTTTTCGTATAACAAAGAATAAAGGAAAATCAGCATTTAAGCATATTTCTAGATATTATATATGACAAAACTAATTTCAATTCTTAATTGTGGAACATGAAAAAAAAAAGTTGTTTTATAATATGCGATCTTAGCTGCAAGCCCTGGAATATTCCTCGAATTTCCCAGCATAGAAACCTACAAAGCGACAAGTTTCCCCCCAAAAGGGAGAAATGTTGCCTTGCGGACAGAATCACGAAATGGTGCAAACAGTTTTCCAATTATACCTCGCTTTGCACGTTTACTTGTGTGCAAAGCGGGGTTTAATTGAAAAAATGTTTGCACCGTTTTATGATCCTGAATGCAGGACTGGTCTTGCACTCTAAAGAACTACGGTTTGTTCAATTCACATTCTCTCATTTCTCTATGACGCCTCAATGAATAAGAATCAAGTTCCTTTACTAAAATGATCGAATACTTTAAACATTTTATATCTTAAAACGAACTTCGCCAGACGTTCATTAAGGTAAACAGTTTTCTAAGGCAGGCAATAAACTCTTTCATCAACCAAATTCCTCTACTAAAGTACAAGAGAAACAGTGCCAAGAGTTATACATTGGGTTGTTACCCCCAATTATTGGCTTATCAAAAATAATACCTATCTATCTCTGATAGGCCATTAAACAATTACGGCCCCAAAATGTGTCTCGCGCTCTACAAGATACCTGTTGGATTTACCTGTTCAATCAAAGGAAACTATTTTTGTGAGAATTTCCCTTGAAGTGGTTATTGTAACCTTTTGGATGATCTAAATGGCATTCCAGCTTGGAGATACAGTACACCAAGGGTAATTGTTAAAGCTCGGGCGTTCCTGCAAATTGATATCTTGCTCATATTTTGCTATTTACCAAGTAATTTCTAAAACAATTGAGAGCTAAAAATGTATTAAATAATAATAATGATAATAGATCTAATAAAAAAAATAATAAAGTAAAATAAATCCAGTTCGGAACAAGAACTTTTTGAACCCTTTATATCTTAAGAAGGCCATCCTCAGTGCTGTGCAGCATTCGTTGCATCTTCGCGACAGTCAAGACAGACCTTGTTCCGCTTTTACACAGCAAAATATTGGTTCCATGTTATGCTTCTGTTGCTCCTGAGTTTATCTATCTCTTACTGTTGCTAAACAACTTTAAGACACCAACTCGAGGAGTTCGTCTCTTTCAGAAAAAGATGATGACTTTTACCAAAAATTGCCCGTTTTTTGCAGCTTAGTGGAATTTTTGGGGTTATAGCCAATTTCATTACAGCCATTCTAGTAAACTTGCTATACGCAGTTCACTGTGCTACCCTTGCAATGTTCAAGATCATAACTGTACAAGCTATTTGTTCCTATATCATTTTAAAATGTTTCGTATTTACCATTTTGAAAGGCAAAAATATAACTCCTCTCAAGAGATACCTCAAGGGAAAGGTCGTGTGAACAATCAACAAGTTCGTAAAAGAGGAAAGATGAAAAGATCCGTCGCAGGCCGGGTGCGAACCAATGCGGAATACAATCAAATGTTTTACGAATCCAACATTCACACAATTGATCCAACGAAGTTCTTAAAGAATGTGGAACCGTAATAGTCTCAAAACATTTCGGCACTCATGAACTTTCACAATGTTGACCGAGGTGTCCTAATGTTAACCATTAGGAAACCTCGGTTTACACTGCTAAAGTTCATTACTTCCGAAACAATTACGGGTCCACTTCCTTCAGTGTTACAATTGCAACTTCTTAGTAGCAATGCAAGAAAGGTAGAGAGGATTCTTGTGACAAGGGTAACAGCAACCTGTTGGATTTTGTTCCAGCAGGTATATCAAAGAAAATCCATGTTAGTTTTTACAGCTACACGTTGTTTTTTACCTGGAATGTTCTGTTATCGAAGAGGCAATTTGTGATGGTGCTTAATTCCCTGTTACAGTTTTTATTTTCTTATTTTACAAATTAATTAAACTTCAATTTATATCTTTAAGAACTGCTTCTTTCTTCGCTTTATTGAGCAGTAAATATTTTTGAAACAATCTCAATTTAAAACTTGAACGTCTTCAAATTCCTGATCACATGTTCAAATGTTGAATCAAGGAAAATACACAAGTTTCCTTAAGGATATTTGTGTACAATCTAACAATGCCTCCCTTCTTTTCTAAGCTTCTTGAGTAAACAAAAAAGTGATATCTTTTAATCAAGAATGGTAGTCCTTCGGGCCTACACACAGAGTGAAATAAATTGTAAATAAAACATGCAATGAAATGTCCCCCTTTCAACAGCAACTACAATAAAGATTTCATTGACTTTTTCAAAGTCAACAAATTAGTATTTAGCAGGTGCCATAATTCGGTATCCGTAGTTTATGAGTTTTTTCAAAATAAAACTGTCTAGCATAATTCTGCAAAATCTCGTTTAAAACCTTTCAACAGCATTTGCTCAGCGCCCCAGTTATCCATTCCAAACACACACTCCAATCATTCAAAACCATTTCGAAATCGTTCATTTTGATTAACATTTCCATAAAACTGATTAAATAATTACACGATTTTAATGAATGCTGTTGATTTATAAACGCCTGATTTGCCCGTGTAGACACAGAATTGAGAAAAGAACGTAATATTTCTTTAAACGGACATAAAGAACCGTCGATAATTTCGTCGAATTGGCCGAAATTATATATAATGTTTGACATCCCTTTGAAGTCATCAAAAACTCACACTTTCGTTTCCATTCATTCACCTTATCAATATCAATAAGTACCTTTCCAAATACGTCACTGTTTAAAGATGATCATATTTTTGTCTCCTACAAGTTTTAAATATGGAATTTTTAAAAAGATTTTTGAATAAATTGTTATTACCATTGGGCTAAGCTATGTTGTAAAAAAGCGCACATTTGTCTGCCATGTTGTACAAGTTTGTTATCAGACGGAAAGCAGACAGACTCTAAATGCCTTTTTAGCCGCTTGCCAGGGCTTATAAATCACTCAAATAATGGGAGTCTACGAATAACTGGTAATAAAGCCACTCAAAACATACCTTCTCACACATTTATCAAGAAGCTTCATAGGAAATTTGCATGCACAGGATAGATCTGTAATTGAGTCGGTTCATTTCAAAGAAGGGTGTCTCTGAAATGGATAAGACTAAGTTTTAGCCTTCTTGCTACACTATTGACTTATCTTTTATTTATTAAAATTTCGGCCATTTGCTTTTTTGTGTGGATTTATCTAGAATGTAAACTATCAAGTGCATACCAACTAGTTGCTTGTCACAGGCCAAATGCTGCCGAGTCCGGCAAAAATCATTTTATAATATGACCTACGCTGTTGGAGTGAAATAACCCCGTTGAATAATTTTGATATTACACGGGTGTTATTACACTAGTGGAATAATTATGCAAATGAGCAATGAACGAATGGCAACGCTATTTTGTAACCGCGAAAATGACGTCATAATGTGTATATCGTGACGTCAGTTACGCGGAAAATTAAAATGTTGATTTCAAGAATTTTGACGATTTTTCGCAAAAGAAATGTGCCATATTATAAATAGAATATAAAATTTGTGCTCATAAAACACAGAATTTATTAAACTCGTCAACTAAAAACAGAAAAAAACTCGGCGCAGCCTCGTTTTTTATCTGTTTATTGATGACTCGTTTAATAAATTCAGTATTTCATGACCACTCATTCAATATCCTCTACTTATCAATTTCAAGAAATGACTTTGGAACTATATGAAAATAGTCAACCTACCAATGAAAGAAGTATTCCTCACGACTCGTCTAAATTAGCGTACCTTATCATTCATAATGTTGAACTTGGCACCGACTGCATGGCATTTTATACACTCGTATTGAGAATGTAAGTGATTTTCCTATACATAAAGATAACCGTTTGTAAAAGATCAAATAGTATAAGATGGATTTCAAATCATTTTCTAAACTATAAATACGTTTGATATCAGAAAGATTCTATAAATTGATTTTTTTTTAAATTTTGAATAGGTAAAAGTTACGGTTAATAAATAATCATGGGACTCAACGGTGGAAATCTTTAGGGTATCGGACCCGCATTTGTTCCGCAAAGTTTCGGCAAATAATGAACTTTAACAGTGTTAACCGAGGTTTCCTAATGATTTCATTATCCCATATTTCATCTCGGTCAACATTGCAAAAGACCATGAATTCCAAACAGCTGCTAAACTATTTCAGGTCCACTGCCGTAAGTTACAATCCGAACCACTGCTTGACATTTCCAACAATTTCATGTGTGTGTAATGCATGTACTGTGTCCGGCTCTGGAAGACAGATGATGGAATTTACAGTTTTCATGGCAACGGAAACTGGAAATAAATAGCAATCATTTACGTGCGCTGTGAAGACTCTGATCAGATTGTGGGGATACATAAAGGATATTGAATGAGTGGTCATTGAATACTGAATTTATTAAACGAGTCATCTATAAACAGATAAAAACGAGGCTGCGCCGAGTTTTAATCTGTTTTAGATGACGAGTTTAATAAATTCTGTATTTTATGAGCACAAATTTTATATTCTGTTTATAATATGACCCGAATTTTTGCGAAAAATCGTCAAAATTCTTGAAATTCAACATTAAGATTTTCCGCGAAACTTATTACGCCGTTTCAAAATGACGCCACAAAACATAGATTATGACGTCATTTTCGTGGTTACAATATAGCGTTGCTATTCGCTCTGAGCTCATTTGCATAATTATTCACTAGTGTAATAACACCAATGTAATATCAAAAATATTCACCGGGATTATTTCACTTTGGCGACGTCGGTCATATTATAAATGATAGATCTTATACTTTCTCACACGCGAATTGTTGGAAACCTCTTACAATTGAACATTATTTTTGTCCTAGGTAGTTGCTTTCAATAAATTTTTAAATACTTTCGTTCTTGCTTTAGGTCTTTTCAATTTTCTCATGTAATCACATATTGGTATCGTTTGTCAAAACGAGTGGTCATTTCTGTAAGTTATGGAAAGTAAACGTGAGGTCGAAAACATACAAGTATAGTCTCCGTTCTTGTATTCCTCGAATTTTATAACATTACGTCGCTAAAGAGGTAAGATATAGTTTGATTTTGTCGGAAGAATGCGGTTAAAAAATAAAACTAATGGCTCGTGACTCATTAGGAATCACTTCTCAAGCTAGGACTAAATTTTCACTAATCGTGGTTAGAATCTGTATAACGTATAGAGGATAATCGTTTGCTTCAGTGTAAGATCGATTTATATTTTATTGAGTGAACAACAAAAACTATATTTTCACGAGTGGCAGAGCCACGGGTGAAAATATAGCTTTTGTTGCTCACGAAATGAAATATAAATCGATCTTACACGAAAAACAAAAGATTATTCTATTTCTTTAATGCAAAAATGAGACAAAATGTGACATTTCTAGGACATATTTTCGTAAAACGCGTCATGTTGAGCGTGATTGCTATGCTACGTTCATTGTGACGTCACTTATTTCGCCCTGCATAGATGACGTCAGGTAGGATGAAACGCACAAAAGCAGGGTATAAGTTTTTGATAATTTCACTGCTTTTGCGGTGAGATTATCAAGTGATAATCTACCGTTATTTCTCGATAAACCACCGAAAAGCATTAAAGAAAATCCTATAATACATCGGTTGTGACGGGAATAATCTGCCAGATGAATGGTAATTCATATTGAAACAATTTTCAGACAATTTTCCGATCACCAAAGTTCAGAAAGGTTTAGATCCCACGATTCCAATCGCTCTGTTATCAGGATAATGTGAAGAGATCTCAAGTAGTCTACAGATACAGTTGTAATCGAACCCAGACCCTGCAAGTGAAATCAATGCCTCTTCTGATAGAGTAGAACCAATAAAATCTGGTATGTGCAAATCAAACGGAATTGTTAAAGCAGGGACTTGTCAAAGTGGCAGAGAAATCCTCCCAGAATGGGTCCACCCTGCTGCTTTTATACTGCAAGCCTGACATGGCTTATCAGCCAGACGAAACAGTAGAAGAAGCCCCGTGAGAAGGTTTACCATCGGTTTAAAAGATAAGGCGATTATTTCTCTCGAGTAAACTACCTTTACCTGCCCCATAAACGACAGACAAAATTACCTTGTATTGTCAAGATAAAGTTTGCACAATAACTAAGGTAGTGAGCTGCATGGCTTCCTTGCTTGCCATGGGTTTGTTTACCGTCATACATGTTAAGAGCTCATGTGATAAATTTTATATGTGTCCCGTCATGCGAAAAGGGGTTATCTGTGTTGTGCGTAAAGTGTCGATCCTTGTCAGACTGCGCAGACTGCACAGACTGACTAGGGTCGACACTGTTAACACTTTTCTAAGTTTCTGAGACTAGAATTATCAATCTACCTTCCTGTAAAAGAATTATTGAAATACGACCTCTGGCTGGTCTTAACTAGAACTAATCTCTCTTTCAGATATTTATTTTGCGGAGTTCCAATAGTCCCTTTTTGCATGACAGGTCACATATATCTAACACAGTCATAGTTTATATGGGATTAATAGGCGTCATCGTTACGTCACCTAGGTACAAGATATTGTGATACTCAATTAATGTGGTACATAATTAGCCAAAACGTTACGAATATGAAAATGTTTCTGGACTCTCTCTTTTGCCAGCCGAAATCATAGAATAAAAGAAGGAGCAGGCAAGATTTGGTTCGATTCAGATTAGTCTTTTATATTAAAGAAGATTTCATGACAGTTCCTATGTACATTTCCTTTTGCCAACAGAATCTTTTGGAATCTGGGATATAAGGGTAATATTTATGCTCCAATAAATTTCCGTAAATACTTCATCTTAATCTATAAAATGCCACCAGACAGTGGATTACATAACAAAAACCATGTTGAAACTTGGCAAATCCTTTCGCTCAATCAACTAAAAACTACGTCCATGTTTAAGATATCTTGATGAAAGGTACTACATCTTAAACCCTGAAAATATTTAAACCTTACCTTATTTCATAGCAAAAAACTTCGAAGCAGAGTGAAGTTGGCAGCCTAGCAGCCTAGAAGAGTGAAGTTGGCAGCGTTGCAGCCTAGCAGCCTAGCAGACTGAAAAACGTTTTAACAAAATAATTGATATCTGACACTAGTATTATACACGAGTCATTTCAAACCGTTAACACTGAATGTAAAGTTGGCAGTCTAGCAGCCTAGCAGAGTGAAGTTGGCAGCCTAGCAGACAAAAAAAAATAACAAAAAATATTGATATCTTACTTTAGCAACATGCACGTTATGTGTGGCCCTTACAAAAATTAGAACTTAAATCTTCGGAAAAAAAACCGGTAGTGGTCATTTTAGGTTGCTACGCTGCTAGACTGCTGTAAATGGGAAGTTGGCAGTCTGGCAATCTAGCAGCCTAGCAGAGTGAAGTTGGTAGCTTTACAGCCTAGCAGCCCAGCAGACTAAAAGTTTTAACCAATTTATTGATATCTGACACAAGCAATATGCACGAGAAGTCAGTATTAACCGTAAAAAATTAATTTCTAGTGACTGTAGGTTTGTTCCTCGCTTTATTCAACTTTTCCGACAGAAATAACACGAAAATTGCCCTGAACATATCAAATTGGTCCTTTTAAATATGAGAACTTTAATCTTTGGAAAAGAAAACGGTTATTGTCATTGTAGGATGCTACGCTGCTAGACTGCGAAGTTGGCAGTCTGGCAGACTAGCAGCCTAGCAGAGTGTAGTTGGCAGTCTAGCAGCCTAGCAGACTGATTTTTTAAAACCAAATTACCGTTGTTTTTTCCCAAAGATTTAAGTTCTTTTTTTTTGTAAGGGCCAAATTGATATGTTCAGGGCCATTTTGGTAAGAAAAGTTGAATCAAGTGAGATACCCGGAACAAATCTACCTTCACTGGAAATTAAGTTTTTACGGTTTGAAATGTTTCTCGTGTGTAATACTAGTGTCAGATATCAATAATTTTGTTAAAAAGTTTTTTCAGTCTGCTAGGCTGCTAGGCTGCCAACTTCACTCTGCTAGGCTGACAACTTCACGGACCTTTTTATCGAACGGTTTTGAAGGAGGTTGTTCCACTATTGCCAGTCAAAGAATTAATTTCTGAGATAAATTCGGGACCTTCAGGACTCTGCATGTACATCACTTATAGGGCTGTCACACCTTAACGTTTTAGCCAGCGTGTGTCGAACGAGTGCGATTTTTTCATAACACGCTGCGAACACGTCGGGTACGCTATGGACACGTTCCGCACACGCTATCGGCTCGCTGTAACACGTTGGCACACGTTGCAATACGCTGAGTATCTCATGAAATTTTGAGCATGCACAAAATTTCTCAGCGTGTGCCGAACGTTTTGAAACACGCTCCGCACACGTTCCGAACACGTTCCGAACACGCTCAGCACACTAGAGACACGTTAGGAGCTCGTTCAAATACGCTACGGACACGCTAGAAACTCGTTCGCTTAACGTGCTTCTAGCGTGTCTCCAGCGTACAGGGAACTGGTGCATAACGTGTCTCCAGCGTACTGAACGTGTGTCTAGCGCGTTGCCAGCGTGTTCGCGGTGTGTTTCTGGTGTATGACAGCGTTTCAGTATTCAAAGAAAATCCTAAAGTTCCGCTGGAAATTTATCTTTAAATTTTACCATCAGCTTGTCGTAAATAAATGTATAAGTGCATGTACGTGTGTATGACCCATTTACATGTATATATCAGTATGTTTTCTTATGCCCAGTCTAAGAACGACTTTAAAACTCGATTATAAGTAGCATTCTCTTTAAATTGTTTGTCTTTTCTTCCAATTATATGAATCTAACTTAAAAGATAATTAAATATTTCCTTTACGGATTTTCTTAATTCCTTGAATTGTCGAGGTGGAGAATGTAGCCTAAATGAGTATTTGATAGTGCGCTTATAGCATTTGCTTCTGCTCTTTGGTCAGAGTAACAATACGTTCGCGAAATACTAAACACATTTTACAAACATTTATTCGTCTTATTTGATCGTTATTAATATACCATACAGACAAGTACCCAGTGGACATAATACAAGACGTGTATTGCTCTATTCTAGACCTATTTCAGAATATTTGTCTCTATTATATGTACCACAAGTTTGATATTTGGTACACCTTTTCTCCCCTCATGCGAAATCTACTTTTAGCGGTTAAATGCCCGTGTTATTCTTTCAAAATAGATAAAACAGGTTTGAATAATACCTAAAAATGATACAAATTACCTTTCAATTCAAACGTTCTTGTCTCAGATCGTAAGGTTTAATCATTCATGTACTTCGAAGTTGAAAAGGAGGTACCAATTCAATTCCTAACATATGCTTTTTTAAATATACCCGATATACCTATGTAATGGACTCAACGCCTTGGTCAGAGCTTAGTTTTGAAAATACACCTAAAGCTATTCAAGATTGAGAGAAGTTGTAGACGGGAAGCAAAAGTTGGTAAAGTTTTGAATAAAGTCATCCTATTATGGTAGAGGAAGAAAGGAGTGTATTATGAAAAGTAGTTTCTTACCCTTCCCCAATAATTTTGAAGTAAAAAGTCCCTGAAGTTTTAATCAGCCTGTAATCTTTTAAATTTTGTTATATGCATGTTTTAATATGTAATAGGTGCCAGTGTATTTTTCTTTCCGTCTTTTCCTATTTTTCTTTTACATGAACCAATATACTTTTAATTTGATTAAGTGTAGTGACACATGGCCTGTTTATATATTTAAAGAATGAATTTGAAGAGGTAATTTCTTGCAGAATTTATATTGTCATCCAAAACACGCTGCGAACACGTTATAACACGCTTGCAGTGCGTTACAAACACGCTAAGCACGTTCCGAGGACGTTACGAGAACGTTTGACACACGCTCAAGAACCTTGGTATACGCTGATATACGCTGTCAATACGTTCTTGACACGTTACTCACACGTTCAAACTCGCTATGAACACGCTACAAGCGCGTCGTGAATGGACAAAAAGAAAATGTAGGTCAGCGTATGCGTACGTTTTACAGACTTAGTCGTTTTCTCAAACGCGTTAGGCACACGCTGGCTAAAACCTCGAGGTGTGACAGGGCCATTATGTAAACATTGATAACCTGCTACGACGGAAAATGTTTTTAATGTATTCACACATGTGATCATAAGTTTTAACATGCATATAATTGTGTACTTTCTATGCTCGCAATCTTTTAAAGAAAGACAGGATTAGCCAGGCAATTTCTAGGGATTATACAGTTTTGAAATTTCTTTTTTATCATTTGTTTTATGCAGCAAACCGGATTAATCTGTAAGGAATAAAAAAAATAATCACTGCATCATAGCTTTTTCGCCATTGTTTAGAATTTGTTATTTGGTATTACACTTTATATAGTATTTTGAATCATTAAAAATTCATTTTCATATACTCTTTTATATAAGTAACACCAAATACCAGCGTAAAAGTGGAAAGGTAATATTTGGTCCCTTGTTATGCACAAACAAGCACATTCGTGTTTAAGGTATTAAAAAACAAACAAAAAGAATTTTAATCAGCCTGAATTTAAATCACCCCCTTCATTTGTTCTATTCCAAAAGTGCTTACAGATTTAATTTTTAACAATAATATTGAGTTATAGTGCCTACATTACTTTTAAGCTTTGTTCCTTCCGAGCTTCCGAAAGATTTTAATTTAGCCCGATAACGATTCGATTTAAATGGAAAAAAAAATGATGAAAAAATTATTGATGTTCCTATAAAATTCGTACCAATGCAGAAAGCCACAAAACGTACTGTCTCAATTTGCTTAATGCCAAACGTAACATAGCAAAAAATTGAAAATCATCATGAGGAAAAACAGACAATCTACAAAAGCCAAGTTTAAATGCACCATGCGGAGATTTATCAGGACCTCATACAACAGACTTGACTAGTTTGCAAACTCCCATGTCAAATTGAGTGATGTAAGCCTCGTGCTCTACAAGACTTCTCTGCATAAAAAATAACCCCATCAAAGCGGTAATAAGTAGACTGTGAAATCAAAAACCTGCTTAACTTCTTACTAAATGGATTATGTTGGCAATTATTTTGAACATCTAAGCTCTATTATGTGCCGAGTACATGATAGGAAAATGTAACATAATGCACACAAAGGAATTTATTAGAAATATACAATTTTTAACAAAAATGTACCTTACAATAATCGGCTGGCGCTGGTATTTCATAAATGAAAATAGACATTCAAAATGACCATTCTGGATTTTTTAAAAAAAGTAAACTCTCTACGTAGCACACATGAGATGATTTTACTTGTTTAATTTACGAGACTAGTGAAAATCGAAACCAAAATTGTATCAGAAATCCATTTTAAGTAATACGCCATGCCAAAAAATCTGAAAAATTCGATCATTTCCCAGGAGCTACGCCAAGGTATTCAGACAGTCTGTGAATAAATGCTGATATCGACAAATACTTCAATTTTTAATAGGAATATCTATGGGGTTCAAGTGGCCCTACATTCACCTGTCATGTTTCCAGAAAATAAACGAGAAGTCTCTCATTCTTTAGAAATTTTACCTATATTTCATATTGGCAATATATTACCAACAAACTGCCAAAATTATCAGGTCAAACGTAACTCGCAATAATTGACATGGGTAATGCTAGTATGCGGTCTTTCTGAAATATTATTGCCAATAATAAGAAGTTTATAAATGAGTTTGTTTGTTTTAATGGGTTTTACGCCACTTTAAACAATTTCGGAGTTAAATCGCGGCGGCTGGAGCACCTAACAATGGATTCCTCGTATTTCTTACACCTGTACTACTATAACACCCTTTCCTAGCCTCCGACTGCTATCTCACATAGGTCTACGATTATCAACCCATTGGTGAGGGTGTTTAATTACATTGTTATCTTTCACTCCGAAAACGACAAGTCTTTGTGTTCTGCACAGGCTCATCAAGGTCGAACTATTCGGTTTCTGTGGATTTTGTGAAATACAATGATCATGCTACCTCGCTGCATGGTGACATTCGAATTTGCGTCCTCTGAATCCTTTACAGACTTTCAATTCGTTCCATTTTATCATGGTTGCTCCATTATATATGTATTTCTATATAATACGTACTTAGTGTATTGTATAAAAAATATCTAATGAGGTTGGAGGAATTGATAATTATCGAGGCTCTGTCGAATTAATTATCAATTCCAACAACCGAGTTAGATATTTTTTCATACAATACACTAAGTACGTATTATATTAATCTTATAACTTCTATTTGCCTTGTTTTCGTCGATGTTTCTATCAGACATTCAAGTTTCTAAAAATAACCACATTATGTCATTGTTTTAAAAACTTACCGCATGATATCATGAAAAAATATCATATGGGATTTTATCACGGGATATCTGTATAGCTATAAGATAAACTTTAATATCAGTGTCAATTCTTAATATAGACGATGTGTTTACCAAATCAAACATTCCTGAATAAAAAATCATGCCGTATTTGGTAAAATGTCATAAAAATCATTTAAACCCGCTTAATAATTTCATTGATTCAAAGAAGAATTCTACCATGCACTATGTAGCAAGCGATGTTCTAATTAACCATCATTTGATCGTAATCGCGAACCTGATACTCCGCAGTGACAAACTTGTTCTGCGTCTCTTGGAAAGCTAATACTTTAATAGCACATCTGTCCATGCTGATTAATAACAGTGTTCACAATAGTATAAAAGAAGTTGTCATTACGCAAAGCTCTAGTGATTCGTTGTTGAAATTAATTCCTGGTGAATGGTGGATAACGGTAAAAATTGCTTCTCAAATAACAATGAGCTACGAGGGGTATAACATGCATGCGTGATGTTTTACAATATTGATGGGGAATCGCATTTTGTATCATTTTTCCCTTAATCACTAGGATACAAAAGTGTTCTTTTACCTGAAATTTCCCCCACCCCCATATGAATAAATGCTAGGCACTCAATGAACATTTGAGAAAATATTCGATCTAAGAACTTGTGGTTTTGGGTTTTTGTTTATGCACGTATATGCATCATGCGTCATTGGAGACATTACGGTTGTTAAATTTGGAATTGCGTAGCGGCCATGATGTTCAAACCATTTTTTGAAGGACGTTGCTGCCAAATTCTTTCAGTAATACATCGTCGTACTTTCCTAAATCTCTTAATAATGTTTCGGTCGCTAAAACGACGATATCAGATATATAGGATCAGTTATGAAATTTTATTTCAGACAAGTTGATCTTAACCGAGTTTAGAATAGAAATGTTATTAAGCAAGCCTTGGCGAGCTGAATAACTTTTATATTTTAGACAAGGTTAATGATCAGCTGGTCTCAAATAAAATTTTGTAACAGATTCTTTTTCTCACTACAATATTTTGAACGTTTAGAAAAAAATAACGTCTAAATATTTGCTGGAGTTGCAAGCGCAGTAAATCTTTCGATTCCCACTTAAGAGTTTTGAAGTGCTTATAAACTTTTAGGACTGATGACTGCGTAAATTGTGTTTGAAGCCAAACATTTGAGTGCAAGAGAACTTGCAAATGTTCGAGATGCTTATCAGTTCGTCCATGTCTCATCGAATTTAAAACGGCTATTAGATGAATAAAAAACAATACGAAAATTCAAATTTTATCTTCTTTTAACTTTTTAACTATTTTAACTTTTCGTATAACAAAGAATAAAGGAAAATCAGCATTTAAGCATATTTCTAGATATTATATATGACAAAACTAATTTCAATTCTTAATTGTGGAACATGAAAAAAAAAAGTTGTTTTATAATATGCGATCTTAGCTGCAAGCCCTGGAATATTCCTCGAATTTCCCAGCATAGAAACCTACAAAGCGACAAGTTTCCCCCCAAAAGGGAGAAATGTTGCCTTGCGGACAGAATCACGAAATGGTGCAAACAGTTTTCCAATTATACCTCGCTTTGCACGTTTACTTGTGTGCAAAGCGGGGTTTAATTGAAAAAATGTTTGCACCGTTTTATGATCCTGAATGCAGGACTGGTCTTGCACTCTAAAGAACTACGGTTTGTTCAATTCACATTCTCTCATTTCTCTATGACGCCTCAATGAATAAGAATCAAGTTCCTTTACTAAAATGATCGAATACTTTAAACATTTTATATCTTAAAACGAACTTCGCCAGACGTTCATTAAGGTAAACAGTTTTCTAAGGCAGGCAATAAACTCTTTCATCAACCAAATTCCTCTACTAAAGTACAAGAGAAACAGTGCCAAGAGTTATACATTGGGTTGTTACCCCCAATTATTGGCTTATCAAAAATAATACCTATCTATCTCTGATAGGCCATTAAACAATTACGGCCCCAAAATGTGTCTCGCGCTCTACAAGATACCTGTTGGATTTACCTGTTCAATCAAAGGAAACTATTTTTGTGAGAATTTCCCTTGAAGTGGTTATTGTAACCTTTTGGATGATCTAAATGGCATTCCAGCTTGGAGATACAGTACACCAAGGGTAATTGTTAAAGCTCGGGCGTTCCTGCAAATTGATATCTTGCTCATATTTTGCTATTTACCAAGTAATTTCTAAAACAATTGAGAGCTAAAAATGTATTAAATAATAATAATGATAATAGATCTAATAAAAAAAATAATAAAGTAAAATAAATCCAGTTCGGAACAAGAACTTTTTGAACCCTTTATATCTTAAGAAGGCCATCCTCAGTGCTGTGCAGCATTCGTTGCATCTTCGCGACAGTCAAGACAGACCTTGTTCCGCTTTTACACAGCAAAATATTGGTTCCATGTTATGCTTCTGTTGCTCCTGAGTTTATCTATCTCTTACTGTTGCTAAACAACTTTAAGACACCAACTCGAGGAGTTCGTCTCTTTCAGAAAAAGATGATGACTTTTACCAAAAATTGCCCGTTTTTTGCAGCTTAGTGGAATTTTTGGGGTTATAGCCAATTTCATTACAGCCATTCTAGTAAACTTGCTATACGCAGTTCACTGTGCTACCCTTGCAATGTTCAAGATCATAACTGTACAAGCTATTTGTTCCTATATCATTTTAAAATGTTTCGTATTTACCATTTTGAAAGGCAAAAATATAACTCCTCTCAAGAGATACCTCAAGGGAAAGGTCGTGTGAACAATCAACAAGTTCGTAAAAGAGGAAAGATGAAAAGATCCGTCGCAGGCCGGGTGCGAACCAATGCGGAATACAATCAAATGTTTTACGAATCCAACATTCACACAATTGATCCAACGAAGTTCTTAAAGAATGTGGAACCGTAATAGTCTCAAAACATTTCGGCACTCATGAACTTTCACAATGTTGACCGAGGTGTCCTAATGTTAACCATTAGGAAACCTCGGTTTACACTGCTAAAGTTCATTACTTCCGAAACAATTACGGGTCCACTTCCTTCAGTGTTACAATTGCAACTTCTTAGTAGCAATGCAAGAAAGGTAGAGAGGATTCTTGTGACAAGGGTAACAGCAACCTGTTGGATTTTGTTCCAGCAGGTATATCAAAGAAAATCCATGTTAGTTTTTACAGCTACACGTTGTTTTTTACCTGGAATGTTCTGTTATCGAAGAGGCAATTTGTGATGGTGCTTAATTCCCTGTTACAGTTTTTATTTTCTTATTTTACAAATTAATTAAACTTCAATTTATATCTTTAAGAACTGCTTCTTTCTTCGCTTTATTGAGCAGTAAATATTTTTGAAACAATCTCAATTTAAAACTTGAACGTCTTCAAATTCCTGATCACATGTTCAAATGTTGAATCAAGGAAAATACACAAGTTTCCTTAAGGATATTTGTGTACAATCTAACAATGCCTCCCTTCTTTTCTAAGCTTCTTGAGTAAACAAAAAAGTGATATCTTTTAATCAAGAATGGTAGTCCTTCGGGCCTACACACAGAGTGAAATAAATTGTAAATAAAACATGCAATGAAATGTCCCCCTTTCAACAGCAACTACAATAAAGATTTCATTGACTTTTTCAAAGTCAACAAATTAGTATTTAGCAGGTGCCATAATTCGGTATCCGTAGTTTATGAGTTTTTTCAAAATAAAACTGTCTAGCATAATTCTGCAAAATCTCGTTTAAAACCTTTCAACAGCATTTGCTCAGCGCCCCAGTTATCCATTCCAAACACACACTCCAATCATTCAAAACCATTTCGAAATCGTTCATTTTGATTAACATTTCCATAAAACTGATTAAATAATTACACGATTTTAATGAATGCTGTTGATTTATAAACGCCTGATTTGCCCGTGTAGACACAGAATTGAGAAAAGAACGTAATATTTCTTTAAACGGACATAAAGAACCGTCGATAATTTCGTCGAATTGGCCGAAATTATATATAATGTTTGACATCCCTTTGAAGTCATCAAAAACTCACACTTTCGTTTCCATTCATTCACCTTATCAATATCAATAAGTACCTTTCCAAATACGTCACTGTTTAAAGATGATCATATTTTTGTCTCCTACAAGTTTTAAATATGGAATTTTTAAAAAGATTTTTGAATAAATTGTTATTACCATTGGGCTAAGCTATGTTGTAAAAAAGCGCACATTTGTCTGCCATGTTGTACAAGTTTGTTATCAGACGGAAAGCAGACAGACTCTAAATGCCTTTTTAGCCGCTTGCCAGGGCTTATAAATCACTCAAATAATGGGAGTCTACGAATAACTGGTAATAAAGCCACTCAAAACATACCTTCTCACACATTTATCAAGAAGCTTCATAGGAAATTTGCATGCACAGGATAGATCTGTAATTGAGTCGGTTCATTTCAAAGAAGGGTGTCTCTGAAATGGATAAGACTAAGTTTTAGCCTTCTTGCTACACTATTGACTTATCTTTTATTTATTAAAATTTCGGCCATTTGCTTTTTTGTGTGGATTTATCTAGAATGTAAACTATCAAGTGCATACCAACTAGTTGCTTGTCACAGGCCAAATGCTGCCGAGTCCGGCAAAAATCATTTTATAATATGACCTACGCTGTTGGAGTGAAATAACCCCGTTGAATAATTTTGATATTACACGGGTGTTATTACACTAGTGGAATAATTATGCAAATGAGCAATGAACGAATGGCAACGCTATTTTGTAACCGCGAAAATGACGTCATAATGTGTATATCGTGACGTCAGTTACGCGGAAAATTAAAATGTTGATTTCAAGAATTTTGACGATTTTTCGCAAAAGAAATGTGCCATATTATAAATAGAATATAAAATTTGTGCTCATAAAACACAGAATTTATTAAACTCGTCAACTAAAAACAGAAAAAAACTCGGCGCAGCCTCGTTTTTTATCTGTTTATTGATGACTCGTTTAATAAATTCAGTATTTCATGACCACTCATTCAATATCCTCTACTTATCAATTTCAAGAAATGACTTTGGAACTATATGAAAATAGTCAACCTACCAATGAAAGAAGTATTCCTCACGACTCGTCTAAATTAGCGTACCTTATCATTCATAATGTTGAACTTGGCACCGACTGCATGGCATTTTATACACTCGTATTGAGAATGTAAGTGATTTTCCTATACATAAAGATAACCGTTTGTAAAAGATCAAATAGTATAAGATGGATTTCAAATCATTTTCTAAACTATAAATACGTTTGATATCAGAAAGATTCTATAAATTGATTTTTTTTTAAATTTTGAATAGGTAAAAGTTACGGTTAATAAATAATCATGGGACTCAACGGTGGAAATCTTTAGGGTATCGGACCCGCATTTGTTCCGCAAAGTTTCGGCAAATAATGAACTTTAACAGTGTTAACCGAGGTTTCCTAATGATTTCATTATCCCATATTTCATCTCGGTCAACATTGCAAAAGACCATGAATTCCAAACAGCTGCTAAACTATTTCAGGTCCACTGCCGTAAGTTACAATCCGAACCACTGCTTGACATTTCCAACAATTTCATGTGTGTGTAATGCATGTACTGTGTCCGGCTCTGGAAGACAGATGATGGAATTTACAGTTTTCATGGCAACGGAAACTGGAAATAAATAGCAATCATTTACGTGCGCTGTGAAGACTCTGATCAGATTGTGGGGATACATAAAGGATATTGAATGAGTGGTCATTGAATACTGAATTTATTAAACGAGTCATCTATAAACAGATAAAAACGAGGCTGCGCCGAGTTTTAATCTGTTTTAGATGACGAGTTTAATAAATTCTGTATTTTATGAGCACAAATTTTATATTCTGTTTATAATATGACCCGAATTTTTGCGAAAAATCGTCAAAATTCTTGAAATTCAACATTAAGATTTTCCGCGAAACTTATTACGCCGTTTCAAAATGACGCCACAAAACATAGATTATGACGTCATTTTCGTGGTTACAATATAGCGTTGCTATTCGCTCTGAGCTCATTTGCATAATTATTCACTAGTGTAATAACACCAATGTAATATCAAAAATATTCACCGGGATTATTTCACTTTGGCGACGTCGGTCATATTATAAATGATAGATCTTATACTTTCTCACACGCGAATTGTTGGAAACCTCTTACAATTGAACATTATTTTTGTCCTAGGTAGTTGCTTTCAATAAATTTTTAAATACTTTCGTTCTTGCTTTAGGTCTTTTCAATTTTCTCATGTAATCACATATTGGTATCGTTTGTCAAAACGAGTGGTCATTTCTGTAAGTTATGGAAAGTAAACGTGAGGTCGAAAACATACAAGTATAGTCTCCGTTCTTGTATTCCTCGAAATTTATAACATTACGTCGCTAAAGAGGTAAGATATAGTTTGATTTTGTCGGAAGAATGCGGTTAAAAAATAAAACTAATGGCTCGTGACTCATTAGGAATCACTTCTCAAGCTAGGACTAAATTTTCACTAATCGTGGTTAGAATCTGTATAACGTATAGAGGATAATCGTTTGCTTCAGTGTAAGATCGATTTATATTTTATTGAGTGAACAACAAAAACTATATTTTCACGAGTGGCAGAGCCACGGGTGAAAATATAGCTTTTGTTGCTCACGAAATGAAATATAAATCGATCTTACACGAAAAACAAAAGATTATTCTATTTCTTTAATGCAAAAATGAGACAAAATGTGACATTTCTAGGACATATTTTCGTAAAACGCGTCATGTTGAGCGTGATTGCTATGCTACGTTCATTGTGACGTCACTTATTTCGCCCTGCATAGATGACGTCAGGTAGGATGAAACGCACAAAAGCAGGGTATAAGTTTTTGATAATTTCACTGCTTTTGCGGTGAGATTATCAAGTGATAATCTACCGTTATTTCTCGATAAACCACCGAAAAGCATTAAAGAAAATCCTATAATACATCGGTTGTGACGGGAATAATCTGCCAGATGAATGGTAATTCATATTGAAACAATTTTCAGACAATTTTCCGATCACCAAAGTTCAGAAAGGTTTAGATCCCACGATTCCAATCGCTCTGTTATCAGGATAATGTGAAGAGATCTCAAGTAGTCTACAGATACAGTTGTAATCGAACCCAGACCCTGCAAGTGAAATCAATGCCTCTTCTGATAGAGTAGAACCAATAAAATCTGGTATGTGCAAATCAAACGGAATTGTTAAAGCAGGGACTTGTCAAAGTGGCAGAGAAATCCTCCCAGAATGGGTCCACCCTGCTGCTTTTATACTGCAAGCCTGACATGGCTTATCAGCCAGACGAAACAGTAGAAGAAGCCCCGTGAGAAGGTTTACCATCGGTTTAAAAGATAAGGCGATTATTTCTCTCGAGTAAACTACCTTTACCTGCCCCATAAACGACAGACAAAATTACCTTGTATTGTCAAGATAAAGTTTGCACAATAACTAAGGTAGTGAGCTGCATGGCTTCCTTGCTTGCCATGGGTTTGTTTACCGTCATACATGTTAAGAGCTCATGTGATAAATTTTATATGTGTCCCGTCATGCGAAAAGGGGTTATCTGTGTTGTGCGTAAAGTGTCGATCCTTGTCAGACTGCGCAGACTGCACAGACTGACTAGGGTCGACACTGTTAACACTTTTCTAAGTTTCTGAGACTAGAATTATCAATCTACCTTCCTGTAAAAGAATTATTGAAATACGACCTCTGGCTGGTCTTAACTAGAACTAATCTCTCTTTCAGATATTTATTTTGCGGAGTTCCAATAGTCCCTTTTTGCATGACAGGTCACATATATCTAACACAGTCATAGTTTATATGGGATTAATAGGCGTCATCGTTACGTCACCTAGGTACAAGATATTGTGATACTCAATTAATGTGGTACATAATTAGCCAAAACGTTACGAATATGAAAATGTTTCTGGACTCTCTCTTTTGCCAGCCGAAATCATAGAATAAAAGAAGGAGCAGGCAAGATTTGGTTCGATTCAGATTAGTCTTTTATATTAAAGAAGATTTCATGACAGTTCCTATGTACATTTCCTTTTGCCAACAGAATCTTTTGGAATCTGGGATATAAGGGTAATATTTATGCTCCAATAAATTTCCGTAAATACTTCATCTTAATCTATAAAATGCCACCAGACAGTGGATTACATAACAAAAACCATGTTGAAACTTGGCAAATCCTTTCGCTCAATCAACTAAAAACTACGTCCATGTTTAAGATATCTTGATGAAAGGTACTACATCTTAAACCCTGAAAATATTTAAACCTTACCTTATTTCATAGCAAAAAACTTCGAAGCAGAGTGAAGTTGGCAGCCTAGCAGCCTAGAAGAGTGAAGTTGGCAGCGTTGCAGCCTAGCAGACTGAAAAACGTTTTAACAAAATAATTGATATCTGACACTAGTATTATACACGAGTCATTTCAAACCGTTAACACTGAATGTAAAGTTGGCAGTCTAGCAGCCTAGCAGAGTGAAGTTGGCAGCCTAGCAGACAAAAAAAAATAACAAAAAATATTGATATCTTACTTTAGCAACATGCACGTTATGTGTGGCCCTTACAAAAATTAGAACTTAAATCTTCGGAAAAAAAACCGGTAGTGGTCATTTTAGGTTGCTACGCTGCTAGACTGCTGTAAATGGGAAGTTGGCAGTCTGGCAATCTAGCAGCCTAGCAGAGTGAAGTTGGTAGCTTTACAGCCTAGCAGCCCAGCAGACTAAAAGTTTTAACCAATTTATTGATATCTGACACAAGCAATATGCACGAGAAGTCAGTATTAACCGTAAAAAATTAATTTCTAGTGACTGTAGGTTTGTTCCTCGCTTTATTCAACTTTTCCGACAGAAATAACACGAAAATTGCCCTGAACATATCAAATTGGTCCTTTTAAATATGAGAACTTTAATCTTTGGAAAAGAAAACGGTTATTGTCATTGTAGGATGCTACGCTGCTAGACTGCGAAGTTGGCAGTCTGGCAGACTAGCAGCCTAGCAGAGTGTAGTTGGCAGTCTAGCAGCCTAGCAGACTGATTTTTTAAAACCAAATTACCGTTGTTTTTTCCCAAAGATTTAAGTTCTTTTTTTTTGTAAGGGCCAAATTGATATGTTCAGGGCCATTTTGGTAAGAAAAGTTGAATCAAGTGAGATACCCGGAACAAATCTACCTTCACTGGAAATTAAGTTTTTACGGTTTGAAATGTTTCTCGTGTGTAATACTAGTGTCAGATATCAATAATTTTGTTAAAAAGTTTTTTCAGTCTGCTAGGCTGCTAGGCTGCCAACTTCACTCTGCTAGGCTGACAACTTCACGGACCTTTTTATCGAACGGTTTTGAAGGAGGTTGTTCCACTATTGCCAGTCAAAGAATTAATTTCTGAGATAAATTCGGGACCTTCAGGACTCTGCATGTACATCACTTATAGGGCTGTCACACCTTAACGTTTTAGCCAGCGTGTGTCGAACGAGTGCGATTTTTTCATAACACGCTGCGAACACGTCGGGTACGCTATGGACACGTTCCGCACACGCTATCGGCTCGCTGTAACACGTTGGCACACGTTGCAATACGCTGAGTATCTCATGAAATTTTGAGCATGCACAAAATTTCTCAGCGTGTGCCGAACGTTTTGAAACACGCTCCGCACACGTTCCGAACACGTTCCGAACACGCTCAGCACACTAGAGACACGTTAGGAGCTCGTTCAAATACGCTACGGACACGCTAGAAACTCGTTCGCTTAACGTGCTTCTAGCGTGTCTCCAGCGTACAGGGAACTGGTGCATAACGTGTCTCCAGCGTACTGAACGTGTGTCTAGCGCGTTGCCAGCGTGTTCGCGGTGTGTTTCTGGTGTATGACAGCGTTTCAGTATTCAAAGAAAATCCTAAAGTTCCGCTGGAAATTTATCTTTAAATTTTACCATCAGCTTGTCGTAAATAAATGTATAAGTGCATGTACGTGTGTATGACCCATTTACATGTATATATCAGTATGTTTTCTTATGCCCAGTCTAAGAACGACTTTAAAACTCGATTATAAGTAGCATTCTCTTTAAATTGTTTGTCTTTTCTTCCAATTATATGAATCTAACTTAAAAGATAATTAAATATTTCCTTTACGGATTTTCTTAATTCCTTGAATTGTCGAGGTGGAGAATGTAGCCTAAATGAGTATTTGATAGTGCGCTTATAGCATTTGCTTCTGCTCTTTGGTCAGAGTAACAATACGTTCGCGAAATACTAAACACATTTTACAAACATTTATTCGTCTTATTTGATCGTTATTAATATACCATACAGACAAGTACCCAGTGGACATAATACAAGACGTGTATTGCTCTATTCTAGACCTATTTCAGAATATTTGTCTCTATTATATGTACCACAAGTTTGATATTTGGTACACCTTTTCTCCCCTCATGCGAAATCTACTTTTAGCGGTTAAATGCCCGTGTTATTCTTTCAAAATAGATAAAACAGGTTTGAATAATACCTAAAAATGATACAAATTACCTTTCAATTCAAACGTTCTTGTCTCAGATCGTAAGGTTTAATCATTCATGTACTTCGAAGTTGAAAAGGAGGTACCAATTCAATTCCTAACATATGCTTTTTTAAATATACCCGATATACCTATGTAATGGACTCAACGCCTTGGTCAGAGCTTAGTTTTGAAAATACACCTAAAGCTATTCAAGATTGAGAGAAGTTGTAGACGGGAAGCAAAAGTTGGTAAAGTTTTGAATAAAGTCATCCTATTATGGTAGAGGAAGAAAGGAGTGTATTATGAAAAGTAGTTTCTTACCCTTCCCCAATAATTTTGAAGTAAAAAGTCCCTGAAGTTTTAATCAGCCTGTAATCTTTTAAATTTTGTTATATGCATGTTTTAATATGTAATAGGTGCCAGTGTATTTTTCTTTCCGTCTTTTCCTATTTTTCTTTTACATGAACCAATATACTTTTAATTTGATTAAGTGTAGTGACACATGGCCTGTTTATATATTTAAAGAATGAATTTGAAGAGGTAATTTCTTGCAGAATTTATATTGTCATCCAAAACACGCTGCGAACACGTTATAACACGCTTGCAGTGCGTTACAAACACGCTAAGCACGTTCCGAGGACGTTACGAGAACGTTTGACACACGCTCAAGAACCTTGGTATACGCTGATATACGCTGTCAATACGTTCTTGACACGTTACTCACACGTTCAAACTCGCTATGAACACGCTACAAGCGCGTCGTGAATGGACAAAAAGAAAATGTAGGTCAGCGTATGCGTACGTTTTACAGACTTAGTCGTTTTCTCAAACGCGTTAGGCACACGCTGGCTAAAACCTCGAGGTGTGACAGGGCCATTATGTAAACATTGATAACCTGCTACGACGGAAAATGTTTTTAATGTATTCACACATGTGATCATAAGTTTTAACATGCATATAATTGTGTACTTTCTATGCTCGCAATCTTTTAAAGAAAGACAGGATTAGCCAGGCAATTTCTAGGGATTATACAGTTTTGAAATTTCTTTTTTATCATTTGTTTTATGCAGCAAACCGGATTAATCTGTAAGGAATAAAAAAAATAATCACTGCATCATAGCTTTTTCGCCATTGTTTAGAATTTGTTATTTGGTATTACACTTTATATAGTATTTTGAATCATTAAAAATTCATTTTCATATACTCTTTTATATAAGTAACACCAAATACCAGCGTAAAAGTGGAAAGGTAATATTTGGTCCCTTGTTATGCACAAACAAGCACATTCGTGTTTAAGGTATTAAAAAACAAACAAAAAGAATTTTAATCAGCCTGAATTTAAATCACCCCCTTCATTTGTTCTATTCCAAAAGTGCTTACAGATTTAATTTTTAACAATAATATTGAGTTATAGTGCCTACATTACTTTTAAGCTTTGTTCCTTCCGAGCTTCCGAAAGATTTTAATTTAGCCCGATAACGATTCGATTTAAATGGAAAAAAAAATGATGAAAAAATTATTGATGTTCCTATAAAATTCGTACCAATGCAGAAAGCCACAAAACGTACTGTCTCAATTTGCTTAATGCCAAACGTAACATAGCAAAAAATTGAAAATCATCATGAGGAAAAACAGACAATCTACAAAAGCCAAGTTTAAATGCACCATGCGGAGATTTATCAGGACCTCATACAACAGACTTGACTAGTTTGCAAACTCCCATGTCAAATTGAGTGATGTAAGCCTCGTGCTCTACAAGACTTCTCTGCATAAAAAATAACCCCATCAAAGCGGTAATAAGTAGACTGTGAAATCAAAAACCTGCTTAACTTCTTACTAAATGGATTATGTTGGCAATTATTTTGAACATCTAAGCTCTATTATGTGCCGAGTACATGATAGGAAAATGTAACATAATGCACACAAAGGAATTTATTAGAAATATACAATTTTTAACAAAAATGTACCTTACAATAATCGGCTGGCGCTGGTATTTCATAAATGAAAATAGACATTCAAAATGACCATTCTGGATTTTTTAAAAAAAGTAAACTCTCTACGTAGCACACATGAGATGATTTTACTTGTTTAATTTACGAGACTAGTGAAAATCGAAACCAAAATTGTATCAGAAATCCATTTTAAGTAATACGCCATGCCAAAAAATCTGAAAAATTCGATCATTTCCCAGGAGCTACGCCAAGGTATTCAGACAGTCTGTGAATAAATGCTGATATCGACAAATACTTCAATTTTTAATAGGAATATCTATGGGGTTCAAGTGGCCCTACATTCACCTGTCATGTTTCCAGAAAATAAACGAGAAGTCTCTCATTCTTTAGAAATTTTACCTATATTTCATATTGGCAATATATTACCAACAAACTGCCAAAATTATCAGGTCAAACGTAACTCGCAATAATTGACATGGGTAATGCTAGTATGCGGTCTTTCTGAAATATTATTGCCAATAATAAGAAGTTTATAAATGAGTTTGTTTGTTTTAATGGGTTTTACGCCACTTTAAACAATTTCGGAGTTAAATCGCGGCGGCTGGAGCACCTAACAATGGATTCCTCGTATTTCTTACACCTGTACTACTATAACACCCTTTCCTAGCCTCCGACTGCTATCTCACATAGGTCTACGATTATCAACCCATTGGTGAGGGTGTTTAATTACATTGTTATCTTTCACTCCGAAAACGACAAGTCTTTGTGTTCTGCACAGGCTCATCAAGGTCGAACTATTCGGTTTCTGTGGATTTTGTGAAATACAATGATCATGCTACCTCGCTGCATGGTGACATTCGAATTTGCGTCCTCTGAATCCTTTACAGACTTTCAATTCGTTCCATTTTATCATGGTTGCTCCATTATATATGTATTTCTATATAATACGTACTTAGTGTATTGTATAAAAAATATCTAATGAGGTTGGAGGAATTGATAATTATCGAGGCTCTGTCGAATTAATTATCAATTCCAACAACCGAGTTAGATATTTTTTCATACAATACACTAAGTACGTATTATATTAATCTTATAACTTCTATTTGCCTTGTTTTCGTCGATGTTTCTATCAGACATTCAAGTTTCTAAAAATAACCACATTATGTCATTGTTTTAAAAACTTACCGCATGATATCATGAAAAAATATCATATGGGATTTTATCACGGGATATCTGTATAGCTATAAGATAAACTTTAATATCAGTGTCAATTCTTAATATAGACGATGTGTTTACCAAATCAAACATTCCTGAATAAAAAATCATGCCGTATTTGGTAAAATGTCATAAAAATCATTTAAACCCGCTTAATAATTTCATTGATTCAAAGAAGAATTCTACCATGCACTATGTAGCAAGCGATGTTCTAATTAACCATCATTTGATCGTAATCGCGAACCTGATACTCCGCAGTGACAAACTTGTTCTGCGTCTCTTGGAAAGCTAATACTTTAATAGCACATCTGTCCATGCTGATTAATAACAGTGTTCACAATAGTATAAAAGAAGTTGTCATTACGCAAAGCTCTAGTGATTCGTTGTTGAAATTAATTCCTGGTGAATGGTGGATAACGGTAAAAATTGCTTCTCAAATAACAATGAGCTACGAGGGGTATAACATGCATGCGTGATGTTTTACAATATTGATGGGGAATCGCATTTTGTATCATTTTTCCCTTAATCACTAGGATACAAAAGTGTTCTTTTACCTGAAATTTCCCCCACCCCCATATGAATAAATGCTAGGCACTCAATGAACATTTGAGAAAATATTCGATCTAAGAACTTGTGGTTTTGGGTTTTTGTTTATGCACGTATATGCATCATGCGTCATTGGAGACATTACGGTTGTTAAATTTGGAATTGCGTAGCGGCCATGATGTTCAAACCATTTTTTGAAGGACGTTGCTGCCAAATTCTTTCAGTAATACATCGTCGTACTTTCCTAAATCTCTTAATAATGTTTCGGTCGCTAAAACGACGATATCAGATATATAGGATCAGTTATGAAATTTTATTTCAGACAAGTTGATCTTAACCGAGTTTAGAATAGAAATGTTATTAAGCAAGCCTTGGCGAGCTGAATAACTTTTATATTTTAGACAAGGTTAATGATCAGCTGGTCTCAAATAAAATTTTGTAACAGATTCTTTTTCTCACTACAATATTTTGAACGTTTAGAAAAAAATAACGTCTAAATATTTGCTGGAGTTGCAAGCGCAGTAAATCTTTCGATTCCCACTTAAGAGTTTTGAAGTGCTTATAAACTTTTAGGACTGATGACTGCGTAAATTGTGTTTGAAGCCAAACATTTGAGTGCAAGAGAACTTGCAAATGTTCGAGATGCTTATCAGTTCGTCCATGTCTCATCGAATTTAAAACGGCTATTAGATGAATAAAAAACAATACGAAAATTCAAATTTTATCGATATCCCAACGTAACTTAGCATCCAGTGGGACAAAATGGAGCATATTTTTCTCCACAAGAAATAAATAATCACAATAGTGGGGAATTTTCTTAGATAATGTTTTCCTTTAGGGAGATTTAAATGTCTTTATAATAACTAGGTCACATCTTTACGCTAATTGCAGTTTTTGCCTGTATTCTTTACTTCTAATTCGGAAAGTGAAATGACAACTCAAAGCCAACTTGAATCGAGGTAGAATGTGCCATAAACCCCCTCTTTAGAGAACAGTCGCTCAACACTTACGAGATATTTTTGTCATATCTAGACGTAACTTTCCTCAATAGAAATTGCTTTAACAATTGTTTGTTTCATATTTAAGGAAATAAGTTAGCCTTTCAACAAATTCAATCTATTATGGCAAGTTTGCACTGATAATGTTGAAGCATATTTAGTACAAGTAGGCTAATAAAGCATATATTTGTTTCCAAAATCCAAATGGATTCTTCCAAGTTAAGGGATTACAGGTTGCAGGCGGGTTGGCGGGTTCAGGCTGTTTGAGAAGAAAGTAAATCTGCGTGCTTATAGTATCGTATCGTTAATTTGTGTTTTCATTCTTCTTCAAATATTTGATTGAGTAAAAACCTGGTTTAAACAACTTTAAAGAAAAAAAAAAGAACTGACGAACCTATCTTGCAAAAATGTGGCTGTAGAAGACTCGCCATGCGTTCAGGATCACCAAACGGTGCAAACAGTTTTCCAATTATAGCCCGCTTGCGTGCAAAGTGGGGTTCAATTGGCTAACTGTTTGCACCGTTTTGTGATCCTGAACGCAGAGCTGGTTTTTGGTCACATTTTACTTGCAGTTTACCTGTTACTCAGTTTTAGCAGTGTTATGTCGCTTGGACAAGATGAACATCATTATTGAATGCTTAAGATTAAGAAGATATGTCAATCGTCTTTGATATACTCGACAGTATAAGCTATCTATTGAAAATCTTCTTATTTCTCTATACTTCGTTTGAAATTAGCAACATCGAGTAACCTTGTTCTCTGCGTGGAAAACTGGATCGTAATTTTGACTATTTTCAATAGGATAACCGCCTTTCTAAAACAAGTATTATGTTACGTATTTTCTTGTAACAATTAGGATTTTAGTCTATTGTCAACTTTATTGTCATTTTGGTCATATTTTCCAGGGTTAATGGCTTTATCTGCACTCTAGAATACGGGAAAGGATCGAAAAACCTCCTAAATATTTGCGACCTAATTTTCTTTTAAATAGCATCAATATTAGAGCTTAGCTGTGCAAAACAAGACAATTCGATGCTAATGGGAATTAATATCGATTCCACGGGAAGTGTTTACCGTCTTTATTGCTGTAACTGAACTGCCTATTTTAATTTTTTCTTTAGAAAAGTATTTTTGACTGCTTCGCTTGTACATGTTTTAAAATACGAAATAGGAATTTGACTGCTAAATTATTTTAATACTCTTCAATTTTTACATTATATAGCTGAGGTAAACGCTATACGTGATTACAACGTAGTTAATGTTAGTGAACTAGTTGTTCGTTGCATTAAATATCATATGACAGATTGGTCTATTTATTCATTTTCTTTAAATTTTGTTTTGGTCCTTTTTCTCAAATTGTTTCATTATGATTTAATCCCAGTTTATACGTACGATAAATACGACAACGATTGGACCAGATAAAACCAGGTAAGTAAGAAGAACAATTTACATTACTAAGTGTGCAGTACAATGCAATCTACATGTATAGTTCCGCAAGTTTATGTGAGTATCGAGAAACCGTTATTGCCTATCATTTTCAATGTAAAATTGATCTTTGACGCCTCACTATAAATTGTACAACTGTACTAGTATATATAAACATTGACTATACGATTCGGAAAAACGGGCCAATGGTAAGGACCTTGCGACAAAATTAAAATTAAAATCTAAGGTGCAATGTTGTTGCGTGTTGAAATATGCACCCAAAAGTGTCAATAGAAAATCTAAGTCGATTCTATCTATCTTCACTTACGAAAAAAATTATTATCGTTGTCCTTATCAACAATCGCTAGGTTCCGATCGCGTTATAAATCAACGTTCATTTTTCGAATTCGATTCTTGCCTGAAGGGACTTTAAGAAAGTCCTGAGTCAAAAGCACACTGATGAAACAAATCATCAATAGCTTTGGGTGTTTATCCAAGGCAATGTTCTATTAATCAAGATTGACAGCTCGTTTAATTGAAGAAGCATTCCTCTATTGAGTGACACATGCTGACCTCATCTCGGACAAGTCATTCTCAATTGGGATATCATTGCCTCAATCAACATTTATCACGGGGGAGAAAACGACGCATAAACTAATCATTTTTTAACTGTATCATATTACGAATCTCTTGCGACAAAAAACAAAACAAAACAAAAAAACAAACAAACAAAACAAAAACGAAAAGGAAACCCGAAAAATTATAGCATACTGTATAATTTTCTTATTCCAATAATTTCCATAGGGGCTCCAAGGAAGGAATGGGTTAATCTACCTGTGATGACTATTTAAATAAAGTCTTTATTGTTATCATTTCTATTGTTATTATCATCATCATCATCATCACCATTATTGTTGTTGTTTTTCTCTAAAGTATGAAAATCAAACAAAACTCCCTTTGAGTGTTTTATCATTTAGTTGAACTATTACAGCAATCATCGTGGCAGTATCTGGCATTGCGTTTCAAGATGCTTTAACGTTTGCAAAATGTTTAAAAAGATAGTTCGTCGCTGTACACGTTAGTTCACGTGCAAAGTAAGGTAGCATTTATTAAACGTTTAGCGACCGTTTTTATTTGAAACGTGATGCTGGTGTTTTCAAATAGTTTTAAAAAGCCAGCATTTCACCTATTTAACACACCCACAACACTTTTTGCTTACGAGGTTTTCTTAATAGTAAGTAAAATGTCCAAATAACAGCAGACATGTTCTAAATGATCTTGTTGATATTGCAAGAAAATCCAAGTTACCATAAACTTTGAAATCTGGTAGTATTACAGATTGATAGTATAGGCAGCATTATTTGATATAAACCAGGCATAAAACTTGGACCACTAATTGACAGAAAGCATTCATACACCCGGGTTTAAGAATAATTGAGCTATTCAATTTTATCGGATTTCCTGATAAATACTAATACATAATTTGGCGAGATTTCTGCATCCCTGCTTATCTTATGGATTCAGATCTGATATACTTGATCTGCACTATCTATTAAAATATTCTTAATCAGCAAGTTTATCAATTTGATAATTTCATTTTTAATCGATGAAAAATGAGTGATAATCCTCCGAAAATCTCGATATTCATTCGGAATACCTGAAACACATTTTTTTGCCATTCGGAACATCACTCGTCCATTTCCGTAAACCGCAACAGACCTCGGATGTATGTCAGGCGGGTGGGTATGTAACAAAATCGTGCATTTTGTTAGGCGGAAACAGTGTATGAAAAATTAGCACTGTACATTTTTATCTTTTACAGTAAATAACGGCTGAAAAATTTAATTTTTGAGAATGACGAATCATTCTTGAAAATTAAGATTTTCAGCCGTTATTTAAGAATCTAAAGATATTTATATAAGGATACGATGGTTTTACGTCAGTGACTTAAAAGAGTAGCGTTGACGACGTCGAATGTTTTCACTCAAAGTTTCGAGTGCTAACGCTATTTTAACTGACGTCATCGATTTTTTCCAATGGTTTCCAGTAATTTTTAAAAATAGTCCGTCTATGTACATCCGAGGTTGATCGTGAGATTGGCCGAGTGGTGTGCCGAATGACTCTTTGCAACACCTAAACAGGTAACTGTAACTGAGGAAAAAGTCGAAACCAACAGAAACCTGTTTCATGAACAAATAATTAAGAATCAGGGTAAATGTATTTGCACTATAATTAATAATTATTTAATGATAGGTTCATTGTACTCTTCATAGCACGGACCACGAAAATTAATAGTCTTTCTTTACCTATTTTGATATAGCTACAGCTAAGAACATCATGAAATTGACAGGTTGAATGATTTTAAATTGATTTAAGGATGGATTTGACTGAGTGTGTGGAGCGAGTTGTGCGTTAAATTAAAGAGAGGTAATCCATTATCGCTAATTTTGTTCAACATGAACAAAATTAGCAATATATATTACCTCCCTTTAAAAAATCAACGTACTTTTCTGTTTGTGTGTCTTCGTTGACCAATCAGTCACTTTGAAATCTACACCAGCCAATAAAATCGTAGATAATTTGGCCGATTTGAATTAAATATAAACCCCATTGAACGATTTCGAAATGTTTTCAAAATGATTATGGAGCGTTTTTGATCGATTTGAGTGAATGTTTGGAATGAGTAAATGGAGCGCTGAGTGAGCGAATTAAAAAGACTTTGATCGGAATGAATGTCATTTTCACCATGTATTTTATTGTAATGAAGTTGAAGTAGGCAGTGCATGGAAAGCCCTAGTTCAATAGCCAAAATTGAAAGGGTAACAAGTCATGTGCGATTTGATTTTACAATGCCGACCGAACTTATTTGTTACAGAAATGAAATGAGTCCGTGCTATTTCTTATCATTAAAGAATATCCAGAAAGACTGACGTTTTAGCGTGACCGTACTTGAAATTCTTCTGTGTGTATCATTCCTTAGATCGTTGGTGTAAATGCAAAATTTAATAAAAACGACTTGATTCAATGTGTGCATCTGAGGTTTTGAAATAACACCGACGATATATATTTTCCTGTGTTACGATACTTGTCTTCCCTACATGCATAACTCTAATAAGGTTTAAATACGATGGCCGACACCATCTTCATGGCTCAGTGGTTAGCACATTGGTCTTGTAAACAAATTAATGCAACATTTCTATTCCGCCTGGGTTCGGTCAATATGGGTTATTTTTCGCTTATTTTCGGATTGTCAGTTCGTAAGACCTGCAGCACTTGTTAAACGAATGCAACATTTTGTTTTACCGTAAGAACATACGGAACATCGCTCTGACTTTTTCCATAAACTGATAGGTACCTCAGACGTTTAGGTAATACGCATTTTAGTGGGACTATGGTCAATACGCTTCAAGAAAATTAACTATCTCTAATACTATAATTATATAGAGGATAATCGTTTGTTTCAGTGTAAGATCGATTTATATTTCATTGAGTGAACAACAAAAGCTATATTTTCACGAGTGGCTAAGCCACGAGTGAAAAAAAAAAACAACAGATTTTGTTGTTCACGAAATGCAATATAAATCGATCTTACTCGAAAAACAAACGATTATTCTATTTCTTTAATGCAAAAATGAGACAAAATGTGAAATTTCTAGGACATATTTTCGTAAAGCGCGTCTTTTTGCACGTGATTGATATGCAACGTTCATTGTGACGTCACTTAGTTCGCCACGCATAGATGACGTCAGATAGGATGAAATGCACAAAAGCAGGGTATAAGTTTTTGATAATTTCACTGCTTTTGCGGTGAGATTATCAAGTGATAATCTACCGTTATTTCTCGATAAACCACTGAAAAGCATTAAAGAAGCTTTTTTAATCGTGGAGAATGAATTAGCATTTTATACGTTTGATTAAAAAAGACAAATACTGCGTTTTGTAATCAAATTATGATTTGTCTAGTTTAAGACTGTCGTTGATTTTCTTCTACTACACGTCATTTGGTATATTGAGACGTCTTCATAACCCACGTGCGATATAACGCCCGTATTATTCTCTAGGCCTATTCCGTAGAATCGTCGGTGGTTCCCGATTGGAGTTAGACTAGCAAGGGTACTGGAGTAATTCACGAACACGTATAAATAAACGTCTCGGTTACCTCGTAAAAATCAAGCCTACGGCAGTGGTGAACATAAAAATTATATTTCTATTAATATTTTATAGTACCTATATGAACTTTTAATGCTTAGATAATGAAACTCAGATGTAACGGAAGATTAATGCTGACTGTATTAGTTTTCAAGTAGTCTGCTTCTAACACGATGGTTATTTTGACCTGAACTTTTTAACCCTTTCCTGTTTGACAAAATTTTGGACCTGTCCAAATTCAAAGGTTTTGCGAAAATTTGACGAAAATTAAAAGTTGATTTAATTTGAAAAATAACCATTCAGTAGGGTAGAAAATAGTGTGGAAAAAGAAGAAATTGCTTGTTAGAAGCAATTTCTTCTTTTTTCACAATGTTTTTTCAATTATAAAATCACAGGCACGTTAAAAGCAGTGATTAAACAGCAAAGGGTTAATAGAGTTAGGAGGTAAGATTTCGGGAAAAAAATACAAATTCGACAGGCAAACTCTAACATTGCAAAGTTATTTAAAACAATCTAGCATTTACGCTTTTTTACATCTTTTTCTCTTGAAAATAACACGAACAATGATCCCCATCTTTTTCCGCGCTGTCTAAAGATACAAATAACACAAGGTACATAATAGTTCAACCTTTGTACACTCACTTTTTAATTTGAACGAACGACAGCTTCCTTATGAATATTCATTTTAGAATGAATACTAGTTTTCTGTTCCTTTCTGGTTTTGTTTTGTGTTTACTCGAATTCGTTTCATTTCGTTATTATTAAAAGTGCATTTCCGATAAGATATACAGTCAAGAACGTCGTGAAATTGACAGGATGAATAATTTTGGAATGATTTTGTAACGAAGTTGAATGAGTGTGTGGAGCGAGTTTTGAGTGAAATTAAAGGAATGTAATAGAATTTCGCTAATTTTGTTCGAGATGAACAAAATTAGCGATATTCATTACTTCCCTTAAATGAAAATATATTTTTCCCTTTTTATATCTTCTTGGACTAATCAGTCACTTTAAAATCTACACCAGTCAATACAATGGTAGAATAATATGATCGATTTGATTTAAAAATAGATCATATTGAACTATTTCGGAATGTTTTCAAATGATTATGGAGCGATTTTGATCGATTTGAGTGAATGTTTGGAATGAGTGAATGGAGCGCTGATTGAGTGATTTAGAATAGTTTTGATCGGAATTGTTGTCAATTTCATGATGTATATAACTGTAACATAATCTAGAAAGGTTTTGTCACATGATTCACTTTACGAAAGAAATCCGTAAAGCTTTACTTTTGGCGTTTTGAGATTACTTATAACCCATGTATATACGATACATGTTTATTGTTGTTGAAGTGTTCGAAGATAGGTTCAAATTTACATGACAGAGTGCTGATTGACCGTGTGTAGCTAAACATCGAGCAATATCACCAATTTATAAGTTTAATGTATACTTAGTTCCAAAAGAAAGTGTGCACTTTTGAATTTTGAATATCTCTGAAACCATGCAATCTATCGTCGTGAAATGTCGCATGACTATTCCCAAGAGTATGTGCAAACGGTATTTGAAAACAAAAATCACGCAATGAGCAGACATATTCTGCGAAATTTAGACATGTGATTTTGCATGTTTTGCATGTGTAACACGCATTAGACGAATAATTGGTCTGAAAATGCATTCAGCTCAATCTTTGCGGCTTCCCTGAGCATAAAATCACATCTTCAATACAATTGTGCATGATGCTACAGCGTAGTTTGGCTACCAAAAAACGTTGTTGAGTATAATCGAACCCTCTCAGGTTTTAAACGTCATTAAAATTGATTGAGCATTCATCTTCCAATAGAAATCGAGGTTATCATTTTGTTAGGTCTTTAATAAGCAAATCGAGATGTCATAGAACGCCATGGCACTATTCAACGACAAGTTACTGGCCTAACAACGTAGTAATTTATAACGTTGACGCACATGTAACGTCTGCATAAAAATGAAATCTTTTGTCTGAAAATGGCTTGGAATGGTTTCTTAAACTCTATAAAGCAACATCAACACATAACTTTTACCAAAGAAAATGTTGTAAGGAGATCATAAATCGCAACAATTTAAGTTCTGCCTGCGCGTATGCAGCATGCGATACTTTATCCAAATCTCATTTTACCATTAATTTCAAAAGGCCTTGACTATAGTATGGTATCAAATTTGCTCCATAATTTCCCCCCAACTTTGTAAAAATCTGAAATTAGCAAAAAGTGAAAGTGCACACTTTCTTATGGAACTCAGTATATGTGGCATGGGTAAACATGTAACAAATTCAAAGACAGATACATCGTAACTATATGTAGCTTAACATCGAACAATATCACCGATAAATAAGTTGGATGTATATGGCTTGGGCAAACATTCATTAGGCAAAAGCACTGAACTTGCCAAAATTTTCCATTACTACGAAGATGTATCTTCGCTGTGAAAAGGGATGGCCTCAAAAGGAATACAAATGGTCAAGAATAACTACTAGTGTATAATTAATATCCATTAAAATCACATTCATGTTATGAGTATTATTGATTCGTGGTACCACGATGCAACCAACCATGGTAGAAGGACCACCTGGTATTTCAAAGACTGTGACACAATTATCTTAAGATCAAGTTTCAACGCTAAAATTATTACCGTGTATGCTTTCTTTGCTTCTATGACACAAAAGGAGACTAAATAAAGTTAGCAACAATATTTGTTACAATAGATATTGGTGAACATCTAAAAGAGCTTTTCTAAAAAAAATGCTGGTGTATAACTAACGCTAATATTTATTAAACTGCATCATAATATGACCTACGTCGCGAGATTGAATTTACCTAGTTGAATATTTTTTATATAACACGGGTGCTATTACTTAAAGGTTATAACCATGCCAATGCGCTTAGGACGTATAGAAATGATATCTGTTGCTGAGAACATTGCGTCATAATTCGATGACGTATATATACACTGCGTTATATTTATGCGGAAAGTTTTATCAATCAATTAACATTTTTGGTTAATCTATCGCAAAAGTCTTGGTCATATCATGAATAAAATATCAACTTTGTAATCAGAAAATACCATTGTTATTGAACGGGTCGTCTTTAACTGAAAACTGGTATTTCATAATCACACATTCAATAACATTTTTTTTTTGTTATGATTGTTATTTAATAATGGTACTACGAAGTAGCCAACCATGATAGAAAGATCACATGGTATTTGAAAGACTGTGGCACCATTGTGATAAAGAGTGGCCCTGCGCTAAAGATGGAAACGTTCTTGAAACGTTAAAGGCATCGTACCTCGTTTTGCACTTCATTGTTGATCATTTATACGTACAGAATGACAAAACGGTGCAGATTGTTTTCAAATTATACCCCGCTTCGCTCGCAAGTGAACTTGCGAGCGAAGCGGGGTATAATTTGCAAACAATTTGCGCCGTTTTGTCAACCTGGATGTAGGACAGAATAATGCATCCTGATCACAGGGCAAGTTTTATTAGAAATATTTACATGCATTCTTTGTTTATTTCACATTTTAGAAGACAAAAGTGTCCAAATTTCGCTCTCCAAACACATTCCGTGAAAGACTTTTCTGGTAGCTAGCCTAGACAAAGGGAAGTAATCCTTTCAGCATTTGGCATTTACAGAATCCTGGCGAATGTTATATTTTACTTCTATGTGCGTGGGAAGTAGAGTAGTTTACGGTATTAAGTCCTTTGGCATCTTTTAAAATGGAGGTATCATTCTACTTTTGACTTAACAAAACAAACGTATGAAATAAGTAGATTTTGCCGTGAAAACACTGAAAAAGTATGAGTCAGGAATGCTTACGCTTTCTCTAACAGGCTCTACCTAAAAACTTTTCCTTTTCCAAACGCTTTGAATTTACAAACATTCGAAAGAGTAGACAAAATTCACGAATATAAATAATTCAAAAATAAATGCTTACTTTATAAATATAAAAAGTTTCTGCAGAATTTTGCCTTAAAACTTAGCAACGTAATTTTCAGTAAAGCTTTTATTTAAATCCATTTCAACTTTGATACAAAGACACGCTCTAAAAACCGTTGAATTATCAAGTAATTAAGACAAGGATATCAAATGTTTAACATTCATCGACTTAAAAAGCTCCATGATCCCTGAAACAACTGCTGACCTTTCGTGTGACCCTTGCATTGAACCCCGAGACAACACAAATGAAAATATTTTCACCTGTACTTGTGTACATATTTCATTACTTTTCAAGTTTGAATGCAAGCATGTGACTAGGCATGCATTTAGAACAATGTTTCGGACCATTTAAAATGGCATTTATCAAACCCGTCATGTCAAAATATCTTTACCCAGCTTTAAAAGCGTTTGCCGTCGGAAAAGTAGCATTTCTTTCGAGTTATTTTGACACTCAAATATTGCAAATATTGGGCCAATATTCTGGTATTTGATATCCACAATGCATCTGATCAGTCAAACATTTAACGAAAAATAGTTCGTTCGATCATGATACGTAATCTATACGCACATTTTCGGTGCCTGAAATGAACAGCCGATATTGCCTAAGCGACCACTTCTTCAAATCGACAAATTTTGTAAGCGACCGTCGTAAGAAGCCCATTCACCTTATGCACAGCCCACTCTGAAAAAGGGGATACTCTTATAAGATAAATATTAATTATAGAATCCAATGCTTTTGGAACCCACTTGAATCGGTTCAGTGATACGATTCTGATGGGTTCGATCATTATATGATTCTGTAAGACTTATGATCTATAAATACTATAAAAGTGATTAATATTTTTTTATCTTGAAATGTTGTATTAAGCCTATTAGCGATCGCTTTTTTATGGTCCCTCAAGTGGTTGCTGAACATAAGTTTGTATTTTTTGAATCAGGAGTTTATTTATGGATAAAGAGGGACGCATTTTCAGATACCACGTTGAAGCTGACAGAAGCTGAAACCCAAGTCGACTCGGCCGGTGGTCAATCATTTTGTGGGGCTCACTTGAGACCCGTCCTGGGACAGTTTATACGGCCAGATAAACCCTATCACATTAACACAGATGAGATTTCCAGTCAACTGGCAAATAGATTCAACATCCTTGTTTAAACCCTTATCTTTTGGTTAAAACCCGATTCTGACATTTTGTTTATTTTATTTTTTTATCTTCGTATTCTGATCTTAGTGTATGTCAGCTGCGCAGGAGAAAAGTAATGTTGAAAGTAAAATAACTTTCCATTTTTGTCAGGAACAATTGCCATCTACTTTTCAAAAGTCTCGGATAAAAAATGTTTTCCATCGGGCTATAATGGACCGTTTTGGCATTACGAGAAGCAACAACCATAGTCAGTCCTCATTTGGCTTATTTTCTGAAACAAGAATGATCACTCTACTTTTCTGTCTAACAGCCTTTGAAATGCGACCGCTAGTTGACCTGGCTCTTTTACAAATATTCATTTTACGCAGTTTCCGAATGGTTCATTTTTGTGGAACGGAAAACAAATAAAAACACCAATAAAACAAGTCACGAAAGACTTCTAAACCCTCCCAAAAGACCGGTCTGTTCCTGAATGCGTCATCATAGGAGATCTCGTCATTATTGCCAAAATTCTGTAAAACTGATAGCCTTTGGCCATACAATTATTATGATAGGAAATGATAAGAAAGTACATAATTAAATATTAAGACTGTGTAATTTTGTTTAAAATATATATGAATCTAAATTCAAGCTTAGCGCCTTCGTCAAAAAAACCGATGAGGACCAAGGGCCCGTTTTAATAAACTTCTTACGAAAAAATAATCGTAAGTCAAAATCACAAATCGTACCTGGTGTTTTCGTTTATTGTTAGATTCTGATTTGCATTTTCTAATTGGAATTGTCTTTAGAAGACGATTCCAATTAGATAATGTATGACAGATTTCCATATTTAGTTACTAATTTCGAAGCAACTTTAATTTTTGACTTACGCTAAAAATGATCGCATGATCGTAAGATGTTTAGAAAAACGGGCACCAAGTCTCGAAAGGTTTTCTTAAGTGATAAGACAAGTGTCAGAGTTGACCCCGAAGGTCACGCCCGACTTTAACTTGTAATTATCGTAGAACAGACTCCGGTTAAGAGACCCAAATCAATCGTCAGATGCCGGTGATTAGACAGTGGCTATATTTCATTCAAAGGCATCGACTGCTTCATGTACCAATTTGGAAGATTTGATAAAAATGAATAGGGAATGGCCATGTATTCACCCTTAGTTCAAGTTGAAGCGTGACCCTTCGAGCGATTAGGGGCCATCTGGGTAGTGCCGTAAAGTGTTGTCCCTTGTCAGACTGCGCAGATTGCGCGGTCATGCATGATTGAATTTTTCCACCCTTGAGTAATTTTCCGGTTCTAGAATGATCATTCAGCCTTCCTATACAAGAAATCTCGTCTGTTTTCAGATTGATCTCATTCTAAATATTACCTGAAATTATGTTTTATAAAATTGTTTAAAAAGAACACGTTTTTGTCCGCGTCCTCTAGCTACATCAAGTTCGATCCCCGATGGCGGCACTCATCCTTTTCAACAATTTGTCTTCCACAATGGGTCGATAAGTATCAACCTATGTGGGATAGCAGTTGTAGGCTTGAAAAGGCTGTAATAGTAGGACTGGTGTGAGAAATACCAGGAATCCATGGTTAGGTGCCCCAGCCGCCGCGACATAAATGAAAGCTGAAAGCGGCGTTAAACCCCATTTTAACAAATTTACCTATATCTTACAAGTATCATAGAATGAAAGAATGGTATGGAGGAGATATGAGAATAATGCCTCTGTTATGAATTTGGAATATTTATTCTTATTCTTATTTAGTACAATTATGTCAATTTGGATCATTAAAACTATAACAAAATATACTTTATTTTGGATCGTTTGTCAAATTCATTGCAACAATTATGTAAATTCTATGAAAAGGCTCACGAAACAGTCTTAATTCGGCGTTTTCTGAAAAATTAAGGCTGGCAAAGATTACAAAGTCATATATCCATAAAGATAATAAGAGGCAATTTAGTTTTAATCGCCCTAGTGAAAATTTAAATCCTTCTAATTTATTTTGAAACTGTACGCTTAGAATTGGTGGAAAAAAGTACTAATTTCAATTTTACAAAATTATTCTTACTTACAGAATAGATCTAATTTAAATTTCATTCAGAATACCGTGCACCTAAAGAGGAATGATATATATAATACATACTTAGTGTATTATACAAAAAAAATATCTAACAAGGTTGGGAGAATTGAAAATTGTCGAGGCTCTGCCGAGACAATTATCGATTCTCACAACCGAGGTTGATATTTTTTCATACAATACACTAAGTATGTATTATATTCATCTTATAACCTATATTTGTCTTGTTTTTGTCAGTGTTTCTAACTGAAATACAAGTTTCTAGAAATAACCGCATTATATCTTTGTTCTAAAAATAACTATGTGATATCATAAAAAATATCATACGGGATGTTATCACACGGATATTTGTATAGTTATAAGATAAAATTGTAAGAACATGTAAGACGAAAATTGTCTAAAGCATGCGATGCGTTTAGCCTATGTCAATGATTTTAAATAATAACCTTTTCTCTCTCTAGTTTTCAAAAGGACTGCAACTGGTAAGGTTAAGCACAGATACTCTGTAAAATTCAAACCTGGTGTCCTATAAAAGTTCAAGGTTGCACTTATGGAATCGAGGTGTCAGCGCAAAGCTATCGTAATTGCCTATATGTTTATAGGCACTTACAATAGTTTCGCATCGCACTGAACCCTTGGAATGCTGTACCTATCCCACAGACAAATTAACGACCCAAGGCCGCTGGCAATTTATTTATTACCACAGAATGCGCTAGGTGTGCATTAAAACGTGTGTTTTATTTATTAGAGCGCAAAGATCTGGACGTAAAACAAGCTTAAAAACACCATTATACAGGTGTGTGCTAGACAGACTGCAAATAACACCATGTTGCGATATAACAACACTCTTTTCCTAAATAAACGTCCAATTTCTCTTAAATGTTTCGGTCGACGACACTTAGTTTATAAATTTTCTATAGTCATTATCTAATGTACAGTTAGCAACATCGTGAAATTATCAAATTATTTCGGAACGAAATTGAATGAAGGGGGGGGAGAGTTTGAATGATTTTCAAGGGAGGTAAAACATAATCGATAATTAAGTCCAATTGGACGATATAAGCGACAGGTTTTAATCTCCCTTTTAACTATTTCCCATTCTTTTCTGATTCTGTGTCTTCGTGAACAAGAGACGCTTAAAAGTCAACACCAGCCATTAAAAGTTTTGCAATTATTTGATCGATTTGATTGAAATGTTGATCATTTTGAACGATTCCGAAGAGTTTTGAATAATTTCAAATTTTGAAATGTTTTGATCGAGATGAGTGAGAATGGTTAACTGTGAGTGTCTATTAATGTTTTAGTAGTCCATCAATTGGGAATAAAAATCATTTGCAAATGTTTAAAATCACTATTCCGCTTTGCGTGTTTACAATTGCAATTTGTTAGCCAAATGCGATTTACTAGAAAATTGTGACGAATACAAGTCTAACATATATCTTCTTTTCCCTATAACTTATTTCTATTTATTTGAATTTATTTGTACCGAATATTCGATATCTTAAGTCTAAATTGGGAGGCTACTTTGCCGGTACTCAATTAAGTCTTAGAATGTGAACGAAGTCAAAATCCTACCATTAATTCACCGTCGGTCGATTAATTGCTTCGTGGGTGAGTTACTATAAAAAGTGTTTTCTTATGTAAGGCCATTTTTTGAACGGAAGAGATTACAGTTAACAAAGTCGTGAAATTGACAAGGTGAATGATTTTGAAATAATTTGGGAATGAAATTGAATGAGTGTGTGGAGCGAGTTTTGGGTGAATATAATAGGGGGTAATCTAATATCGCAAATTTTATTCAGGATGAACAAAATTAGCGATATTGATTACCTCCCTTTAATAAAGATATGCGTACAAGTTCTATAGATAGCTTCCTATTTTTCAAGAACCTATTAGACGCTTACAATTTGAATTACATCAGTGGAGTCGCGAGTTTTCTTTATCCAAATTTATTTTGGATGACGTTGTTGATTCTATATTTTTCAATGGGTTTGAGCAGTTTTGAATGGTCTGAGTGAGTGTTTGGATTGAATGAATGGAGCGCTGAGTGAACGATTTACGGAATGATTTTGACTGAGGCGAATGTCAATTTCACGATGTAACTAACTGTAAATGCTACATATCTAAATTTTCAATTAACCCTAGATTGTTTATAATGTAACTGCGTAATTATTTTCAAGTACTTCTGAATTACTCTAAATATGGTCTTGATAAGTAATGAAGCCATTTCATTATGCCATATGACACGTGCCCACCTCTTACGCTATCTTTTTATCAAGGCAATTGAAAAAGGCTTTGGAAACGCGAGATAGCGTTCTTAATGATCATGTTATTATCTTTAGTCGAAAATAATAGTAATAATAAAAGTAATTTCAGTAATTTTCAGAAAACAATTTTCCAACTAAACAATAAATCGACTTGTAGTTTATATCTTACATGCGATTCATTTGCTTCTTTACGATCTGACTTTAAATCTGAACATTGATGTGTTGGATTATCTTGTTGTTGTTTTTATCCGAATAAACATATATTTTATGTTCAATTTTATTATTACTTTTTCTGATAAATTTAGGTACAGTTCGTCTGCGATCACTTTGACTCTCTTGTTTAGAACAATAGAGATTTTTTAAATTTTAGAATTTTGAGAGAAAAAATCACCGTATGCCTTATTTCAAGAGGTATAGTTAAAAACTTCGTGAAATTGGCACTCACGCCGATCAGTAAGCATTCTAATGCATTCACTCAATGCTACATTCATTTATTCAAAACTCTCACTCAAATTAATCAAATACGCTTCGAAATCAATAGTTTTTTTTAACGTTCTACGATTTTATTGGCTTGTGTGTATCTCAAATTGGTCCACGAAGACAGATAAACAGAAAAGTACGTATGTACGTATATTTTATGTAAGGGAGGTAATAAATCTCGGTAATTCTATTCATCTTGAACAAATTAGCGATATTGGATTACCTCCCTTTAATTTCACTAAACACTCGTTCACACACTCATTAAATACCAATCTGTAATAATTCCAAAATCATTCATCTAGTCAATTTCACGATGTTCTTGACTGTATCAGAAAACTAAGCCTAAATATTAAAAAAAAAAAGTCCAATCATTAGTAAAGTTTCAGTTTAATTTCCATCCTCTTTAACGGAATCATATTAAAGAAGGAAATGCTAACGTTAAGGATTTTAAGAGTTAAGTATGTATAAGAACCCACTTAATGGATCAGTGTACTCAACAATGGATACTTAGAAAATGAGGTACTTTTTCTCTTTAATCAGACCAATCTTGTTTTAATTCAATTGCCTTACACTTAACAAGAAACAAAAGTCAGCAAACTAGATAGTTGTTCGCTTAGTATATAACGTTTTGTTTTTTAAATGCAGTTAAACGCCAATTTAAAAATTATTTCAGTTACATTATAGGGGATGGTGGACAAAAGCATAGCCTCATTTCGTTTTTTTCACCACTACAACCACATATTTGCAGCGGCTCAACCCATCCAGTGACATTTCTTTTTCATTCTACTAAAATTGGTAAACAAATGACCAGATGAAAGATGAGATTAGGCGAGCCTAGAGTCGAACTCACGACCGTATAATTGAGAGCCAATCGCGATATTGTTTTCGAACTTAATTAGCGTCAAAAGAATATACACGAGGATTGTTTGATAAATTCGCGGAATTTCTTTCTTGCTTTTTTTATTTTTCGACAAAAGATCACAAAATTTCATACAGAAATAAAAAGACATATAATGAATTTAGGTGAATAATGATATTAAAAAGTGCCTAGCAAAAAGCTCGTTTTTGTCTCCATAGCAACCAAGGTACGCGAGGTTGCGTTTGATCAGTTTTCAATCATTTGAACTCATGATAATTGTACAAAAGCGCTATAACTATGTACGTCAAAATGACGGGAATTCACTCACCGTTTGGTTTACGTTGTGACGTCATTTTCTTAAAATTAACCGTTTTTGTTTTGAAAGTTACCTTGTGCACAACGCTTTCAAAACCATTTCGCAAAAAAAATCGTCAAAGAAAACTGACGTCGTCTGATGAGCTCGAGTTGCGTTCTGTCGTGAAGTTCTGTGTATGACTAAAGTTATCACCCACAGAAACATGTAGAAAGATAGAAGAGTCAGATACTCTGCCGGTATGTGGAAAAACATTTGTATTTAAATGGCATGGACGATTTTAGACAGGCATGACGTCGATTTGTGATGATGACAGGCAACCTTCTGTCGCGCAGGGTTCTACGGCACGTGTAGAGCAGCTAGTCAGTTCAGATCGCCGATTTACTGTTCGGGACATTTAAGAGATTCAATTAGACATAGACTTGCTAGGATTTTAGCTACTAACCCACCCGCCTTACAGCACTGATTTGGTACCATATGATTTTCGATTTTCTTCCGGAACTTGAGTCTCGGTTAATAGGTCATCGTTTCGATTCTACAGAAGAACCAAAGAAAAGTGATATGAGTATCTCTATGTACTTCAACAGTGACTGGTTTACGGAAACACTCAACCAGTGGATTCCTAGACACAGGAAATGCGTAGCTACAGGTGAGGACTACGTAGAAAATGTCAACGATTCGCTCGATTTTGATTTCCGAAAGGCAACTGGCCAAACATGGCCTAATTCAATGTTATCTATAAAAAATATTTGTTAACATTTTATTTTTTATTTTTTTGACTGTAATTCAAGGAATAGCAAAAATTTACCATGAAAAAAATTATCTTTGTACCTAATCTCGATTTTGATTTATAGAGAAATTCTGCAAATTTATCAAACAACCCTCATATATACATTCTAATCAGCGTAATTTCAAGACCAAACTTCCCTCCACACAGATAAAAGAGTTGATCAGTCCGCAGCGGACAATCATAGGCCGATCGGGAATCCTCGGTGTTTCAACGGTACATACCACGGGTGTAATTCGGGTGCAGCCATGAATGTTCGTCTTTTCGCGTGTAGATTCTGTAACAACATAAATACGTAAAATAAAAATATTTAAAGATTATTGTCAATACAGGTGGCGTACATATGGTGTCCTTAAGCAGGAATCAAATGCCACATTATGAACTTGAACTGTATTGAAGTAAGTCTTATCTTTTAGATAGTATCACTGAGTTTTCGTATCCGAAAACTCCGTGATACAATCTAAACGACAAGATATCTTTGTAGATTATCTTTTAATCCATAAGATAATAAAAAAGAAAGTGTCCTTTTATACGCGCATTGACAACGGAAGCCAAAACCCCGGAAGTCTATTCACCGAAAAAAGAGAGACTAAAATTATCACTATAAAATCTAAGTCAACCTCCCGAATACGTAGTAAGCAGAGAATGCCTATTTACGTATTGTATTGCGTCGATACAGTCATCCCGGAGCCGAGAATGTCCCTATACGTTTTATTTTGCGTCGATACATGTATTTGATCCGTTATCCCGGAGCCGAGAATGTCCCTATACGTTTTATTTTGCGTCGATACAAGTATTTGATCTGTTATCCCGGAGCCGAGAATGCCCCTATACGTTTTTTTTGCGTCGATACATGTATTTGATCCGTTATCCCGGAGCCGAATATGTCCCTATACGTTTTAATTGCGTCGATACATGTATTTGATCTGTTATCCCGGAGCCGAGAATGTCCCTATACGTTTTATTTGCGTCGATACATGTATTTGATCTGTTATCCCGGAGCCGAGAATGCCCCTATACGTTTTATTTTGCGTCGATACATGTATTTGATCTGTTATCCCGGAGCCGAGAATGCCCCTATACGTTTTTTTTTGCGTCGATACATGTATTTGATCCGAAAAATCCCGGAAAATTTGCCTAAATAAAAAAATGGCATTTGTCGTAAACTACAATTTAAACAAAAAGCAATATTTCTTATTCGAGAATGACCCTATACGTTTTATTTGCGTCGATACATGTATTTGATCTGTTATCCCGGGGCCGAGAATGACCCTATACGTTTTATTTGCGTCGATACATGTATTTGATATGTTATCCCGGAGCCGAGAATGCCCCTATACGTCTTATTTTGCGTCGATACATGTATTTGATCCGTTATCCCAGAGCCGAGAATGCCCCTATACGTTTTATTTTGCGTCGATACATGTATTTGATCCGTAAAATCCCGGAGCAGAGAATGCCCCTATACGTCTTATTTTGCGTCGATACATGTATTTGATCTGTTATCCCGGAGCCGAGAATGCCCCTATACGTTTTATTTTGCGTCGATACATGTATTTGATCCGTTATCCCAGAGCCGAGAATGCCCCTATACGTTTTATTTTGCGTCGGTACATGTATTTGATCCGTAAAATCCCGGAGCAGAGAATGCCCCTATACGTCTTATTTTGCGTCGATACATGTATTTGATCTGTTATCCCGGAGCCGAGAATGCCCCTATACGTTTTATTTTGCGTCGATACATGTATTTGATCCGTAAAATCACGGAGCCGAGAATGCCCCTATACGTTTTATTTGCGTCGATACATGTATTTGATCTGTTATCCCGGAGCCGAGAATGCCCCTATACGTTTTATTTTGCGTCGATACAAGTATTTGATCTGTTATCCCGGAGCCGAGAATACCCCTATACGTATTGTGTTACGTCGATACATATATTTGATCCGTTATCCCGGAGCCGAGAATGCCCCTATACGTATTGTATTGCGTCGATACATGTATTTGATCAGTTATCCCGGAGCGGAGAATGCCCCTTTACGTATTGTATTGCGTCGATATATATATATTTGATCCGTTATCCCGGAGCCGAGAATGCCCCTATACGTTTTATTCTGCGTCGATACATGTATTTAATCCGTTATCCCGGACCCGAGAATGCCCCTTTACGTATTGTATTGCGTCGATGCATGTATTTAATCCGTTATCCCGCAGCCGAGAATGCCCCAATACGTTTTAATTTGCGTCGAAACATGTATTTGATCTGTTATCCCGGAGCCAAGAATGCCCCTATTGTTTTGTATTGCATCGATGCATATATTTGATCCGTTATCCCGGAAAATTTGCCTAAATAAAAAAAAAGGCATTTGTCGTAAACTCCAATTTAAACAAAAAGCAATACTTCTTATTCGCAAAACAAGAAAGAATATTGTTTACAAAAAGTAGTAAAATGCTTTAGAATCTGGAAGTGTAACACTTATCTAAATTTGTATGCACCAAAAATAATCAATTGGAAAAATCATTGAGAAAAAGGAGAAATTAAGCTTCATTTTTCCCCTTTTCTCAATATTTCCTCAAAATTTTCAGTATGTTTTTTTTTCTTTTTTTTTAAACGCAGTTTACTAAATTTATTTCTGTATTTTATTCGAAATCAGATTAGTTCAAAAATGTTTGTTTGTAGTATCTGGGTCATGCAACTAAAATTATAAAGTGACGTCATTTAGGCAGATTTTCATTGAGAATGGATCATTTGATTTGGTGAGCGAGAGCCACTGTTTTGAGTTATTGACGAAATCGGTATTCTGCGTTATTAATGAACTGGCAGGGCGGGCTTAGCCGTGACGTAATTTGGAGAGTTAACTTTTAAGTATTTTGGGTTCATTGAAAAGTTAGTCGGAAAACATCTTGAATGCCTAAATAACTGTATCCTAAAACAAAAAAGATTCACGTGCTTGGAGAAATTGAACACATATCATCGTTAGGTTACCAAAGCCTCGTAACTTCAGCTTGTCCAACTTACGAGGATTTGGTTACCAACCTGCGCCCACGGTCTCGAGTAAATTATGTCGACTATCTTTAGAAGTAAATATTAATAAATAAAGGCTGATTTACCTTAACTTTAAATGCATCGAACCGTTACTTTGACTCCGCCCTGCCAGGGGAAAACCGTGGATAATACAGTTCTGCATCTATGCAAGTCTAGAGAAAGCGTCTAAGAAAATAATTGACACTCTAAAATCAACTTTCATCTTTATGCCAATAGGTATTTTAATTGATCAACTGGTAGTAAAATGGCAGAATTGGATCGAAAAAGAACGATATCTTAATTTGTTCTTTGGTAATTAAATGCACCACTGCTATTATTCGTATAGTACTCTTGAAAGGGCGATTCAAGAACAACCCTTTTCAAAAAAAAACATTCCGTATTTAATAAAATAGATAAAGATACAAACGAACATGTGCATGGCATTTTCATATACCGTATTTCCAGTGTGTGCCAAGTGTAGACTCAGATAAGCAATTGCGCTATGTAGAAAGCTACCAATTCAACGTTTCTTCAGTAAAATAAGCCTTGCTACAAAAAACTGATGTGATATATAGTTAATCACATCGTTAAATTGATACCCATTTCGAAAAAAAAACACCATTCAAAATACACGCTAGGCGCTCCAATTTTTCATTCCAGAATCAACAATCAAAATAATTTTGGATAGAGAAAAATCGCGATTTCACTGACATAATTCAAGTTGTAAGCGTCTTATAGGTTCTTGAAGAAATAGGAAGCCTACTTTAGAACGTATGCATATTTCATTAAAGGGGGGTAATCAATATCGCTAATTTTGTTCATTCTGAACAAAATTTGTGATATTGGATAAACCCCCATTCACTCAAACTCGCTCCAAACACTCGATCAATTTCCTCACTTATTCATTTCAAAATCATTCACCTTGCCAATTTCACGATGTTGTGAAGTGTCCAGGAAAACTTCCGGACAAAATTTTGTACAGGCGAACAGACGGCTAAACAGGCGAACAGACCGACGAACGTCCATGGCGATTCTAGTCATGATACCCCCCTCAACTTCGCAAAAATAGAAATGCGATCACAGATATTTTTGCTCCGGTTAAAGAAAATGATGTAGGTTTTTTTTTGTGTGTGTGATGAATAGAACAATATTTCTTGGTAGATAAATGCTAGAGTGTGGCACAAGCGAAGAGGGTAAATCACATTCTTGTGGTTAAGCAGATTGTGTTTTAACCATCAGAATTTTTAATCTCCTGTCGACTTGGCTTTTCTTTAGAAACGTTGATCTTTTTCCAGATAACAACTTAAAGGAGAAGAACGACAATAGAGACGTGTAGATATAGGATCAGTCTTGAGATTTGTTTGTGACGAGCCAATCTCATAGAAATGCAATTCGCATATGTATGATAAGCTCCATTAATAAACAAATAATTGCAATATAATATAATAAAGATTTTTGATTGGTTTAAATCGCATCACGCGGGGAAATCCATTGAACTTAATTTCTGTATAAAATGCAATAGGTCTTTTGGGAAACCCCCGATCTTCGATCTGCATTTCCTGTGTTGTAGGAACTCGAAAACTCCTCGTTTCCTTTCCATATCGTAATATTGCTATTTAATATATTAGAAATTAAGATATGTTCGAAAGAATTTATGATTAAAAGTATGCAGCTCAGATTCTGAGTCGATGTTTACAGTGAGTCGACGAAGACCACCAAGCGACCCTCTCAGCTTAGCCCGATCACGATAGTTTCGGCTTAAATGTGGAATAACTTGTCAAAATTATGATTTGATCATAAGTACCTCTATGTCAAATTGTCGTTTATTTGTGTACCATTTGATTAACTTTATGCCGTTTAACTTCGATAGCGAGAAGAGAAATATAGATCTAAAAATAGATTGTGTAATACGCGCAGAAAGTAGACTCGAAACTTTAATGTTTAGCCGAGTATTTTAATAGTTTCTTAGACCAAGAGGATTGCAATTATAAGGGCCGAGTGTCTTTTTCACAGCGTTTATTGGGGTATAAAGTGCAATTGCCTTAGCACATGGCTTAAACATAACGCCCTACGGGCGTTATTTGCCATGTGCTAAGGCAATTGCACTTTATACCCCAATAAACGCAGTGAAAAAGACACTCATCCCTATAATAAATAATCATTCTTAACTTAATTCTGATAGTCATGCACGTTTTCAGGAGGGGGTTTTGCCCAGCGTTAAGGATGACAAAACAGTTCGCCAATTTTACCCCGCTTTGCACGTGCACCTGCGTGCAAAGCGGATATATTTGACAAACTGTTTACACTATTTTGTCATCCTGAACGCAGGGTTGTACCCTGGAGTTTTGACAAAGTAATGATTATCAGATTAGTAAGATCCAGGAATCAAAGTATCTTATAGACAGTGGGTACGCCAAATGCGAAATTGAACAAACACACACAAAGAAACAAATGGAGAACTGAAAAAATCTGTATTTTTGCATTCATGTCGATCATCTCTATAGCGAATGATGATCTCTGTGCACATCAAGCGTAGTGTTGAACTCTGTTTTCATGATACCCAGTGATTGATTCGGGTTTTGTATTGGTAATAATAGCCACTTGAGTACCGGGCTGACTTAGACGAATTGGGTGTCACAGTTAAACATTTTACAAGCTTTTTTTTGTAAATACGGTGTATTTATCGGTCAACAGATTGCAGTGTCAAATATCACAAGATATGCAAATTGGAAACATTTCTTTTAACTTTCATAAAAATACTAAGCCCTGGTCAGTAATTTATAACAGAAAGCGTAAATATTTTTGAACATATCAATGTCGCGAAAAGCTCCTCGGCCTTGTGCGTGTGAATTTCCGTTTATGTATCGTCGCTACCGTAGCAAATGTCCAAATGAACGACTTAAATAAGAAATGGTTTTAAAATACATAAAAATCTATATAACAAAAAAACAGATTATCAAACAAACGCCTGTGTTATTATATGAGATTAAAATTTCCACCCCTGACTATGCAAAGTCGCTAAAATATATCTGCACTTTTGAAAGAGGAAACGTTTTCGTCCCAATTTAAGGTAGTACGATATTCCCTTCAAAGATAAGGGTCATAACTCATCTGGTTACAATTCATCTCGTCCCAGATACATCTCGGCCCCAATCAAAATAGTTTTAACGGTACTTTTCATATTCTAATTACAAAAACAAGATCGGGGAGGGGGTACTGGGGTGATTTAAATGGCTGCGTGGCCCCATCGGGACAAAATTGAGTCATGCGCCATTAAACCTTTATATTGGCAAGAACAGCTGACTGATGGTGTGAAATGTACACAAAACCATGTGCCATTTCAAGGCAGATGTAAAACGAATCGGGACTCTTGAAAAATAAATTGTTTAAACTTCACTTGGTTCAACGATTTTCCCTCATAGTTAAACCTCTTCGGTATCACAAAATTTAGACTTATTTAACAGTCCAAAAATGAAAATAATAAGCAAGAAAAATAATTCAGCCCTAATAATAATACAAAATAACAAAAATAAATAAATAAATAAATAAATATATAAAAAATGAAACGTTCATGAAACTTATGAAATAACATTCACAAGCGCATCCTCTGAAAAAAAGGCTTTTTCTGGTGGATGTCCGAATGTTGGTATAGCTTACTACTCCAAATACTAAAATAGCCGTCACATGACATAGTTCTTCACGTAATACTATGTCCTTCAATTGTTTAGCTACATGAATCTTCAATGGAAATAATATCATACGAATAATTTAGAGAAATGCTATAGATGACACGATGCCAGAAATCTATGTTTAAGTACTCCAGCCTCCTAAGAAATAATGTTGAAAGTGCTGTTAAACCTCAGTTAAACAACAACATTCGTCGCCTCAATTCCGATTCAACGACTGCACTTTTGAGTGTATTAAGGTTAAACTATTTGTCGTTTGATATTATGGCTCGGTATCCCACTGCTTTTACTGATGAGGCGAAAAATTAAATCTCTGTACACATGTTATAAATTTGACATCTGTACCCCACCCATCAACATTACTGCTGTAAGGAAGATTTCAAATTCAACCGCGGCGTTCAAAACGCAGCATGGCATAATTTATTTTTTTCTTTTAAAGAAAACGTAAACCCTTCCTGTTCTTTTCGAAATCATTTCCGGTCCAAAATCAAAGAGAATACGAGCGATAATGGTAGGACGATACACTTTTAAACGAACAATCCTACGTTTTGGGAAATAACGCGATAAAAGAAAACAAACGTTCGACACAGGCAAGTTCTTGTTTTCCGATCACCCTTTTGAGGTATGAAATGAAGGCGTTGACTGCAAGTTAAGTCGAACTAAAAGCAACCTACCCTGTGTTCAGGATGAAAAAACGGTAAAACTGCTTGCCAATTATACCCCGTTTCGCACGGGAACTTGCTTGCAAGGTCTGGTTATCCAGAACGAAGGACTGATACACTGTTCGTGGATGACTTTCACATAAGTTCACGCGCAAACTTCAAAAATAGACAAAGTTTAACGGTACCTTCCTGAACCAATGACATTTCTTATACCTGCGAGTGTTTTTGTCAACCTGCATGTAGAACAGCCCTGCGTTCAGGATCACAAATCGGTGCAAAAAAAATTGCCAATTATACCCCGCTTTGCACGCAAGTGCACATGTAAAATGGGACATACTTGGCTAACTGTTTGCACTGTTTTGTGATCCTGAACGCAGAGTAGGACTCATTTGTCGTGTAGTGATCTTAGTGAAATTCCCAACGTTTCCAAATGGTTCATAATTTTTGTCTGGAATAACAATTTTAATTTTATTAAAATATGTTGCCTTGGTCATTTGAAAGAAAAACGAATATAATTCATTTATTCGTTTTCTTTCAAATGACCGTGGCAACATATTTTAATAAAATAAAAATTGTTATATATATATTTTAATCTGAGGCGTCACCTTGAAATTAATTTCGAGAAAAGCACATTAAGTATAAACTATGAGAAGACCGATAGAATTTAGCACAATAACCTAAGTTTACAGTCATCGCTCTTGGTACATTACTTTACATCATAAATGAGGTAACTACATTTGAACTCAAATATAACTATAACTGAATGGATACTCTACAAGGTACAATTTTATCGAAAGTTAGCGTCTTTATTTTTCAAAGTATCCAAACCTGAACATTGCCTTTGGTGAGTTTCAAAACATTTTGGAACTGTGAAATACCTTTGTATATACTCGATGGACAACGAACGGCGGACGATCACCAATAACACTACTTGATTAAAAAAAAAAGCCCGCCTTGGAGAATGTTCTCAAGCCTGATTCTCAAAGGCAGCAACATATTTTAACTACTATTTTCAATGCTGTATCAACAGATCACAAATACTATAAGAGCGGTCCTTTCCAAAGCTGGTGTTTCATGTATATATAGGAATAGCAATGTTTGAATGCTATTAACAAAGCGGGTTACGATAGTTTTGTCCCAGAAAACGCCTTGCAGCTGCACAATTGAGTTACACAAACCTTCTCGGAATAATATTGACCGACAATATTAACCGAACATTGAGAAAAAAATTCATGCGACAGATCGCCCCACTGACCCACTATGAATGTTAAATGTCGACCAGTGAGGCCATACAACAACAACGACAACATCAACAACAACACACACAAAAGTGTTCGAATGCTGGTGATCCCCCACCCACTCCCCCCTCCCCACGAACGGTAACGGTGTTCGAATATACCACTTTTGTTTTTCATCTCTTTTCTCTGCATTTTCAGACGTCTTTTGATGCTCGGTGGGTATAAAAATGAGGTCAGCTAGTTTCAAGCAATAAATAAATGGCAATAATTTCTGTTCCATTGATCAATCTAGTTATGCGCGATTAACATGCAGTAAGAGATAAAAGGCATCAAAGTTAGTTAAAAACTACGTTCCGTCTTAATCTAAGACTATTATCACAGCGGGACATAAGGCATATAAAACTGAATGATAGTTCGTCTTTGAGCGACCAAAGCATCGTAACTCCAGCTTTGTTCAAGCTGAAGTTACGAGGTTTTTGTCGTCCAACGGAAAACGTTATTTCATGTTTATTGGGAATTTAGTTCTGCTCTTTTAGTCTTGTCTCGTGCATAATTAAATATAATCGTACATTAATTTGCTTTATGAATTTATAAAATAATCGTGTTTAATATGACCTAGTAAATGTTTTAGAAGAAAATTGCCAGTAAACAAAAATATTTCCCACAATGGTTATACAAATACAAAATTGCGTTTGCTGGACATCCGGACAGCCCGTCCACGACATCCCAAGTTTTTAAAACGTTAACGTCTTTCGTACCGTTATCTTCATTTACGTTTTTTACCGTCGTTCACAACACTGTATTCTTGCATCTTTACACGAACGTCTACGTGACTACTCAATCTGCTGTTGAATTTAAGTTTACACATTCAGCTACCATTGTATTCCATCATGAACAGACAACGTGGATATCCTGTGTAGGTCCTATAGTCACTCCTAATTTTACGTCATCATGGCGTCATCTAAATGAACGTTAATGAGGCATTCATTTCCTTATAGGAGTATCGGTGTGTTTAACGGTACAAAACTATTTTATAAGCACTGAAAATGTCACATGATTTTTTATGTTTGCTCTGAGTGTTAAAAACGAAAGGCAAATCTATAGTTGTCAGAACTCCACGTCGTAACAACAGCATTTACAACCTGTTATTACCATGTTTCAATCATATGTTCACAAATGAAAAAAAAAAAAAAAACTATCGTTCGGTCATTCGCCGAAGGGTTTTCAAATCCTCATAACTACAACTTAAATAAAGCTGATGTTACGAGTTTTTGGGCGTCATTGACATTTTAATTTTCAGTGAAAATAAAAAAACGATGAAGAAAAAAAGGTGTATTTTTCCAACTGTTTATAGATACGTCTTCTCGTACCATGAAGATGTCAAATGCAGATAGAACCAGCTGTCGAGTAACGTTCTTAATAAACTTCTTTTCACTTGACTTTTGATAGAAAAATATTTTTGGTGAAGAATTTCACTTTTTTTAACTTACTTTTTTTTTAATCATTTTCGCAGTATACAGCTTATATATTTCGGAGATCGGGGGCCTCTTTTACTAAACATCTTACGAACGGACCCCAGGAGAATGGTTTTGATTACACGCATAAATGAAACGAAAATCCTAAGCATATAAGTGTAAATAAGATTTTACATGGTTTGTGCACTTCAATTTTAATAAACTCAATGGTGAGATAGATTTAATGCTTATACCAGCCCTGCGTCCAGGATGACAAAACGGTGCAAACTGTTTGTCATTTGAACCCCTATTTGTACACAAGTGCATATGCAATGCGGGGTAAAATTGGCAAATAGATTGCACCGTTTTGTCATCCTGAACGTAGGATTATTATACAAAGCTTGAAATTGAATCAGAGTATACACAGAAATATTGTTTCAATTTAACTATTCTAAAAGCCGGTTTCACATTTCTATTTCAAACTTTGGTGAAAAGCGTTTTGGTACGCGCAAGATGTTTCAATATTTCAACATTTCATGAAGATAAATTGATAACAAAATGGTTAAACAAACAACATTTTTTGCCAACACGAACCAAAATGACATCTCACCAGCTTGCAATCTGTTACAGGTTTAAAACTCTTTCCAAAATCTAGCGAAAGATTATAACTTTTCATCGTATAATTGTAACGCCATGAGAAGGCAACAGAGAGGTATTCTTAGTCATAATATGTTCACTCTTACCAACAAAATCTTCTCAGAAATGTTTCTACGTTCGAGCAATTAGAAAACTGATGGTTAAGAAAAACAAATGCGACATAGCAAGTGTCGGCTTTTTAAGAAAAATAAGAACGGTCAATAATATTGTCAATAGAGAATTAACATTCGGAACATCACTCGGCCATTTCCGTAAACTACAACATACCTCGAATGTATGTAAGGCGGATGGGTATGTAACGAAATCGTGCATTTTGTTAGGCGGAAACAGTATAGGAAAAACTAGCACTCTAGATTTATATTTTTTACAGTAAATAACGGCTGAAAAATCTTATTTTTTTAGAATGGCTAATAATTCTCAAAAATTAAGATTTTTTCATTCGTTTTTGAAGAATCTAAAGATGTTAATATAAGGATTCGATGAATTCACGTCAGTGACTTAAACGAGTGGCGTTGGCGACGTCGAATGTTTTCACTCGCAGTTTCAAGGGCTAACGCCATTTTAACTGACGTCATCGAGTTCTTCCAAGGTTTTCCCGTAATTTTTAAAAGATAGTCCGTCTATGTACATCCGAGGTTGATCGTGAGATTGGCCGAGTGGTGTTCCGAATGAGGGAAATAAATCAATATTTCAAGGATCGTAAACATCATTCGGAACATCACTTAGACTTTTCCGTAAACCGGAAAGTATCTCGGACGTAAGTGTTGTAATTTTGGGTCATTTTTTGGGCAATTCGATTTCTGGTGGTACTTCGGTTATTCAATACGCGTGAAGAAAATCAAATTTTGTTGCTTCTTTCCGATCGTCTGTCTAGAAATTTCGGGCATATTATAATTTGATAACAAAACGCAGTAGCTTTAAAGTGAAATATCCAAGTAGAAAGTAGATACAATTTTTTATTAAATGGATTAAGAGTTATTCACTTTTTAATATGTATCAAATTGCTATAGTATGATAAACGCACGTGTCAAATTTCAAGTAGATTTCTTGAATAAATGTCTAGATACCGACAAGCGCCTACAAAGACGCCGAAGTTCACGATAGAGTGTTGGCAGGTTTTTGGGGGTTTTTTTTTTTGTTGTTGTTGTTATTGTTCTTAAACAGCATAGGTATATAATGCGATCTGGATAATACCACATTTAAGTCGGTAGAATGGATATAAGAGATTGAATATTTCAGCTAACCGACTGCAAGCTGATCAAGTATTGTTCTTATTTCAAAACTCGCACACTTCAAAAAATAGAATTTCCGAAATAACGTTTCCTGCTCTTGAATTCATCATCTTCGTATTTGGACAAGTTTAAAATATTGTCGAATTATAAAGAGATACATTTTTTCCCAGGAGCAGTTTTAAAAGAATTGTATTGATGGTGGGTCATCGCGTGCTACAGATACAAGCTACAATCTGCTGTACCCAAATAGAATCAAATATTCCAATATTTCTTATCCAAGATGACGCAGTAAGAAAAGGCCACATAGTCCATATTTGGGGTTAAACGAGTTTAACAGTATTGCACTTGTATGTTATATATTTTCTTAGAATAATGCCAAAACAAGTGGGATGTTCTTTGGATGCGCCAATAAAAAACATGCCAGTATTATTTTGACATACTGCATCAACAAGGTTTTTAGTTGTTAGCTAACTGAGAAATTACGTAATTATATATTCGTGTAAGATTTATATAAGCAAATATATCTTCGCAGCGACCTAAATGAGACAAAGCCGCCCTGCGTTCAGGGATGGCATTACGGTGCAAACAGTTTGCAAATTATATTCCCTTTGCACGAAAGTGAATGTGCAAAGGGGGTATAATTGTAACTGTTTGCACCGTTTTGTGATCCAGAATGCAGGGGCTGTATTTACGACATTTTGTTACTCGCAAACAATTTTTAAACAAGGTAGTACAGATGTACTTTTACAACCTTTACGACGTCAATATTTTGTTCGGTTTAAAGAAATAAATAGTAAAATTCGGACTAAATAGTGAAGAACTGCTATTGAACAACTTAGAAACCTGTCATCGTATGAGATAACCCTTGATTGAAATCTTAAGACAAAGATTTTGCAAAGCCTAAACGTTTTTCTAATGATAGATAATCATTTTTTCATGTTTTGTGTCGTTGTTTTAATGCTGTTATTTTTGCTGCCGCTGCTTTCAAGACATACATATTTGACCAAAGGAACCATCTGGGTAGTGCGTAAAGTGTCGACCCTAGTCAGACTGCGCGTATTGCGCAGACTGACTAGTATCGAAACTTTTCGCTTTTTGTTAATTTTCTGAATATAGAATGACCAATTTACCTTTCTGTGAAAGCATATTTGAAAAGCGACCTCTAGTAAGCCTGTACTAGAACCATTTTTTTTCAAATATGTATCTTACAGATTTCCCAGATGGTTTTCGGATGACGGGTCACATATCCTTGATAGTTTCATTTTGTGTGTTAGTGTGGGCAATGATTTGCATTGATTATGATTTTGAAATAGAAACATTTAATTGTGACTGATTTTTAACCTTTTCAAAAATATTTAGAAAAAGATTATGATGGGTAACGGGTTTAAAACGAACTTGTCAAAGACACTGAATTGAACGGCGAAGCTGTCTGCCACGACAGCGTTATCATAACATGCATCAGGAAATAAAGCTAGCCGTAAAAACAGTCATCAAAGGACGCTTTAACGAGAAACATTCGAAAGTAAAATAATTTGCTGATAGAGTAGTGATGTTCATTGAAAACTCTACAACTCTTCAAAGGCGGTATCATTGGAGTTCTAACGCAAACCGACGTCCTTTGGGATTCCCCAAAACCTCTACCTTAAGTGCAAGTTTAACTATAAGATTTCGCACTCTTAACCCTGAGATTGAATTTTAGAAATTGTGCACTTTGACACCAAATTGTTTAAGCGATGTGATTGAAAGTGAAGTTCTGAAACCCTTGGTCGCTGAATATTTACATTCTAATGTATGGTTGTTGGTTAAATCTGTAAGGCTGAATGAAGTTCCGATTAACTCCACCAAATCACGGATCTTGAAACATTCACGGTATAAATACACAAATCATGCTGCAAAGCGTTGATCGGATCCCTTGCTAATAAAAGAAATCTCTCGACGACCAAATGACAGCCTCTTAGTGTGCCATTCTGATATTTAAAGCATGTTCTTACACAATTCAAATGCTTGTCTTACATGTAATTCAAAGGTAAACATGCTTGTCACAGCGTCAATTGACATTATAATCCTTATCCTTCATATATGGATAAATATTGTACACAGTATATTTTTCTAATCTTTTCTATGAAACCATATTTAAAAAATAAAAAAAAAAACATTTGCAAAATTTGGAAAGTTCTTAAAAATGCCGGCGCTTTGAACAAATAAACTTAACTAAATGCCGATACCCTTAACAATGACATCAACTTTCTTGAATAGCAAATGCACTTGTTCAGGCTGATTTAAAGATGTAGGCTCTAATTATAGACGGATTAAACGAAGGTAAGCATGAAACAAAATTTAAGCATGTTACCTTTTCGATCCAAATTCATCTTCTTGTACCAAAGCGAGCTAGATTGTCTATGTTTCAAGATGAAAATATCATACATCAGTGGGCGAACAAGACCTTGTAACTCCAGCTTATTCAAGCTTACGAGGTTTTGATTGCCCACTGAATTATTGCTCTCTTTACAATCTCAATTATACATCGTAGTTAAACGAAAACGTATTGTATCATTTTAAGATTGTATTTCACTTAAAAGCGTAAACAAATGATCACATGTTACACGACAATAAATCATTATTTTTCTTCTATTTTTTCCTTGTTATTATTTTAAGATACGTTTGTGCGCAAATAACATTTGTTAGGGGCTAAATTTAGCATCATACATAATGCTTACATCATCACAGACTATATACTTATCCAAACCATTTACGATGTCGAAATTAAAAGTATTTATTAGTTAAATTAAAGCATCGATTCGTAAGCAATCGTTGTAGTCTCAACTTAAAATGTATTTGCTGTAGGTAGTAAGCTGGCGTTTAAGTGATCAACTGGCAATATCATTCAAAGTCGAGAATTCAAATTTGGTTACTTGTTATACGAGGGTTGTCCCAGAAATTCGTGAACTTTTTCGATTCTTCAAAAATCCAGCGTCCGATTTAAGTAAAACTCTTAAGTTGACAAAACACGTTAATTTGCAACAGATTGATACAGGTTTTACGATTTTGATATGGTCTTGTTGAGAAATAAAGCTTTAAAGGACACGCTCGGTAGGGGTGGTCGGCGCACGTCAAATTTATTACTTACGAAGTTTATATGGTAGGTGTTTGAACGTCATTTATTTGGATATTCTTTATGAGTTTGATATAAAACAACCATTGCTGAAAGCAGACAATTCTGGAGTTAACAGATGTGTATTTTCATACAAATGACATTACGCAGTGCGCAGTTATGACGTTTTGTTTTGTCCGAGTGCAAGTCAAACGGCGCGAAAATGGCAACGTCAACGGAACGCTCGGCGAACAAATTCATTTATAATTAGGTCTGAATCGAGAAATAAGCCCTATACAGACCACAAAAGAATTCGAAATAAGAAATGACCGTAACTGTTTGTGGCGCATACTCTTTCTTTACGGTTAAACGAGGTACAAAAGTGAATTGACTTAAAGAATGTCGGGATAAAAGATCAAGTTAGGAAGAACTATTGCGAGAAGCGTCGATGAATGAATAAAAGACGTTTTCGGCGATGTTAATCAGAACGCCTGGTGGGATGCAGAAACTGCGAATACATGTAAGTAAATCAGCAGTGTACAGTTTGATATGACTTGATCATGAGTCGTGCCAATAAACGATAGGTATCGAGATTTCAAAGAAATATGCATGCACTTTCGGCAGCAAAAGAGATTTGGAAGCGGTTTCCACGAAATCCCAGATATCTTTTGTTGGTCTATCTCGATGAATTTAGGTAGTGGTAGTGTAATAATAAGGTATTTAAAAAAAAAACAAATATTTATTTCCTGTGCGTACAAAACAATAAAAAATCCTATTTTGAAATGTCTAAAGATATAACGATTTGTAAAAAAAGCATTTGCTTTACTCACCCATTGTCGGGTTTAAAAATGCGATAGTGCGTATCCTCGTAAAAGATTGAGGAACTTGATTTAAAATCAGATATCTTATTGAATGCATAACAAAAGTATATATCAACCATGCTTTGAGATATGTTTTGACATAGGTTTTTTCTTTGTAACGAGTATATAGGGCCGGTAAGAACGCTACTTTGACAAGAAGTGATTCAGTTTTGAAACGACGTTTCACGTATTATAAGACGACGTTAATAGCGTGCGCCGACACCCATTTACTAGTGTTCCGGTTTAACTCATATCTTCGCGAGTATTGAAAATAGCCCTCTGTAGTCACACCAGAATAAAGGAAAATGATTAGTCCACATTACTGGTAATTTTCATTTTCATCGGACGTTTAAAATAAAAGTTATCGCAAAAGTTCACGAATTCTTGGGACAACCCTCGTACCAGCGCAGTAAAAATCAATTCATCAAGAAGAATCGTCCTTCTTCCGTCTTAGTCTAAAGTTCATTTGAAATTCAGATACTTGCACCGTGTTTATTTCTTACTGGATTTCCGGGAGAAGATAGATCTTTATCCGAATCATATGTCCGTCCGTACATCTGTCTTTTCGACTTTCGACCACTTTTTTGTGAACGCAACTTTTCCTACATTTATGCATGGATTCGTATGAAACTGTCAAAGAATATTCTTTATCGTGCGACCTGCAGCATGCATAGAAACTTGGCCGAACTAGTACTAGCACATTCTTTCTCATTGCGATACCATTCCCAATCATTTACCGTGTCAATTCACGTCGTTCTTAACTCTTGACATGCTGAATAAAAATACTTGCAAAATCGAATTAAAAGTCATAGTGTTAAGAGCAGTGGAAGCACTTTTTTGTGAGTCATTAATTTTTTTGAAGAAAAAAAAACTTTTTTTTAAAACTTTTCCTGTTTAAGGAGGAAATTCATGAGGTAAAGACTAAGATCAAACCGACATATGTGTTGTCTGATCTTTGTCTATACCACCTATGAAAATATTTATATTCCGGACTCAGCATGGCAAGGGTTAACTTTGACACGCGATCCTATCAGACCATACGACTGGTCAAGTTGTGACTGCTCTTGAAAAGGGTATTTTGAAGATGCAGTCGAATGTCGGTGATATCCAAGAAGCAAAAATGAAACATTGTTCAAAAGGACGTTAAGTTCCCTTTGAACAAATCTACCTAAGACATCGTAAATGATTTACATTTTATGCCGTGATATTAGCTTTGTGTTGGAAAAGAAAAGCAACTCTGATGTGGTTTATTAACAATACCAGTGAAAGGGAGACAATCTGAATTATAGTTTTGTACTTGTTTCGAGTCCCTTTCATGTTATAAATTGAAAATACTATGAAATAGTTTTGCTTAGTGCATTATTGGATGGGAAATGAGCCTCAATAACAATTTTCTTCGCAGTTCTTTTTAAACTCTCATGTTTATCATTCGCGAGATATGCACTCATGAACTTTGAAGGCATATCAATTCAAAATTTCTGATAATTGAATACATAAAATAAAAAAATAGGTCGTTCGTCTAATTGAATAACTTTCAAATAAAGTACTTCAAATTTCAAATGAGGTCATATAAAAGATGTATATTTTGAATTGAAACATGTTTACAATCTGTAAGTTAAACTTTAGTTGTAGTTGTCGTTGTTGTTGATGTTATTGTTGTTGCTTATTTCACAGACTGACAAGGGCCAGATCTTTCCACTTTCTGTCTATTTTCTTTATCTAGACTGGGCATTCTACCATACTGCATAATTTGTTCTCCAAAAATGAGCTCTTGGTGACCTCTGCTGGATTCGACCGCTGTTTCATTTATGTGTATCGCGGAGTTTCGATATCGAGAGTTCAGCGCAACCCTATTGTATGTGCATGTAAAAATAAAGGCACTTACAATAGTGTTGCATTGACACCCTCGATATGGTTCTTGAGAGCATGATGGGTCATATCAATGATAAAGTAGATACACATGAAAATCATATCCTTGTTTGGCCACCAAAACCTAGTAACTTCGACTTGATAAATATCTAGTTTTGAGGATTTCTTTTGCAAAATGAAAACATGCCACTGTTTGCTCTCCAAACAGGTATTTTAAAAGAAGCTTCCACCAAAATAATAGATTTCAACAAAGGGAATAATAAATGATGGTAAAATTATTACAACTTCTGCCTTGATCCGAATTGAAGTCACATTTTTTATTTATCTATTTATTTGTTATTTTATTTTATTTATTTATTTTTTGCAGTCAAACGTATTTACATGTCATACATTGCGAGTAAACCAAGGGCTTTTACGACGCTTGCAAACTACATATTAAAATATCGTTTAAAATATTGTTCTTGTTATTTTATAAGTACATTTTCGTATATAAGAGATTAAGATACCTATGTGAATAAGTGTTACTTTTTAACAGGTACTAAAAATAAAATAAAAATCTGACTTCAGATTTTCTTACAGGCAAGCTGACCCCGAAAATCCCCACGGCACTTGATAATCACATGGTCATTACGACCAATTGGCCCCACATTCTTTGAACCAAACATCCAATTATCTGAGGTTTCAACTTCAATTTATGTCTTAAAGGGAGCGTTTGATGGATATATCTAACCTTTTAATGGGCCAAGGGCATGGTAAAATGGGCGGGGTTGATTCAATTCGATAAGCTGTTGCTTAATTCTAAAATACTTAGTGTAAAGTAATGAGCATACGTATGATTTACAAAAGCCTTCCTCCATAAAAAGAATAAAAACTTCTTTGCTTTGATTTTTATATAAATATGAGAAATTGATAGTTATTTTTAAAGACAAGCCTTTTAAACCATCGAAATCATTTTTTTGCAACTAAAATTTTCGAGGTGTAACAAAATAGTTCATTTACCGTAAAAAGCCACAGCAAAGTCGTGACTGGGTCAAGCCGAAGTCAGAATGAAGTCAGAGGTAAACCAAGCTTAAAGAATACTGAATGGAAAGATAAATAAACTGGGGGTACATAATTATAGGTACCGATTGTTGCATAAGTTTGTCTGGGTTAAACCTTGTCAAGTTTGACCTTGTCCAAAATTATTCCTTGATTCACTTTAGTCATGAGTTAAGTTAGATCCTGACCAAAGAGGGTTTCACAAAAGCGTTTGGAATCAGATGAAGTATATTTAAGTGACTCTTTTTCTTTGAAACACGAGGGTGTCATCAGTATAGATGAATTAATAAGTCGTTTCGATTGCTAACAAACCTGATACAATTTAAAGAATAAAATACATTCCACTCTTTGCATGATAATTGGTTGGAAATTTTAAAGAAATTTGACAAAGAAAGAAATAGTATCAAGACTACAAAACTATCTGGTTAAGGGAAAGGGGCAAACAAAAAAGTTCCAAGGATTTCCATTTGTCAGCAGATTTTCCCAAGGGGAACATAGCATAATCTAGCCTGTTATAGCCCCTAATTTTATTTTTTCTCCATTCTTGTCATCTCCGGTCTCGGCCCTTTTTATTCCCCAAGAGAGTTCCTGTACATTAACACATTATTGTTAATTAAGCGTTGGTTGCACAAACGACAACAAAATTTTTCGCCAAAGGAAATGGTTGTTCCTTTCACATTGCAGTAACGCAACTAATGCACAAAACTCCTATTACCCGCTTAAACTTCGCTTGTTCTAGATCAGTGATAGACTCTAAGTATCTCTTCACTTTAAGAAGATTTGTGTGCATCTTGTAAACATGGTATCAAAAACAAAGTTCGCGAGATAAATCGACATTTATTATTTTCCAGATCAGCATTTCTGTTAAATTTTTATTTTACGTAACAAATGAAAGAACACAATATAATACCTAATGATGAGCAATGAGCGGTTCTTAGCTGTAATGCCATTTTTTGTTGATAGTCGTAATATATGAGGGCCAGTCCCTACATTGGTGTAAACATACGCGCAACACTGTTAAACACAGAAAAGCTCCATTTTTTTAATATAAGAAGTCAAATAGGCCTAAGAAACTAAATTGAGGTCACAAGGGATAAAAAGTTGCAAAAAATAACATCAAAAATAGACTGGGCTGGTATGCCAATAGTTCACTACCTGTAATGACATTGTTTTCAAAAATAGTTTTTGATCAAACGAAATTAAATCAAATAATATTTAGTTATTTGAATTGGAAAAATCTAACAGAACTAACACAAAGCTGACTAAACAATCAGCCGCAAAAGCAAATGACAAATATGGTAATTAATCCGGTTATATTATTAAAATCTGAGGAATTCTGATCTAATTACAGTTGTATGGCATTAAACGAATTTGCCATGACAAGCCGTTTGATTACATTGAGAAAACTCAGCAGGTTTTCCCATCATGTCACGTGAGTCACATGACAAGCTAGCAGAGTCCCTCAAGGACATGTCAGGCAACTTAGTTGGCACAGAATGACCCAATTATCCGTTTAAGGATCGAAAGTTTATTGTTGAAGTTGGTTTATACCACGTAGCTTTATTGTGATATTTGTATATATTTGCAGGCTGAAAGTCCTATTCTTATAGTTCTGGAGAAAACATTTATGACAGATAAATCGTAAATAATGACTTAAAGGACTATGCGCTATGCTCTTTTATGTTATTAGATGTACCAAAGCTTCAAAAGTTTCCAATGATACATAGAACACGTTATTATCCAAGTTGTGATTTTATCATGAAATGCATTACTTCTGTCTCACTTTAAGGAGTTCGCTACTCACAATTTCCCGTTAACAAAACCTACGCATTAACAGCACCAGATATATTAAGCATTTAGAAATTTACCATTGAAAATGGCAAAGTTCGTAAATTTACGAACTTTGCCATTTTCAATGCTGTATATCTTCTGCATTCCTTTTTTTTTTAAAGATGTGTTTTTTTTTCTAAGAAAATGTGTCTATATGTATGAATGAAATGGTAAAAATAATGAATTTTGTTGGTCCTTTGAATGAGTAGATTTTTCGTAAAGCTAAGCAAAATGTTAGCAACACGCCCACAAGAATGAGAAGAAAGTAGCGCAATCCATGGTAAAATTACAACCTATATAGATAGTAACGCGTTATATATAAAGACATTCTACCGAAGCATATGCAAACATTCTGTATTTACGAAATAACAATCATGAACCAATGTCAAAAATGATGAAATTCTTTGAAAAGCGTTATTGATCGTATTTGAAAATTAAGCATATTCTCATAAAAGTTAAGTGTTAATTCAAGAACACCATATATGGAATGAGTCGTGGCCGTTCAGAGCTTGACAAACATTGAGGGGCCGCTGGCAATTATTGATTTCTGAGCCCTTATTATCACATGACTGACATTTTTGCTACCATTCCATAATGATCAATCACGTCTCAAGCAGAGATTTCAGTCTCCATTTTCAGAATTGACTCAAATGATTAAGCCCCCATTTAATGAGCCCCTTTCCGGTTTTCCGAGAACCTCATTTAAGAGTTCGCTTCCATTAGTATATAGGACCAAAGAAAATACACCCGGCAAAGGAAACTAATCATAGTCTTTTAATTTTGATAAAAGCGAAAAAAGGACTACCATATTTCTTACATTTATCATGTCAGTATTCTCATTGGTCCACACATTCCATGCGAGTTCTTGTGAACTTTCTAGGAAACAGAATCGAGACGGGGTTAATCTAAATTGCAAGCACTTGTTTCTCGATCGATGTAAAATAAGTTGGCTTAAACAGTCCACAATCTGACGCCAGTTTGGCCAAAATTTCCCTAAATTCGCTTGACAGTTTTATCGTTCCATGATTATCTGATAATTGCTTCCATGGGACTATTAAATGCATCATGCAGCCTGTTACAGTTGAGTAATTCTGAGAACTGGCCAATGATTTCTCCTCGTTCCAGCAGAGTAAACAAGATACCATGGTCAAAACTGCTTGGGTAACGGACTAACTTGAGTTAATCACCTATGATTTTCTGGTAAATCAAGATAATGGTCAATAGAGCAGTGGTCCAAAATGTTACAGTCTCGTGGCGTTAGATGGAGCAGTGTAAACCGTTCCATTTACACACTGATGTAATTACTAATATTCCAATAGACATAGAAACTGGTGAAGTCAATCGGTTATCATTCATCACATTTTTGCTTAACTTTTATCACAGTATAAACGTTTATTTTAAATTCTGTTATAAAGGTCTGAAGAACAAAACTAGTCGTACATTAAAACTTGATTCGTAAACACCATGTTTTGAGAAAAAAGAATAATTCAAATACGTCATAGGCAAATGAAATACCATAAAAATAAACTACAACTTAACAGAGGTAATCGGTAAAAAGTTTGATTTCATAAAGGAAGATGAAATTCAATTATGAAAATCCCGAGTAAATGATTAGGTTCCATCTTTTAAGCAGGTGGATCCTGTTTTAATAGTCGTGACTCAGACTATTGGTTGTAAAATAATGATGGCTTTCTGACACTCCGACAATGCCAGAGATAAAACCGATTGTGACAATATCGACTCTCCAATAATTACCTTCCATTATTAGCATTTATCAATTAGTGAAGCCGGTCAAAGAATCAGGTGAACCTTTCACGAGAGCGATCTCTCGAGTTTGATATTGTAATTGGCAAAGCTTGATGATACCAATTGTAATATTTGCTGCACAAATCTTTAGCTACACCAATCTAGAATATTTCTCTGGTAGTTTCTCTATATTTTTTTCAATAATGTGAGGCGTACGGTATACTTTTGATAGCATGATATTTTCGAAACACCGCTTGTGACTGTTCGTTTCTTAAATTACCTTAGAAACATGCTAAGGGTAATTTTAGAAACAAACAGTCATGCCATAAAATATAGTTATTAAGCCATCGGGATTTGATCTTCTATACTTCTGGCCATAAAGATACTGGATTGGAAGTTGTTAAAACACATAATAACCACTTTTTTGATTAATTGGGTTCTATTGATATTCTTTTAATTTCCGGCATTAGCTAGGGGTAATTAGTTATAACTCCTTTGGCGCCAAAAACTATATCTTCCTAGCATAACCTATCACGCACTTTTGAATTTGACTTAACTATTGCTAAGCCAGTTTGCTTTTACCTCTCTGTATGAACCTGATAAAATGCTTTAAATCAGCATATCTGGTACAGATTTTTTATTTCAATTAGAACTTAGTCTTGAAATGCAGTTTAGGAGAATAGGTGATGTGATAGCAGCGTAAATGCGAAAGCCGGTTTTATAGGTTATTTGTATAGAGAGATTTTTTTAAAACTGAAAAAATACAACAAAAATGTTACAATATTTTTCGTTGAATCCTACATCAACCATTTCGAAACATTTCGAAACTTTGGTAGCCCTTGGTTGCAACGGGATTTAAAAGATTCGCGTTCTAATGATTACATAACGCTATGATATTTCGGTCTAATGAAGCTCATCTCACCCCAATCCGAAACCCACGCCGATTGTTTGGAATATGCCTCGGGTATTATGCGCGGCAATGAGGGCGCGTCGTTTTGCACGTGGTTAACATATCGTCAACAGGACCAACGTGAAAAAATCAACGAAAGAAAATTTAAGTAAGCATATCATAATTTGATAACAAAACGCAGTATTTTACTACGTTTGACATCAAAATATAATATGGCCAAAAAGATGTATAAAGACCATCGAAAACAATCAAGAAATTAGCTTTTCTTAAAGCGTTTTGACCAAAGTACCAACAGAAGCCGAATTACCTAAAGAATTATCCAAAATTACTACACTGACATCCGAGATACTTTCTTGTTTACGGAAACGTGCGATTGATGTTCCGAGTACTTTAACCCTTCAGGGAGCCGAAGGGCATTGCGAAGTAAGCCTTTACAGCCGTTTCAAGAGAAATTAGAAAAATCGAAAGATTTATCATGTTTGGAGCCACAACTTATCTACACAGATCAAAGTACAACTTTGTTTCCAACCTGTATATTTCACAACAATTCTCAGTTGACTATCTAATTGTACTAATTAGCTATTGCTATAAAAGCCCCTATGATCTTTGCTCCGTGACCCATCAACACGCTACCTCCTTTTATATGCTATCATTTCGTATTGTGTAATTTAGACAACTCGTTTTCCCAAGAGATTCATTCCATTAAGAAATTAAAATTCTTAGAAATAAAATCATGGCTCAAAGCATTCATTCGTGAAAAGCTATTAAGTAAGAATTAGTTTAGAGGTAGTAGTATTGAAACAGGTATTTACTTTATTCTCGTGTTTGTTTTGATTGAAATAAAGTTTGTGACAAGGTTCCGAAAGGTCTTCCTACTGAATTGCCCCTCCAGGGGTGTGGAATTCCCATGCCCGACTTGTCCGACATGGGCTTTTCAACCTGCGGACAAGTTCATTTTCCAAGGCTACTTGTCCGAGGACAGGAAATTACCAGGGCAAATCTGGGAATGGCACTTGATAGATCTAAGAGGTTAATCAGCCCAATATTTATATCATAAGATAAAAAAAAACATTGTTTTTAAAGAAGAAAATGTTGCGATTTTGCGGACAAGTTCATGTTGATCCTGGACAAGTAAAAAATCATCTTTGACTTGTCTATGGACAAGTAGAGAAAATGCGTATTTCCACACCCCTGCCCTCATTGTTTTCAGGATTACTTAGGACAAACTTTAATAGCGAGCAAGCCACTTGCGTTGGTTTCTACAGATATAAAAAATGTTGGCTAAGTTTGAAAGCTTGCATTCGAATATTTCATTGGTGTAACAGTTTGGTAATGTCCCTCCATTTGGTAGACCCGTAATTCCATTCGTCCTTTCAGTTCACTGCTGATTTCGAATCCGGATTAATTTCCTTCACTCATGAACCAGCATATTCACAAATATTATAATTTTGACACTACATATGTTTTTAAATTGTAGTCTTGTAATTGATATTTAAATTGCATCTGAATTGTACATTTGGTGGGTGAAATGGGGTGATGTCAAATGTCTGTCTACGATTGCCTTCATGTCAACAGACTCCCTACAAATTTTCTTGTTGGTAAGAATGATTAAAATGCCAGTTGGGGGAACTTTTATGCATATCTTATTCAAGGGAGGTAATAATATCGCTGATTTTATATAGGATGAACAAAATTAGCGAGATCAGATCACCTTCCTTTAATTTCACTCAAAATTCACTCATGGAACTCATTCACTTTAATTTCAAAATCATTCCAAAAAAATTCACATTGTCAAATTCTACACGTTGTTAACTGTATTATCGATTAGACATTATTAGTTATACGGTATTTTGCCGGGGTATATGACGATTTATTCCCGGCTGTAAAAAAAAAGATGTCACCCGAGCCGTAGCGATTACTGCCGGGAATAAATCGTCATATACCCAGGCAAGAAACCGTATTACGAATTCATTATACTTCAAAGTTTTAGAGCTATATATCTGGCTTTTGCCAATATAAGGCGTTGGTATAAACCGATTTCTCTTAAACCACCAATACCCTTAATGCACCCCAAAAAAAGTAAACATGTACACAGTGACGTCATATATAGTTGTGACGTCACACTACAACACTCAGCGCTGTTGTGATATGAAAGCGTTTCTTGACACTTTAAATGGACAGATTTGTAAAAATTTAAGGTATTTATTGTCATCTATATCATTTTTTATTTGCACATTATTGACTTACATGCTTTTCAACTGTATTCTAATGTGTATATTCGGGTCGTGTTATCAGCGAAGCGAGAGAATCATGGCTGCCATTACCAGTTCGATTTTTTGTCCATGTTTACGGCGAGGCGCCTCAAGGAAACATTAGAAGTTAAACCGGAGCGGCCGTTGAAATCAATGTTTGTCAGGCTAGCATTAACCAATGAAAATGCTAGAACTTTCTTTGCGGTATAATAAATTTCCATATAATGCCTTTATTGGGTAGATTTTTAACTATATCTGTCACCTTAATATGCGCACAGGGACGTTCACCATCAGTACTTTCGGTGTTTTGATAGTATATGTCATGTGCGCATGGAATGACATATACAGCTGCTGCATGACAGCGGGATAGGTCATATATTTTCTGCATTTTTTTCTATTTAATTTGATTTTGAACGCGTATTAAACATTATAATAAAGAATCTCCGCCATATGGCACGAGCCAAATGTTGTATAACGAAAAAAAATCTTGACAAGCTTTTATGATGGGCTAATGATATAGCATAAAATTTAAATAAATAAGTAGATTGCGACATAACGAATTCGGTATAGTGTAACAGTTTGAAAAGTAATTGCTAGTGTGGCTTCTGCGATCAGTTGCGTTTATAAGGCTTATGATTGCTACATGTTCGTATTAAGTTGCGGGTAGAGATAGAACATTTGGTAAGTCAATGATGTAATCTTATTACTAATAAGAAATCACTGTAAACATTAACATTAATTCACTCACAGTCAATGCCGCTGACAATGGCTGTATCTAGGTTATTATAGTAATACATTTGGTTTCTAGTACAGTTAGGCTAGAAATGTTCTATCGTCAAATATTCAAATGAAAATTAGATGGATTATCATGGCAGAGGATCTTTTAATCATAGACTAGTGATCCAATCTCAAATTTTGAGACCAGGGAGGCCCGGTTTGTAATGGATGCAGACAATGATATTTTGCTTGCCCTATATCTGAGGAACAGCGCTAGGCTTGTCTGCAGATTCACAATCCCTTCTGTAGGTCATTACAGAGGTCAAAGGTCATGGAGTGCAAAACAGCAAAAAATAGTATAAAGGCACCTATATGTTATGATATGATCAAAATAAAACCAGGCTTTTTGGTATTTTTTAAACTGTACATATTCAAATGATTTTCACATGATTATATACTTGCAAAACGGCAGCAAATTAGTCAAAAATAAAAGATCAAAGTACTAAAAGTACTTCAGGTGCAAACGGAGAATGTTTGGGTAAAAGGAACATAAAATATTACTTTAGCATACGGATAAATTCATGTGATGCATCTTACATAGTTATATTCAACACTCAGATATAAATGTATATATTGCTCTCCACTTGGTCTATTGCTCAAACAAAAATTTGATCTCTAGGCAGTTGGAAAACAAAATCAACATTTTTGCTAGGAATCAAGCAATTAAACAAACCAATTTTGGCGTACTTCGATCTGATAAAGATGATTAATTCATAACACAGATATGACCATCATTTGTTGATGGCTTCAATGCAACACAGAACAACATTGTAGAATGAGTGGTCGGACTTCTTGGCGGTGTAATCCGAATTTCTGAGAGAATCATTGGTTGCAGCAGTCCTTAATTTTGCTCTAACAAGAATGTCTCCAAGTGGCATAGGTATCGGAATGCTACAACTTGTTCCTCGGGGAATGTTTTTCTGAGTTTACCGGATGGCTTAATCTTGGACCAGTGTTTGTCTTTTATTGAGTCATAACTCTTTGCAGCGTTGTCCAAAGGCACACTGTTGTGTACAGGGTCTATTGATCCGAAGGTTCCGACTGCAAGGGACTTTCCTCAAATACGAGATTGAATATCATTTTTAAATCAAATAATCTAAACCACCAAGGATGAAATTACAGAATCGTTTGATACCTTAATTAAGATTTGTTTAAAACTTTACTCCATGAACCGATGAGAAAACCTGTGAGCAGGATTAGAAAAAGGGTATTTTTCCCAAATTTAGCGTAAGCCTTTGTACTAAATTTAGATAAATATATAAAAAAAAAAAACTACTGGACAATTTTCTTTTAAATTTCACACACCTTTTAGTGCATTTAAATCCAATCTAGTTCGTATAAAAAAAAGTTTGTGTCATTATGCTTACTTAATAGCAATTCGAGGCAACTGTAGGGATCCTAAACACTGACATAGGAAATTTAAATTGACAATATTGTTTCGTGTTTATTCGCATCAATAATGATTCGCCAGTCACACTTTTGCAGCGTTGTTTCGCCGTTATAAAATGATTTACAGACCTAAGTTATATATCTAAGAAAGATAAATGTCTACTTATGCTTTTTTAGAAACATTTTAATTTTTTGAAATTCAAACATTCAAAATAAGTTTGTCACTTTCAATATTTTAAGTCACAACCAAGCACGAGGATGTGACAGATAAGACGGACTAGAATTAAAAAAAGAAGAAGAATGTGTTCTTTCTTGAAATTTTGGATAATGAGTAAAGTATGGGATTATAAATGTCAGTTATAGTAAACATAGGTGTATTTAAGATCATTTTTTGAGAAGCAGGTATCGATTCTAATTGAATTTATAAGAACAGGGGCGCTTTGAACTATAGATAGAATACAAATGATTTAAAAAGGCGAATAAAGATCTGCATTGTAGCAAGTAAAAACAGGTAAACATGGATTATTTTTGTCACAGGACGACCAAAACATTGGAAATACAGCTTAAGCATGGCTGTGGTAACAAATGTTTGACATCAATAGTCGATAAAACAAAATATTTCATTGAGTTAGGCCCATAATATTGCCGACATCAGGAAAACAGTAATTGTGTGTATTTCACACTTTTTTTTAGTTGATGGTTTCGATGATGATTAAATAAAATTAAATGAATAAATAAAACAAAATTAACCTGCATACGCTCTTTTGACGGCGATAAAGCTGAATATGGACATTCCATTTAGCCTAGCTTACACTTGCCTTTCGTAGTCCATACAGCGCTTGTTAACATTTAATTCTCGGCTTCCGACATCTAATAACATAGTGAAATTGACAAAAGGAATGATTTAGGAATGAATTTGGTGAGCTATTTAATGAAATCAACGTGTTTGGTTGAAGCTGGTACATTCTATTTAATGACGCAATCTTACATTAATAGATCTGTGTGTCTTCACATTCCAATCAGACATTTCAAATTCACGCTGGTCAATGAAATCATTGAATTAATTGAGTGGTTCTAATTTCGAAATGATTGCAAGCAAGTCAGGAACTTTGTGAATGATTTCGGAGCGTTTTTATTGAGATGGTTTGGAAAACCAAGAATGAAGCGCTAAGCGAGTGATTCAGAATGGATTTGAGTGGGGTCAATTTCACCGTGTCATTAGTAATAGTGCGATGTCAATACGATCATCGCGCCGTTTTACGGGAACCATAAACCCTATGAATCATCTAACCTAAGATCTGTTAGGCTAGGCCAATAGACCCACGCACACAAAAAAGCAACAACAAATTAGAAAATAAAACTAAATAGATCTTCAATTATATATATAAGTATCAAACCTATTAGGCTTTAGATTTGCTTTACTTCATATTCTACTAGCATTAATCGTTTACTCATTGATTGTTAGAATAAAAGTCTATTTCACAAAAGAATTAGCATGTAGGCCTAATTCAGCAGTATTTATCTCTAAAAGACTTTGTCATATTATTTAACTCTTTCTTCAGCTGTAAAAGTGCGCCTTTATACCAAGCAACGTTGCGATGTTGTGTAACAAGTATAATGGCATCAAGCTGGCGGGAAATTATCAGGCGAGTTTCACAATCATTTCAGTCAATTTTAGAACAATCTGAGTTATGTTCCTTGATTTTGAAATAACTGCAATCCAACACAATCAAAAATTCTGATTTGTTTAAATCGCATTACGTTGGGAATTCCATTGCACTTTTTTCTGTATAAAGTGCAATAACGATTTCGGGAAATTCCCCAGAGTATCGATCTGCAAGTCCAGTGTTGAAGGAACTCGAAATTCCCTCGTTCCCCTTTCATAAAATTGCATAGCTATTTGATCAATTCTGAATTGAAATATTTGCAAAAGAATCTTTGATTAGAAGCGTACAGTTCTCATTTACAGCCAGTCGACAAAGATCATCAGGCAACGTTCTCAACCTATCTCAATCGTGCCGATTTCGTTCTAAAATGAAGCAGTAATAGACAGAAAAAAATCCGATAATAGATACCAATAGAAATTTGAAAATTGTCGTCTATTTGTGTCAAATTTGTAAAACGTAATACCATCAAACTCCGATAGCGTGATAACAATACACGTTCAATATTCGACTTGAAAATAGATCTTGCGATCTATTTACTCACAGAAAGTAGACTTGAACCTTTTACTATTATGCTGGATATTTTAATTGTTTCTTACATGTAGATCTAATAGATTGTAATTATAAGGGGCAGGTGTATCTTTCACTACTTTTATTGGAGTATAAAGTTCAATTGCCTTAGCACATGGCTAAAACATAATGCCCTACGGGCGTTATTTACCATGTGCTAAGGCAATTGCACTTTATACTCGAATAAACGCAGTGAAAAATACTCTCATCCCTATAATTTATCCTTATGTGGTGCATCTCCTAAGCGCTTATGCCTTTAAGGATAAGTGTTAACAATTCTACCAAGTCGTTTGTTTGTGGATCTTTGGCATCCTTGGTGCTTCAAACTTCTTTGCATGCTGCAATGACAACTTTGTATGGTATATTGGTGTTGAGTGATATCACATCCATGGAGACCAATAACGTAACCTTTGGAATTGGTTTTGATTCAATTTTACGGAGGTAGTCAGGGGTCCTTTTACATATGAAGGTATATTTACAACATAAGGCTCTCTGATGAAGAAATATTTAGTTTCGAAAGTGCTCAGGTTATTTATGCTTCAAACAATTATCTAAACTACTGACTGTTTGCGTAAAATTAATATTGATATATAATGTTTCAAAAAACAAAAAAAAAACAAAAAAAAACCACACACACACACACAAAAAAAAAAAACACACACGAACAAAACAAAAAAAAAAGATTATAATATGTTACCCTTCATGCGTAAAGGGACCATCTAGGAAGTGAGTAAAGCGTCAATCCTATTCAGACTGCGCAGACTGACTAGGATCAAAACTTTTCGCACTCTAATTATTTTCTAAATCTAGAATGATCACTCTACCTTCCCGTGAAAGAATTTTTGAAATCTAAGCTCTGGTTGACCTGTAATAGAATCAATCTCTTTTTAAAATGTATATTTTACACAAGTTCCAGATGATCCCTTATCGCATGACGGGTCACATATATATGATTTTTTTTATTAATTTTACTCAACAGGTTAAAAATATATATTTTAGGGTGATAATCCCACGTCGTCGGTGTCAATGTCAATAGTTATAATATATATAAGGACTATAATAAATACATGTATTTATATGTATAAAGTAAAAATGATCATAGTTTATATTACAAATTAAAATCGTCTTTATGACTTTATCTATCAGTGAACATAATGAAATAAATGTGCTTGGGGTCAGTTTTGCAACACACAAAATGCAAACAAACTTTAATGCCTAAAATGTCAGTACTTTCAGTACTTTGATTTCAACAAAGGCTTCAAAATGCTCATTTTTGTTTGTGTAAACATTTGTTTTATAGAATTGAATCACTATTAAACCATTTCAGTCAATTATTTATCGTACAAAGCTGCATAACATTCAGTTTAGAGTGATATATTTCCGAAATGGCGTAAATGCACTTGATGACCTTTGACTTCTGTAATTTGCATAATAGACATTTCCTGGTCTGCAGACAGGGCAGATTTTGTTCGGCAAAGGTTGATGAACAGTTTCCACTATATAACTTTGCATTACATTTCGGGCCTCCTTAAAGTGATTTCTAGAGGTCTCCTGAAAAATAGTTACCTGTCTATCAGTACCAAAAATTAGATTTGATTTTGTAATGTGTTATTTCTAATATCTTTTTCATATTCATCTACCTATGCATTTGTTACATAGTTTCGGGATTTTTCCCAGTTGTTTTTCTCGTTTGCTAAGGATTGCTTTGCACGAATCAAAACAAAATATATAGTAAGTCTGTGTGCCCTACGATGTTACAATTGAGTTACGATGTAATTGCAAGATTTAAGTGTCGTGCTTAATTATGTAAAACATAAAGACAAACTGACCAGTCAACTGTCTGAAGAAAAAAAACTTCGAGCCTGTATAATTACAAATATTCTTGTTATGCTCTGCAGCAATCGTTAATTGATACCTATGAAGCAATTCATAAACATCGGATAATTGAAAGAAGGCCAATTAAGTGCAACGTTCAATTGGTACAGAGCTGGTATTTAGTACAGGTAGTTGATTGTTATGAATGAAATACTTGTTTAACTACCTTGGGTTAATACCTTTCCTAAATTTAATCTTTTCTTATATCATAAATTCTAATTACTTCTTAACGAAATTGAACTGGCTTTTTTCCGATATAGTTAAGAGTTGCAAGCTAGTATTGTACAAAAATGGGCATTCTTAAAAACTCATACATCTATTGTACGGTTAAGAACATCGTGAAATTGACATGCTGAATGATATTGAAATAATTTTGGAATGAAACTGAATGGGCGATAGGTGTGAGTTTTGAATGAAATCACAGGGAAGTAATCCAATATCGCTAATTTTGTTCACAATGAACAAAATAAGCGATATTCATTACATTCCTTTAATAGAATACGTTTACAATTTATATAAATACCTTTCTATGACTTCACGAACCAGTCAGACATATACAAAGTTCAATTTAGTCAGATAAATCGTGGATTTTACCAACTATTTTCATTTTGAATGTAGTGGTTGATTTTATCTTTTTTTTTATTTTGGAGCGTTTTTAAATGGTTTGAGGGAGTGTTATGAATGAATGAGTTAAGTGGAGCGCTGAGTGATCGATTGTAATGCTTTTGATCAGAATAAGAGTAAAATTCTAGATATTTCTAACTGTATTATCTTCTCATGCTATCTGGACTATCGGTGGACAAGTTAACAACAACACGCTTTAGTATGCATTCTCATGTATCGAATTATAGGAGACTAAAAACATTATTTGCATAGCTTCGAAGGTTGAAACGCTGTGCCTTGCTACTGTGTCAGAAGATCTTTAGCTGAATGGTTCCTGCGTTGAGCTTGAAAACCGTTGGATCTATGTTGGTCCGCGACAGAACTTTCCAGCTTTGTTCATTTTGCAAGCTTAGTTAATGTGATGCAGGTAACCTCCCCCCTCCCAAATTGATAATATCAGCTGGATGATTAACAAGATGAAAAGAAAGAATTATTTGCAATGCGACTGTACCAGTCGCCAAAGACAACAAGAAATGCAAAGTAATTTGAAACAATAACTAATTCAACAATCACTGGTGGTTTCGAAAGCGATAGTCGCAATATGACGTAGAGCCTGTTATTTGCAAGAGAAAATGGTTGAAATAAATGTTAATAAATAGATGGCACGACATCGCAAGGTCTCAAGTTCAGCTTCAATGTCAAGTTCAAATAGATAAGGAAAAACTCTCGACGCCATTGTTTCTTTGCTGACGCCTTGGTTATTCTTGTTGGTAACAAAACGAGCTTGATTGTTACAGAAAACATAAGTAAAATGTAAATTACGCTTGAACGACCTTCTGTTAACTTGGTAAAAGGTTTAGTTAAAGTCTATTTTACTGCTGTACTTAATTAATTGATTTTACACATCAAAACATGACTAGCAGTGTAATTAGTACACATATTACATATTTTCCGTCCCTATGGAAGATAAGTTAATAGGTGCAGTTGGTCGCAATACAAAATATATACATATATCTCTAAATACATTTAATTAATTGATTTATTGTTCGGTGTTTAACGTCGCTTTCAACATAATTGAAGTTATATCGCGGCGATTGGTGTACCTGTCCTAGGCTTCTTGTAACTTCTCAAACCAGTACAACCACAACATTTCACCGACCCACTAACTACCCATCCCAATTATGCTAACTTCTTATTATTCATCATATTTTTGGAACGCCAGGAGCATAGAAATACCATAAAACAAGCTAGATGACGCGCACTGACGTCATTTAGAAAGTGATACAATTAGGGAAGGCAAGGAAGACTTTAAGACATTAAAGCTATTTGCCTTATGGTGTTTTCATTTTGCCCACGCATTCGGTGCGAGTACTGGTGAATTTTTCGGGTAGCAGAATCGAGAGGGATTAAAGTTAAAAGAACTTGTTTCCCAATTGATGAAAAATAAATAGGTTTAAACCAAAACAAGGTGGCATATTTTTACTGACTATGTCAGGATAAAGAAATTTTCGAATAGACCAAGTACCTGTAAGACGGTTTGTCAAAGACTTAATTACGGCTCCTTGGATAGGTCCCAACGATGTTAGAAGCCAATGCCCAATCGAGTTCAAATAGGCTTAAAGCTTTCGTGCACAAAGCCCAGTGCCGTATCGAGTTAAAATAGGTTTAAACGTTGGTGCGCAAAAGTCAAGGTCAGCAATGTGGCATTTAACCTGTGTGCTCTTTGTCGAAATAACAGAAAATACAGTCTACAGAATGGAATGAATGGTCTTTGGAAGATTCCTAGATGTGAAGATGTGAATATGATTAGAAATAGGTGCGTAGTATTTCAATGATCGAAATTCCACCCAAGCAAAACATATCAAGATGCACCTAGGTTCCTACTTAATGAGTTCAGAAAAATAATAAGTTATTTCGTTCGTTATTCACCAATAAAAAGTGGTTCTAGAATGCATAGCCTTGAGCTATTTGATTGTATGAACAGATTCCTTTACATATTATATTTTCAGTAAATTGTACTTATTAACTTGTTATTTATTACTAGCATAGTCTATTCTTGTCATTTTTTTTAAGAATTTCATCATTTGAAATGATCGAACGCATTAAATACCACATGGACATCATTTTTTCTTACTTATTTTGTGGGGGTTTTTTTTTGTTTTGTTTGAATGGCAATCATATAATTAAATTGAATGTTTCAAAGCATGTTATGATATCAGGAAATTTGGTTAAAATGCTGTTTTTATATTTCAAGTAAACTGCAACAGAGGAGAAACAAGGAACGAGTAAATTCAATTTCTATCATTGCAATATTTGGATAGACAAAATGTAATTGATAATTTTGAATGTATAAATCATATGTGACCCGTCACGCAAAAAGGGACCATCTGGATAATGCGTAAAGTGTCGTCCCTAGTCAGACTGCGCGGACTGCGCAGACTGACTAAGGTCGAAACCTTTCGCATTGTGCTTATTTTTTGAATCTAGAATGATTAATCTACCTATCTAGTGAAAGAAATTTCGAAATGCGACTTCTGGTTGACATATGGTGGATCAAATCCCTTTTTCAATGATTCATTTTACAGATTTTCCTGATGGCCCCTTTTCGCGTGACGGGTCACATATATGTACATATAAGCCCTATATTTTGGCTGTCAGACCACAATTATTCTAAAACATTAACATATACTAACTCATTTGTTGAAATTCATTAATAAATAGAGTATTCCTGGAGATGCAATGAAATACTATATATTTTCAAATTTAATGAACCAGTAAATATAAAAAGATGAGTTCCCGTAGATATAACTTTCCCATGCGTTATTCCGATATTTCCCGGTACACAATTTTAGCCACGAAGTCTGAGATTTTCCCCTGAAACAGGTGACTGATCATCCAATTACATTAACAGGAAAGTTTTAATAACTTTCGAGTGCGTGTGAAAATTGTGCAAAAAACGTTGTTGAATTTCTTGGAAAATCATGACTAAAAGTCTTCATTAAATTAACTATGCGTTGTTAGTCGCTATAGATATAATTTTAGCAATTACTTTTATTTTTGCATTGATGGAAAACAAATAATCTTGTGGTGCAGTTCAACTTTAGAACTCAGTAATCGAGTGGAGATTGTATTCATGGTGTTTCCTTGCCCTTTCTTGCTCTTATGTCTCGTATAAAAATCTTGTTTGTACTGTAAATCTTATATTTTTGCTCATATTTCTCAAATCTTATAGAACGTTTTCGCGTAATTTTGTATTTTGAAAACGTTGAAATGATAACAAATTTATGTGGAAAAATATGTCACTGAACTTACTCCAAAAATAGTTTTTTCACTCTGGAAACCAGGGACCTGTTTTACTAAACATCTTACGATGCGTAAGTCAAAATTAAAGTTGCATCTACAATAGTAATAAAATATCGAATTTTGCTATGTATCGCCTCATCGGAATCGTCTTCTAAAGACCATTCCCAAGAGATATTGCAAGGCAGAATCTAATTATGCATGAAAACACTAGGTTTTAGATTTTGACTTGATTTTTGCAGAATTTGACTAACGATTTTTTTCTTTTCAGAAGAAGTTAAGTAAAACGGACCCCAGATTCTCAGCTCAATTTTCCCTCGGATATCTGATCAAAAGCTATGGGTGTATCTGATTTTACATTTTCCTTAATGTATTATTTGACATAATCTGCTTGCAACACCCGTTTTTCATTTATTTGCAGTAAAAGAATAGAGTATATATTACCTAAATGGTACATTATTTAACATGATGTGGAAATAAATGCCCTTTGTATCATTGAGAAGAGTATAATGAGATCCAACAACATAAGATTCAATGACATACAGTTTTTTTTCTTTCAGAGATTTGGCTACCGATGAAGAAATTTTTTATGATATTCGCTTTATAAAACTATAATAGAAGTGGTCTCTCTAGCGGTATCGACTGTATATAGTAATATCGTAACAGGTAACTTCTGTTATCACCCAGATCACTTCAATGGTTTTTTTGGGTTTTTTTTTTTTTTCGTCTTGCTTCTAAAGATGACGTCTCACATTTCCTGTGTTGTCAATCTAGACCTGTCAAATATTATAAATACCTTGTTGTGTGTGAATAATGGGACAAAAATGTTTTATACAAGATGTCAAAATATTAAAGAACGGTAAAAAGGGCGTTTATCTCCATATCAGGTGTTAAATCAAATACCATTTAAGCAATATACTCTATTCTGTTACTGCAAAGTGAATAATAAAAAAAGATGTTGCAAACAGATTCTATCAAATAATAAATTAAGGAAAGGGCAATAACTAAAAAATATGATGAGTAAAGTTATGGTTCTTGTGATGCACTTCTCGATGAGATCTAGCCACCTGTGAAGTTTCATTGTTCTAGCTTGCATACTTTTTGAGATATGCTTCGGACAAAAAAAGAAAAGTCGGCGGACTGACGGATGGACGGACCGACAGGTGCGAAGCAATATACCCCCTCTTCTCCGAAGGGAGGGGGGGGGGCATAAAAATTGAGACAAAATGAGTAATCTTTTGGGCCAAATTTTCTTACGGAGTGTCATTTTGCTCACTTTGCAATGCCATTCCGTTATTTGTTTATAAGGCTCTGCTTAGCTAACGTCAAATGCGGTGCCAAAAACAAAAGCATTGTATATTGTATTTTTACATCGTGGTTGCTTTACAGCACTTCTAGTTCTCACTATAGTTTTCTTTTGAAAGCAAAATTCCTGGTTTTGAACTAATTCGTATAATATGCAAGAATATTTCAGAAAGAAAGTCAATTATAATGTAATATCTACTTGCCTTAAAATCTTTATTTTTAAGACGCGACAACCCCATTACTCATCCCCGGTAGGTATTATATTGCCTAATAGCTCTCTCGCACGCTATCTGTTATAGATAATAAAATAACTCACAGATATATATCAATTTTTAAAAAGCTTGAGTCATCGCCGTGACATATTGAAATCACAGATTATCTTTAAAGCATCTTTAACACGGTTTACTCAAATAAGACCGCCTTAAGAAAACGGCCCTTATTTTGTGAACATTGAATATGCAAACAAGTTTAACAAGTATAGTTTGAGCCAGTGCGTTACAATTCCAAAAATTCCAATGAGGACAAGCCAAAAGCTCTGGTAAGCCTGTGCATCCGCTCTGTCTTAACACAGCCTTCTTAAGCGCTCTGTGCATAGGTAAGGTATCAAGGTATCTTTAGTATAGTAAGTCAAGCAATCATCAACTTTCTCTATGATAGAGAAAGTTTATGATTGCTTGACAGACTATATGGCTTTCTATGCCACTCAATATTTGTACCTAATGCACATGTCAAAATGTTGGAAATGTCACGCACAGGCTCAGTCATCTAACTTTCATGACCTTGCGTGATTTTTACAAATGCTTCTATTGAGACAAAGGGAAGATATCATAAGCAAGCCTGCAAATGAAAGCCTTTAATTCGAAATATAAATTATTGTCTGCAACTCTTTTTTTGAAGGTTTGGCCATGAAAAAAAGTATTATATGTTTCATTTAGAACACCTTAAACTCTCTTACCAATATACATGAATATCAAAATAGAGATTAATTCATTGATTGGTTGGTGTTTAATGCCACTTATAATATTGTTGCAGTTATATCGCGGCGACTGTTGCACCTACGCACGGCAACATGCGGATGCTCACACACAACACCCGCAACTATTCAGGCGCTCCACCAGATGCTCGTCCCAATTAGTCGTACATCGGGGGTTCGGTGCAAGACTGTAGTAAGTGTATATACAATGTATATACACTTACTACAGTCTTGCACCGAACCCTCGACATCTACATGTACTACTTATCATTCGCCTGTTGGTGGGTTACATATGGCATGTGTCACGTTGACTTTTGTCAAATGACGGATGAAAGTTGGCTGGGCCAGAGTTCGAACATACGCCGGATCTATCTACCGATTGAGCTAGCCGGGCGCTCAGCAAAAGCAAGAATTTTTGAAAATCAGTCACTGAAAATAAACTCATATGTATATATTTCTAGCCTGTGCAGGCCTTTTAAAAGGAGTGTAAACAATATTTTGTCTTTTTAAAAAAAATCGGTGACTAAACCGGAATACGCTAGAAATTTCGATTTATAAATTAGGTCGCCTATAACATATTTAGAGATATAAAAAGGGTTAAAATAGATTACTTCATCAATCTCTGTCAGACGAGGGTGAATATGAAATAAACAATACATGCTAATTTCCCCACCCACCCATACCACAAAAAATAAATGGAAGAACAACCTTTTTACAAGTGTTATGATTTATTAGAGACATTTATCTGCAATTATTATTGAAACCCTTTGCAATTACGGTGAGTTTTTCCTCCATATTCATTTTTTTTTTTTTTTTAGTAAATGTGTACCTTTTGTGATAACCGCTCTGAATAAATTGTAAAGTATACATATCATCGGGTTATGGAATAATATTCCATGCTGCTGGGTTTTAAATCTAGCAAGGGTTGTTTTATATGCGGTATGTTTATATGTGTATAAACCACTTTGGTGTTCGAGCAAAACTCAGATCAGCGTACTTGGGAATATTTCCTTATTTTTTTTAAAAAGAAACTTAAAGATGCGACGGCCCGTCGACAGCTTAGGTTATTTTGTATACACGCACGATAATCATGAGATACATCCGAAATTCAAGCCAAAAGGACCATTTTGAACATTGATGTAAAATTTGCTGCTCGTGTTGGGCCCTTTTGATAGCAAATAAAAAAATTGAATTGTATTGTGTTGATGTATAGGCCCCATTCCGGGGTCTTGGGCTCGACACTGAAGTAAGTACCTACATTTATACCTACGACAGCGTTGCAGCAAACTATCGAAGACCCTTGATAGATCGAGGGGTCGGTGCAAAGCAATTGTAAGTGCCTATAAATATATAGGCTTTTACCTTGCTTTTGTACTGATCCCTCGAAATGTAGTCCAAGATTTTTAAAACTAGTAATATTCCTTTTGCTTCTGATTGATTGCTTAAAGCAGACGAGGATTTGAATCGGCTTTGCCTTGTCGAATGTTTGAACGCGCAGAAATAGCATTTGAGGGGTATTGCAAAAATATAGATTTTCAAGACGATACTATTATCATGGTTGGGGTATGGATGGATGGGATGCAGTCCTTCATTGCTACTCCTTAAAATGATAAACGATTCCAAATAGAACGTTATTGGCTAGAATAGGCAAAGTCCTTTTTCTACACATTAAACAGAGAGTACCATGTATCAATATCGTCTTATCAAACTTAAGAAAGTGCACGACTCAGAAAATAATAAACCAATAACAGTTCTAACATATGAATAGCGTAAGAATAAGAACTACATTCAAAAACGGTGCAAAACAGCTGTGCAAATGAACTTTATCTCGAACAATCAAAGAGGCAACACCCATTACTCACAAACATGAAGTTTATGATATAAACCGACACTGATTTATCATTTAGGTAAACCGCAGCGTTAAGCACAATTTAATTTCTTTTTTTGTGATACATATTGTAAAAAGAATTGAAGGCAACATACTGGTGACTGATTCTTCGGTTGTTTGTACTGTCCCTGTGATATATCTTATTCAGACGAAATTGTCTTTTGTGTCGCTTACAGTTTCTCTTTGCAAGGTATGTCATGGAATAAGCATATTTCAGGGCTGCGAATGCTTGAATTCCCGTCATAAGTATGCCTCTTGCAAACTGCAATATTTCCAGAATCTGCATAAGAACATATCTCGGCCATTGTCGATTTGCATGATCTACGTATATAAAAACATTTTTCGCGATAAAGACTGAATCTCAAAAGCAGGTTGAAATAACAAACACTACGTCAGAAAAATAAGCACCGATCCACAAGGGAAAAATGGCTTGTCTGAAATTAGATTTTCTGTTGGAAGGAATGAGTGTTACAAATGTAAAATGTCACCTTCAATTGCTCATTTATTCTGTGAGATTTTGAAGACGGAATAACGCTGGTAAAATCTCTTGTCAAAATGGATTCACATCAACACCAATGATAGCATTAAAAATGAGTCCGTATTAGTTATGTTCCAGACACCCTTTAGGCGATATCGATCTACTTTAAGAAAACAAACACATCATCATTCCTCGCCTGGGATTCTGGCCCTGATTTTAAAAGTTTACACATTTTCTTGATAACGGTTCCCGACTTTTCGTGACAAGGCGAATGTGTGAATAGACGAATACACAACGGTCATTTTTAACGACAAGACAAATCATTCGTAATTAATCCCGTTCTTACAACCTCATGGGTGGCATATTTCTAGACATTATTCATATTTTCTCAATGAAAATATCTTGTGGGAAAATCCTCACAATTGTCATTTTCAGAAAACGTGTAATTTGTTGTAGTAAATTAATTACTTGAGTATCTACATTTTTCATTCGCCTCATCATTTTGCGGGATTCAGAGTTACGAATCTTAATTTTACCAAGTAATCGGAACGACTTGGTCCTCGATATCGTTGTAAAATAACGTACAATTAAAGATATCGTGAAAATGACACTAACTCCGAACAAAGTCATTCTAAATCGCTCTCTCAGCGCTCCATTCACTCATTCCAAACATTCACTAAAATCGATCAAAAACGCTCCATAATCATTTTAAAACATTTCGAAATCGTTCCATGGGATTTATATTTATTTCAAACAAATCAAATAGTTTTATTGGCCGTTGTGGATTTCAAAGTGACCGATTGGTTAATGAAAACACACAAACAGAAAAGTACGTCTATTTCAACAAAATTAGCGATAATGGTCCACGAACACACATAAACAGAAAAGTACGTTTTTTTTAATAACAAAATTTGAACAAAATTTGCGATAATGGATTACCCTTATTTAATTACACTCAAAACTCGCTCCACACACTTATTCAAATTAATTCATCAAAATCATTCCAAGATCATTCACCATGTCAATTTCATGATGTTCTTAACTGTACCCTCCCGATCTTCTTTTTTAAGTTCCCTCGTCTTTCTTTCTTTTTTCTATGTTCGTCGTCTCTTTCTGTTTCTGTCTCAGTACTTATAGTTCTATTTTTCTAGTTCCTTAGCAATTGTCTAAGCTTTCGTGTTCGACTCTTTCGACTCTTCCTTCATTTCAATGTTGACTATTGAACTACTATTTAAAGTACTACAAATATTAAGAATTTCTTTATCATTAAATTCAATCAAGTTCGAAATAATTAAAAGTGCAAATTTATTGCGATATACATCAAAAATATTTGATAACACTCATTTTTACTCGGAGAAACGTACGTTATTTCAATTAGCATCATTTCAGTGCATTAACCTACCCTTGCGTTCAGGATGAATCACATACGAGCGCCCCAAGTATGAAGCTCGAATTGAATACGCTTCACTTTACATGTGGTAATGCAAGGTACTATCTTTTGGGCGTTCGCTTTGATTTCAATGATTGTCAATCTAGAGGTCCCGGGTTCGATCCCCGACGGCGGCATTCATTCATTCCGACTATTTGTCTCTCACCAAATGGTTGATAATCGTATCCCTATGTGAGATGGCGGCTGGAGGCTAGGAAAGGATGTGGGGTGTACTGGTGAGAGAAATACCAGGAAACCATTGTTAGGTGCTCCAGCCGCCGCGATATAGCTGGAAAAAATGGCCTAAATGACATTTTCTTGTTTACACTCTAGAGGCCACAAAAACAGCCAAATCTTCATGAAACTTGGTCAGAATGATTGTCAGGTCACAAGGATGAACCCTATTGAAAATGGGAAGGATCCATGCCATATCACGGGAAAAGGGGCCTTAATGACATTTTTCTTGTTTAAAGTCTAGAGGCAACAAAAACAGTCCAATCTTTAAGAAACTTGGTCAGAATGATTGTCTGGTCACAAGGATGAAACCTTTTGAAAATGGGAAGGATCTGTGCCATATCACGGGAAAGGGGCCTTAATGACATTTTTCTTGTTTACACTCTAGAGGCCACAAAAACAGTCCAATCTTCATGAAACTTGGTCAGAATGTTTGTCAGGTCACAAAGATGAGCCCCATTGAAAATGGGAAGGATCCATGCCAAATCACGGGAAAAGGGGCCTTAATGACATTTTTCTTGTTTAAAGTCTAGAGGCCACAAATATGGTCCAATCTTCATGAAACTTGGTCAGAATGATTGCCAGGTCACAAGGATGAACCCTATTGAAAACGGGAAGGATCCATGCCATGTCACGGGAAAATGGGCCTTAATGACAATTTTCTTGTTTTCACTCTTGAGGCCTCAAATATGGCCCAATCTGCATGAAACTTTAACAGGATGATTGTCAGGTCACAAGGATGAACCCTTTTGAAAATGGGAAGGATATGTGCAATATCACGGGAAAAGGGGCCCTAATGACAATTTTCTATTTTACTCTCTAGAGGCCACAATTATCGTCCAATCTTCATGAAACTTGGTTAGAATGTTAGTCAGGTCAAAAGGCTGAACCCTTTTGAAAATGGGAAGGATCCGTACCATATCATGGGAAAAGGGGCCTTAATGAAAATTTCCTTGTTTACAGTCTAGAGGCCACAAAGATGGTCCAATCTTCATGAAACTTGGTCAGAATGTATGTCAGGTCACAACGATGAACCCTATTGAACATGGGAAGGATCAGTGCCATATCACAGAAATAAAGTAAAATTATGACCTTTGCATGAAAATTTGCTTATCATTAAATGAGACAAAGATACGCAGGTGAGTGATATAGGACCACCAAGGTCCTCTTGTTAAAATTCTTTCACTGGAAGGTGGATTGCTTATTCCAGATTCAGAAAATTAGTAAAGTGCAAAAATGTTCGATCCTAGTCAGTCCGCGAAGTCTGAGAAGGACCGACACTTTACGCACTTCCTAGATGGTGCCTTTTCGGGTGACGGGTCATATAACTTTAACTGAAGCAGATCAACATGTATTTATTTGAACAGCGGAGAGGGGCCTATTTACATACAATAAATCAGGGTCTATTGAGACAAGTCTAATTTTCAAGAATGATTGTCAGTTTTGTTCGCATTGTTAACTTGTTTATTTACACAAGTAGTGACCCCGTGTCAGACACCCTAAATATCCCAGGGGCCAGTCGGCCAGTGAAAGTGGCTGCTAGTGTTTTGACAGGGACAAAATTGGTCTAATGACCCTAATGAAGTGACAAAAGCGGTCATTATTTATCAGACTATCTGTAATAAATTAGGTTTTGAAAGTTTCAATTGAACCTGACAGGCCCCTGCTGTCCCTAATCAACCCTTGTCTTAGGATAATGCAAGATTTTTTATTTGAATCGTCACATTCATACACTGAAAACACGCGTTGCTAAGACGCTACAAAAATAAATCAATATATATACTGTTCACAAAAAGTAGGGGATAATCTGTTAATCCATAAGGAAATTGTGGTTGCAAACAATTTAGGACAATCTAACTTATTCTTGCCCAACTAGCAGTTGTCTCATTGTTATGGAATCCCTTTCCTGCTAACGGGGCCCTGAAGATGTATGAATGCCCAAGCTGACCAGCATACCACAAATCAAACTTACAATATCCTCTACTTTTTGTGAACAGTATAATTAATTACCCGTAAAAACTACATTAATGAATATTCTAATATTCTTGAAAATAGCATGAATCAATATTGCTTGTAGTTTTCACTTGAAATCTACATCAATGCATAGTTCATGATCCTCGAAAAAACAAAATCAATGTACTCGTTCATTCAACTCCCCCCCCCCCTCCCCCGAAAACTCTTTAATTTATATGTATGGCCCTTTGGAAACTAAATAGATGTTCATTTCTTACCCATAAAGACTACATCAATGTATTCTCTATGGCCCTCGAGAACCAATCATTGTATATTGTAAAACCCTCGAAAACAACATAAACGTGTACACTATGACTCTCTAAGATAACACGATTTCAATGTACAGTTAAATCTGTGTGAGCGGCCAACTATTCACAGCGGCCAATCTGCCGACAGCGGCCAATCGATTTCCCCCCCGTGCAAATTCCTTCTTTAATTGCACTGTGAATAGCGTGATCTCCTGAAATGCGGCCGGCGGTCACCTTAATTGGTCTAATTCCAACTGTATATCACACCTATACAGCGGTCATCTGACATAACACGCGACTTAATTAGTCGTGTTTGAAAAAATCTATAATCACCACTAAAGTAAACAGCCGAAGTCGCTTTATCAGAACAGAACAGAACAGAACAGAACATATCCTTGATTACGTCCAAGTACAACAAGGTACAATACGGACAATATATACATAATGAAATACATGACAGTACATTAAGAGCTTCCGGTAAATTTTACAAAAAAGATTAAAGAGAAATTTGAGAATGACAAAATTTTAGGTGTGATGGTGTTCGAGGGATAGATGCTTTTTCGACATAAGGATTGATAAGTCTTTGCAATTAATCAGATAATTGTTTTTTGTTATCACTGTACCTAAGGAAGACCAAAGCATCGTAATGTACAAGTTATAAACAACCAATTATCGATTTAATCCCGTGTTGTCGATTAAATGACGTGTAATTGGCCATTATTATTTATTTGATATACTTAAATGATGATAATTAATTAAATGATATGGAATTTCTCAGTTGTCGGGTCTCTTTGAATAAAATGATCTTGAGCATTACAGGTTGTTTATACATTTAGCAAACTGATTTCTCGAGGTCTTTACAATGGACGAAAACCTGCTTTTGATTTCCATTATCGCCAAAATGTCGCTCTTTTAATTTAAGTTCCTCTCTCTAGAGGATTGTGTGAAAGTGATACGCATGCTTGAATCGGTACGTTCTTTCAGGATTATTGCTAACGAGTTCGGTGTAAGTCGTACGCAGGTCCAAACTGTGGCTTAACGCAAGCGAGAAATTCTCCATGAATATGAATCTGGATTCACTTGTTTTCACAATATTTTTATGTTAAATGGTATAATTCCTTATTCTTTTAATGACAAACACTTAAAATGAAACGTTGGAATAGCTAAGAATTTGGAGAAGTCTAAAGTTTTGCGATCTGCAAGCTAATCAAAAGTGGTACGACAAAATGGTCGCCCTAAGCGGTAAATTCACGCGCCGTTAACACCCGGCCTTTTTAATATAAATATTCTCGGTCTAGGCCTATACACTTTATCAGTTTCCTTGTCCAACATTATTATAGAGCATACCTAAAGACGTTGCTCTAAATCCCGATTTAATTTGTGTGACGTCATAAATTAACCAAGCAACGTCGGTATAAACAAGATGGACGGTGTAATGCATGACGGCATATGATAGGCTTGTAACTGGTTTTATATAGTTTCTATGATATTATTTTACTCTAATCTATCTTTTTCTGCAATAATAGCGTCAATTCACGCTTTTTCGGGCGTTAATATTTGCTAAGACCTTCATAATGCTTTAACGCCCGAGTGCGAAGCACTCGGGCGTAAAACCATTTTCGGGTCTCTGCAAATGTTAACGCCCTCAAAAACGTGAATTAACCCTATATTCAATGACCATCAGAAACTATATAATTGTAATTTCTTCGACCATTAAAACTCTATTAGTGCATCTTTTAAGATCAAGTTCTAAGGTTCTTTAAAAAAAATCAATGTTTAGTCTAAGACCCTTAGTAACTATATCATGGCATTTTTATTTTTTACCCTTTAAAAACCATTATCAATATATTTTTTTTTCCTCTGGAGACAAAAAATGTCCCAATACGCCATTCAGGTTGGAAAATAAAAACCTTTTGGGTAATTGAAATTTTGTGTCTTCTGTTGCTAGGTTAACGAGTTCAAATAAGGGTTCACTTTGCTCCCTGACCCCTGTCCATTTATCACCAAAACCATTGACCTTATAACATGGTGACCGGTCTAAAGTGACCAGTTAGTGATCAATAATTATAACAAAATAATTAGGGGAATGGACATGTTGATAAAGTCTAATCTCAAATGACCCCACGGGGCTCAGATTCACTTTTCCAATTACTTTCCTAATAACGCCGCATTAGGAATTGCTGCACTTTCCTGATATTCAGAATGGAAGGACGAGGTTTTCTAATAGGCGTAAATTTGACGATATGCTATTCGGAAATTGTCCATACCTTTTCTTTGTGTAGACCGGACGCAAATGGAATCATTCATTTAAAACCTTGTTTTTCAGGCACTTTCACAGTCTGAAACCATCCAAAATCTAAACTTTAATACCTTGTTTTTGAGTAACTTTTTCAGTCCAATATCACACAATCTTGCCATTTAGACCTTCTTTTTCAGACACTATCACAGTCCGAAATCACACAATCTTGTCTTTAATACTTTGTTTTTCAGACACTTCCGTGATCACACAATCTTATATCTAAGACCTTGTTTTTCAAATATTTTCACGGTCCGAGACCATAAAACTACAAATTTTCAGACCTTGTTTTTCAGTCACTTTCACAGTCCAAGATCAAACAATCATGTCTTTGACTCCTTGTTTTTAGTCACTTTCACGATTCTGAAATCACACAACCTTGTCATAAAGACCTGTTTTTCAGACACTTTCAAAGTCCGAGATCACACAACCTTGTCTTTCTGGCCTTGTTTTTCAGACACTTTCACATTCCGAGACCATGCAATCTAGTCTTTTAAACCATGTTTCAGACACTTTCACAGTCCGAGATCACACAATTTTGTCTTTAAATCCTTGTTTCTCAGACACTTTCACAGTCCGGGACCATACAATCTAGTCTTTAAAAACTTTTTTTCAGACGCTTTCAAAGTCCAAGACCTATAAATCTAGTCTTAAAAACCTTGTTTTTCAGACACTCTCACAGTCCGAGTTCACGCAATCTTGTCTTTTAGGCCTTGTTTTTCATACATTTTCACAGTCCGAGACCATACAACCAAGTCTTCTTTTGGTCGGGTAAGTATGATTTTTTAAATTCAGCCATGTGATCGAGAAAGTTTCAAAGTTGTTCCCCGATTTGCACGCAAGCACATGCGCAAAATGGGGTACCATTTCTCAAACTATTCGTGTACAATTTCATGATGAACGCAAGCTCATTTATCCTGCCTTACACATATATCTAACAGCACTTTTTAATCTTAGCTGAAAATTTACTATTTTGTGTTTTAAAATTGGGCCTTTGTGTGAGATTTCCAACAATTACAAATATGCGCAAAGGGAAAACTCTTACCAGTCTGTGCATCCGCACAGTCTGACCAGAGTCTTTACTGTGCGTTTAGGGAAAAACGGTATCAATGTATCTGTAGACCTTCAGGTAGCTTTATATTTACAGTAGGTGGCTGTCTATGCTACTCAGTGATTGCACCTCACGAAAATTTCAAGATGTTGGAAATGTCACGCACTGGCTCAATTAATTTAAACGCCAAAGTAGTTCATCATGATCTAAGACGTATTGGAGTCATTTCGGTTTTTCCCACAGAACCGCTTTCCCACCGTCTTGCTCCTTCTACAAGAGGCAGAGTTCCCCCTGTTTATTAAGTTGTGGGCTAATTAACCATCAATTAACGAACATTTAGGCTGTTGAATGAATCTTCTCTGACACATCTTATACAGAAAGAACTAAACATCACCCCTTCTTTAAAGAAAACGAAAGTTCCCACGAATACATCGATTGCTAGGATCGAGGTGGAAAGAACTAAAGAAATATTGAAAGAAGGAATCAAATTGATGAAAAACACTTAACTTAGCAATTATACCGAACCTCTTAGATGCAACGATCCATTTTTATGTACATTTCAGATATAAGAACTCTCAATATTCAGATAAGCCCTGCCCTTTGAAGGCTTCCACTCGACACATCGCTCAGATATAAAAACGCCATCTATTTACAAATCTCTGATTGTGGACCATTTGAATCAATTCGGTGCGTTTTTCAGCGATTACCGAGCGTTTCGAGTGGTTTGGGTGTGATGTTGGGATAAACGATTGGAGTGCTGAGGGAGCCATTTAGAATGGTTTGACGATTCGGATGAGTGTCCATTTCATGGTGTCGTTAACTGTGTCATGCAATGACTCGTATCTTACCACCAGTTTCGAAAATTCAACGATAATTTCACCTTTTTCAAATACTCAGTTCCAAAAAAAGTGTGCACTTTTAAAATTCGAATATCTCGAAACTTACCCAATGTACCGTCACAAAATTTTGTATGACAAACCTCAACACTATTAACCATCGATACTTTGAGAAATAAGGCATACGGGACTCATTGACTTTAGGCTAGTAAAGGATCCTTGATTTTGAGTGATTTGCTTTTGTATCCCACAGTTCATGAATAACTTTTTTTGGAATCGCATGCAGTTCAATTTCTGTGACCTACCTTCAAATTAATTCACATCTGAATGACAATTGTACACTATAAAACAACGTAGGTTGACGTACAAATTTCGCGTGTGGGCGAAAATTAACCCTGTGCGATGAAAACTTTTCATAAAATGGAATTACCGCTCATACTCCAATAGAAATCGTATGTATTCGCTTGGGCATCCTCTGTTCCGTATCAAATAATATTGTATAACGCTTTTGCACCGTTGTATCTGACGTAATTGACCAATCGACGTAGCGATTTCTAACGTTGGCGCTGGTGTGACGTCTCTACGTAGACTCAAACTTCTGTTTGGAAATGGTAGGGAGTCCCTAGTCAAACTAGGAAATACCTTAAAAGCAAATTTTTCGTTACCAGAAAAGAAATTCTGAAAGGGCCAATTTCAACACTATATTTGCTGAAGAAGTGCCCACAGCAAACGCAACTTTTTTGGAAATCCGATTTCATGTTTCGTTTCTAAAGGGTCATATCTAAAACATGCAACATATTTTACAAGCAAGAGTTCCCCCAACTTTGAACAAAAATGAGGGAAACAAAAAAGTGAAACTGCACACTTTCTTTTGGAACTAAGTATATATAAAAAAAGAATGCTAATGTGAACGCTCAACAGAAACTGTTGATAAGATTAAATCAAGTCTCAAGACGGTGGAGACAATAATGCTATATTTCGTAATTATTCATAGACATTTCAACAAAGTTAAAATGTGAACGCTCAACAGAAACTGTTGATAAGATTAAATCAAGTCTCAAGACGGTGGAGACAATAATGCTATATTTCGTAATTATTCATAGACATTTCAACAAAGTTAAAACAAATTGGATCATAATTATACCTTGCAGATTTAAGGCCTCTCAAGTCTATGGGAAAATCTTCAAGGCGAACCTCTCAAAGTCCGTAATAAGACAAAATTCCGTAAATAAAAGGGAATTAAGTTATCGCTAAGTGACGAATAGGAATTTACACCAAAACCTTCAGGGACACGAGAATTGTCTGGGAGGAGCACGCTTTTCACACCTTTTTAAGGTAACAATTAACATCTTTAACACCCGAGTCTACTAGGGTTATGAAGATATATGAGAACTAGGTCAGGCCCGGCACACGCTCCCCTTGTCAATTTGACTAACAACTGTAGAGAGACGAATTTCTTCACACATTAAATATGCAGCAGCCTTGGGAATAAGTGCTTAAGCTAATTCGTTCATAACGACGGCTTTGCTGAAGAATTATAATTTATTCAGTCCACAATCTGACGCCAGTTTGGCCAAAATTCCCCCAAATTTGCTGGACAGTTTTATTGTTCCATGATTATCTGATAATTACTGCCATGGGGCCATTACATGTATCATGCAGCTTGTTACAGTTGAGTTATGCAGTGAACTGCTCTTGTATTAAACACAGACTGACCAGGCAAGATGGGTCAAGTGAAAGCAGAGTTATTGTATGAATTTAACTTTTAAACTAAATGTTTAAATAATAAAACAACAAGCTAACATTAGGAAACAAAATAGTTCCCACCTCGCTATTTCTAAGTAATATATTCATCAGTGTTACAGTGTAGCCTTCAACCCTGGATCTGAGATTTTTTCCTCCAAATCCAGCAGATAAGATGTACAGTTAAAACGACAAACTGCCCAGCATGTTTCTGATTTATAATGTCTTAATTACCCAAAGCACTGGCAGCAGACCCCTGGTTTGTTTATTTGTTTTGGGTCAATGGACATTCTGATGAATCAACTGAATATTTCTTTTTCTTCAATTCATACTGTAAGAACCGGTTTAAATGAATTTCTTCCCAAGACAGTATTTAAAATGACAATTGCTTGATAAGTCATCTAAATCCTGGAAAATTTGTTTCTTTTGTAAAAAATAACGATTAAAATTATAACAGCAATAGTAAAAGAGAATTAGAAATTGAAATGTACATCTTCTTAAAATTATTTTGTAATTTTTGAAAATGAAATAGACATATCTTTATACATGTACTAAGTTTTGCATATCTTTTTGAATACTTTACGCATATCTTACAGCACCTCCATATCCAAAATCATAAGACCTTATGATTGAGATGGTGTGTGCATGGCTTATTACATGTGGACATAAGTAAATTGCATTTATAAACAGAAAGGCTTGTTTTGATGATATTAAATCATTATATTATATCTTGATTGATATCGAAAACTACTTATTCCTGTGTTTTGGAATCCTGAATTTTATCTGTAAAACGTGTTCCTCTCAAACCACAAAGAAATGTCATGCTCATGTTATCAATCCATCACCATTAGAGCATTTTTTCATTGTGAATACCTGACTTGTCCGACACAGCCTCTTTTCCCCTTGTGGGCAAGTACATTTTGCTAGGCCACTTGTCCGTGGACAACTAAATACCAGAGAAAATCTTTAAACAGTACTCAAAAGATCTAGGAGAAAAAAACATCCTAGTGTTTGTATCAAATGATAGGAAGCATTGTTTTTAATGAAGAAAATACTGGGTTACAGCACTTTCTTCATTAAAAACAATGTTTTCTCAACATTTTTTTTTGCGGACAAGTTCATATTCACCCTGGACAAGTAGAAAATTGACTTTTACTTGTTCATGGACAAGTTGAGAAAATTCATATTTCCACAGCCCTGGTAAAGAAATACTAAGAATGACAAATCAGTTACGGTCTTGATTAGAAATCATAAGAATGGCAAATCGGTTAAGTGTGGAAAGTAATAAAAAAAAACAACATCCTCTTCCTCTCCATACTTAATGCCTTGGGTATTTTTTTCATTCTGGGCTTTCAGCATATGTTTGCATGCTTTCTTTCATCAGAAATAAATTATTTTTTTCTAAGTATGATACGGTCAGATTTTTTGTGTTTACAAAATAAATAGTATTTCAATCAAATTCTACAAAAGGATATTGATAGTCAAATATTGCTCATGCGAGTTGCAACTTTACCTATGCCTAATTTTGATCTGAAAGAGAAAGGGGTTATAGAAGAAATTTGAAAGATTTATGCTCTGTTATTTAGAAAGAGAAGATTGGTGGTGCATCCATCTCAATTTTATATCCGGGATATGATACTTTTGATAGAAGATTTTCAAACATTTTGTTGTTTAATTGTTTCTGTGTAAAATCTAGGATCCCATAGCATAGGAAGTTCAAGTTCATTAATGTTGGGGCAACAATTTGATTTTTTTTGAAGGTGTGTCACCCTACATCCACAAATTCTCTAAACATCTCCTCCTAGGCAAGTAGGCTAACCCGATGAAACTTGGCTAGATTGTTTCTTGATTAAAGCTATGCCAAATTATCAAAAAGATTGATTGATTGAATGGAGTTTTATGCCGCTTTCAACATTTTTTCAGTTATATCGGCTGGAGCACCTAACAATGGATTCCTGGTATTTCTCTCACCAGTACAACCATTACATCCTTTCCTAGCATCCAGTTGCTATCTCACATATGTCTACGATTATCAACCCATTGGTGAGAGACATGTAGTCGGAAAGAATGAGTGCCGCCGTCGGGGTTCGAACCCGGGACCTTTAGATTGACAGTTCAACGCGCTACCAACTGCGCTATGACGGCGGCTCAAATTATCAAAAAGAAATATATATAAATAAAATCGACCCTTAACTCCAGTTGACACAGCAACTTAAAGGGGAAAATATGAAAATCTTCAAAGATCTTCTTCCCTGAAACCAGGAGGAAGACAGCTTTCATAATTGAAACTAGTATATAGCCTCATCTAGTGGACCTTATCCAAGTTTGGTCATATCATGCACCTGGAATTAATCTTATTTTGGCTCCATCCAGGCACTCTTATATTACCGGTACATAGAAATAAGAATAAAAAGTCTTAATAAAAATTAAATTCTCTGAAACCAGAATACAGACATCTTTATTTTACGGTATGCAATTTCATCTTGTTGACCGCTTTCAAATATTTCATATCAAGCTGCATACCTTTAAACACATGAACTGAAACTGAAACATTTTAGAAAAAATCCAAATAGGGTTTTGAATTAAACAATAAATATAATTAAATGATTTAAATAATTATATCTATATATACTAGTAACTGTATTTGTGTCTAAAAACTATATCCTGAAGAGATATAAAGTAAATTAAAGAGCACCGCCTACGGGTGCCTACGCTCGGCTGTTGACTGCTATATGATGCAAAAAATCTAAGTAAAAAAAGGGGCATAATTTGCACGAAATGCATAGATTCTCTCCCACCCTCACTCTCTCTCTCTCTCTCCTCTCCCTCTCTCTCTCTCTCTCTCTCTCTCTCTCTCTCTCTCTCTCTCTCTCTCTCTCTCTCTCTCTCTCTCTCACTCACTCTGTGTGTCTATGCGTGTGTGAGAGAAATGATTTGGAAAAAATGTATGAAATAATGAAATGTAAAAAAAAATCTTCATGGTGCATTATGTAATATTTCATTTTCAATTTGAAATGTGTGTGAGGTGCGAAAATTGAGCAGCATAGACAGCCACCTACTGTGTATATGTTACAGTGAATATGTAAAATCAGGGATTTTGTAAAATAACTGAAAATTTCAGGGATTTTGTAAAATCACTGATTCTGCCAGTTATTTTATAAAATGACTAAAATTTTCAGTGAATATGTAAAATAATGGAATATTTGAGGTAACAAGAAGAAAATACAGTATACTATATTTCTAATTCATCATTTATTTTAAAGAAAACTGAAAACTTCAGCAATTTTGGGAAAAAAAACTTATTCAATCAGTAATTTCTTAAAATATCTGAAGTAATCAGTTTATATTTGAAACTTTTCCATTTATAGTCTTGCATTCTGATATCTTTATATCAAACTGGAAAGATAAAATTAACAACACATATAACACCCAAATAGTATTTATTCATTTTTATTGAAATTAAGTACAAACATGAAAATCAATAAATTTCATTATAAAATGGTATTCAGATAATTTATTTCTTTTTTTATTTGTGTGAAATGATAAACTACTTATTAAGTCGACTCAAAACTCATTCATTTCTTACATTTCCCATACAATGTTTCCTTTCGATTCTTTTTCTTAAATAAAAAGACATAATATTAGGCAACTGATTTAGTCGACTCAAACCCTTCGTACTTGACTTTTTAGTATCATTATGAATATCAAACAAAAAAGGGAAACCTTACTAACAATTTTAATGAAATACCAATTGTTCGCATAAACTGCTCTGTTTTCCCATTTTTTACAAATTAATTGAATTGGTTTAACATAGTAACTGATGAATTAGAAACATAGTATACCCTATTTCCTTCTTTTTACCATATATATTCCATTATTTTACATATTCTCTGAAAATTTTAGTCATTTTATAAAACAACTGACGGAATCAGTGATTTTACAAAATCCCTAAAATTTTCAGTTATTTTACAAAATCCCTGATTTTACATATTCACTGTAACATATATAAGGTAACCTGACTGTGCTCATGTACATTGAGACCTTAAATATCTACCAAACGCATAGTGAAGACTCTGGTCAGACTGTGCTGATGTACAGGCTGGTCACAGTCTTTGCTGTGTACATATATGTAATTGTTGGAAATCTCACACACACAGGCACATATATTTTCCAATTCATGGAGGTATGTGACTAAAAACACAATCATACTTAAGATTAAATCCATTTCGTGAAACCATACAGGCTAATTATGTTTTTAGTTTCATAACTCCATGTATTAAGAAAATCTGTTCAGCTCTTAATGAAATTCTATATGGTTTACAAAAAAGTTTTCAGAATATTCAAGATTTGCCGGATAAGATTTTGCTATCACAGATGTTAAGAAATATCTTGATAAGCATACTATTGCTATTCTTCTTGGAATTAATTAAAATTAAATGGTGTTATTTTTGTGAGTATGATAAGACACTATAAATATTAGGAAAACATAGTGTAAAAGAAGAAACTATAAAAACGATTCTTCATTTTCAATATTGTTTTCTACCCAAAATATACAAAGTTGTATTAATTTTATTCGTCTTCTTTTTAGAATTTCAGAAACCAAAATTTGTCGTCTCCAACTGCATTGAATTTTGACTAGGTTTCTGTCATCTCTTTACGTTTTTTAAAATCCATAGCCGATTCTTTCACATTCTTATGGTTGTCTTCACCTTTGTCACTAAAGCCCATTATGAAACAATTACCTGTGATGGAATGGTTATATATAGACAAACCTCAAATTATGTGCTTACAATACAGATAGTCAGCAGAAAAGATTTCTAATCAAATTTTCAGTGCAAGACTGCAGTGTTTGTTAGTATTTCATAAAGACATTTACTACAGTCTTACCAATTGCAATCAATCCCTCTTTCAATATTAAATATGAATGTATCCAGAGAGAGAATTCAGCGCAAGCTGTACTCTGCGAGGATGGCTTATCATAAAATCTTAAAATAACACTCTAGGGTCAGTAAATCGCCTTGGTCAAGAGGGGCATCTAAACAGACCCAGTAATTAATAGCATTTTAATAGATAATGGAACAGATAACCTGTCAGACAGTCAGATTTACCGTGGCCTCAATTCGGAGTAGAAATTCGGGGTTGTGGGACACAGTGGTTAGAGCAGTTAGGTTAAAATTTAACTATTTCTGAGAACTGGCCAGTGATGTCTCCTCGTTCCAGCTGAGTAAACAAATGCCATGGTCAAAACTGCCTGGGTAACGGACTCCCTGGGGTTAATCACCTATCATTTTCTTGTAAATCAAGTTAATGGTCAATAGAGCAGTGGTCCAAAATGTTACACTCTCATGGCGTCAGATGGAGCAGTGCACCTGGAATTTCAAAGATTGTGACACAATTATCGTAAGATCAAGTTTCAACGCTAAAATGATTACCGTGTATGCTTTCTTTGCTTCTATGACACGAAAGGAGACAAAAATGAAGTTAGCAACAATATTTGTTACAATAGATATTGGTGAACATCTAAAAGAGCTTTTCTAAAAAAAATGCTGGTGTATAACTAACGCTAATATTCATTAAACTGCATCATAATATGACCTGCTGTGGTACCATTGTGAGTAAGAGTGACCCTGCGCTCAAGATGGAAACGTTCTTGAAACGTTAAAGCCATCGTACCCCGTTTTGCACTTCATTGTTGATCATTTATACGTACAGAATGACAAAACGGTGCATGCTATTTTCAAATTATACCCCGCTTTGCGCGTGTGCATGGGAAGTAGAGTAGCTTACGGTATTAAGTCCTTTGGCATCTTTTAAAATGAAGGTATCATTCTACTTTTGACTGAACAAAGCAAACGTATGAAATAAGTAGATTTTGCCATGAAAACACTTAAAATGTATGAGCCGGGAATGCTTATGCTTCCTCTAACAAGCTCTACAAAACATTGCCTTTTCCAAACCCTTTGAATTTACACAGTCCACAATCTGACGCCAGTTTGGCCAAAATTTCCCAAAATTCGCCGGATAGTTTTATGGTTCCATGATTATCTGATAATTGCTTCAATCAGACTATTAAATGCATCATGCTGCCTGTTACAGTTGAGTAATTCTGAGAACTGGCCAATGATTTCTCCTCGTTCCAGCAGAGTAAACAAAATGCCATCGTCAAAACTGCTTGGGTAACGGACTACCTGGGGTTAATCACCTATGATTTTCTGGTAAATCAAGATAATGGTCAATAGAGCAGTGGTCCAAAATGTTACAATCTCGTGGCGTTAGATGGAGCAGTGTATTACTGGGCCAAACATGAATGAGTTCTGATGAAAATTCTAGATGACGCCCTTAGATTTCGAAGCTTTAATCTCGAATTTTGTGGATGTCATAAGAAAAGGAATTTTTGAATCGGTAACGATTAGGGGCCTGTCGCACAAAACCTAAAGCGGTCAATGATATTTGCACAAGAATATGTTGACCACTCTTCAATATCGTCAATAAATAATCAATTATATTGCCTATCTTAGATTTTTCTTTGAGAGGGAGACTTGCGTTTATTTTCACATTTCACTTTTTTCGAAAAAAAGAAAAAAACAAACAAACTCCAAAAGAAAAATAAGCGATTGCGTTACATTAACAAGAATTTAACGTGTCCGATAATTAAAGACCTTGATCCGCCTGTGCATCTGCACAGGCTGATCATAGTCTTTATCATGCACTGTGCAAAAGACTCGACATTTCTTCAGGCAATCGGCGAATATTCAATTGAACTATGCGGGTGTCCAGACTGCACTTTTCACTTTCTTTACGCAGCCTATATTTGAAAGAAAATGAAATACCAAGAAAATATACAAATCTGAATACGCTCGCAAAGTGCGAAGCTGTTTGTCTGAACGGTGGTCATTTCAGAAACTCAATCTGAAACTACAAAAAGTAGAATCAGGACAGACGTTACATTGAACGAAGTTATTACTCGTTATACAGACGAAGGGAAACAACTCGAAAAGTAACTGAACCTTGATAATATGCCGCATTGTCTGTAATTATACAAAGGTTTGTTTGGTTTTGTGGGTAGATGGATGGATGGATGGATGGATGGATGGATGGATGGATGGATGGATGGATGGATGGATGGATGGATGGATGGATGGATGGATGGATGGATGGATGGATGGATGGATGGATGGATGGATGGATGGATGGATGGATGGATGGATGGATGGAGGGATGGATGGATGGATGGATGGATGGATGGATGGATGGATGGATGGATGGATGGATGGATGGATGGATGGATGGATGGATGGATGGATGGATGGATGGATGGATGGATGGATGAGTGAGGGAGTGGGGGGGGGAGGGAGGGAGTGTGTGTTTGGGGGGGGGGGGTCGTGGGTAAAAAAGGGCGTGGGGCTGGATAGATGGAGAGAGGACGGGATAGATGGGTGGTGGGAAGGAGGGACGTAGGGAGTGGTGGAATTGCAGGCGAACACTAGGCCGTGCGAAAAAGAAACAAACATTTTGTTCCGATGTTGTATCTAGGAAAAAGCACACAGTCATCTTGTACATGAAAGCTAGTAAAATGACTAAGTCTTTAGCGTTACTGTCATGCTCGAAATATCAAACCCCCGATTGCATAAATTAATTCTAATTTGATCGAACAAACTCTGTGTTACTTTTTAAAAGCAATAAAATGTCCTCTCCCTTATTTCATATTCTGATTATAATAATCAATTACCTTTCATTTTTTACCTATTACAAAGGAGTTAAAATCAATAAAAAATCAATCAATAGCCTGAATTGCTCGATCATCCTCATAGCTTTCTTTAATCTATTACCAAATGACAAAATTGTAGTCGGGTCTGCATTGAGAAACTTTCGGGCCTGGGGTTGTAAAAGGATCAAGTTATCTGACATTTTTCTGAAAACTAGAATTCATTAACGTATTACAACATAACTAAAGATTCAATATCAGGTTTAATACAAGTTCGGGCTCAGACGAGAACGGGAAAATACTAGAAAACGATTCAATAGGAAATACTTGTGTTATATCGTATCCAATGCCCCGTTCTTGTTCGGAATGGCAAAAAATGTAGTTACGAGGATTGTACTAGGATGCTAATCGTGGCTGGGAGATCAAAACCTCGTAACTACAGCACCAGATCCATTCTTTTTAAACAGAAATTTAATACAATGCAATATGATGCAATGCAGTACAATACAACATATTATCATGCAAATATTTGATTGTATTGGCTATCCCTCGTTACAGACAAAAACAAAAATGCAGTAAGTCTTGATCGTTTGCCGAGTGGTTAGCGCGCTCGACTCGTCACCTAGTGGTTGCGGGTTCGAGCCCAATCGGGTCGGTGTAGTGTATTTGGACAGGGCACTTTACAGACAGAGCCACAGTCCACCCAGCTGTAAAGGTAGGTAGCATTTGTTGGAAATCATTGCCTCCTATGCTCAGGATAAGATCAGGAATCAGTGTTAGGACCATGATGGAAATAAGAGTCTTTCCGCCCTTTATCGTGATATCATGGAGTAAAAAAAGACAAAAACGGGAATACAAGAACTCATTCAAAAGCATTTTGAATGTCTGAGTTACTTCCAGTCATTTACTGACATTCCATGAATACGTATTGCTTATATTAATCATAAATGTGTATGAAAATATTCATAGAATTATTACCAAATTACCATTAGTTATTAAAGATATATTCATGGTTGAGTCATTTACTCGAAAGTCGACCATAACTAGATGAAACCAACATTGCTTGAAGATCTTATTCTATATACATTTACTCCTGTCATGCTGAATGAAAACTTGGTAAAATTCCATTAACACCAAAGTGCTGAAAGCGCTGAATGCAGCTATTGTGAGTCAATATATATTTTAAAAGTATCATTTTTCACGGTGTTGTTAACAAGTGAAACGTAATTAATGCGCGTTTCAAACTTTGGGCGATTGCTTGTGCCTCGTTTTCTTAAAATTCGGGTAGCTTCCCCATTTTGTGAAAGGGTGCTCGGAAGTTCCTTCGGTAAGTAGGACATCTGGGGCCCGTTTTACTAAACGTCTTACGAAAAAATTGATCGTAAGTCAAAATCACAAATCGTATTCTGATGTTTTCATTCATTGTTAGATTCTGCCTTGCAATATCTCATTTGAATCGTCTTAAGAAGACGATTCTAATGAGATATTGCATAGCAGAATTCCATATTTAGTTACTATTTTAGAAACAACTTTAATTTTTGACTTACGCAAAATATGATCGCAAGATGATTAGTAAAACGGGCCCCTGGGTTCATAGCGTAAAAATAGACTCAGTGGACTTTTTATGTATAAATGTTTTTATTTCGTTTGTATAAATCCGTTTATTTGTGTTATATATCTTTGAACGTATCAATGCGTGCGCACGCAACAGCCACAATGATCTTTATAAAACTTCTGATTAACAAATTATGCAAGTAAATTATTTACTTATGCATAATGATTTATGCAAAATACAATATTATATACTCCTGACAAACAAACTCGAGTCACTTTCCCAGCAGTATTTTACCAAATTTTGTTTAATTCAAATGTCAGACTTCCGAGGAAATTGTTAATTGAGAAAGTTTGTTAGAAAACCAGTCATGCAACTCGTGTTAGTTCAATTAGTTTAAAGTCTTACTGCACTTTTGTTTGAATGATAAGAGTATTGCCTTATAAAGTTCCGAAAATAGATGTAAGTTGATATAAGTTGATATAGCTACTTTTTTTCAACGCAATGGGGACAATCCAACATAACCATAAAATAATCATTTGAAAATTTTATAGAGTCCAGCAAAAGGACGACCATAAATATTCTTTTCGAAATTCACTATTTAAGAGATAAATGGAGTATTTATTGATTTCATGGAGGTATAACTAAAACAACTGATCACACTGTATCAATACGAGTAGCGGATTCATACATGAGTGTGAACAGGGTTTCAGTTAGCTAAAAATGCTCTTTGCGAGATCTCTGCAATGTTCTATGCTAAATTTTGCCGTTGTTGTAAAAAATTGGCGAGCTACTGATAAAAAGGATTCTGGTTACTTATGACATATTGAGGTGCGAATCATTTTGTCAAGTTTCACCGAGTTAAATAAGGCTCATCCCTAGCCCACTGTGACACAACTGTCCCTGGAGCGTGGATAACCATAGCGGGTCGTCAGGAAGCTGTTAACACAGATCAAAAGATTACCTATCGTCAAAATAACAACAGGTAATACTTATCTAACCTGACAATTTAAACTAGGATGGGCGCTACTGACAGCTCATTTGTGGTGAAAATGTTTACCCATATGATGTAAAATGATGCTGCAGTTAACAACATCGTGAAATTGACAAAACAAATGATTTTGGAATGATTTAGGAATGAAATTGAATGAGTTTGTGGAGCGAGTTTTGTGTGAATTTAATTGGAGATGATCCTATATCGCTAATTTTGTTCAGGGTGAACAAAATTAGCGATATTGATCACCCCCACCTTTGATAAAATATGCTTACAATTCCTAAAGATGGCTTCCTATTTCTTCAAGAACCTATTAGACCCTAACAATTTGAATTATGTCATTAAAATCGCGATTTTTCTCTATCCAAATTTATTTTGAATGACGTCGATTCTATATTTTTCAATTGGTTTGACCGTTTTTGAATGGTTTGAGTGAGTCTTTGGAATGAATGCATGGAGCGCTGAGTGAGCGATTTAGATTGGTTTTCATTGAGGCGAATGTCAATTTCACGATGTCACTAACTGTAAGTTGTCTACAACCCAAGAGCATCCACGGATACCCAAGGTGTACCCTTTTCTTCATGTGGCGTAGCAAATATTTAGACCCTGGGGTATCCAAGGACCATGAAAGAGATACTGAAATAAAGTCTGCAACAGTTGATCCAGGATTCAAGCACAGAGAGTTCTAACATACAAATTCGACAGCATTCTGGTGGTCCGATGATGAACGTTTGATGCTTCTTATTAACTACAGCCTATCTTTTACTTTTTGCTACACGAGCTCGAATGGAGAAAATATATGAATTGCAGGCTTACATGATAACCTATTCATTCTAATCTCAATTTCGTGACAAACACATGCACATTGGTAGAAGAAAAAAATAGTTTAAGAACTGCTATCCTCTTTTCTAACAGATTTGTCATGTTCCGACTTGAAAAAAGCTTTATTTCTGCATAATCGCTGTAGGATCAAGGAGAAAAGGAATATTTGAACAATCAATATTATAATACATGATGATGCAAAAATCATTGTAAAATCTCTATCAAAAACGATTTTCACCGGACTGTGAATTCCGCCATCTGTCTGTTTAGAACACAAAACCAAATTTTGACAATCGACAGCTTGTATTTTGACCGTCACCATTTTGACAATGAGGACAGAAAACCGTTGTCGCCATATAGTCGGAGCAACACGCGCTCTTTTACACTTTTTATTTGTTTAATGTTCTATATAACCACAAAATTGGATAAATTGTAGTGGTAATATATAATAATGGCGACTTGGCACGTATAAACGGGAAGAACAAAATAGAAATACATATTGAAATTCCCCTTTTACTCGAAATCTGCGTTTCTTAAGCGTTCGGGTAGTCCTTAGCCTGGGATTCAGGCCCCGTTCTTAGAAGTTTGTAACAAGGTAGATAACCAAGTTGAACCATTCAAAACATAAAATGAGTTAACTTCTTTTTTTTTTTTTTTAAAAAATGGCTTTCAGAAACTAGACATTGACTTTATATTACATATAAATGTAGCTCTATTTAAGAGACGGCTCCCAGTCTAGGGCTATCCACAATCTTTCTATTAATATAATCTCAGCCCTATTCGAAAAGGTACCGAGGTTCCTGTTAACTTAGATAGCCATGGGGTACACATGTCAAGACAACCATAGATCAGCAGACAGCTGATTCTACAATAACAATGGATCGGAGGTGATATTTTCGATTTCGATTTGTTGGTTTGTTTGAATGTGGTATACGCAGTTTTCAACTTTTTTCAGTTATATCGCGGCGGCTGGAATACCGGTAATGGATTCCTGGTATTTCTCACATCAGTACTACCATTACATCATTTCCTAGCCTCCGGCTGCTATAGGTCTACGATTATCGACCCATTGGTGGGAGACAAATAGTCTGAAAGAATTAGGCCCACCGTCGGGGACCGAACCCGGGACCTATAGATTGACATTCCGACGCGCTTTGACGAATTGAAATATCTTTATAAAACTTTTACTATTCCTACATTGTGGGTACTCATTTGAATCGTCTTTGAATACGTACCTTTCTATTTGTGTGTCTTCGTGGACCAATCAGATACTTTAAAATCTTCGACAGCCAATAAAATCATAGAAGAAATTTGACGATTTGAATTAATTGCTGGTCGTTTTTTTTTCTTGTGATTTTTGAGCGTTTTCGATCGATTTGAGTGAGTGTTTGAAAGGATGAATGGGGCGCTGAGCGAGTGATTTGGAATGTTCTTGATCGAGATGAATGTAAATTTTACGATGTTTTTAACTGTAAACCACCAAAAATTGATTTGACTCTGAACAAAAACAACATATAAATTACTTACTAAATGTACTCTCAAAAATTGAATCGAATCATTTTCATATGCAAAAGTTCATTAATGTTTTAACGGAAATGGCATGAAGTTGACCTATCATAATTTCAATGCGCTGAATGTCTATTAGCCTTTAAAGCCGGTCGCACTTTACATGTATTTGTTACATTGAATCAAAATACAAAAATAATGACAAAAAAATCGAAGCTTGCATCATGCCGTTCCCCAATGGCACGTGTCGCACCTGGTCCATAAATTAAACATTCCGTACAGTGTATTCAAGTTATTCATAACTTGTTGTAAGCTTAAAATTGGATTAAGCTCTATCAAAAAAGAAGTAGAAATTCCTTTCCTTTTTAAACCAAAATTAAAAATCTCTAATCCTTTTTGAAGTGAGGTAATTTAGCTTTTAGCGCACCAGGGTGCCCGTAAATATAGATGTTAATGATTTTGTTGATATGATTTGAACTAACATTTCATACCGAAAGTTTATATTTTGCACTTACACAGTGCTTAAATAATTTTGAATATCGATGGGTCAGCGCGAAACAGTTGTAACTGCCTATAGATATATAGGGATTTACAAGTGTTTCGCACTGAACTAGCGGTATAACATAACATAACAAAATGTAGTTAGGCTGCAATCTGCGTCTATGTAGCTGTAGTGTCGTAAAATATTGAGCGATTCAATGTAGCGTTGGTGGGAGAAATATCAGGAAACCATCAGTAGGTACATACAGACAGTTAAGAACACCGTGAAAGACGGGTGAATTTGGTATGGTTTTGGAAAGGAATTGAATGAATGTGTGGAGCGAATTTTGAGTGAAATTCTAGGAAGGCAATCTAGCATCGCTAATTTTGTTAAGGATGAACAAAATTAGCGATAGTTATTACCCCCCTTTAAAAAATATACTTACAGGTTCTATGAAACATTCTATGTCCTCGTGAACCGCTCATACGCTACCTCATACGCTTACAAAATTTAATTGTGTTAGTGAAATCGTAGATTTATCAACTGGTCTTTATTTTGAATGTAGTTGTAAATCTTATCAATTTTAGTGATATTTAAGCGTATTTGGATGGTAAGAGAGAGTTCTTGGAATGAATGAATGGAGCGCTGAGCGAGTGATTTGATGGTTTTGATCGGAATGATTGTCAATTTCACGATGTAACTATAACTGTAACTAGAAAACTCTAAAAAGTTTCTGAGTCTATCATGATGAGAAAAATTAAAGTACAGGGCAAAAAGATTACAGACAAAATGAAGAATACTGAGTACACACTTCGATTTCTTTGAAGTTAAATCCTCTTAACTTTTCACGCTTTTAACTTGAAATCAAGCGTCAATGGCTAATAAATGTGACCCGTCATTCGAAAAGGAACAACCTGGGAAGTTCGAAAAGTAACGAGCCTGATTAGACTGCGCTAAATGCGCAGTCTAATCATGGTCTAAACTTTTCGCATTTTGCAGATTTTCTGATTCTAGAGTGGTCATTCTACCCTCTTGTAAAATAACGTTCAAAAAGAGACCTTCTTTTGACCGGTTTAAGGACAAATCCCTTTTGAAATATCTATTTTACGAAGTTTAAAAAAATCCCTTTATGAGTTTTGATTGATTGAATGGAGTTTTACGCCGCTTTCAATATTTTTTCAGTTATATCGCGGCGGCTGGAGCACCTGACAATGGATTCCTGGTATTTCTCTCACCAGTACAACCATCACGTCCTTTCCCAGCCTCCAACTGCCATCTCACATAGGTCTACGATTATTGACCAATTGCTGAGAGACATATAGTCGGAAAGAATGAGTGCCGCCGTCGGGTATCAAACCCGGGACCATTAGATTGTCAGTCCAACGCGCTACCAACTGCGCTACGACGGCGGCCCCTTTTTGAGTGTTTGGGTAACAAACGGATAAAGAGAGAACACTGACACACTTCATGTTACTTAATGACCCTTGATTCATTTAATAAATAGCAAACTGGGGCGGATTGACACTGCGATTTGGGTTTTATCATTCACTTTGTCGGTCCTTCAATGAAAATATATGATCGGATTTGACTTAAAATATAATATGAACTCTATAGCAAAGGTTACATATTTTGTGATTAAACGAATTTTGCACTTGAATATTTTGTTGTTTGTTTTGAATCAGTTAGAACTTCAAAAACTATTGACGAAAAGTTAATTATTGCACTAGTTGCCATGTTCTGTGCAACAAACGCAAGTCCAATTACGAAATTTACGCATGTGCGTAAAATAAATAATCCCCCCTTGAAAAAAAACGTTGATGAATGATCGTTTATTCAAGCTGTAGTTACGATATTTTGATTATTCATGAACGCCCAAATCATAAAAAGGGAGCATATCTGAGTGCAGTTAAATTTTCAAGGCCTCGATACGCCAATGATAACGGTAGCCATCTTTGAACGTGCAATTCCGGATACCGTTTTTATCTTACGCAAAGGTCTTTACATCCCAAACGGAAGAGATATCGATAATTTTGGCCTTAAAGAACAAAACAATCGATCTGATACATCGACCATGAAACAACAGCCACCTGTTTAAAGTAGCCACCCTGTAAAAGAGATCCATGTCTTGGCCGCCTTCGACAGGATAATCCAAAGGTCAGCGTGCAGTTAAAACATCGTGAAATTGACAAGATGAACGATTTTGGAATTATTTAAGAATGGAAGCGAATGAGTGTGTGGAACGAGTTATTAAATCCAAGGGAGGTAACCCAATATGAACAAAATAAGCGATGTTAATTACCCGCTTTAATGCAATATGCATACAGGTTCTATGATTAGCCTTCTATGTCTTCGCGAACCCATGATAAGCTTAAAAATTCAATAACGTAAGTGAAATCGTAGATTTTATCCACCGATTTTATTTTTGATGAAGTTGTCTTATCATTTTTAGTGATTTTTTAGCGTTTTTGAGCGGTTTGAGTGAGTGTTTGGAATGAAGTAATGAAGCGCTGAGTAAACGATTAAGAATGGTTTTGATCGGCATGACAGTCAATTTCACGATTTTATTAACTGTTAAACCTTAGGAAGTGCATATAATTGCGCTTTACTTTATTCTGACACTGACCTCTCGAACTTTACGCGATTCGTGGTATTAATGATCTAGCAAGCCAAAACACTGAAACGATGAAAGGGTTTTCTCCCAAAATTTGAGATCTGTAAATAAATGACAGACACCCAATGTGTCATATATGACACATGTTCAATATCGAAAAAATAATTATTGGGATTAGTCAATCGCTGACTGTGATTATTAGCTTGATAATCGATAGGTGATTATTTTGTACACTCATCTTGTCTCGAATAGACTGCTTTTGAATTTCAGTACATGTATATAACGTACTTGCGATTTATAATTTTATATTTATTCTGCTAGAATTTCTGAGCCTGTACACGACATTTCCAACAATTTTATATGAGCGCAAAGTAAAGACTCTAGCCAGCCTGTGCAACTACACGGTCTGAACTGAGTTTTCAATCTGCGTTCTGAAGATTGTTACAGTTAGTTACGTCGTGAAATTGACATTCGCCTTAATCAAAATCAGTCTAAATGGCTCACTCAGCGCTCTACTCATTCATTCCAACCAACACTTACTTAAACCATTCAAAAACGCTCAAACCCATTGAAAAATATAGAATCAACAACGTCATTCAAGATGAATTTGGAAAGAGAAAAATCGCGATTTTACTGATATAATTCAAATTGTTAGCGTCTAATAGGTTCTTGAAGAAATAGAAAGCTATCTATAGAACTAGTGTGCATATCTTATTAAAGGGAGGTAATCAATATCGCTAATTTTGTTCATCCTGAACAAAATTTGCGATATAGGATTACCTCCCATTAGATTCACTCAAAACTCGCTCCACACACTCATTCAATTTCATTCTTAAATCATTCCAAAATCATTCACTTTGTCAATTTCACGATGTTGTTAACTGTAAGGTCTTGATCTTTGTTTTTGCAATCGGCATTGTATTCTATACAATACGTGCTGGCGCAGGCCACTTAATGCATGTGCGCAACGCCCATGTGAAGTTGTTGGTTTAAAAAAAATGACTGGATCCAGCAGAGGTCAACCGGAGATTGTATTTTGTAGATAACTGTTTTAAGGTAGTGGAACCATAAAAGACCCGCAACAATTTGGTACTCATGAACTTTCACGATGTTGACCGAGGTTTCCTAATGAAAGTCATTAGGAAACCTTGGTTAACACTGTTAAGGCTCATTTATTCCGAAAAGTTGCGGATCTATTACGGGTCTACTACCTTAAGATTTTAAGAGAATATGCGTTGATTTAACGAAGATGAGGATTTAAAACCTAATCACACTGTATGAATACGGGAGACATTTTCCTTATCCAAATTTATACGAAACAATGTATTTTTTTTTTTTTCAAATTTATGACCCATCACGCGAAAAGGTACCATCCGGTTATTTCGAAAAGGAGCGACCCAGTCAGGGAGAGGTTCGAAAAATGGCTATTTGGCTGGGGGGGGGGGGGGGGGGGCTAAATGCTCATTCTTCATCTCAAATTAGTTAATTTCTTAATGGATATGGGAACAAATCTATCAATCTTTAGACATTTCTGGCTAAAAACTCCTATTCAATGTATAATTTCAATTCAGTGCACAGATTGTTCTATGGGTGAAGTGTCGACCAAAGTTTACTGTTGACATCACAGAAAAAATACACTCAGTATCCAGATGCTCGTAGAACATGTCAACGTTTCTGAAATGGGTTTCTGGCATGGTAATCTGGCTGATTACTAACTGATTATTAAATGTGTAGGGTGTCAAACTGGGGACGCAGGGAACTCACAACTGTTAGCTTTTCTCATAATGAATTATTAATTAGGGACTCTGTAACCCTTTACGACTTCGCTCCTTCTAGTTACATCGATCATTTTGCGATCACTTTATACATTGACCCGTTGCAAAAAGGGACCATCTGGGAAGTGCGTAAAGTTTCGACCCTAGCCAGACTGCGCGTACTGTGCTGACTGACTAGGGTCGAAACTTCTCGCAATTTACTTATTTTATGAATCTAGATAGACCATTCTTACTTTCGGTATAAGAATTTAAGAAATACGAACTCTGGTTAACCGATGTGGTTTGCCGATGCTAGACCCGATCTCCTTTTCGAATAATTATTTTACGGGGTTCCAAGATGGTCCCTTTTCGCGTGACGGATTATATTTAAATACACTTGAAGCTTTTTCTTGTTTAGCAACATTTCATGCAGTTCCTTTTACGGTTTTAATGAATGAATAAACAATCAATAAAAGAATGCGCCCCATACATGACGTGAAATTGAGGTAAAGCCATTCTAACCCTTTCCTGTTTTACACAATTTTGGACCTGTCCAAATTAAAGGTTTTGCAGACGAAAATTAAAAATGGTTTTCATTTGAAAAATAACCATTCATTAGGGTAGAAAATAGTGTGGAAAAAGAAGAAATTGCTTGTCAGAAGCAATTTCTTCTTTTTTCACAATGTTTTTCAATCATAAAACCAAAGGCACGTAAAAAGCAGGGATTAAACAGCAAATGGTTAAAAGAATCTATTAAAGATAATACTTGCACAAACAAAACCTGGTAACTACTGGACGAATTTGTTTAGTTATAGTATCCAACCAACAATATGAATTAAATGTTGGTGGACATTTAGATATTTCGACTAGCAAAGTTGCTTTCCCAACATCTCAATTTTTAAGAAAAACAGTTTTCAATATTTTTCAAAAGACACAGAAATATGGTATTGAGATAGTGGAACCGTAATGGCTCCGCGACATTTCGGAACTCAGTAGGAAACCTCGGTTAACACTGTAAAAGTTCATTACTTCCGAAATGTTGCGGAACTATTACGGGTCCACTAACTAAAGGAAATCCGTGAAACAATTACTTTGAGGATGAGGGTGGACCTTGGAAAAGTGAATTTCAACCCGCCAGGGAACTTCATAAAATGAATATTTAAAAAAGATATCGGTTTCACTAGAGATAAATCGGAAAGTGGATCTGCAAAAATATATACATGTATACCGGAGGGTAAAATGATCATTCTTTATTAAAAAAATCACCTAAAGCCTCGTTTACATTTGGCCTACGGAGCCCGTACGGCGCCCGTATCTCGCCGTAAGCATAAAATCGTGCGGTGCCCCTACGGTGACATACGATGCCCGTGTGATAATCGCACGGTCTTACGGGCAGCGCAGACACCTGCGATTTCGTTAAAAAAATGTTATACACATCTTTACAAATCGCATGCCCGTAGCCTTGTGCGGACACCGCACGGTCGCCGCACGGACATCGCACGGAAGCCTTGCGATGATCGCGCGGAAATCGTACGATATCTTTACTATCAAACATCCAAAATAAAACCCGTAGAATCGTGCGATGACCGCACGGCATCCTCTCGATATCCGTACGGAACCCTTCGATCTCCACAAGGGAATCTCACGATTGCCTTGCGATATCGCACGGGACCCGTACGGTGTCATTAAGGTATGTTCCCCCTCAAATATTTCTAAAAATCGCACGGTCACCTTGCGACATTGTGAACACATACGCCGCAGACCGTAGCTGTCTGCGATGTCCAAAAACTAGTTAGAAAAATCGCAGGCTGCGATATCGTACGGGGACCGTGGCAAACGTAAACTAGGCTTAAGTGAGAAAAATTTCGATCTAGGCAGCCTGCGCGATATAGACAGACTGACAAGGACCGACACCTTATCACAACCCTGCCCTGCGTTCAGGATAAAAAAAGTGCAAAAGTTCCAATTATACCCCACTTTGCACGAAAGTGCACGTACAAAGCGGGGTATAATTGGCAAACTGTTTGCATCGTTTGGTATCGTTGACGCAGGACAGGCTATGATATAGATTATAATACATGTATATTATTTATGATTTATATAATTACCTTTTTAAGAAAAATCGGATAATGAAACAATTGTCTGTTAGAAAACATTTGTTAACCCGTGAAATTTGAAATTGTCAATTATAAAATTCATGGACATGCACAATTGGATAGAAAAATCCCTTACTCACGAAACAAAAATTATATCGAATTAAAATTCTGTAATCGATCGATTTAGATTGGTTTTTGCCAATTGATTGCTTTAGGTGTAAGGGAAATAAATACGCCGGGTACGCTTGAATTTCAACATTGCAGTTATTTCCCTTGGGTCATCAAAATATCAAGTTTAAGAAAAAGATGTAAAATCGTATAGTTTCTATTGAAAACTTAGTTGCAGTGCCCTTTTCTTCAATAACACAGATTATTGCCTGTTTGATGCCGGTCCTAGTTAATTCTCTGTTTTTTTTTTTAATACTACTCAAAGTTTGCTAAGCACCAATCTTTTTCGCTGTCCGACAGGAGCTAATTAAAAAAAAACAAAAAAACATTCGTGTTCGTGTTTGAAATTGTACAATAAAATATTGACAAGACATCTAATGTATACATTACCAAATTTTACCCGCAATTTTCTCGAGACTCGTGCAAAATGAGGAACCCCGGTTTCTTACCTGTCCTTTCTAATTTTCTACAGTTTTCGTGTAGATGCTCAGTTTCTGTTTTTCAGTACTTTATTGACTTTTAAGTCATTACTCATAGCTAATCCAAATGTCAGACGACATTTATCTGTCTAACAATTGTGGCGTGCTGTAGGTATGGTGGAGCAAGGGGCTTCCCACCGTTATGTTGGCATGGTAATGGGGGTACACCATACTGTTGTTACCAGAGCTTGGGCACGATACCAACAGAATGGTACACCTGCAAGGAGACATGGTGGAGGTAGGAGTAGAGCTACCTCCGTCGCAGAAGACCGGTTTTTTTTGCTTTTTTTTTGGTAATTGAAGCCCGGGGGAACAGTAGAGAGTAGGTTTGCTACGGCAACGCACCTAGTTTCGACCTTCAAAACGCCTCTGGAGTGCGACTTTCGACTCAAACAATACGAACACGGCTGCATGAGCATAAACTGAGGTCAAGAAGACCATGTACTCGTATTCCGCTGTCCCGAGTTCATTGTCGGCGTCGGTTAACATGGACATTTTACCACGTTTACTGGCCCATAAGACGCTGGCGCGCCGTGCTATTCACGGATGAGTCCAGGTATTGTCTGGACCACACTGATAGGCGGGCTAGGGTATGGAGAAGGCCGAGGGAAAGGTTTCATGCAGCGAACATTGCTGAGCACGATCGTTATGGGGTAGGGTCCATCATGGTTTGGGGTGGCATCAGCTGGAAAGGGCGGACTGTTTCTTATTATTTTTAAAAAATAATACTCTGACAGCTCGTAGGTACATTGGTGAAATCCTCAATACCCAAGTAAGATTTTGCGCTGATGCTAATGGGATGAATTCCTTTTAATGGATGCTAATGTCCGTCCACACACGGCCCGTATAGTCCAACAGTATAGACAAGAAGAGGGCATTCCACGTCTGGACTGGCCGGCTCGCTCACCGGACCTAAATCCAATAGAGCATATCACGATATGTGGAATGAGCTACAGGTCCGATTTTCGGCTCGCCAGGTCCAGCCAAGGACACTCCAGGAGCTCGGCCATATCCTTAGAGTAGAGTGGTCTGTTATTCCCAAAAGAGTAATCCAGAACTTAATCAGGAGTATGCAGATGCGCTGTCAGGCTGTTATTGACAGTGCCGGCTCTCATACTCGTTATTGAACGAAATGCAATTGATAGAACACATTTTTTGGTTGAATTCGATTCAGGAAAACAGACAAACATCGAGGGTCTCCCTGTTTTGGTCTACATTTAAAGTCTTCTTATCGTTATAAAGCTTTATATTCTTCTTAAAATTTGATGTAACAATCGACCATTTTCCATCATTCTTATAATCAAATTTCATTTTTTCCTGAAATTATAATATAAAAAAGTTTTGGTGCTTAGCGCACTTTGAGTAGTATATAAGCTAAGAAAATGAAATCAAACTTCTTAACCGGTCTCACTTTTGTGCATAAATGGTGTGCAAAAAAAGTATAAAGCTTGCTACTAGAATTAGTGCAATGTACTTTAAGAAATTTTAAAATCACTTAGGATTTTTGTATGGATAGTACCAAAAAATAGACAAATGTCACAGATGACTGTTTAATTAAATTAAATGACGAAGATAACATTTGTTGATTTCATGAGGTATGAATCTAAAAGCCAAATAACACTTCATATGAATGCGCGAAGTGGATTCATACTTTAGCCTGATTGGGGCTTTAGTTTCATACCTCATAGCTATACATTTTTCATTCATCTCTTATAATTTAATATCAAGAAGCAAAAACAGCACAGATTTATCCACAATAAGATAGATTTTAATGGGACTACTTACAGTTGAAGCTGAAAAATTGGTAGCCTCGTACTTAAAAGTATTTTCATTGAGAAATGGAACCATTTTTTTCGACAAATCAGAATGTAAATCTATTGAATCTTAGATTCTCGATACAGCTAAAATTCAAGTTTTATTCGGTCGATTTATCTTTTACAGTTAGTTACATCGAGAAATTGACATTCGCCTCCATCAAAATCATTCTGAAGCACACATTCAGTGCCCAATTCATTCATTCCAAACACTCACTCAAACCATTGAAAAACGTACAAACCAAATGAAAGATATAGAATCAACAACGTCATTCAAAATAAATTTGGATAGAGAAAAATCGCGCGTTTACAGATATAATTCAAATCCTAAGCGTCTAATAGAATGTTGAAGAAATAGGAAGCTATCTAAAGAAATCGTATGCATATTCTATTAAAGGGAGGTAATCAATATCGCTAATTTTGTTCATCCTGGGTGAATTATAGGAGGTAATCCTATATCGCAAATTTTGTTTCCTATCTCTTCAAGAACCTATTAGACGCTAACAATTTGAATTATATCAATAAATCGCGATTTTTCTCTATCCTTATTTAGTTTGAATGACCTAATTTATTCTATATTTTCAAATGGGTTTTAGCGTTTTTGAATGGTTTGGTCGAGTGTTTGGAATGAATGAATGGAGCGCTGAGGGAGCGATTAAGAAAGGTTTTGGTTGAGGAGAATGTCAATTTCAAGATGTAACTAACTGTACCTACTCGATTCTCACTTAAAGTACTCGTAAATCATATTTTTTAACGCGTTTAAGCAAACATAGTCTCCATCTTAAGGTTATCCGAAAGTAAGATTTAAAACATGCCATATGTATCGTGATTAGATTGACATTTCTTCAAAACTTATTAAATTCGGCTAAACAAACTAATATTTCTCTAGGATGATAAATACATTTCTAATATTTTTTTTTATTTACAAAGAACAGTTTTCGGATAAGCAGAATTGGAGTTAAGTTTAAACTGCACAAGAATTTCAGGATGCTGCTAAGTTGGTTGTACATTTTCGGACTTTTTGCTTTATGTGCTGTTAGAATAAATGCTAGAACTTTCACAGAATCACAGGAAAGGGATATCGATAATTTACTTGAAAAAGTTATGGAATGTAGAAATATACCGGGACTGGTGTTGTCTGTTGTGCAGGGCCCCGACTCCTGGTCCCGGGGGTACGGGATGGCTGATAGGGAGACGGGACGAGCTGTTGACAATACAACCGTGTTTCCAATTGGATCTGTAGGAAAGGCGATGACGATGACTTTACTAGGACGAATGCTACAGGAAAATGGGTGTGTTCTTCTTTTTTTCTGTCTTTCTTTCTTACCCTCTGTAGTTGGGGACTACGATAATGGAAATTTTCCTATTGAATCGAACTCAGATTCATACCAATACAATATGTATAATACATGTATTGAACCGAAGTTCCGATTCATGTTAATACAATATGTGACCCGACGCGAAAAAGGACCATCTGGGTTGTGCGTAAAGTGTCGACCCTAGTCAGACTGCGCGGACTGTGCAGACTGACTAGGTTCGAAGCTTTTTGCAGCGTGCCTATTTTCTGAATCTAGGATGATTTATCAACCTGCCAGCGAAAAAAGTTTTGAAATACGACTTCTGGTTGACCTATGCTGGATCAAATCCCTTTTTCAATAATTCATTTTACAAGATTCCCGGATGGTCCCTTATCGCGTGACGGGTCACATATGTATAATACGTATCTCGACAAGCCGTACACTTAAAGAGCAGCCCTTCATCAAGGATGACAAAACTGTGCAAACTGCATGGCAAATCATATCCTGCTTTGCACGTGTACTTTCGTGAAAAGCATGGTATAATTTGCGAATAGTTTACACCGTGTTGTCATCCTAAACGTAATGTAGATGTCGATATGGTCTGAGCATTTGTCGACAAAAAGTGTTAATCGGCCACTTCTCGATCACTATTCTCGATAATATTCTTATTCTCTAACGTTTTTTAGCTGTACACAAGTCAATATTTTGGATTTTGATAAAATTATAATTTGAAGGCATCAAATATGCTGATGAAACAAGAATTAAAGTAGTGGACCCGTAATAGCTCCGCAGCATTTCGGAACTAATGATCTTTAACAATGTTCACTAAGGTTTCCTAATTCATTAGGAAACCTCAGTTAACATTGGTAACTTGAATTTTATGACGTCCGAAATTTTGCGGAACTATTACGGGTCCACTACCTTAAGCAGGATATTTAAAAACAACTTTTAAGACCATTATAATTTACGGTTTTGAAATATTGAATGCAATATTTTAGAAATATCTGGGCCCGAGGTTATAAAACTATTTTTGTTCTCAACTGAGAATCTTGTCAAATTTAAAATTCAATTAAATGAATGAATATAAAAGATAATATTGATAAGTTATTATCTATAACAACTTATTATTATTATCTTTTATTTTTATACATTGATATGAGTATTACAACAGAATTACGTCTTAAATCTCAAGTTGAAATTTTAGACAATTTTGAGTTGAAAATGAGAAAAGTGTCATAACCTCGACACCTGATGTTCATCAATAGTATTGAAAAACCTTCAAAACGAGGTGCGTTTGTAAAACATTTATGCCCCTAGTAAGAACATGTCGATGACGTACTCTATGCCAATTATAAATGGGCAATAACTAAAAAAATATGATGATTACAGTTATGGTTCTTATGCACGGCACTTCTTCTTAATGAGATCAATCCACCTGTGAAGTTTCTAGCTTGCTTACGAAGGGAGACATAATATCGAACACATGGTCAATATTTCAAATGTTTCAATAGGCTCAAAGTTTCACAAACATATTTTATTGGCCACTTTACGATAAAAAATATTTTGTAGATATATTAAGGTATTGGACCCCTTATAGTTCCACAGAGTTTTGGAAGTAAGGATTTTTAACAGTGTTAATTGAGGTTTCCTAATGATTTTCGTTAGGAAACATCGGCTAACACTGTGAAATATCATGAGTTCCGAAATGTTGCGGAACTATTACGGGTCCTCTACCTTAAGATAAAAACATTTAGTAAGAGTATACTAGCCTGCCCTGCGTTCTGGATGACAAAACGGTGCAAACTGCTACCGAATTATACCCCGCATTGGTTTAGTGTAAAAATAATCATTTTGCATCGATTGAGAAACAAGTTGTTACAACTTAGATTAATCCATCTTTGTTCTGCTTCCTGGAAAAGTCACAGTACATGTACTCGCACCGATTGTGTGGGCCAATGGAAGAACCAAGATCAATAGCCGCTCCCGGTAATCAAACTCAGGACCTTTGTGTCAAGAGACCGACGCTCTCACCGCTGGATTATGGACACCAGAACCGACTTTGCGCGCAAAGCGTATTATAATCTGCAAACAGTTTGAAACATTGATGTCTTCCTGAACGCAGGGGTCTCTGGTGGTGTTCTTCAAAACGCAAGCGTCAAGATTATTTCATCGAACGAAGGACAGAAGTGATTAGATTATTGTTAATAGACAAACGAAAAATAGAATGATTAAAATATGATACAGTTAACAATATCGTGAAATTGACAAAGTGAATGATTTTGAAATGATTTAGGAATGAAATTAAATGAGTGTGTGGATCGAGTTTTGCGTGAATTTAATTGGAGGTAATACTATATCGCAAATTTTGTTCAGGATGAACAAAATTTGCGACATTGATTATCTCCCTATAATAAAATATGCATACAAGTTGTATAGATAGATTCCTATTTCTTCAAGAATATATTAGACATTGATTATCTCCCTATAATAAAATATGCATACAAGTTGTATAGATAGATTCCTATTTCTTCAAGAATATATTAGACGCTTACAATTTGAATTATATCAGTAAAATCGCGATTTTTCTCTATTCAAATTTATTTTGAATGGTGTTGTTGATTCTATATTTTTCAATGGGTATGAGCGTTTTTGAATGGTTTGAATGAGTGTTTGGAATGAATGGATGGAGTGCTGAGTGAGCGATTAAGAATGGTTTTGATTGAGGCGAATGTCAATTTCACGATGTAACTAACTGTAACCGACTAAATATATTAAAGGTGTATTTTTCATTACTTATATACGTCAAGAAAATCAATTAGCAATAAAACAACTTGTACTCATATTTAGTTTTTTTCAAATGAATTTTGAAGAGTTTGTTTTATGGGAAAATTATAGTTTTTCAAAGTCTGAATATTAATTTGGATCTTTGCTTGCATAGGGCTATTTTAAAAATCAACTTATTTATTTACTAGATAAATGGATTTTTTCTTTTTTAAAACATTTTATAAACCGGCGTGAAATAAAGATTTTTATCTCATTCTCCTTTTTATGCAAAAACTAGAATGAAACATAAGTAACGTTTAAAAACAATCAACTATGGTCAGACTGCCTAAAGCTTATCCATATCCAAATGTATTGTTTTTTTTTTGTGTTTTTTTTTTTTTTTTCATGTAGACAATTCGTATAGTCGGATCAGTACTGTTACTTTTAAAACTCAAAAAATTGCCCATTTCACATATACGCGAGGGGTATAATCCATAAGTTTTGCCCTGACAGAGCGTAGCTTACGCATTTAAGGTTGAGACAAATCAGCTCTTTTTTAAGATCAACTCACGTTTGACAGAACGTCTTCAATATGAACTTGAAACGTTTTGTTGAATCGTCGATAGGTAACCATACCCTCGTAACTTCAGCTTGGACAAGCTGAAGTTACCGGGTTTCGGTAACTAGCGATGAAATGTGTTCACCTAAGATAAGTACGTCCAACCTTTTGATTTAAGGATACAGTTATTTATACGTGTTCGCAGTAATTGCAGGCAAACTTTGGAAATATTTCAAAATATTGAATAGGTAACTCACCAAGTATCGTCAAGGCTAAGCCAAGCCCTACCAGCTGAATAACAACGCAGAATAATTCAAAAGTTTTGGGATTGATCTAAATACCATGGTTCAACTCATATTTAAGAGATGAAGAGGGTATTTGTTGATTTCATAGAGATATGGAACTTAAAACCTAATTACACTGTATGAATACACGAAGCGGATTCGTATATCAGTGTGATTAGGTTTTTAGTTTCATTCCTCGATGAAAACAATAAATCGTCGATTTTTCTAACAAAACCTCATAACCGCAGCTTTAGATAAGCTGTAGTTACGACGTTTCAGCAGAACACCGACAAAATACCCTCCTCATATCTTATAATTTAATATTATGAAACAAAACATGTTAATATTTGTCATTTAAGAAACAGATTTCTTACGGGACTACTTTTTGCGGAAGCTTACATAGCAACTGCGTTATCATATTTCTTTTCATTTGGTAATTAAATCACTTTTTCTTCAACTAATCAGAAGATTAATCCGTCTCGATTCTGCTTCCTGAAAAAATCACCAGTATTCGCACCGAATGTGTGGGCCATCGAAAGAACCAAGATCGATAGCTTCAACCGGGAATCGAACTCAGGACCTTTGGGTAGAAGAGACCGACGCTCTACCTCTAGACCACGGACACCACTAATAGTCATCGGCACGAATACTGAATAATCATTGAGCCTTCGTAAGCTGAAACGTAAAGAAACTGTTCCGTATACGGTCAGTACACCAGCGTTTAGGGAGGAAAATATATGATTTAAAGGTAGGTGGCGCGTTATTATAAATTAGTGACAAACCCTAAAAAAACAAGCAACTCCTAGGGCTTGAACTCCTAAATTTTCTTAGTTGTTACCATCTACTTTTATTTCCTAAAAGAAGAACCATTTATCTCGACAGTGATACTAAAAGTTCAAATGAAACTGACTTATTAGTTTACAAATCAGTTAAATGCTTACTCCACCATTAGTTACCTATCGAAAAAATCGAACAGGTGTCGAACATTCTTGTGTCAGTTTGGCACGTTATATCCTGAGAGCGCATAAATCATGGATAACACCACTCGTATTTCATGCGATGTAAAAATAGTCCAACACTTTCGGAACAACCCTCGATTGAAACGTCGAATCAATATTTAAGATTTACATTAAGCTTTATCTTTATAGTCCTAAAACATAAACAATTTAACAATGTAAATGTACAATAAGTTATATAGTGAAATTTACTAGGCAAATGATTTCGAATGAATTTGGACGATGGGAAGAGCAAAACAGGCGCTTTTACGCTTTTAAACCCACAACCAGCACTAAAATCATAAAAAAAATTGTACGATGTTCTTGAAAAAAATAGAGCGATTATCATTCGAGAGATTCTCAATGGTTCGATTGAGTGTTTGAAATGGATAAATGGAGCGCTTGGCGAGCCATTTAGAATGGTTTTGGTCGAAATAAACGTCAATTTCACGATGCTACTAATTGTACGTGAAGTTCACTGGATGTTCTTTTATTCACATTTATTTTGAATGTAGAATGTGTTTTTTTTTTAAATCTAAAACATAAATTTGAAATTTACAAACTTTGTTCACTATGCTTATCTCTATATCGAGCGTTTGTCTGACATTTCCAGCAATTATGCTATATGTTCCGTAGAAAAACACCGAAGAGGCTGCCGTGGAAGACGTCTTCTGTTTGCCCGACAGGAATTTTTATTTTAAATGCCACACAGACTCAATTAGAAAAGTTTTACAGATATAACTGGGAGACAAAACTACGAGACTTGCCGAACGGCGACATGTACGAGTTTCCACACGGTATTCCATCAGGGGAAGTAACTATAGCAGACTTGTTGACACATAGGACAGGGTTATCTTCCGTTCTGGATTATGGGTTCATCGCTGGATATCCAGAAGGGACGACAAGAGAACACATGTCACGGTAATATGATTAATTATAGATACATTTAAGAGATGAAGAGAGAATTATCAATTTCACGGAGGTATAAAACTAAAAAAAACTAATCACAATGTTCGAACACGCATTAGAGAAACCTCGGCTAACACTCTTAAAATTCATGACTTTCGAAGTGTTGCGGTACTATTACGTGTCCACAACCTTAACTACGTATGAGTACGTTCAAGGCTACTTTTTTGTGCAATAGCCGAGACATTTTGTTTTCTCAATTACTCTTTTAAAGTTTCTTAAGTTGTGGCATAAGTTCTCGCTTTAAAGAACGCTTTAAAATATTTAAAACCTTAAATAGATTTTAAAGAATTTCGAACACACCGCTAAATTATCATCAGGGAAAAACAGGTCATTTCCATTTCCTAAGGGATTCATCTTTGTGACCTGACAAACATTCTGACCAAGTTTCATTGATATTGGACCATATTTGTGGCCTCTAGAGTGTAAATACTGAAATTGTTGACGTCTGACGACAGACGACGTACGACGATCAACGGACGACAAACGACGGACGTTCAATGATCACAAAAGCTCACCTTGAGCACAGTCTGCTCATGTAAGCTAAAAAGTCATTGAGGGACTAGTCATTTGTCTCCCGCCAATGATCGTACACTAACTTAAGCCTAAATGGAAGGAGCAGCTGATGGATCGGATGAAATGCCGTGGTTGTGCTGGTGTGAGAAAAGACAGGAAAACATGGAAAGGAGCTTCAGCTGCAAAGATATAACTACAATAATGTCGAATGTGACATTAAGCCCAATACAAACTCACAAATCAAGACTGAACTTGAAAAGGAAACGGCCCTGCGTTTTGTGATCCCGAAGGCAGGGCAGGTTAAGTCTGGTTATCCTTTGGCTATACGGAACCCATACGTCTTGTCTAGTAACAATTTAGTGAACTTAAGTTCACAAACCTTGTGCTCGTGCGATGTTTTTCTTATGAATCTTAACCTCATCAGGCGTGAGGGTGGGCGGGATGATATTGAGCTTGCTATGTTGAAATGCGAAATAATAGCTTTCATTTGAAATCGGGGCGTATCGGAAATATGCAATTCTTTCTACATTTTTAAAGATAAGGGGGTTCAATGTTGGGAAGTTAGCGCAACCACCAAACTCAAAGCCCACGTTCGTACGGACCTGTGGTAAAGATTTCCGCACATGTATCGTTGCCCGTAGGCTATTACCAAACGGAACAAACAGACATCAAATTCCAATAGAAAAATCGCCAAGTGTTACAACAAAAATTAACCGCTGTACTTATGTTATGTTTTAGCTGCTTCTACTACTGTTTCTGCTGTTGTTATTGATGCTGGGTTTTTGTTGTTGTTGTTGTTGTTGTTTGTTTGTTTGTATGTTGTTGTTTTTTTCTTTTTTTTCTTTTTTTTTTGTTTGTTTTGTTTGCTCTGTTTTGTTTTGTGTGTGTGTATGTGGTCGGAAAATAAAATATTAACCGTTTTTATAGAAAATTGCAGATAGTCCCTGAAGTAGGGAATTTTCGTGAAAAGTTTATCTACAACAATTTTATGTACATGGTCCTTGGTCACGTGACAGAAACCCTTGGTCGGGGTTCATGGGAAAGCTTAGTGTCGTCACAATTGTTCGAGCCAATCGGAATGCTGGATACTTCGGTTCTCGAGCTCTCAAATGAATTCTTGAGTAATCGATCGGCTAAACCTTACATACTGAAAGATGGCATGATGCAGCCTGGGACGAACGGGATATACAAGTACGTGTGTATGCGTTGTACAGGGCAGATATATAGAATAAAAATGTTAGTGTCATATTATTTCAATGTTATCATGTTGAGGTTGTGAGAATTTACCATGGCGAGGCTTTGTCGAGACATGGAAATTTCTCACAGCCAAAACCTGATGACATTGCTATTTTGAGTCACTTACATATTATCATATTTACCATACTTGTAAGCATTTTTCAACGTTATGTAGTAATAAATCGTTAAAAGTCAAAGACAGTCAGATGAAAGTGCATTAAAATTGTTACTAAAAATCAACTGACTGATATCATGTTGATATCAGATATTAAGTGATATAATGTCAATACAGGCTTCATTGCATGATAAACTGTAAACAATACATTTAATTTGACCTTCTTTAAAAAGCTAAAGTGTTGAATATCGTAATACAAGTAGTGTTACAAATAATCATTAGATTGAAATAAGATTATTGTCAGTTTAATATTATCATATCCAATAACAAAAATTCGAATTTCGCCACAAAAGAATCTATATCCAATGCATATGTAAGTATCTGTGAATAAGATCTTGCGGTCGCCGTAATAGAGCAGTTGGTAGCGCGTCGGACTGTCAATCTAGAAGTCACGGATTCAATCTCCGACTGCGGCACTCAATCTTTCCGATATTTTTGGTTCCATAAATGGGTTGATAATCGTAGACCTATGTGAAAAAGCATCTGGAGGCTAGGAAATGATGTAATGTTGTGATAAATACCGGGAATCCAATGTTAGGTGCTCCAGCCTCAGCGATATAACCGAAAGGTTGTTGAAAGCGGTGTTAAACCCCATTCAAACAAAGAAAATGAATAAGATCTTATTCGGGTACATTCTTAAAGCAACAAAGTCCGTTGTAACGTTGTTATTTTTGTACTTTGTCTCTCTAGAATAACACCATTGGAGCCGGCCGGTAGTGTCATGTCAACCGGGGAGGATATGGTTAAGTGGATCAGATTCAATCTGAACAACGCAACAACGGAATCCGGGGAAAACATTGTGGAAAAAGAGCTCATAAACCAGGCTTTCCAGGTTTGTAATGCTTTTTGAGATTTTGATTTTTCACCCGGGTCCCGTTAAATGAAGTTCTTACGAAACAATTTATCGTAAGTCGAAATCACAAATCGTACCTGGTGTTTTCGATCATTCTTTTAGATTCTGCCTTGCAAAATCTCATTGAAATCGTCTTTAGAAGACGATTCCAATGAGATAGTGCATGGCAGAATTCCATATTTAATTACTACTGTAAAAGCAACTTTAACTTTTGACTAACGCAAAAAATAATCGTAAGCTTGATGTTAAATTAAACAGGCCTTATAGTCGGCATAATTCAATTATTTATTGTAAAACTATTGTAAGTGCCTATACATTCATAGGCATTTGTGAATGCTTGGCGCTGACCTCTCTATGGGCCAATGCAAAAATATTGTTAGTGTCTATATATCTATAGGCACTTACAATACCATTGAAATGACGCCTCGAATCAAAGAGATCAGTACCAGATGGAAGAAGCCGCCGTCATAGCGCAGTTGGTAGCGCGTCGGACTGTCAATCCAGGGGTCACGGATTCGATCCCCGACGGCGGCACTCATTCTTTCCGACTTTTTGTCTCTCACCAATGGGTTGATAATCGTAGACCTATATTAGATAGAAGCTGGAGGCTAGGAAAGGATGTGGTGGTTGTACTGATGAGAGAAATACCAGGTAACCATTGTTAGGTGCTCCAGCCGCCGCGAAATAACTGAAAAAATGTTGAAAGCGGCGTAAAACTCCATTCAATCAATCAATCAACCAGATGGAAGAACATGCAGCTATTTTTAAGGTGAAAAACAAAACAAAACAAAAAAATGATCGCATTATGTATTTTCTCGGCATAATTATAATATGCGTTTATGATATTACAAGTATGGTGTCATATTTATGCCACTGATTCACTGAGATTTGAAGGGGTTGTCGAGGCATACCATTTTCACCAAACACAGATTTTCAATACAGATTTTAGAAAAAATACTGACATAAATTGCAGTATATGCTAGTACATGTATTTATGTGTTTTCATTTAGCAGTATGACACGTCAACAATTTCGCTACAATTTAATCATAATTATTGCATAAAATGTGCCTTTTCGGGTCGTTATAGGCATACATTAACGGACAAAACCCGCGGCGTTACCGAAAGAAAACGTGGATAAATCAGTAAAATCACGTGCCGTTAACGCCCGGCTTATTTTCAATTAATATATCCTAAGTAAGGGCCTGTGCGCATGATCTGTTTCTTTGTGTAACATTATTAAAGATCATAAATGAAGACGATGATCTTTTTCCCGCGTGAAGTTTTGTGACGTCATAAATACCAAGTATTGTCAGTATACACAAAAGTGACGATGCATAACGCAATTTTTCTGGATCATTAGATGCTTTGGAGCTAGTTTTAAATCGTTTCCATGAATTATTTTGCAACCTCTGTTGGAAAAAGATACTATAGTCTTTATTTATATGTAATAATAGTGTCGATTCACGTTTTTGAGGGCGTAAACTCGGGCGTTAACCATTTTTCTGGTCTCTCCAAATGTTATCGCCCTCAAAAACGTGAACTAACCCTATATTAACTTCTATTCTGATATCATTTACTATTATTAATCAATTTCACGATATTCGTAGCTTTACAATCAGTTTTGTCATCTTGAATGTGTCAAATTGTGTTTCAGGAACAGTTCGTATTGTCAGCCAATGACAGCAATCGATACATTTATAAATCATCAACCTATCCCGTTGATGACATCACATCCGGTTATGGGTTTGCATGGTTCACAGCTACTTATAGAGGTACTAATATGCCATTGAATGCATCACTTGGATTAACTTTTCTATATTAACACACTTTTGTACTCAAGTCACGAGTCCATAATAGAAAAAATTTTTGCAATTTAATTGAGACCTATAGAAACTAACTATTGTTAAACTGACGTGATTATGGAGGACTGTGTTACCTAGGCTGTTGACAGCTGAAAATCTTTGCAAACGCGGCATATATGTTTCGTAATTTCTGTTTATCATACATGAATAGTGAAAACTTTTCTCTGTATTATTCTGTATGTCCAGTTCAGGTTTTTAAAACGCATTCTTGTAGTGGTAAACAACTTCTTAAATTTCTCCGAAAGATTAGGGTCTGAAATTATAGGACTTTTCTGATTCCCAACTCTGAATTTTCTCAACCTAAGAATTTAAATAAATGTATGAACGTAAAAGAAAATATTTATACATTATTAAAATAACAACTTATTATTTTTTTTCCATTTCCAAACATTAAAAATATATAGTATTACAACGGAATTAAAGCTTTAATTTCAAGTAAAAGTTTGATAAAATTCCCAATCGGGCATAAGAAAAGTTTCATAATTTTGGCCCCTGCTATAAACTTTCTTTCGATTAATAGGAAGATATAAGCGTCTAATTAGTTCGTGAAGACAAAGAAAACTATTCAAAGAACTTTTCTGCTTCTTTTATTCAAGGGACGTAATAAAAATCGCTAATTTTGTTCATTATGAACAAAATTAGCGATATTGGATTACATTCCTATATTTTCTTACAAAACAAAACCCACTCATCGCATTCATTCAATTTCATTGCAAAACCATTTGGGCGACCGTGCTTTCGTCCCCCTCTTTGCCACAAAGGCTAATGGTAATCATTACGTCGTTTGTTGCCCGGTAAGATGTAGATATGTGTTCGGCAATTCATGAAAGGTTGAAGAAAGTATTACTTGAATTCTTTCAAGTATAAAACTAACACCATAATCACACTTTACCAAAGAAAATCTCTATTATGTTTTTTGTAGTTTCATACATGAAATTAACAAATACTTCATATCTTTAACTTCGATATCATGAACCAAAACAGGAAAAAACGACATAAATGAAACAGATTTTGTATCGGACTGCTTTTGGCAGGAGCTTACAAAAAATTTTGATTTAAGGTTGTTTTCATTTAGGAATAAAAGCAATTTTCCATCGATTCGGAATGCGTGGAGCGTGATAGAAACAACTTTAATTGGAATATCAAACATTGATTCAAAATCCTCCATTTGCAGGTTACCGAAAGCTATGGCACAGTGGCGGTTTGTTTTCTTACGTATCCCTTCTGTGGTTGTTTCCCGAAGAAGAAATTGGTTTATTTGCTTCCGTGAATGGCCCGGCATTACCTTCGACTGCTGGGAGGGGTCTTAATACTATATTTTGGTACATATCCGACATTTTGCTTGGGTTCGAGCCTTGGATAAACCCTGACACAGCTTGCTCCTTCCCTGCTCCGTGGCGGAACGTGTCTAAGCGGACTGATCCGCCATATCAAAATTTTACGAACGACAAGATTGTGAATTTTATTGGTACTTATGTAAGTCAGTTACTACCGGAAGTAAAGATATCCATTGATGACAATTCAATAGAAAATACAAGACTTGTTTTCGAAATGAATAGGGTTAAGGGTTACCTTTACCCTCGAGAAAATGTGACCTTTAAATTGGATTTCCAAATGTCCGAGCCCTGGGAATATGCTATTGAAAGAGTTAGGAATGAAAACTTTACGATTCGATATCTGACTGAATTTGTCGGAACAACAGGATATGGCGTCAAAGGCTTTAACATTACCTTGCAGACGAATGTAGTTATTCCGTTTGAAAAGAAGATTTCACCAGACGATGATTCCACAGGAAAGTCAAGCTTGAACAAAGCTTTGATATCGGTAACGATTTTGGGCTTCATCATACATGTTCTTTGAGCGAGTTTCAGTAGTGCTTGAGAATAAAAAAAGATGTTGTTCTACTCTAGCCTAATGAATGTCTAAAAACACGTACAAAATATTTATCGTTATACTAATTAAGTTTCTTTTATAGATTTAACAGCCATTTGTGTCTCAAATTTCATCTTTTCTCACAATGTTTAAAAACTTGAAGGAATAACAACGGTTCAATGAAACGCGTGGCTGTGAAAAAATTAAACCATTAACTAGAAAGCACTTATCTATTCGGTTTGGGATTTTCTATATAATTTGTTTGAGCATTATGTTACTTCTTAAAAACATTCTCGAAACTGTTTCAAGTTTACTGTTTATTTTAATAAATTTAGAATAAATGATGATATTCTTTTATGTTTTCGTTCAGGTCATAAGCCAATAAAACACTCATCCATACATCAGGATAAAGCTTATTGTTTCATTTTCAATAAAAAGAAATAACGACAATAAAATAAACGAAAATATTGATGTAAAGTAAACTTGGGTGGTTGGTTAGTCGATGGATGAAAATATATCTTTTGTAACCCTATGTGTTATAAAAGACAGGTAGTTTCGTAACGTTTACATATATCAGGATTCTGATGTCATTAAAATTAGCACCGCGGCAGAGGTGTTTGTGATTCAACTATTGTGTCTTTTAAAGCTGACAATGGTGCCAAGCAACACAAAAGATCGCAACCGCATTTAATTAAATCGTAGAAAGTTCCGGCGAATCAGCGCAAATCTATTGTAAGTGCCTATGGAATGCATAGGCACTTAAAATAGTTAAGCGCTGACCCCACGATTCCCAGCTACATTATGAAAACATCAGTATCTCAGAGAGTCTCCGCAATCAGATAAATGTTGTCGCTTAATCAGGACCTTGGAACATATATGATTTCACACGGCATTGCCGGGATTCCTTGAAACGTTTAATTACTATTTAATCCTGGAAATGTTGACATATCAGGAATAAGAACAGATTCGGATTACAAGACGAGTAAGCTATGACCCGTTGACTCGCTTCTTTAAAGGCTTTTTTCACTAGTGGCGTTTTATTTATTGGCTCTCTGGACATTGTGCTCTATATTACTTTAGTTCATGACTATATACTGTATTAAATCAGTCAGTGAAATTACTTTTTTATGGAATATTTTATTTAACAATATCAAAAATGAAAAGCCGTGTTATTTTATGAGTTTGATTGACAGAACAACGTCATGTATAATTTGACCAACATCACGGATGACTCGCCGGGTTTGAGTCCGTTTGTGGCTATTTCGAGTGTCACTATAACCGTCGCAGCATCGGTGTTCGGAACGTTCGGTAATTTATTGTTACTTCTGGTTGTGACGACAAACACGGAAATCCTGGCGATAGATAGAATTCTGGTGACGAATCTTGCCTTCTCGGACCTGTTTGTGACGGTTTTGGCGGACCCTGTCAGCGTAATTGGTACGGTATAACTTTTGTATTTTTAATAGTGCGGAGCACAATTAGAGAAGTTCTGTCGGAACGCCTATTACAGCTACCAACATCGTGAAATTGACAAGGTGGACGATTTTGGAATGATTTTGGAACGAAATTGAATGAGTATGAGGAGCGAGTTTTGGATGATTTTCCTGTGAGATAAATCGCAATTCGACGAATTAATCCCTTTTTTAAAAATAACGTTTTTTTTCTGATTATGTGCCTTTTTAACGTGTATAGAATATTGATTATGCGAGAAATAGAATCCGTTACTCGATTTAATTTGAGAAAAAGCTGTTATTCACCTCGTCCGGAAAAGAAAAGTTTTTAAGATCGCCTAGGCTCGTTTAACAACATTTCTAGACTCGGTTAAAATTAAATTATTTCAAATTAAATTTTATGAAAGATTCTATAGGGGCCTAATTATCATATGCTGTCGAAATTGTCGCAGGAGTGATTGCATGGGCAAATAATCGCAAATAGGCCTAGTACTTTTTATATAGAAATTTCCATTATTTCCTTTCCACAATTATTTTGTAAGTCGACAGAAACTTTTGTTCAATTTTAAAGACTATACATCTCTAGTTGCTTTTCGAAAGCCGTTGTTATTGTTAATTCTATCTCCCAACCTTAATGTACGTGCGACCCGTTACGCTGGAACTAAGTTAAATGAATATTTGGAAAATATTGCCTTTCTAAATATCCCTTCTAAGGAATGTTGTTATTTAGGTGCAAGGTCAAATATTTGACAGCTCGGGAAATATTATCCTTCGACAGCCAAACTGAGAATTTGTCAAATATATTTCTTAAGAACTGTCAAATCTATTTAAGTATGTGAGTCACACTTGCAACGATTTGAAATGTTCGTAAAGTTCGCAAGGCTGATATTAGCACGTCAGTAGACACAGCCTTATTCTGAACTTTATGAACTCTAAGCCAATAGCTAGATGAAGATGCAAACAATTAATCAAATCGTGAAATTTACATTCATCTCGATTAAAACCAAGGGAGTAACTCCTATTACTCAATTTACGTAAGTGCGTAAAAGAAGTAATTCTTTCTTGAAAAATATCGTGTACGAATGATCATAACATCGAAACTACAGCTTATTCAAGCTGTAGTTACGATGTTTTGATTATTCACCAACTCTCAAATCATAAAAAGGGAACGGACGGAGGGCATTCATCTTTTGTCACAGTTCTCATATCGCCTTCATCCTATATATTCATTGGTTGTCGCCTTCTGAGTGCCTTAAAATTTAAAAGTCCTAGATACGCATATGAAAACCATTAATAGTCACCCGTCCAATGTGACTAAATTATTGACTATGCTTTACCTCCCTTGAAAATCATTCAAAATTCATCACTTCTCTCACTCATTCAATTTGGTTCCAAATCATTCACCTTTTCAAGTTGCAATGTTTGTTAACTGTAGTCAATCTGTTCATTTTCAGTCCATTTTTTAATGTGCACATCACTATGTTGATGCCTAGGGCGCACAATATCTCTCAATCACGCTCAAATGAAACTGTTTTAAATGTCACTAGCGTCTCGCATTTCTTTATTTCTATATTTTTCCGATCAAAGGTAATTAGAGGCGTAATAATAAATTATTGTCGGCATCATTATATTGACCGTTCCTTTTTTATGTTGCCGAGATATAAGAGCTCTAGACGCCTTCAATGTAGCTTGCTAGGAATAGATAATTGGCTTCATTAAAAGATTGATCTACTTTATGTTGAGCCTGTCAATTTAATTATTAACGTTTATGACTTGTCAACGTCTGAGATGCTCATTTGCGATATCGTCTGCTCCTTAAAAAAATCGAAATTTCGCAAAAACGAAAAGAAATTTCTATTTTTCTTCAGGAAATTTCATTATTTTCTCGCACATAGGATTGTAGTTAAATATACCTTTTTTATTTATTTATTAGACCCGTCTCATAAAAAAAGGGGCTATTCCGTAATGTGTAAGTGTTGAATTGCGCCGGCTGGCTAGTGTCCAAACTTTTCGAACTTGGCTGATTTTCTTACAGTTAAGAACATCGCGAAATTGACAAGATGATTGATTTATGAATGATTTTGGAATGAAATCGAATAAGTGTGTGGAGAGAATTTTGAGTGAAATTAAAGAAAGGTAATCCAATATCGCTAATTTTGTTCAAAATGATAAGAAATAGCGATATTCAATACCCCCTTTAATAAACTTTTCTGTTTATGTGTCATCCTAGACCAATCAGCCACTTTAAAATCCACACCAGTCAATAAAATCGTAAAATAAATTGATCGATTTGATTTAAATATAAATCCTATTGAACGATTTCGCAATGCTTTCAAATGAATATAGGGCGTTTTTTGGTCGATTTGAGTGAATGCTTGGAATGAGTGAATGAAGCGCTGAGCGAGTGATTTAAAATGCTTTTGATCGGAATGAATGTTAATTTCACGATGTATTTAACTGTAATTTAAGATGACTATTCTACCATTCTGAATGAAAATCTTAGAAATACGAACTCTGGTTGACCGATGCTTGGCCGAATATCTTTATCAAATATTAATCAAGCATAGTTCCCAAATTGCCTTTATTCGCATGACGGGTCACATATGTATTTTTTTGTAAAAATCATTAGAGGAAATATAATGGACGTTCCAAAAGCGAATATAGAATAAATGCCGACGTTAATTATGTCACTTTATATTGTAAAGATTTTCTGGTTTTGTATGTTTTATGGTTTAAGATTTTCTTGATTTGACTTTGTTATGGTTTTCTGGTGTTGTCTGGGACAGTCTTGGTTAAGATTTTCTGTTTAATGTCAGGGTTAAGATTTATTAGTTCTGTCTGGGTTAAGATTTTCTGGTTTTTGTCAGGGTTAAGATTTTCTGGTTCTGTCTGGGTAAAGATTTTTTGGTTTTGTCTTGGTTAAGAAATTCCTGGTTTTGCCTGGGTTTATTTTATCTGATTTGTCTGGGTTAAAGTTTTCTGATTGCGTCTTGGTTGTGATTTTTCTGGTTTTGTCTGGGTTAAGATTTTCTGGTCTAGACTAGGTTAAGTTATCAGTAGTAACTATAGTCGGAATCGATAATTTTATCTTAATGAATCAGCCATTACTTTTACTTCTTTCCTCGATTTTCAAATGACATGATGATTTTGGTAGAATTAAATTCAAGCGCTGATCTTAAAAGAATATTACTTAATCTTCTAAGTAAATAGAAGTTCATTTTTAAATTGATCCTGTGCATGACATTTCTAAAAGATACACATGAGCACAAAGGAATGTCTTTTGCCAGTCTGTGCATCTGCAAAGTCTGACCAGATGCTTTGCTGTGTGTTCTGTGGATAAAAATGTCTCAATGTCTTAACGGGGTCAGTGAATTTTCTTTTTCACTACGTAGCTGTCAAAAATGATCAAATTTTGTGACTCACGCACATGTGAAATTGTTGGAAATAATGTCACACACGGGCTTATATATTACTCATCAGGTGAAAATAGACAATCTTTAGTGCCTAAAGTATTGACAAAGTTAGACTGTACGAATTACGATTAATTTTAAATCTAGATTGGTTTTTATACCTTCCTATATAAAAGCATTTGGCATGTTCTCTACCAATCTCCTTTTCATTTTTAACAGAGTTGTCGGATTGTCCTTTATACCATGACCGGTCAGGTTTTATGGCTTTATCATCATATATAACGAGGGATCAAATTGCCTCCTTTAATAGAGTCAAGAATATGCATCGATTTTGGACGATTTCAAAAAAATGTTGCAGTTACGGGGATTTTAGTAACCAAATTATAAAATGCATTCACTTCTGTTAGGCACTTTTTTTAAGTTAAGGATAAAGTTAAATATTGAAAAGTAAACGCGCCGAATTACGTCACGGCTAAACCACGTCCCAATGGATCAATCATCACGAAGGAAATTTCGGAAATCCGGTAACTGCTCACACATAGTCTTTGGGCGTCCAAAGCTGAAAACGACAGCTGAGGACCTGTGGGTCCCAAAACAACCTTGTTTGGACATGCTGGCGGACAGATTCGTGGAATTAAAACCGATTGCTGATGTGGACTAAAAGTTCATAAGTTTACATGTCAATTTCCTTTATCAAATTCTTCATTATCTGGTTGATGTCGGCTTATAATTAATCTTGGTATTTAGATTAGAATATTTCCATTATTTCCTCCTCTGTGAAAGGCCTTTAAGTTTGTACCCTAAGGAAAATAAGAGGTTTCTCTGTGTTTTCGACAAAGAAATAGTTAAAAGAGAAAATTGCATTTACTCGTTACATTCATCTCATTTGAACAAAAAAGTATGTCAATCGAAATTCCTGTATTCTGATTGGCTGAAAAAGAGGTTATGAAATATTAAGTATGAATGTATTTGTAAGCTTGTGCACAAGGTGATCCACAAAAATTTCAATATCATCCATGGAGATACATGTATCTACATGTAAGCTTCATTATATTTTAGCCTGTGTGTGACATTTCCAACAATTTCACATGTGCGTGTCGCAAAGACCCAAACCAGACTGTGCCTCGTGTCTGTGACCATAGTCGGAGAATGTTTAAAATGCAGCATGCGCTTGTTAAAATCTGTAAATCTATGTCAGTCACGCACACATGAAATCGTTGGAAATGCAATGGCTCATTTAATATCAGATTTGAAGGGACTTGATTTTGGCTTCTCTGGACAAGTTCAGCGGGGCTTTCTTAATGGGCGTTTAATATCATTTAATATCAGATCTGAAGGGAGTTGATTTTGGCTTCTCTGGACAAGTTAAGTGGGGCTTACTTAATGGGCGTTTAATATCATTTAATATCAGATCTGAAGGGAGTTGATTTTGGCTTCTCTGGACAAGTTCAGCGGGGCTTACGAAATAGGCGTTTAATATCATTTAATATCAGATTTGAAGGGAGTTGATTTTGGCTTTCTCGGACAAGTTCAGCGGGGCTTACGTAATGGGCTTTTGTTCGTCGTGCGTAAACTTTTAACATCTATTCTGAAACTATTTCATAGGAATGAAACTTATGGTATGTTTTTTTTTTCTTTCTTTCTTTTTTCTAATACTGTTAGAGCTGATATGATGGGCGCTTTGTGCTGTCGAGTCCCAAAAAGTGTCCATTATGGTTTTATATAAAACTTTTTTTTCTTTTGTGAAATGTGAAAAAACGGGGCAGCACTCGACCAAACTTCACAGGTATGATGCATGTTCTTTCAATTCCTTCTTTTTACCTGATCATATGAAAAAAAAGCTTCTGCTGTTGAGACGCCAACAAAAGTCACAAATGGTGAAACATAAAAGCATTTATATGAACGGTTAGATATTGGTGGTTTTTTGGCCTATATTCATTTTGGGCTGAACTCTCTTGGATTTCTTTGCTTATGGTGATATGTTTATGCGTCATCGGAATAGGAGGCATTCATTGCGCAAAATGTAGATTTGAAATAAATTATTAATACTTCTTGTATAATCATTTAAAGAAATAAATGAAACTTTCAAAAGACGTTATTCATCAGGTGACCTTGTACAAATTGTATTTGTTTTGCGATCTTATTGAGTGTCACGGAAATGGGGCATTTATGTAAATTTCCTTATTTATCTAAAAAAAATAAAAAAAGATCAAATATTTCTATTGACGAATTCTTAAAAATTTTGTCAGAATTTCCATTTTTATCTGGAAAATGTGCAAATTTCTGCTGTTTGGTCTTGTGGTGACAAGTCATGAAAAAAGGTACCATCTGAAAATTACATATGCTTGACACAATTCCACCTATATTTGATCCTGGGCTTGAGATTTCCGACAATTCCAAATATGCGCAAAGCAAAGACTCTGTCCAGCCTGTGCATCCGCAAAGTCTTCACTATGCAATTAGTAGCTAGATAAGGTCTTAAAGTAACTGTAGCCCATCAGGTTATTTTGTATTAACACTATGTGTCTGTCTATGCTTCTCAATGAATGCGCCTTAAGCACATTTCAAATTGTTGGAAATGTCACACACAGGGTCATTTAGCAGTGGATTTTCCTTAAACGTTCTCATAGTGTTCATCATTATGTGACGATACCATTGTTGTAGTTCTTTGTTTAAATGACGATATCCTTTTTAACATACCTTCAGCAAATTTACAGAAACCTTTACATAATGATTGTACTTATTTTACCATTTCGACACCATTGCAGTTGAGTGCTATCATGCCTTAATCTTGATGTTTAGTGATGATTTGCTTACAAATACAATAACCTTTTAGCTAGGTCATACACTTGAAAGTGCCAGCGGAGGATAAATAAGTAACAAATATGAACAGGATTGTTGCATAAATTGTACGTTTGTGGGTCGTTAAAGGCCTTCGTTAACGAACAAAACCCGGGCGTTAACGGGAGAAAACGTAGTTTAAAAAGTAAATTTACGAACCGTAAACGGTCGTTTTTTTAACATTCGTGGGTTTGGACCTAGCTTTAAAGCATTTCAATCATTTATCATCTATCTTTGAATATAAGATTAATTCACGTTTTTGAGGGCGTTTGCAGAGACCCGAAGCATTTTGAGGGTCTCTGCAAATGTTAACGCTCGAAAAAGGAATTGACGCTATTATTGCATTAAAAGGTGATTTTTAGTATTCATTCAAACAGAGATAGCAAAATGAATCATATGCATGCTTAAAGACTAGCTCCAAATCAACTAAAAAGCCGGAATAACTGCGTTACGCATTTCATTGTCACTTTTGTTTATACCGAAGTTGCTTGGTAAAATTATGAAGTCACAAAATTTAACGCGGGATTAGGTTTAACGTCTTCAGTTATGCTCATATCAATGTAAGACACAGAAACTGATAAAGTGTATAGGCACCAACGAGGATATTTTAATAAAAAAAAGCCGGGCGTTAACTGCACGTGAATTTACTTATTAATCCACGTTTTCTTCCGTTTAACGTCCGGGTTTTCTTCGTTAACGTATGCCTTTAATGACCCGAAAACGTACATTTTATGCAATAATAAATTCAATAGCCTTTCTTTTTAAGAAATAACAGGTATAATAAGTACTTAGTGTTTTGTATTAGAAAAAATATCTAACGAGGTTGGGAGAATTGATCATTGTCGAGGCTCTGCCGAGACAATTATCAATTCTCACAACCTCGTTAGATATTTTTTCATACAATACACTTAGTACGTATTATATCTATCTTATAACCTCTTTTTGTCTTGTTTTCGTCTATTTTTCTAACTGAAATGCAAGTTTCTAAAAATAAATGCATGATATTATTGTTCTAAAAATAACTATGTGATATCATAAAAAATATCATACGGGATGTTATCACACGGATATTTGTATAGTTATAAGATAAAAACCAATCTGTAACTATTTAGTCAAATTTAGTATCCGAAACTGCATTACTGAGCTATAGTTTCAATAGTGGCCAAGCCACGTGCGAAGATATAGCTTTTGTTGTTCATGAACTAAAAGAAATCTCGATATTGAACGCAAAAAACAAACATATCTAAGTTTCTTGAAAGAAAAAAAGATAGACGAAATGTTATTATTTTAGGACGCGGTATTTTACATTGTTGACGTCAGGAGTCTAATGGAGCCCATTTAGATAGCGTCAGATTAGGTGAAATGGACGAAAGCAGGGTATAATCTTTTTTTTTTCAATTTCATAGCTTTTGCGGTGAGATTACAAAGTTATAGTCTACCAATATGTTTGTATTGCCCACCAAAAAGAATTGAAGAAACAGCTACTGATATTATCGGTTCATCAATCGGGAGCCCTCGGCGATTCTACGGAATAGACACCACTTTTCGGTTTGCGCAAAAGTCCAAAGTATATATACTTTGTACACTCTTGCACTAAACCTTCGATAAATACGACTTTTTGACCGTCAATCTACGCATTTTTTGGTTAACCTCAGTCGATTTCGTATTTTCCAACCACAGAGCTGTCGCCTATAATCTATATTTATCGGAAGATCATCGGATAACTAATATCTAATTAAAGACAGCTAATGATATCTTGTCGAGGAAACTTAATTGAACAGGGCGCGACATAATTGCTATATTCTATTGTACGCGCTGCTTCATTCAAAATGCAGTTTAATTGAAATATATCAGGGAGACTAAATCGATCTTGAGATAGACTAACGAGTCAATGCCATTTTGCTATCTTCCCTCTAGGCATTAATTGGGTTTAACGCCGCTTTTATAGTTTTTCAATCAACCAGCTCTAGCTGGTGCACCTGACCATTGATTTCTGCAATTTCTCTAACCAAAACTACCTCTTTTAAGAGCCTCCAGCTGCTCATCCCACACAGGTTATAGATTAGCCACATATTCAAAATGTAGAAAAGGACGTGTGCCGCTGCCTTGGATCGAAACCGGAAGACCAACCTTTGGTTTCCAGCTCGTAACAAACTTTCCATATTACAGTAGCAGTGGTCACGCTGCAAGACGCAGCCTTGTATTTTCAACCATCGTAGTATATTCCTTTCACACAAATAAAATATAAGAAGAAAGGTTACAAAGAACCAAGTATTGTACGCCCATTTCTCTATGGCATAATTACATATTGGTTAAAAATGGATGGACGTTGACCAGAAGTTCATGTATATGTGTGTTCAAATACTCGTTAATTTTCATACTGAACTTGGAAGTACTTTTTTCGTCCTGCGCGTTTAAATCAAAATGCCATGGGTGCACGTCCAAAATGTAACGATGTCCGCGTAATATGTGCAGCTGCACCCATACATTTGTATTATTACGTACAAAATGAGAGTGCATTCATAAATCTTCATCGAAATCAGATTGGCCTACTACAATCACAGGTCAATATATTGACCTGCACCCTCAACAAAGATGCAACTTCCAGTCTTAATGAAACAATACATTTTCTCTCTCTTTTTATCTTTTCAGCAAAGCTGCGCGGCCAAGATTATCTGGAAAAATTCCCCGGATTATGTCACGTGATAGCCGTGATATGTACCATCTCATGCGTGACGTCACAGTTGACCATCTGCCTGATGAGCGCCAACAGGTACTTCTACATCTGCAGAAAGAAGGTCTACCGGACCGTATTTAACCATCGAAATGTCATCCTGATGTGTTTGTCCTTCTACTGCGTGGGTACCGGATTAACTCTATTAAACGTGGCAGGAATCGGGGACCATAATTTTGACCCTAAAAGCTACCTTTGTATCTGGGATAGAAGAGCCTCGTTCTCGTATACAATAACGTTCACCGTTACACTTGTGTGGTTTCCGACAGTTGTCACGGGCCTGTGTTATCTCAAAATACACTTGTACATTCTGGCACACAAAAAGAGATTACAGACTCAGAGGACATTGAATAACAACGACAGCTCGTCTCCGACAACAATATCTCCGACAACCACTCAGCGAACGATCAATCTGGCGAAGACGTTATTCACGATATATGCCGTGTTTGCTGTTTGCTGGGTGCCGTATGCTCTACTCATTGTTATAGACTTGGACGACAGGTTTCCGCAAGCGGTTTACGTTTTTGTCACGACCTGGGCCCATCTACATCCGTCCCTTAACTGGATTGTTTTCTATCTTACAAACAAACTGTTCTCAGACGCTTACAAGAATTACTTCAGAAAGATCATGGTTGTTTGCAAGTCCCGAAAACGTAATTATACTCAGGAAAATGGAGAAAATAATGTAGGTGACGTCGAGAATATAGTCACAGGATCAGTGGATAACCTTGCCGTCAGTACTATCACCGACGATCGGCTTTAACATGAAGACTCGGGTTAAGGTAGTGGGCCCGTAACAGTTGTGCAACGTTTCGGAACTCACGATCTTTTACATTGCTAATCGAGGTTTCCTAATGAAATCATTAGGAAACCTCGGTTAACACTGTTAAAGTTCGTGACTGTCTTCCGGAACGTTGCAGAACTATCACGGGTCTGTTACCCTAATTGAAATGCAAATGTGGTTAGATTTTCGAAATTCTCCTGGGACAGTTAAGGGATGAATTCTGGGATTTATTTTTTCAAACAAGATGCAGATCGACGAATCTTTGGCAGTGTGTCGTCCTTTTATATTGAAAAAAGACAAATAAAGTTAAACATTGTAGCGTGAAGACATGCAGTTGGTATTTAATAAGAGTGTTTTAGACCACCTGGGCACGAAGTGCTAAAGGTGAGCTTTTGTTGATAGGTGAATGTCCGTCCTCCGTCATCCGTCGTCCGTCTGTCCGTCGTGTGTCGTCAACATTCATCTTGTATGTTGCCACATAGAGATCAGATATTTTGCCTAATCATCCTGAAATTTTGTCAGAATGATTGTCTTGGTGAAATCCCGTACGAAATCGAAATTGGTCAACTTTGGTAAAAAAAAGGTAATGGTGTCAAGTCTGAGAAAAAACTTGTACGCACTCTGGGGGCAATATTTTTGGTAGGATTAACCCGAAATTTTCTCAGAATGATTGTCTTGGTGAAACCACGGACAGGTTTGAAATGGGTCAACTTGTCGGAAACAAAAACTATAGACTATGGGCTACTGGGACCCCTGTTCCCCCCCCCCCCAAGGGGAATTTTGTACACTATGATTTTCTGAAAGGTACATGTATAAGCAACATTTTAAGACATGTAAGCACTCTGGCGAGTGGGGCTATTGTAAGATACGTTACCTTGAAATCACCCACCCTAGATCCTTATTAAATGCTACATTTTGCTCCATTTTTGTGAAATTCTTTGGGCAAATTGCGATTTTTAGTACTATCTCATGCATGATTCTTGAGTATAGGTGATAAAACATCCACAGAATCCTGTATGATTCAAGAAAAAAGGTGAAATATACGATACAATTACAAAATTGTTTCCAAATATTCGCCTATATAAAGATGTTGGCATTTGGGCGCCAAAAATATTCAAAGTCAACACTTGTTGGCAAAATTCACAAGATAATATGATGTATTCATATTTATATTGTTTATATAGGCCTGCATATTACTTGTTTTATACGTAGTAATGAAAAGATTTGAGCACATGTCATTTCAAGCTCTTAATACAATGTAATTTCATATGCTGTTCAGAAGCAGAAATGAGAATGGCAGGTACAATTTACTACTCTGATCATGCAAAATAAAACAAGAATATCATTTATAACTGATGTCCTTATAACAACAAATGCTTTATGTCTCTAAAGGAATGCTGTAACATACGTTACCTGAAAATATTTTACCAAAACCCGTTTAAACTGCTTTATTTTTTATCAATAAGGATTAAAATTCTTTGAATTTATAGCTCTCAGTTCTGTTTCTTAGAAAATGCATCGGTACTGAATGCAAATGCGTGACCAACAAAAGATCAAAGATCCCGTAGCACTTATGGTATTAAAATTTAGACTTTAATTGAGAAGTCGATGTTATACCTTTGAACATCCAAGAAGGAAATTCTTATTAAATGCTAGTTTTTACATATAGTCTTTTAATGTAAAGTGATATATCACACAAATTGAAGTTAGTATCATTTGTAGTATCCCATCCGGGATCCCACAAAGTTAAAAATTTGATAACAAGATTTGAGATCATAATTTTTAAATAGCCAAATCATTAATACATGTATATCCTGAAATCAAAATACCTACACCCTTCTAAATCAGCTCAGATCTTGATAATCATTTTACATTAGAAATTACAAACATCTTGAAATATTCAATACAAATACTGGCTTTTTGATAGATATGGATATGTACTTTGTGCTGTACTATACCCATTGTTTAATTTCACCATAGGGAAATATCTGTTCAGTGCAATTACATATCTATCAATCACACAACGCAGCATGACAGCTAAAATAATTTAATTAATTGAAACTTTTTTTCAAAATTACTTCGTCACTTAAGGTAGCAATGGACACATGGCGACATTTTTTTCCGCCCAATGAATTTTTTTCTTGGTCACATATGTTGTAGTTTAACATTGTCTAGTCATTATATCAAAATTTGAAGGTACCTTTCCTCGCTCGTTTTCATGCTAGAGTTATCTGCCCTTGAGTGGTATAGGCCATTTTTCAGTAAAACGGTTATATTCATATTAGGTCTAGTATAAACCCTGTACTAAGTTATAGCTTTAAAACAAATACATTTTGATAGACCTTATACGTGTACACAATGGCTATTGACAAGAAAATTTCTCTTTGGTTAATTGCATTTGCACAATTTGCTTTCAAAAGTTAAAAATGCACAAATTTTTGTAATTTTACTAGGTAAAAATGCCACAAAAACCTATTTTTTGAAGAAATTACCAATGAATTTTTCTTATTTTCCGATATGTTTATAATCCATATTTTTCCTTTATTTGGTAAAAAATTCAGCATACCTTTCCATGCAAATAAGAAAGTTTTTCGTTATTTTTCAGTGTTCCCCCCTAATCGAATGACGGTTTTAACGCATCTTTATAGTTTAATTTAATGATCCAGTCATTCAATTAATATCAAATGTAGAAAAGAAGCTAGATTATGAAGTTTTACCATCATTATTCTACGTTATTTGCATAAATTGAATCTTACAAAAACCGGTCTTTTTAAACAACGCGCAAAAAGAGCCGAAAAATAAACGAAAATCCACTTCCGGTTTATAGAGTCGGGAGGCCGCTGTCCATTGCTACCTTAAGCATGTATATCATTTATCTCTAATTTCGTGCATGGTTTTATTCGTTGCCTATAGATGTTTTGAAACAGAATACCGATGGTCATAACCTAGTAACGTATGTTACCATTTGTATGAAACAAGTCGCAACTATCTTAAATGCACTTCAGTGTCAATACTGAAGCCATTTAAATCAAATTATTGTTTCTCTTTGATTAAGATGGATATTTTGGTTTCACTGCATGTTTTCAAATTGTTTGTCTGGAATGTTGGCGAAGTGGTTAGAATATAACTAAATGGTTAGTAGAAGAGTCTTGTACTTGTGCACATGAGGAAAATATGAGAGTTATGCCAAAGAACCATGAGTATATTAATTAGAATGGGCATTTTTCATTTTTTTTTTCTTTACTTTAACACAAACTGCATGTACATGTATATTGAAAGTCATCCAGCAATGTCAAACAGGAATGCAAATAGAATGTTAAATCACCAGCCATGTACACATAAACACCTATAAAGCTTTTATAAGCATGCGACTTAAAGACCCATCATGCAATTTTCTTATTTTTATGAATCAAGTCTTAGGTTGTATTTGAATGAGGGCTTGATATTGATAAAATTCTATTGCTTAAGCAATTTATCATTATTCATTTATTGTTTCAGAATGTAAGATATAAAAGAAGCTCTAATTCTATCTAAGATATGTTTCTTTCTGCATAAAAAGTACTTGTAGTTTGTATCTAGTTCAAAGTTAAAGCATTTTTTAAGTTACTTTGTTTTACTAAAATCTTTACTTTTGTAAGAACTAATCATGTTCAAGAGCATAACAATTGGTGTGCATCTAATTGTACTTTGGAAGCAGCAATTATGGTTTATTTTCTAAAAAAGGGTCTTTTAAATGTAATATATATTACTCTCTTTGATAGCTAAATCAAAATGTATATGGCAATGTTCTATTCATTTGAATAAAATATGGTCACACTCATGTAAATTTTCAGTATTGATCTGAATTGTGCAGTTTCTAGGCAAAACTAGGATTGCATGCAATGTACTTTGCATTCAACTGGAAACAATAACGAGCTTAAATGCTTCAAAGAATTTTCAGGCCATTTTAACAGTATAACACTCTTATCAAGCTGGCTTATCCACCTAACCATGAATTCCTTGTATTTATCATACACATCATTCCATTCATCACATCATCCTTTTAAAGCCTCTAGCTGCTTATATAATGAAGATGAATGATAATCAACTCGTTTGTACTAGCTGATGAAACCTTGTACCTATGATATTGAGTCAACTGCGCTACCAAATCCAATATGCTACCAACTTGGCTACGGACATGATCAACTCTAAGAAATGTGTTTGACTTTTCTGCACTAAATTTGTGGAAATATTGCTTAAAAAATATTGTAGGAACCGCTTTTTTCATCTATTTGGTTATCATTTTTCACAATGAAAACTGTCTCTTATCATCAGAAGTAATATATATAACTTGAGTTTTATTCTAAAAATGTGAAAAAAGTCTCAAACATAGAAGAAACCATAAGCCGCCTCAACATTGTGTTTGGAAGCTGCCTCAACATTGTATTTGGTGCATTTCCATAAACTATGAAAGCGGCTCAATAATATTTATACCTATAAATAAATGGTAACGTATTTTGCATGCTTTTAAAACCACAATGAATCTTGAAATGATTAAAATTTATATTCATACCTTAAAAATACTTTAAACAGTTGTGGTTTAAAGCTGATTTAGACAATGAGGGATTTTACAATTATTGCAATCAGATGAGATATGAATAAGCCTATGGTAATTGATGGGTAAATTGGTTACTTTAGTTTGATTGCCAGATGCATGAAAAAAATTAAAATCTCCCAAAAAACAGAAGCTTATAGAAAAACACAGTAAACAAAACATTCAGTAGAGCATTGATGAATATAACATTTCTTTTGAATACATTAAATTGAAATCTAAATGTAACGTATTTTACTCCCATGCATTACTTGTAAGGGCTATATTTTTCAAGTCATAATGTAAATGAGCTTCAACTATCTCCAGAATCACAAATATCATTAACAAAACACAAAATATCATCTAACTTTTACTAAATTATAGGTAATTTCTATAACAAGACAAACAACTGAAATTGTTTTATGAAAATTTTGTGGGTTGGTTTCTTTAAAGTAACGTATCTCGCATTTGCCCCAGTGGCCAGACTGCTAACAAGTTTCAAAATGCTCAACATTGCATAGGCTTTTAGAAAAGCAATGTTAACAATCTTCTCAATGGGTCAGCTATGGAAAATCATTCCTATCTATGTGCCTTTCTTTGAAATTCAAAAGTAACGTATTTTACCTCCATATCGTGCCTTCAATAGGGATATATTTACAAAGTATTAGTATGAATTTGCTCTACATAAATTCAGCAACATATATTTTGGTATAAAAAGATCTCTTCTGGTCATTTTGACTCATTTTTTAACTGTACAAATCTAAAATCTTGTCTTGAAAATTTGATAGGTAATTATCTTTGAGGTAACGTATCTCACTAACGCCCCACTTGTCAGAGTGCTAACAAGTCTCAAAATGTTCTATATACCATGGACTATCAAACAGGCAATGTTAACGAAATTCCCAGTGAGGCAGGGATAGACAATTTATTTCTATATTCATAGTTTTCTTTGAAATTTAAGGGTAACGTATTTTACTGCAATATCACGACTCTTAAAATGACCAGATTTTTTAAAAAAAAATCCATAAATGGACCCTACAGTTAATCAGCAACACAAATATATGTATAAGAAGTCAACTTTTTGTCATTTTAACTTCAAATTTTTTGGTACTCTTTTATAATTCATTTTCAAATTTTGAGGGGTGTGCTTCTTTAAAGTGACGTATCTTACAAAAGCCCCACTCGCCAGAGTGTTAACATGTCTCAAAATATTCTACATACCATGGACTTTTAGAAAAATATGGTCTACAAAACCCATTCTGGCTCATGGACTACTAGTTCATGAGGTCAATATCTGTGTGCACTCTACATTTTTAGCCCAATCAACCTGGGAGTTATGTAGCTATATAGAATCAACAGCATTATTTAAGTTCTGTTCATAAACTTATTATCCTTTTCAAAGTCTACTTTAAACTGGTATAAGACATTTCACTCTGGTGAGCGCTTGATGGCCACAATGGCCTTCTTGTTTTCCCTGGGAATTTCACCATATTGATGGGGTATTATGTCAGCAAGTGAATTTGGAAGTGAGTTTTTGTAAGTTTATGTGGATCAGCGAGTATATTTTCAAACGGCTTGTATATACAGTCAATCTTTCTCGAGCGACCACGTCTATTAAGAGACCACTTTAATTAAGCGACAATAGTAAAAAAGTCCCTTCGTCGTAAGTAAAATTTCCGAAAAAGTGGACAATCTTAAACGAAATAGTGTTTTTCGTTAAATCATATGACGTAAGAACCCATTAGAATCGTCTGATTGAGACGATTCTTATGGGTTCGAACATCCTAAGATTCAGTAAGAATTATGTTACAATTTTTATATTCTATCATGAAACACGTCTTTTTTATCAATAATCATTGTATTTAGCGACCATTTCCATAAACGACCGGATTATAATGGTCCCCATAGTGGTCGCTTAACTTAAGTTTTACTGTATAAATAAATATTGTTGCTGTTATGAATTTCACTATTGAAAATAATTTAATAAATAAAAGTTTTTAGTTGGCAAGATTTGTTTTAATTGGCTGAAAATGTTGTGCTAGAGCTCCATAAATTAGAGATTTGAATTTTATCATTTAAAATCGATTTAAACCCTACAGCACAAAGAGACCTTCTTGAAAATGTATTCGTTAGTAAATAATACGGAAAAAACTTTTATCGCGAATTTTGAATCAGATTCAAAGATATAGTTCAGGACATCGTGAAAATGACAAAATGAATTATATATGAATGATTTTAGAATGAAATTGAATGAGAGTGTGGAGCGAGTTTTGAGTGAAATTCAAGGAAGGTAATCCAGTATCGCTCAGGTTGTTCGAGATGAACAAAAATAGCGATATTCGTACCTCCCTTTTATAAAACATTCGTTCTTTCCTTTTTATGTCTTCGTGGACCAATCAGCTACTTTAAAATCTGACATGGAAATACAATTGTAGAATAATTCGATCGATTTGAATTAAATTTACTAGTATATAAATCATATTGAACGATTTCGAACTGTTTGCAAATGATTATTGAGCGTTTTTGATCGATTTGAGTGAATGTTTGGAATGGGAGAATGGGGCGCTGAGTGATTTAGAGTGGTTTTGATCGGAATGAGTATCAATTTCAAGATGCATTTAACTGTACCATAATTAATTTGAAGTTGCTTTCTTAAACTTTGTCGGAAACAAAAACTATTATCAATATCTCGATTTTCATTCCCGTACTGAGCAACCTTCGGAAGTGCATACCAACTCGAAAATCGTCATGAATTAGTCGGTCTCATGGGTACTTTTAATGGATGTTATGATAAACCGCCACATCTTCTACCAGACATGTACACCATCGTATGTAAGGTTGGAATTGGCAAGTATTTAATGTAACTCCAATTCTAAGGTCACAATTAGAAGTCAAAGGTCAAGATCCGGGTTAATTATTGAATAGTTCTAAAGAACTTGCGCTCAAAATACCCGAAACCTCAGTACCATTTTAAAGGGTTAGGCCAAATACGAAAGACAAAAAATCAACAATTGGGCTGCAATGTAAAGGATGTTCATTTTAACATGACGTTATTTGTTGTCTAATAAGGAGCGGGAACATTAACGTACTAAAACGACGTTGACGTCACATGCTCTATCAGACAAACAAAATAGCTGTGTTGATTTAAACGATATATAGCAATTATTTTGAAGAAATATTAAAATCAAATGTTTCAAAATGTGTTTAATAAAATCCCAAATGGATGATTTTTGTTATATTTTGCCTGTTTTGGTGAATAACCATTCGGCGTGGACGAGTGCGTGGAACTAAAGTAGCCGGGAGTTCCTGTCGCGCAATGAACCAAATTTCTCTGGAGCGAACTTCCTTGACAGAGACAGGGAACTGGGTTGAAAATTTTGCAGTGACTTTGTCGCATTTAATTCCTTTTGAAAAAAAGTTACTGTAAAGAAGAGTCATTTAGCCAGACTAGTTATTCCCTTGTGTGCAGCGGCGGATCCAGGGTTTCTATACAGGGGGTTCGGTGTCGGCCTAGAATTCGAGTATTTTCCCCCTAAGTATCCCTATCTATACAGATAGGGATACTTAGCCTATTGCGTAATTTCTGTATATTATATATCGGTTTTTTATAGAATTTGAAGTTCCTGTGATTTGAACACTACAAAAGGGGGTCGATTTCTTTGTGTTACAAAATTTTGTTTGAATTTGTCCACTACAATGAAGTAACTTGGATATATACAGATATCGTTCGAACCCCCGAACCCCCTCTGGATCCGCGACTGAGTATGCCTATGGATATCAAGGGCAGGTAATACAGTGAATACAGTTTGGAATACCGTTTTTCACTCGTGTAACTTACAAAAAGGTTTATTTTGAAATGATTTCGAAATGAAATCGAATAAGTGTGTTAGGTTTTGAATGATTTTCAAGGAAGGCGAAACGCTATCGAATGGGACGAAATAAACGACAAGTTTACCTCCCTTTAACTAGAATCGACATACATGGGCCAACTTATTTCTGACCCCGGGCATGTAGTGTTGCCCGCAACATCAGAGTATCTCTCAGAAAGCGGGTTACCAGCTCTAGACTGGTCCACATATCGACTATCAGAATAGCTTAGAACAGGCTATTCTGATATTCGACAGTGAGACCAGTCTACACCCGACCCGAAAGCGGGCGAGAAATAAGTTGGCCCATGGACAATTTAGACGTTTCAAGATTATCACCAACCAGTAAAATCGTGCATTTTTTATCAAATTGAGCGAACGATTGCAAAGCTTTTTCAACAATTTCGGAGCGTTTTTGATTGATTGAAATGAGTGGTTTGAATGCTGTGAATGGTTAGTTAATCGAGCGATTTAGCAATTTTGAAATATGTTCACGCAAAAAAATGATAATGATAATATTCTCAATAAGAAAAGTTTAGCAACACTTGATATTTTTCGCTAGATATTTTTCTGTGGCAGAAATATTGTAGTCGAATGAAGAAAAATATTGAGTTCAATCTCTAGTCAACAGATTTCTGATTTTCTTTTGTTTCAATAGTGACTGTACAATCACAAAACATAGCCAAAACGGCGCGAGGGACGGATTTAAAAATTCACAGACTGTCATTTTTTGTCCAGATTTCTGCTTTGCGTTTCAGTATCAAGCTGTCTGGAGCGACATGTATTTAGGCAAATGTTATCTCAGGTAATTGGCTGTCTTTCATACCAAAATCAATCTTATGCATATCATAAACGTTTGGTTCACGGACGTTACCTGATTAATGTCTCCCAAATTTCTGAATCAATAGCTGACCTGGCAGATTTCAAATGATCAGGTCAAATTGAAGTGATCATAGGGAGGTTCATGAGCCATTTTTTCTTTCTTTTACACCATTGACGTCGTAGAAAATTGACAATACAGAAATGCTGTTGTGTGATCATTCTTCGTTAATGGCCCTGTCACTGTTCTGTTCAATAATTTGAGCGGCTTTCTTTGAATTGCTTTAGTACTCATAAAATTGATGAAAAGCGGAAATTTCAAATTGACTGAAACTTGTACATTAAAACTACCGACGCAAAACGCATAAAACCTCACGTTACGCCTTAACTGGTGATCTGCTGAGAAACATTTTTGATTCGGATACCCAATCGACAAGCTTATCGGTCAAGCACCAACTCACTAATTGATACTCACACGGACTTTTTTATAATACAACTCAAAGTGTTGCAAAACTTTTTTTTTACTATGTATATAATAAAAATAATATAGTCCTGAGAATCGCAAAAAAAAAAAAAAACAGTTGTATTGGACCGGTTCAGACTGCGTAAAAATACTTTTGAATTATTCTCTGAACCAGTCGAGAGGGAAAGCTTGCAAGTATCTCTTTATCTTAATACAAACATTTTCTTTTTATTTATTAGTATGCATATCCAGGGTTTGACACTAACAACTTTTTGCCACTACCCTAAAGGACTTGTAAGCCCTAAACATTACAGGTTGTTCCTAAGAACAGCAGGTCCTGCATTAAATCAATGTTTGAGTTTAAGCACTTTAAGAGATAAATTGCAAGGAAAACATTGTGGAAAAGGAAGAAATTGCTTTTGACAAGCAATTTCTCCTTTTTCTACAAAGATTTCCGTTTAGAAATGCAAATATAAGTATTGGAAAGGCAATTATTTTTCTAAAGTGGACATATTTTAAATACCAAGTACTCACGGCATTTAGTATAGGCCTAAAGGACCTGAAGCATGGTAACATCTCTCAGTCCTCCCTGAATTCCACAGGTCTAGAGCCAAAGGACTGGTGTTAGTGTTGTTCCCTAATATCTAAATACAAATACAAATACAACTTCATTTGTATAGCGCAAAAAGTATAAATATTCAATTGCGCTTCACAGAGTCTATGAGCTATGTACATTAACATCAACACTGTGCAAATCAAGTAGGATTATTTCAGTCACTATAAAATTGTCTAAATAGATGAGTCTTGAGTTGAGATCTGAATTTTGTCTCTGTTTCAATAGATCTCAAGTGGTTTGGAAGCTTATTCCACCATTTTGGGCCGACCACTGCCAATGATCTGTCTGCAATCTTGGTTTTAAAGCGTGGTACCACAAACGTTACACAAGAGTCACCAGCTGATCTCAAGCGATATTTGCTTTGAGTTTGTGTGAAAAGGGCACTAAGATACGCTGGCGCAGTCCCATGTACAACCCGGAAGACGGTGAGAAGCACTTTGAACATGATTCTCGCACGTACAGGCAGCCAGTGGAGAGATTTCAAAATCATATAACTAGGCTGTTCATATGTAGCATTTGTTACTAGTCTGGCAGCCTGATTTTGAACTCTTTGCAATCTGTTTATCTGATATGCAGGAATGTCGGCAAAGAGTCCATTACAAAAGTCTAGATGCGAGTGAATAAGTCCATGAACTAGAGTTTCTGCAGATTTCTGTGTAATATGCTTCCGAATACATTTTAGGTTTCTTAGCTGAATTTGCGCTGATTGACACTTTTTACGAATATGCGAGTCAAAGTTCAGTGTACTAGTCATGTGAACACCAAGGTCACGTACTTGTTCAACACAGTTCACTTCACAGCCACCTACTGTAATACTGGTGATATTTAACTTATCTAATTGTTGTCTAGTCCCATATGCGATAATTTCAGTTTTAGAGTTATTCATTTTTAATTTGAATTTCGTCATCCAAGAAATGACACCATCAAGACAGTTGTGTAATTGATCACGAACCCAAGATTCACTCTGATTATTGCCAGCTTGTATTTTAAAAGCAATTTTGTGGTCATCAGCATATCCATAGAGGTCTGCGGGATAGTTCTGGACAACTTTGTTTAAGGCAGCAATGTACATTGTGAAAATTACCGGTCCCGCACAGGAGCCTTGGGGAACCCCATACTTCAATGGTGTGGGGTCAGATGTTGTGTGTTCAATTTGCACCCTCATTGTTCGATCTGTCAAGTAAGAATGAATCCATTTAAGAGGAGTGCCTATGATACCGAATTCTGAACGCATGAGCTGAAGGACAATGGGAATGTCAATAGTGTCAAATGCTGCACTTAGGTCAATCATCACAACAATTGTCACTAGGTTCGAATCAACTGCTTTAAGTATATCACTATACATTTTCAACATGGCTGTTTCCACACCATGATATTTCCTATAAGCACTTTGGTATGATGGCAGTAGATTATTACTTTCAACAAATTGAGTTATTTGAGATAAAGCAGCTTTCTCCAAAATCTTCGAAAGAAATGACAGATTTGATACAGGTCTATAATTTGGAAGTTCTAAGGAAAGGCCTTTTTTCTTCAACAGTGGTTTGACTAAAGCTGTTTTCCATTCTGATGGGAATACACCTGATGTTAGTGATCTATTCACAATATCAGTTATCACAGGGGCAAAGCTAGACAAGTTTTCCTTCAGTTTTGATGTAGGAATGTGATCCAGATCACATGTTGTTGCCTTAGAATCACTAATCAATTTAAGAATGTCCTTTTCAGTCACTTGTTCAAATTCATGGAAAGGAGTAGATGTGGGTGTGGTTACGGTATCACATTCTGGTATGTCAGGGTGAATATTGTCTAAGGTGTCACGCAACTTGGTGATCTTATTGTCAAAATAGTACAGAAATCCATTTGCTAATTTCTCATCACTAGAATGGGGTGGTAATGGGTTTTCCTTTGCTCGGCCCAGCAACTTGGAGGTAGCAGAATAGAGCTTCTTAATATTTCCTTCTGCATCACTAATCACATCTTGATAGTAATTGTCCTTGGCGGTAGTAACTGCAGCAGTGTATATGTCTCTAACGTGTTTGTAAACTGATTTCATAACACCTGTTTTATCGGTCAAATAAATGTGTTCTATTTTTCTTTTGTATTGTTTGAGCATTCTTAGGTAGGAAGAGTACCAGGGAACACTGGGTCTATTAATGAAAGTCTTTTCAATGATAGGGGCGTGTTTATCAATAACTTCTTGAGTGACTGTAGAAAAAGCAGTCACTAATACATCGACATGTGAGAATCCGTCAGATAGAGTGTTTAACTGTGTAAGATCTTCTTTAAATGAGCCAACATTTACAGATTTCCAGTTTCTGTATTTCACAGTAGTTTGAACTAGAGGTGGACGGCACTGTTCAATGTAGCAGGTAACAAAACAATGGTCAGATATGTAGTAGTCCGATAGAGGATTAGTCACTTTAGTGTGTTTGTCATCCTTTCGTGTTATGATCAAATCAAGAGTGTGGCCGCCAATATGTGTTTGCGTACCAACATTTTGGATAAGGTTGAAAGTTTTAAGGCACAACAAGAACTGCTTAGTATAATAGTCTGATGGATTGTCAATGTGTATGTTGAAGTCACCCATAATCACTATCGGAGTGGAGTATAAACTAAAGGTCTCTAGAAATTCCGTAAATTCTTGAATGAATGTTGCCATAGTGATGGGGTGTTTTTCAGAATATGGTGGACGGTATACACCAAAAACAGAGAAATGTAATGTTTGATTACAGATTTTCCATTCGGCACACTCAAAAGACTGATAGTCCTTACGTGGGCAACTAGACACTTTAAGACTACTGTTATAAAGCAAGCCGAGGCCACCACCATTGCGACCAAGCCGTGGGAAATCAGTGAAACCGAAACCATCTTGCGAAAGTTCTCCTCTTGTAACATCGTCACCATCAGCCCTTAGCCAGGTTTCAGTGATAACACAAAGATCAATGTTTGATTCGAGTATATGTTGTAAAAAGTCTGATGTTTTCCCTTTGATTGATCTAGTATTGACTGTCGATAGTTTCAATTTTCGTTGTCTATGTTCATTCATCAAAAATGTAGGGTCTGTTTTGATCTGTATTAAATTGGTTGAGTTCACGCCAGCATTTCTCTTTATCCTGGGGCGACCAGCTCGTTTGCCCCTGTAACGGTACCTTAGTATACCATACTGCTTCAGGGTTGACCAAACACTATAGTCCAACTTAATTGCCTTTTTGGCCACCACTGTACGTAAAGCCAATAATTGGTCTCTATTATACTGATTAACAGTAAGGGGATTATAATCCATGATCTGTGAGAATGTGTTCAACTTAGTAATTAGTAATATCTAGAATTAATCAAAGAGTTCACGGTGACGGACTGTCGTTTACACGGACGACTTCTTTGAATTATCTTTTTAGATCGTGATTACTCGTAGAATGATTTTATATAGAGAAAAGTAGAGATAATCAATTTTTGAATTTTACTCCATGATAACAGTGGGATGATATCGCCGTAGTCGATAGGAAAAATGCACTTCAGGTCAGTAATAATTTAAGGGTTAGGCCTAATTTAAGGAGTCTTCCTTTTTATGAGGTTTTTCGACAATCTTCAGTGGCGGATTTACAGGGGTTCGGGGGATCAAACGAACGCCCTTCTGATGATACTGAAGTATGTCATCTTCGTGCATAATTTCAATTAACCCTTACGGGGTTTCGACATATGTCTGTTGTGAACAAAACTTTTGTGGACACGGTAAAGACTAAGATCAGCCTGCACGGTTGTGTAGTCTGATCCGGCTTAACATACTTTGTCTATTTGATTTTTGGGCAAGGATATTAAGGCAGACTCATTGATATGTCCAAAAGAAAGGAAATTTGCTTAACAAAATTTAAATTCAGCAGGAAATGGTTAAAATTGTGATATACTAGGAAAACGAACCCTCTTCAACGGTTTGTATACGGTTCGGACTCCAGAAATCCTGGATCCGCCCCTTGGCCCGAGTTATCTTATACTGTGGTGTTCGTATAATTCATTATCTATCCGGTGTTCATCAATATTAAACTTAATCGATTAGCTGAAAAATTGGCCCTTTACTGGTGAATCATCTGTGAAAACTAAACTATGAGTTGAAAATAATTCAGAGCCAGGAATGTGAGATATTGTTCTTTAAGCCGTAAGGTTAAAGTAGTCTCCGATGATTTACCTGTTACCTGTTACCTGTGCGTCGAGACCATTTGTAGGCTGTTGCCTCTGCGGTCCTTTTCTTTAATTGTGTTTCGTACAATGCCCGCTTCCGGCCCATAACAATCCGGTAAAAATTTCACTGGAATATTTTTCCAGTGGTTATTTAGTGCATTCTTAAAACTATTTACAGTTTTACAATTTACAACATCCTGTGGCAGTCTGTTCCATGTATTTACAACACGTTGAGTAAAATTAGACTTTCTTGTATTTGATTTGCATAGCTTTTTGTGGATTTTGAAGTCGTGACCTCTAGTTGTGTTTTGTGACGATTTGAAAGGAAAAAGCTTGTTTTTATTTACTTTATCTATGTTGTTCATTATTTTGTAGACCTGTATAATATCTGATCTCTGTCGTCTGTATTGTAGAGTTGGAAGGCCAAGGTGGAGTAATCTCTCATTATAATTTTTGTCTTTGATGTTATGTATGATCTTTGTTGCTCTTCTCTGGATGTTTTCTAGTTTTATTTCTTCGTTTATATAGGTTGTTGACCATACATTTGAACCATACTCAAGTTGCGGACGGTTAAGACTTTTATAAAGGATGAGAAACATCGATTTGTCCATATAGGTGAAGGTTCTTTTAATCATTCCCAGGAGTTTATTTGCTTGTTTAGCCTTTTGATTGATGTGATCCTTAAACGATAATTTGGAGTCTATTTGGATTCCTAGGTCTTTTTCGGAAGTGTCCTTTGATATATCTTTCCCGGCTAGCTTATATTGTGTATTTGTTTCTTTTCCAATATGCAGGTGCTTACATTTGCCTTCATTGAATTTAAGTAGCCATGTTTTTGACCAATCGTTCAGTTTATCTAAATCTGCTTGAAGTACTTCTTGGTCTTCTTTGCTATTTACTTTGGAATAGATTTTTGTGTCATCTGCAAATAATTTTGTACAATTACTGGTGATGTCTGGTAGATCATTTATGAAAATAATGAATAGAGTGGGGCCCAGGACACTTCCTTGTGGGATTCCGCTTGTGACTGGCGCTGATTTTGATCGTTTCCCATTTAATGTTACCCTTTGTTTCCTGTCTGTCAAGAAGTCTTTAATCCATTGCAACAGATTTCCCTGGATTCCGTATCCCACAAGTTTCCTGAAAAGACGTTCGTGAGGGACTGTGTCGAAAGCCTTTTGAAAGTCTAAGTAGATGACGTCAACGCTATTATTTTTATCCAATTCTTCCGTCCAGTCATCCATTACCTCTATTAGCTGGGTAGTACATGATTTACCCTGTCTAAATCCGTGTTGCTTTTCTGAAAAAAGATTATTGTTCTCCATGTGTGTTGTGATTTCATCTCGTATTTGTCGTTCCATTATTTTACAGAGAATAGAGGTAAGGCTGATTGGGCGATAGTTTGATACTTCCTGTTTAGATCCTTTTTTGTGTATTGGTGTTACGTTTGCTACTTTCCAACTCTTTGGTATTTTGTTTTCTTCCAGTGATTTTTCAAATATTATTTTTAGAGGTTTTGCTAAGGATTTTGCACATTCTTTAAGTAATTTAGGATGGATATCATCAGGTCCTGGGGATTTGGACTCATTAAGGTTTTCTAGATGTTTGACTATGTTTTCTTCATTAAAGGTCACATTGTTAAGGATTTTATCTGTTCTCTTTTCAAATAGTGGAATATCAGATTTATCTTCAGTGATAAACACACTCTGGAAAAAGTTATTGAGAATCTCAGCTTTATCCTCATCCTCTGTTATGATTTCTGCCCTTTCGTTTTTTAAACATGGTAAGACGTCGTTTACTTTTGTTTTTGTTCGGATATATTTCCAGAATTTTTTGGGATTGGACTTCATACCCTCTACCAGGTCTTTTTCATAATTTTTCTTGGCCTCACGGACTATTTTTGATGCATATGCTTTTGCTTGGTTGTAGTTATCACGATTTTGGTCACTTTTGCAGTATTTGTATTTCTTCCATTTCCTTCTCTTGGTTTTGACTGCTTCAAGGATGTCGGATTTCATCCATGGAGTATTGAACAATTTGGCTTTGAAGTTGTACACCGGTATGTTTTCCCAAGTGATTTTATAAAGTATCTCGACAAACTTCTGCCATGTATCTTCAATACTCCCATAGTTGATTTCTTTGTCCCAGTCGACATTGTTAATTTTTTCCCGAATTGTTTCGTAGTCTCCTCTGTTGTAATTTAGTTTTGGGGTTGTATTCATTGCTTGTTTAATTTCTTGAGTTTTTATGTCAAATTCTATAATTTCGTGATCACTTTTTCCTAAAGGTGCATTGTGGGTTACATTTTCCACTAATTCCGATTCGTTTGTTATAATTAAGTCTAGGATGTTTGCTGATTCACCTCTATGTCTGGTAGGTTTTAGGATATGTTGGGTTAGGAATGAGTCTTCTATTATTTCAAGGAATTTAGTAGCTAATTGGTTTGAATTTGTTGTAGTTGTTTGTAGCTCCCAGTCATCTGTTTTATTACGTGAAAAAATGTACATTTTTGCTTCATAATATCAAATTATTAGAAATGGAGAGAGATTATTTTAGGGTCCGTGCGGCAATGCTACCGGTTAAGCTGTCGAAATACTGACAATTTTTCTATACATAGACACAAACTTAAGTAGAAAATTCCTTTTTTATCGCCATGCGACGAAACAGCTACTGCCTTTACAACTTTGCACGATGGTAATCATAATTGAGGTCTAAGGGAACTAATTCATTTCCAACCACTCTGGTAGAAAACTTTAGGGAAACTCCGGTCCATATACTCAAATGTTGAAGGTGATCTCTGATTGGTCAATATTATTGAAATCCAAAATTGTTTGTATATTTTTCAGCGATTATAATCCGTTGTTGAAATACAATCGAAAAATTAAAGATTTTAAACTATTTTCCGGGTCCAAAAGCTATTTTTAAACATGGGTATATTTTTTTGAGGGGCCGGTAAAAACAGCTTCGCGGTAAGGGTCATCTCAAAAATGGCCCGAAAAGTCGTAGAGAAAAGGGATCATGCCATACTAATTTTCAATTCATTTCATGCGCAAATGAACGGGCCTCAATTTAAGACAGGTTTGATCACTCTCGCAAACTCTTGGACTGAGCTATGACCGGAAAGGTTATAATGGCCGATAACGGAAAATGAATTAGTTCCCTTATACCTTGAGCTTGAACCTTTAACCAATACGGGGAGACTATTTGTGTTTCTCACGCAAATTTTTATTTCAATAGCTAAAAAGTGGAAACGATCCCGAAATAATTTTTTGTGAGTACAAAGCTGTTTATCAGATTATGATACTTATCATTTTTCAAACTCACTTAAATATGAATCGGAACAACTTAAACTTTAAATGTTATGCATTTTTTTTCGACCAAGCACAAATATGTACACAATTATCATTGGTTTTCGCGAACACAAATCGCTCGGAATCAATAGTCGCGCAGCCGCAGACTTTAAGATATTTTCTACCAAGAAGGAGAAGATAATTCGCATTTCTGTATGAATATGTTGTAAAATCATTTAAATGCTTTTATACAACCTTAAAAATGTTATTTCTCCATATTCATATATCCTCATTTTGGACCATAGGCACTTGGATGAAGTATTAGCCTTGTGACCTGTGTTTTCGACCCCTTAAGAAATAAAACATTGCGCATGCGTAATCATAATGTATTTTATCAAACTTTTGTGTAATGAAAATTCGAAATGTCATATGAACAGTCAAATACAAACTCAAAGATCGTCTTTGATAAATAGAAAGTGAAGCTTTCTGCACAGAATATCGTAGGTAGCTGTTCTAAACCAATCAATTGATTGTCTTGTCAATTCGACCCTTCTGATTGGTCAGGTGAATTATGGGTCCAGAGTTAATTTTACAAAGCAGCTGACGTTGGATAGGGGGCGTGAATGTTCAGGCCCTGAGCATGCGCAGGTGACATTTTCTTTTTTTTTTTTTTCTGTCTAGTTCAGGAAGCAAAACGAAAGTAATCATCTGTTTTTGTTTTGTTAATATGTTAAATTTAATGTCTGTTATATTCATCATTATTTCTATGGTAATTATTTAAAAAAAAAAAAATAGAAAAAAACATCGGTATTTTCGAATATTTCGCTTTCAGAAACTTAGTTTGAAAAAATTAAACCAGTTACAGAACAGTCAGATGATCAATAAGCGTATGAATTTGGTAATTTATAAAGAGTCGAAACGACAAGAAGGGTCGAATTGACAAGACACAGGCATAAATGACAACTTGCCATTATCACTAGTCTTTAATAAATAATAGACAATGTACTGCAGCTGCCATGTTTAAGAGATCAGATGTTTTTACAATTATCTTTGGCTTCCGTCACAGCAAATGTTTACTCGTGATAATCGAGTACCAAATTGCTTGTAAAAAATCCATTCTCTAAGAAAATAGCAACTTACTGACCTTGTGTATATTTATTATAGTAATATATGTAACTTCTAATAAAATCCTGAATTTAAAAGCCTTTTTTTAGCTCGGCTGTTTTCAGAGAAAACCCGAGGTATTGCTATAGCCTCCGTGTCGTTGTCGTCGTCGTCGTCGTTGTCGTCGTCGTCGTCATGCGAAAACTTTGACATTTTGTTATATCTCTGGTTCTACTGAAGGCATTCACTTGAAACTTGGCACACATGTTCACCATCAAAAGAGCAACCTATACTATCAAGGGGGATAACTCTAGATGCATTTTGTGCAAATTATGCCCCTTTTTCGACTTAGATTTTTTCCCACCATCCAGCACTCGACAGCCGAGCGTAGGCACCTGTAGGCGGTGCTCTTGTTTTGACATGAGAATTTAAGTGACTTGAGATAGTTTTTGAAACTAAAGTAAGATTTGTTTACTGTATTTCTTAATGAATATCTAGTAAGCCATGGAGAACTCAGGGGATAGCAACAAAGAAACAGAAGATGATGTAGACAGAATGATTGATGCATTTGATAACCTAAATGGTACTGGGACAGATAACCTGAATGGAACAGGTTCAGATAATCTGAATGGAACAGGGGCGGATAACAAGCCTCGGGCGGAGGAGGATGAAGATGCAGAATTAGATGCTAAAATCAAGGTACAGGCTTACAGATAGGTGGAGCATTTTGGATTTTAAATCAAAGTATTTCACTAATTACACATTCCCTTTGTTATTGGTATTCATGGTACTTGTCGAGACAATTCAAATGAATACCCACATTAAAGGATTTCATTGAGAAATTAAGATTTCAAATTGAAACTGGCTTTACCCCCTCTTCTCTGTATCCCTGAAGGTACATACAATCTTTCCTTCACCAGACAGCTTGAATAAAGCTCTAGTGGTGACATGTCAGTCTCCAATTAATGGTGATTTAAGCTAATGTTCAGAGCTCCAGATAAGGTGCGTGATCGTGTTATTTAATTCCCAAATTATGGCAGGCTGAGTTTCCATGGATGATATTAGAGAACTCTGGGCCAGAAATGAAATTGAAAATTGATTAGTGGTTCACTTGCACTCTTTTTGTTGGTTTTCTCCTAAAAGGGATGAGACCTTCTGGGCTGAGAGTGAATCACTCTTTTGCTTCCAAAAGTAGGGAGTGATCACTCTTTTATCCTAAAAATGAACAAGTATAAAATCTTTTACAAGACAATTGGAGAAAATCTGTATTTTAACACCCTTGATCAAACAGCTTGCAATAAAGCTGAAAGTTGTGACATTGTAGTCTCTGGATGATTCAGGAATAATTCTGGCTCAGAATTTCATGTGCAAAAAATCTCATTCAGTCCGAACTTTTGAGAAAAACCAAGTTTTCAATGGTAAATTGAACCAAATCCTTTGTTAAAAATATATTTTGGTGTGAGCTTTTTCTCTCATTTAGCCAATTTGAATGAGATTTCTGGCAGAATAATGAGAGAATTTACACAGATCTCGCCCAAAAATGATCCCTGATGATTATTGAAGCTTATGTTTTTATACCTCAGGAAGGTGCTCCTACATTGGTATCAACTTCTCTGTTTGTCTGTCTGTCTCAATGTCAAGGTTTTACTGTAAAGCCACATCTTGTGAGCACAATTCCTAGAAAATTAACCCTGGTCATGCTGATCCCGGAATATTCCTGCTTTGTCATGAGGTAAAGGCAAACATCAATCTGCACATATGTGCAGTCTGATCTTTGTCCATACCACCTGATTTTCCTTTTCAAACCAGAAAAGTTTCAGAAATAATATTTTCAAAATCAAATGCCAACTCACAATTAGGAAATGCAGAGCTTTCAGTACTTTGATTTATATATAATTTTTCCAAGGTTTTTTATCCAGCATGACAAGGGTTAATATGGACAGATTTGAATGAAACTTCATAGAATGTTCATAGAAAGTCCCTACGCCTCTGACCTAACATACATTCAGGTCTGGCAATAGTCTTCGGGTGTATATAATGTTTCTCTGTCACTCTAGTTATTTATTTGTAAAGAAATCTTTTCAGTTTCCACTTTGTATTTCTGTAATCACTCCAGGAAAAATTATACTGACAAATTACCTGACAAACACAAAATAATTTCCCTAGATTAATGAATGTATAGACCAAATGTTTTATATATATCCAGGAACTAATGAAACACCCAGCATTTATGAGGGAAGTTGACCCAAGCCAGCCTCTCACGCCAGAAATGGAAGGTTTGATGGCCATGAAATATGAAGATGAAGACCCAGTAGGTTGGTATAGTAGAACATCATCAATACATGCATGTGGAAAACCCATGTGTAACTTGTCTGAAATTATCTATTCTACTTTCGGTCAAGCAATCTTCTAAGGCCACTTGACCTTAATTAAAGCAATAAGGGTGATATATTCAAATCTTCAATGGTGAAAAAAGTTCTAAAAGAGAAATTATCTTAATGCTCTTATTGAAGAGACAGATGTTTTGTTGTTTATCAACAAATTGTTGAAGGTTTTCTCAAATGTATGCTTTAGTTATTTTGCACGAAAGTTTATTTGATTTTGGAGAAGTATAAATCATCTTTCATTCTTCAGGGGACACATGGAAAAATTCATATTTTCAGACCCCTAAATTGGGAATCAATTTATTAAGGCCTGGGGTTATAGAACCTTTGTACTCAACTTAAAGATAGAATATATTCAATAAAAGAAAAGTTACGATTACATAGTACATGAAATGAGAAATGAGACTTGGAAATTTATTCAAACTTTCAGCTGGAATTATTGTTTGATTTCTGCTACGAAAATCATTTGAAATAAAAAGACAATATTGCTTAAATATTTGGAAATATTGAACTCTTATTCTTGTAATGTTTAGACTAAAATAAATCTGTAAATTTAAAATTTATATTAGAAAAATCTTTAGTGGAGATATAAGTATTACAGACTGTGATCATTCCCTAAATAATCAATTCTTTTGTGATAAAATTGAAGAACATCTATACATTTCCTATAGAGAGTAATCAATCAGTCTGATATAATGTTGTAAAGTAATAAACTAAATAAAAGGTGTATGCACAAAAATGAACCCTTCTCATGCTGTTCAAATTTTTTTCCTTCTGTGACATGGAGTCTGAATTAAGCCTATACTATCTGCTTTCTTCTCAATCACTGCAAGGAAAGGCTAGAAGCCAAACTGACTGAGATGTATCAAAATTGATGATTTGTTTTAACACAATTTTTATATTCAGCAGGATAAGGTTTGGAAAGTTCATAAGGTACTTCTAGACTAACTTCTCTGTTTATTTCTGATTTCAGCCAAAGCAACAGTGTATAAGGAGGACGGCAATGTTGAGTTTCAAAAGAAGAAGTACAAGATAGCCATAGAAAATTATACAGTTGGTATAACTGTGAAATGTCCAGACAAACTCCTGAACGCTGTGTTGTATTCTAACAGGGCAGCTGCACAGTTCCATATAGGTGAGAAAATGTGGGTTTTAGGTTTCACCAGACAGCATAATTAAAAATTACTTGAATTTGCAAGAAATATAAGATATCAAATTAGATAATTATACAGTTGGTATAAATGTGAAATGTCCAGACAAACTCCTGAATGCCGTGTTGTATTCTAACAGGGCAGCTGCACAGTTCCATATAGGTGAGGTGTTGTGGTGTTAAACTTTCACCAGAAAGAAAAATCAGGGCTTATGCTAGTGTTGGAAATTGTGGAGTCAAAGCATCCTTAACCATGACATTTTGGTTGTCAAAACTCCTTTTAAAGGGGTCAAAGCAAAAGAGAAAATGATAGTAGAGAGTTTTGCAGGTTGAGAGTAAATTGACTTTTTCTTGTAATAATATGAAGTCAGCAATCAGTCACCCCGCCTGCCCCCCCCCCCCCCCCCCCACCCCTGGAAGAAAATAAGGGTCAAAATATTATATTGACAAATTAATGATGTATTAAAATTTTAAGCCACCATCAATGGTCATAGTGCAGTTGGTAGCGCATCGGACTGTCAGTCTAGAGGTTCCAGGTATGGCCCCTGATGGTAGCACTCAACCTTTATGATTGTTTGTCTCCCGCCAATGGGTCAATAATCATATTCCTAAGTGGTATAGCAGTTGGAGGCTAGGAAAGGATGTGATGGTGGTAATGGTGTGAGGATTGCTCCAGCCCCGGTGATATTACTGAAAGATTTTTGAAAGTGGCGTAAAACCCAATTCAAAAAAATAAGAATTTAAGAAATTGAAAGGTTTAGGCTTGAAAATCATTTTTATTAAAATTTTAATTTTCCTTTGCCATGTTTTGCATAGATTTTTGACTAGTCTAATCATTAATGAGGTTATACATGATAGGCAATTGTACATTTGAAATGTAGGTGCATCATAGAGAACAACATGTTAGTGTCTTAAAATATCAATATTATCTGGTCAAGGTTGGGAGAATTTATCATGACAGGGCTGTGCCAAGTCATGATAAGTTCTCCCAGCTAAGACGAGATATAATTGATATTTTGAAACACCTACAAGTTATTCTATTTATCATGCAATCATTTTTCAGCGCATAATCATAGTAAACCCTTAAAAATCAAAGAAATTCAGGTGAAAGTGTATGCAAAATGATTCTTAACATAGACTGACTGATAACATGTTTTGTTATCAGACAGGTGATATATAAGGTCAATACAGGCTTCATTGTATGTTGAAATGTAAAAACTTTTTATCACTGAATTGTCATTATTATATGCCCATCAAAAGATGTGGTATCTGGGCAACATCGGCTTCTTTGTCCAGAGCTCATCATTACAGAGAGCTGTGCAAAAGCTGTAACTCTACCTAGCTTAATTTTTAGATTATTTCCCTTTGTTGTTTTTCATACTTAGACATCAAGCAGTGTAACTTGCATATCTCGTGTCAATTTGCTACCTTATGAGACTGTGTGTGACATTTCCAACAATTTCATGTGTGCTCAAAGTAAAGACTTTGATCAACCTGTGCATCCACACAGTCTGATCTGATACTTTGTGCTCTGTTGTTAGCTGCTGTCTTATAGTTTTCATAGACCAACATATAACAAGTTAAGTGAAAAAACAGGATGTTAATGCTGTGTAATCATTGCCTGTCACTCACATGTGAAATTGTTGGAAATGTCTCACACAGGCTGTAATGCTATTTTTGGTTACAGGTAACTACAGAACTGCCTTTCATGATTGTGTGTTTGCTAGAAAGTTTATACCGGACCATCAAAAAGCCATACATAGGGGTATGAAATATTATCTACTATCTCAGTAGCTCACAGAGGCACAGATTAGAAGGGGTAATTCCAGTCTTAAATCTTTATTTCTCATTAAAACCATACATAATGGGTACTCATTTGAATTGTCTCAATGAGACAATTCCATTGACTTCCCACAATGTAGGATTTATGCAACTATTTTTTAAATAATTTCATTTGAAATCCAAAATACCCCCTCTATCTGTAGCTCTGACTCAGATTGTTTGATTAAGTGAAAACATCACTGAAAGCACACAATAATTCAGACATGCCAAACAAGCCAGAAATTAAAATTCTACACCCCTGCATTTAAGGTGATCTGAATATATTTTGCTGAACAAATTTTTTGGCTTGAATGGGGTTTAACACCACTTTCAACAATCTTTCAGTAATATCGTGGCGGCTGCAGCATTTAACAACAGATTTCTTGTATTTCTCACACTAGTACTACCATTACATGCTTTTCTAGCGTCTAGCTGCTATCCTTCATAGGTCTATGCCCATTGGTGAGAGACAAATAGTTGAGAAAGATTAAGTGCCCCTGTCCGGGATCAAACCTGAGATCTCGAGAATGACAGTCTGACGCGCTACCAATTGCGATTATGGCAGTGTTTTGCTAAAAGAAACAAAACTACACATCTGTTACTTTAGATGTTCGTCACAAATCCAAATGCTTTTTCTCAATTGATATGTAATCTAATTTTCTTTTCTTTCCAATTGTAGGTGCCCAGTGTTTATTTGAAATGAAAAAGTATATAGAATGTATGAAATGGACTGATGATGCTCTGAAAGTATCCTTTCTTATACGGAATTTGATTTATCTTGCAGTTGTTGGTATGGATATAAAATAATGTCTTGTGTATAGTAACTGATGTGAATTAAAAGTTTTGCAAAATATAAAAAAAAATATTTTAGATCTAGTTTTCACATTGCGAACTAAACATTTTAGAATTTCAAATTGAATTTTACTGTCAAATATTAAAGGTAAAAGGTCTTTTGTTCAAACCTCTTTGTTATACATTTATTTGGAAACAAGTTCTTTCAGCCTTTATTTAAAACCATTTCAATTCTGCTTCCTGTAGAATTCTCTTATTACTAGTCTAATAAAGAAGCCTAAGCACATGTAGGGATATTTTTACCTCATCTAATCTACATGTTTGAATCAGTATTTTATCTTAATTTTGCTCCAGTTAGATCCAGCTGATAAGAAAATACAAGATTTAAGAACAAAAGCTAGTAAATTTCAGGTAAGTATTTAAATCATTGAAATGCCCTTATCTCATCATGGGCATACATCCTTTTAAAAAAGCCAACATTTACATATCATAAGCACACAATTTATTTTTGAAAGCTCATTTAACATATTAAGAGGTAATTTTTGCCTATTTTTGTGAAATTTTAGCTAAAATTGGAACAACTATCTATTGTTATAGCATGGGAATCATTGGCAGATTACCACAAACATCATAACTTTAGTTTGATATAGATAATTCAACAGCTCTCTGAGTTTAGGGGATGAGTCTGAGACTCTCAAAACAGTAGCCAGGACTCCTAGAACTATCTGTAAGTCACCTAGGCTCTCTGAAGTTGAGCCCCTAGGGCAGTGCTTGGCAAGCAATGGTCTGATAGGTAAAGTAGTAATTCAAAAAAAAAAATATATATATATATATATATATATATATTTTTATGCCCCCGATAGGGAGGCATCATAAATTTGACTTGTCCGTCCGTCTGTCCGTCCGTCCGTCTGTCCGTCCGTCTGTCCGTCCGTCCGTCTGTCATTCCGTCCAAAAACTTTAACATTGGCCATAACTTCTAAATCAAAGCGGTGTCGGGGGCATTGTCATCTTACAGTGACAGCTCTTGTTTTTTTTTTTTGAATTACTACATATACACTGCAACTCCATTATAACGAAATCTGTTAGAGCGCTGAATCCATTATAACGCGGGGTCCGCTTGGCTCCCGAAATTTGGGGGGGGTCGACCATTTTGGGATGCTGTGGCAATGTTACCCGATCCGCCGTTAACGCTGTTTTGATCGCGATTTTAGATCGAAGGGTGAAAACACTGAGATAAAAATCGATACTGAGCGAAGCCAGGTAAATCAATACAATTGCTTTTCACACCTCCCGCGGAGCAGTGGTGGCGATAAAGGCCTCAGGTCAGAGAGAAATGGCTAGTTTGATTGCTGACAGACGTAGGCCTATAGTTATATCACTACCGCTGGAGCCAGTACCGAATTCAATCACGAGTAAAAACATCACATCCTTTCCTAACCCCAAACTGCTATCTCACATAGTTCTTCGATTAGTAACCCATGGGTGAGTGACTTATAGTCAGAAAGACTGAGTGCCGCCGTCGGAGAAACACGGAATCCCAATATTGACAGTCCAGCGCGCTACCAACTGCGCTTTGTCGTCGACAGGGACGCAATTGGACACCGAAAAGTCTAGCTCGCATGCGATTAAATCCAAGTTAATAAATTTCAGAAGAAGCCGTGTTTTCGCAAAAAAAGCTAATCTCGTTTTATATTCTCAAATCTTGAACATTTACCGCTGTTGACAAACGTTTCAAAAAGCGACTCGCCCCTTACCCAATTTATTGGTTTATTACCTCCCTTTGCCAATCCCGTTGAATTTTCTTACAAATATTACGTTTTTTGTAAATATATGATAGAATTTTGTTTCTTTTTTATTAAACTTTTAGATATTATAGTCATGTTTTAAAATTCAAAGCCCGAAAGAATTATTATCGTTGATTCCTATCTCTCATGAAATAGACAACTTCATTCAGTTTTAAACAGGAAGTTATATATAAACCTACATTTCCCGCTTGCCAGAGTCTAACAAAGAAACTAAAATTGGCGCGAAACTTATGGTGACCGCGTCGCTTCGCTGTCGTCTGGACTTTCTTTCCTGGCGAACTACTATCTGATAATTGAAGCCGTGAATTAACATTTGTCAAACCAAGTTTTACGAACGTTTGTTAACACAGTTTTCGAGAAGCTTTCGATATCCCTTGACTCGTGAAGATGATGTATTAAATGGATTAGCTTATCTCCGCAAACCGGCGATCCAAATGTCGTAGCTACAGAATCATTTGATTGAATTTACGGCATTTTTTCTCACTCATCGAAGAATGCGGTCCTGCACTCCGAGAGATTCGATTACTTTCCTATAGTTTCGATCGGACATAGGGTATTGTTTATTTTGATTGCCTAGATAATTATGAAATTCGTTGATCTTATGAAACTATGGATTTTTCTATCTTTACCCATTTGAGGAGGGAATCGGCGGCTGCCGGGGGGGGGGGGGGGGGGGGGGGGTACAGCGTTGTAGCAGATACATCCACTTCTTCCGCTGTTTTATTTCTTGGACCCCGACCACAGCGTTTTAATGGAGTTGCAGTGTTTATATAATATCCACCCTGTGACCCAAAAACAAGATGTTGGCTACATGATGAAATAGTCTACATTTAAAGAAGGGACTCACTTACCCAGTTAAGTTGCTGTCTAACTAAAACCACAAGTTGAGACTGCACCTACTGTTATAAATTAGTGATACAATTTATGAGTACAAGGAGTTATAATACCCCCTAAACTATGTTTAGGATGGTAAACAGCAGTCAGTCTGTCCATCTGTAGACTTTTTTGTCCGCTCAACTTCTCGGCAACTAATGGGCTGATTAAAAGAAAACTTAACAGATGTGATCAATATCAGGCAGAGATGTGCAAGTGATATTTTTGTTATGATCTATTGACTTTTGACAGGTATGGCCCTTTGATGGAAAATGGCTCTTCATTATTGACAAATGCTTGTAATAAGGGGTATTAATCTGCTGAAAATTACATCTTTATCTGAATCATCTTATCTTAATCTTTCCAGAAAAAAATCGAAAGAGATAAAAGAAAAGAACAACATGAGGAAAGGAAGATTCTGTCAGAGGATTTGAAATTGATTCAAGCAATACAAGTAAAGATTAAATTTCTTAAATGTTTAAGGGTGGATAATCAAGGAATAATGGTTGATTATCACAAGTTATATAAATATTGGAAATTGCTTTGTGTCAAATGAATGTTTTATATTATTTTAGGATTAAAAAACTTTGAATGTACTCTTTGTTTGATATGGTTAATTGACTTCTCAATACCTTGGTTGCCCAGGAAAAAGTTACTTTGATACACATATTCTGCCAAATGTGAATTTCGTTCAAATAAATTGCAAATATTTAGTTTGGCTGTTTTCGAAGAAAACCGAGGTATTATGATCACCTTGGCATCATTTCCGTGACAAACTTTAACCTTGGTCATAGCTTTTGACTGGGAAGTGATAGAGCCTTCATATTTCACATCATGATTGCTTGGGACAAGACCTTTCTGTAGGTACCAAGTTCATGATTATCAGTCAAGGTCAAGGTTAATTTTTAAGGTCAAATTTGTTAAAAAAAAAAAAAATTAACATTGGCAATAATTTGAATGGTAAGTGGTATGAGCTTTCATTTTCACATGATGATTGCTTGAGAAAAAACCTTTCTGTTGGTTTCAAGTTCAAGGTCATCAGTCAATGTCATTTTTCAAGGGCAAAATTGTGAGAGAAAAATCTTTAACATTGGCTATAACTTTTGAATGGTAAGTGATAGGGCCTTCATATTTCACATGATAATTGCTCGGGACAGGGCTTTTCTGTTGTTATCAAGTTAAAAGTAATCATTCAATGTCTTTTTCAAGGTCAAATTTATGAAAAAAAAAATAAATTAATGTTGTTTATTATTTTTGAATGGTAAGTGATAGGGCTTTATATATTCAACAAGGTTTTCAATGAAAAGGTAAAAACCTATGGTATAATGATCACCTTGGTGTCATTTGCATTCGGTTTTGGCATTAGTGTTGGTGTAGGCATGACAGACTTTAACCTTGGTCATATATCTGTTGTTATTGAAAATATCTTTATGAAACTTGGTATGTGTGTTCACCATTACATAATCTATCTTGATTATCAAGGGGGATAACTGTGGAGGCATTTTTGAAAGAGTAATGCCCCGTTTTTACTTAGATTTTTGCATTAACCAGCAGGCGAGTGTTGTACACGTAGGTATTACTCTTGTCAAATCATTTCAACCAGTATGACTGTCTTTCCATCTGCCTGTAGACCCTTTTTTTTCCAGACTTTTACTGAAGAAAAAGGTGACCTAGAATCATCAAACTTAATGTAACTTTTGCCCATGACATAAATAAGTGCCCTAATGTTTTTGGATCATAAAGGTCAAGGTCACAATTGAACTCTTCCCAAACTGTGACGGGGGGGTACTAGTCTTTCGTATTTTGCGATAGATCTAGTTAATATCTAGTCTGTGCTTTGGACACAGTCACATGTGAAATTGTTGGAAATGTCTTGCACATGCTGAGGACGAATTTTTATTTCTCTCTTTTCAAAAAGAGCAGAGGTATAAAGCTTGCTGGTATCAAGGAGGATATCAAGGACAGTTCCAAACTAAGTCCAGCCTTATTGACATCACTAGAGACCCATAATCCACACAGAGCAAAGGTTCACCTGGACGGAAATAATGTTTTATACTGGCCAGTCATGTTTCTTTACCCAGAGTATACTGAGACGGATTATATACAAATGTTTTGTGAAAATCATAGGTAAGGCAAAGATGTTGAAAGTGCCTTTAAATATATGTGACCCGTAAAGCGAAAAGGGACCATCTTGGTAGTGTGTAAAGTGTCAACCCTCAAACTGCTCAAACAGTGAAGACTGACTAGTGTCAAAACTTTTTGCTAATTTTCTGAACCTAGAAAGATCATTCTACCTTCCGGAAGAATTTTTGAAATGCTACCTCTGGCTGACCTCTGCAGGACTAAATCTCTTTTTCAAATGTTCAGTCTAAAAAGTTCCAAGATGGTCCCTTTTTTTGCCTAACGGGTCACTTATTTATTGATCCTTTCAGTAATTTTTCCACTGACCCCTTTCACTTTATTTCCCTCTTTATAGAATTCTAGATCTGTTTAAATTAAAGGAGGTTGAAATTTACAAAGAAAAGTGGATGCTATTTGAAACCATTCTAGATCTAAATGGTAGAAAATTTGTAGGAAAAGAAGAAATTTCAAAATATAAGAGGTAGATCACATGAAAAGTGGATGCTATTTGAAACTATTTTAGATCTAAATGGAAGAAAATTTTCATTTCCCACACAATGTTTCTCAAGCATAAATTCATGGGGACGTAAAATTGAGCAACTGTACAGAAAGGGTAATTGCGTCCCATTAAACTTCAAACTCTATCGAATTTGATAAGTCTACAGGTTGTTGTTTGGTCTCTCACCAGAGAGCGCTCATAGATCATTTAAAGCACATATTTGTAAGTAAAAGCATCCTCAAGGATTGAATGCTCTATGGTAAATTAGAGTAATTGAATTGTTATCAAGGAAAACCTGCCTAAATTATTATCCCCTGCTGTTCGGCGAAGGGGATATAGTAATGGTTTTTGTCATTCTGAGATTTCATCACTAAACTTGGCCGAAGCATATCTCCTAAAGTATAAAACCTATCAACTTGAAACTTTGTAGTTGGATAGAGCTCATGGATGAGAAGTGAAATGCACACAAACTACAACTCTTGCTTGCATAATTTTGGAGTTATTGCCCTTTGATAAGGCTTCAGTTTACTAATGATCTTTGATGGTGGGGGATGGCCATGTTGGACATGGCTCTTGTTACAATAAAATTGATAATAGGCTTAAACTTCAAATTTAAAAAAAAAAAATGCAACATTTTATTAATTGTAAAATAAAAAAATGTGATAGTTAAAAAAAAAGAATGAAATGCCTTGTACCAGTCTATTTAATAAGTTTCCCCCAAAATCAAATCTTTATGCCCTGAAGGCAATGAAAAGGAAAAACATTTAGAAAAAAAGAGAATTTGCTTGTTTCAAGCAATTTCTCTCTTTTCCTCAATGTTTTTCTACAATATTTTGCAGTCTCTCCAATTTCAAGGCTCACTGAATTTATGACTGAAGTCCTTTGAATTTCAGATTAGTCTTAAACACGTTTGTTTTGTGTAATCTGGGTAAGACAGCTGAAATTACTGAATTAAAGATCTTAATTAGCGTTAAGTATTGTTCACTTCTATAACTTGTCAAAGTCTTGTGCTGATAAAACAAAGAAAAGTCTAAGATGGATTATTACTTGCATGTACAGGGCTGTAGCTACTTGTTTTACAACATCTATTGTCAATTACTTTCATGTCATAAGTGGTCTTTTTATGTCTCGATACGGGGGCATATTGTTTTACTCATGTCCGTCTGTCTGTCCGTCTGTCCATGCGTCTGTCTGTCTATCCGTCTGTCCGAAATCTTAATACGAAAACTTAACCTTTGCCTTTTCTCCAAAAGTATTTGACATACAAAGCTGTACACCAAAGTAAAGGTCATGTGACAAGGTCAAGGTCATGTGACAAGGTCAAGGTCATCTGTCAAGGTCAAACTTTAAAAAAAAAATGCTGTTACGGGGGCATTTGTGTTTCACAAACACATCTTGTTTGTCTTGATGTTTACAAACAAAGTATTTACATAGTATGCATTGATATTTTCTTTTCAAAATAGACCTTTATTTTTGAGACAGTGCAGAACTCAATCTGGACTTTTCTGTGAGCTATTCATGTATGATGCATTATGCTTAATACAGGTTGATAGATCACTTAAACCACATGTTTGGTGTAGAAGTAGATCCAGCCCCCTGGGACAAAGATCAGAAGTACAAACCTCACAAGATAAATGTAGGTATAACTTCAGAATTATTGTGAATTGAGGATCTAATATGTTCTCACAAATTACGCCAAGAAGTAAAGCTATATAGAAAACATGAAAAAACATTGGAAATACATCGTCAATGTTTTTCTAAACCTTGTAACTACAGCTTGATCAAAGCTGTAGTTACGAGGTTTTGGAATAACAAAGAACACATGTGATTTGAACACATGGGAAATTACTAGATTGTACATATTTGTTCCTATTTTTGGCTCAGCTGTTTTCAGAGAAACCAGAGGCATTATCATCACACTGCGTCTTAAGTGTAGTTCTTGGGGAGATAATCTTTAATTAATTTTATTAATTTTATCTCTAATATTGTTATTGAAGATATCTTCATGAATCTTGGCATGTGTTTTCACCTTCAAAAGAGCTAACCAGACTATTGGAGTGGATAACCCTAAAAGCATTTTTGTAAGAGTTATACCACTTTTCGACTTAGATTTTGAGCTCACCTAAGTAACAAAGTAGGCTGAAATATTGAAAAAGAGTTTATAATGTGATAGTGTGGTAGGTAACATTAATGATTTTTCTAAAAAATGGGCCCTAATTTGTCATTTAATAGTCTTTCAAGGCAGTTCATTTTTATAAAGTAGATGTCAAGGACACAAAGGTGAGCAATAAGGGACCATCATGGACCTCTTGTTTGCATTATCCAGCACCTTCAGCTAAGCCTGGTACCTTTGGGCAGTGCTCTCGTTTTATTTGGCTGTTTTTTGAGAAAATCTGAGGTATTGCCATAGCCTTGATGTTGTTGTAGTTGTTGTCATCTTGTGAAAACTGACATTTTGTGACATTTCTGGTATTACAAACAGCATACACCCGAAACTATGTACATCTTCACAAAGACCATTTTATACTCAAATTCACTTAAAAGATGAAGAGAGTATTAGTTTATTTAAGGACGATTTCGGGACTTTTTTCTTGCGCAACGTCTTTGCGCATGGAACTCTTCAAAAAGGAGCAAGAGCTCCAAGCTTGCACTTATCTCGGACGTAATAAAAACACTACAAAACCCCTCTAAATTTTCATATCAAATGCTTTCATGAAGACGATTAAGAAATCCTATCACTAAAACATAATATATAAATTATCGCAGCTATTTTATTTTATAGAATAAAGGATATGACGTCAGCGTCGTTTGTGTAGGTATTTGTGACGTTAAAGTTCGCGCGCATGATCAGACATCAAACAGTGTAATCTGTCGTGAATCTGATAGCTACGTGTAACCGTCACATTTTATTTTGACTGGGTTAATTTTTGAAAGGTTGACCTTGATAAACGATCCTGTCATTGTCAAATGATCTTGTCAGATTTTTAATTTAATCCAAGGTTTGGATTAATTTTTAACAGACCTGGGTGTATTTGAAATTTTATTTGGGGATGAGGGTGTGAGAAATTTGATCAAAAGTAATAAATTTTGAAAATAATCTTGTTCATTTTCGATATACCAGTTTTTACGCATAGGGGGAAAATACGTTAAAAATCATTTTGTTTCCTTTCAATCAATAATTGTGTATTATATTCAGTGCAAACAACTTCCTATCTATGAAATTAAAATAAAATTGATATGAGTTGTTTGATTAGATTTCGTTGTGTTATGGTTTTATGTTATTGCCAAGAAATGAAAATCGGCGAAAAAATACGACAAAATTTACTTGATACCTATGACATTCTATGCTGTATTATGAAAAATCCGATTCAGTGACCCCCTTTTTTCTTTCCATTTTTGCAATCGCCATACTTTTATCTAACAAATATGAAAATATAAGAAAAATCTATCTGAGGAAATAAAATCTAGCAATCATCCTTAATTGAGGTATGAATCCAAAAACTTTATCACACTGTATGAATATGCAAAGCAGATTCATGAATTATTTGTGATCAGTTTTTAGCTCACCTGAGCACAAAGTGCTCAAGGTGAGCTTTTTTGGTTGGGTGGATGTCCGTCGTCCGTCGTGTGTCGTCAACATTTACCTTGTATGCACTCTAGAGGACACATTTTTTGCCCAATCAACCTGAAATTTGGTCAAAATGATTGTCTTGATAAAATCTCGGACGAGTTCAAAATTGGGTCAAATGGGGTCAAAAACTAGGTCACAGGGTCAAATCTTAGAAAAACCTTGTAGGCACTCAAGTGGCCACGTTTATTGCCCGATCAACTTGAAATTTGGTCAGAATGATTGTCTTGATAAATTCTCGGACAAGTTTGAAATTGGGTCAAGTGGGGTCAAAAACTAGGTCACGGGGTCAAATCTGAGAAAAACCTTGTATGCACTATAGAGGTCACATTTTTGGTCTGATCAACTTGAAAATTGGTCAGAATGATTGTGTAGCTAAAATCTCGGACGAGTTTGAAATTGGGTCAACTGGGGTCAAAAACTAGGTCACAGGGTCAAATCTTAGAAAAACCTTGTATGCACTATAGAGGTCACATATTTGGTCTGATCAACTTGAAATTTGGTCAGAATGATTGTCTTGATAAAATCTCGGACAGGTTTGAAATTGGGTCAACTGGGGTCAAAAACTAGGTCATGGGGTCAAATCTTAGAAAACCCTTGTATGCACTCTAGAGGTCACATTTTTTGCTTGATCAACCTGAAATTTGGCCAGAATGATTGTCTTGATCAAATCTCGTACGAGTTCGAAATTGGGTCAAATTGGGTCAAAAATTAGGTCACGGTGTTCAATCTTAGAAAACCCTTGTATGCACTCTAGAGGCCACATTTTTTGCCCGATCAAACTGAAATTTGGTCAGAATGATTGTCTTGATCAAATCTCGGACGAGTTTGAAATTGGGTAAACTTGGGTCAAAAAGTAGGTCACAAGGTCAAATCTTAGAAAAACCTTGTAGGCACTCAAGTGGCCACGTTTATTGCCCGATCAACCTGAAATTTGGTCAGAATGATTGTCTTGATAAAATCTCGAATGAGTTAGAAATTGGGTCATCTGGGGTCAAAAACTAGGTCACAGTGTCAAATCTAAGAAAAACCTTGTATGCACTCTAGAGGACACATTTTTTGCTCGATCAACCTGAATTATGGTCAAAATGATTGTCTTGTTTAAATCTCGGACTAGTTCAAAATTAGGTCAACCAGGGTCAAAAACTAGGTCACAGGGTCAAATCTAAGAAAAACCTTGTATGCACTCTAGAGGCCACATTTTTTGCTTGATCAACCTGGAATTTGGTCAGAATGATTGTCTTGATGAAATCTCAGACAAGTTTGAAATTGGGTAATCTGGGGTCAAAAACTAGGTCACAGGGTCAAATCTAAGAAAAACCTTGTTTGCACTCTAGAGGCTACAATTTTTGGCCAATTAACCTGAAATTGTGTCAGAATGATTGTGTAGCTGAAATCTCGGATGAGATTGAAATCGGGTCATCTGGGGTAAAAAACTAGGTCACGAAATCAATTATATAAATCCTTGTTCGTCAACCTTAATATTGTTAAAAAAGGATTCTCAAGTTGTATAGAAGCAACAGCTTTGTTTAGCTCAGTCATTCATCATTCTATCTCATACTTCTTTTGAAAATTTTAGACAGTTCATTCAGGTGAGCGATTAAGGGCCACTATGGCCCTCTTGTTTAGTTTCATACCTCTATAAAATCAACAAATATCATCTTCAGATCTTATAATTTAATATCTTGAAGCAAACGTGTAAAGATTTATTTTTTAAGAAACGGATTACTTGTAGGACTACTTTTTTTGGAAGCTTAAATATTAGCTGTGTAAAAAAAATTGTTTTCATTTAGGTATAAAGCCAGTTTTTCAGCCAATCAGAAGGCACAAAAATTGATGGAAACCAATAATATTGAATTATTTTAAAATAACAACCTGTATTATCAAGGGAAATAACTCTAGATTGATTTTAATGATTCATTTTTATCATGTTCTAGGTACATTTTGAGGATAAAGAGAAAGAAGAGTTGATCAAAGTGAACAAAGAGAAAACACTCTTAAAGGTGCTTCAACATCAACAGTAAGTTATCATTCCTCAGGTGTGTGGAATTCCCATGCCAGTCTTATTCTTTGTACGATGACAAGTGAATACTAGGGCAAATTGTAGAAAGATACTAAAAAGATTTCATTAGTCTGATTTTTGCATCAAAAGGAAGAAAACATTGTTTTCAAAGAAGTAAATGCTACATCCAATGTCTTCTCAAATTTACATATTCTCTTTGGGCCAACTTATTTCTCACCCAGGGCGGGTACTGTCGCCCGCAATATCAGAGTATCTCTCAGAAAGCGGAATACCAGCTCTAGACTGGTCCACATATCCACTATCAGAATAGCCTAGAACAGGCTATTCTGATATTCGACAGTGAGACCAGTCTACACCCGACCCGAAAGTGGGCGAGAAATAAGTTGGCCCATTTTTAGGGGAAAAATTCATTTCGATCCTGAAAAAGTAAAAACTGTTTTACTTGTTCAGGGACAAGTGGAGAAAATATGTGGTAGCCTTCTTTGTCTAATTAGAAAAGACCCATAAGTCACAATATTTACAGCCACATAATGGTGTTGAAGACTACCACCAAACTTGACACACTGCGCGAGATTAGGTGTCTAGGAATAAACTGAAACTCCCATCCAAACCCACAGCTACAGATATAGGGTGAATTTTGGATTGCAAATGAGATTATTTCAACTATATTGTGAGTACTCATTGGAATCGTCTTGTGGAGATAATTCAAATGAGTACCCACAACAAAGGGTTTCAATGAGAAATGAAGATTTTAGACTGGCTTAACCCCCTCTTACCTGTATCTCTGGAAATCGGTCAATAATTGACAAGATGTGTGTGTATTAATGAGTTGGGACTGACAGACGGACTGGGAGAAGGTTATACTTATATGTGACCTTTCATGGAAAAGGGTCTACCTAGGAAGTGCAAAAAGTGTCGACCCTGGTCAGTCTGCGCAATCTGTGCAGACTGACAAGGGTCAAAACTTTTTGCTTTTTACTAATTTTCTGAATCTAGAATGATTAATCTACCCACCTATGTATTATTTTTCCGAAATACACCTTCTGGTTCCCATTTTGCTGGATCCAAACCTTTTTCCAATTGTTTATTTTATGGAGTTCGCAGATGGTCCCTTTATGCTTGACGGATAACATGTATATTTACCTTTGATTGCTTATGAAACTTGATTAGAATGTTTGTCTATTCACAATGGTGAAACCTATTGAAAATGGAATGTTCCATTGGGACATGCAGGATAAGGGGCCTTAATGCCAATTATAGTCCAACCGCAATATTTGAAAACGCAGGAAAAGTGTATATTCGTCGAAAGTCTCTTTATAAACATTCAAATAGTATGGCTTACCTATACTTAGATTAAACCAAATGTCATAAATAAGTCAATTATAAATTTGAGTACTGCTATACTTTAAAATTCAATAAATGATGATATATTTCAAGTTGTTAAGTATCTCATCTTTATATTGGGGTGATGGGTCAAGAGCCATCTTGGCTGTCTTAATTAAAATCAGACCAAATTGAAAACTTTATAATTGGTCAAGAGCAAAACTACCATTATGCACATTATGCAAGTGCATAATAGTAATAAATTCTCTTTCAAAAAATGTTGTTGTTGAATGATCAAAACAGCGAAACTACAGCTTATTCAAGCTGTAGTTACGATGTTTTGAATATATACCAACTCTCAAATTATAGTTAAAGGGGAGCAGAAGGAGAACATTCATCTTTTGTCACAGTCCACATATCACCTTTATCGAATATTTTTTATGTTGGTCGCCTGAGTGCGTATAAATTTCAAAATCCTAGTAACGCCTATGATTGGTTTTACTGTATTTTCCTTCTATGTTCCATATATTTCAGATATACTGTATATGGAGGGACTCCTGCATTTATTCTCACAGTTGCTGGGTCAGAATTCGAGAAATCTTTCTTGGCAAGATATGGAAAATCATGATGTAATACCAAATGAATGTCAAATACTAGTTGTGTTCATCTGTGACAAATTAATAAATTTGACAAGTTGTTTTTTTGCAAGATGTGGCAAGACATGATGTTATACTGAATGGATCTCAAATGATTGTGACCCATCATGCGAAAAAGGACCATCTGGGTAGTGCAGAAAGTGTTGATCCTAGCTAGTCAGACTGTGCAGACTGCGCATTCTGACTAGGGTAAAAACATTTCGCAATCAACTAATTTTCTGAATCCAGAACATTTATTCTACCTTGCTGTGAAAGAATTTTGGAAATGGCCTGTACTAAAACCAATCTCTTTTTATGCCCCTTTATCGAGAGATCGGGGGCATATTGATTTACTCATTTCCGTCTGTCTGTCCGTCCGTCTGTCTGTCCAACCGTCTGTCCGTCCGTCTGTCCGAAAACTTAACCCGAAAACTTAACCCGAAAACTTAACCTTGCCAATATCTTCAAGCCTATTCAAGATACAAAGCTAATACTTGGCATGATGATAGATCTCAATGATCCGCATCCGCTGGTACCAAAGTCAAGGTCATGTGACAAGGTCAAGGTCATCTGTCAAGGTCAAACTTTGAAAACAAATGCCGTTACGGGGGCATTCGTGTTTCACAAACACATCTTGTTTTTGATTTTTATTTGATGGAGTTCCAAGATGCCCCCTTCTTTGGTGACAGGTTACAATTATAAACATGGAATTAGTTATGTTCATCTGTGGCAAATGAATAATTTTGACAAGTTGTTTTTAGCTCACCTGAGCACGAAGTGCTCAAGGTGAGCTTTTGGGGTTACTTGATGTCCGTCGTCCGTCGTGCGTCGTCCGTCGTCCGTCGTCAACATTTACCTTGTGGACACTCTAGAGGCCATATTTTTAGCCCAATCAACCTGAAAATTGGTCAGAATGATTATCTTGATGAAATCTTGGACAAGTTCGAAATTGGGTCAAGTGGGGTCAAAAACTAGGTCACAGGGTCAAATCTTAGAAAAACCTTGTGGACACTTCAGAGGCCATATTTTTAGCCCAATCAACCTGAAAATTGGTCAGAATGATTATCTTGATGAAATCTCGGACAAGTTCGAAATTGGGTCAAGTAGGGCCAAAAACTAGGTCACAGGGTCAAATCTTAGAAAAACCTTGTGGACCCTCTAGAGGCCATATTTTTAGCCCAATCGACCTGAAAATTGGTCAGAATGATTATCTTGATGAAATCTCGGACAAGTTCGAAATTGGGTCAAGTGGGGTCAAAAACTAGGTCACAGGGTCAAATCTTAGAAAAATCTTGTGGACACTCTAGAGGCCATATTTATAGCCCAATCAACCTGAAAATTGGTCAGAATGATTATCTTGATGAAATCTCGTAGAATTTCGAAATTGGGTCAAGTGGGGTCAAAAACTAGGTCACGGGGTCAAATCTTAGAAAAACCTTGTGGACACTCTAGAGGCCATATTTTTAGCCCAATCAACCTGAAAATTGGTCAGAATGATTATCTTGATGAAATCTCGGACAAGTTTGAAATTGGGTCAAGTGGGGTCAAAAACTAGGTCACGGGGTCAAATCTTAGAAAAACCTTGTGGACACTCTAGAGGCCATATTTTTGGCCCAATCAACCTGAAAATTGGTCAGAATGATTATCTTGATAAAATCTCAGACAAGTTCGAAATTGGGTCAAGTGGGGTCAAAAACTAGGTCGCAGGGTCAAATCTTAGAAAAACCTTGTGGACACTCTAGAGGCCATATTTTTAGCCCAATCAACCTGAAAATTGGTCAGAATGATTATCTTGATGAAATCTCGGACAAGTTCGAAATTGGGTCAAGTGGGGTCAAAAACTAGGTCACGGGGTCAAATCTAAAAAAAACCTTGTGGACACTCTAGAGGCCATATTTTTAGCCCAATCAACCTGAAAATTGGTCAGAATGATTATCTTGATGAAATCTCGGACAAGTTTGAAATTGGGTCAAGTGGGGTCAAAAACTAGGTCATGGGGTCAAATCTTAGAAAAATCTTGTGGACACTCTATGGGCCATATTTATAACCCAATCAACCTGAAAATTGGTCAGAATGATTATCTTGATAAAATCTCGGACAAGTTCGAAATTGGGTCAAGTGGGGTCAAAAACTAGGTCACGGGGTCAAATCTTAGAAAAATTTTGTGGACACTCTTGAGGCCATATTTATAGCCCAATCAACCTGAAAATTGGTCAGAATGATTATCTTGATGAAATCTCGGACAAGTTCAAAATTGGGTCAAGTGGGGTCAAAAACTAGGTCATGGGGTCAAATCTTAGAAAAATCTTGTGGACACTCTATAGGCCATATTTATAACCCAATCAACCTGAAAATTGGTCAGAATGATTATCTTGATGAAATCTCGGACAAGTTCGAAATTGGGTCAAGTGGGGTCAAAAACTAGGTCACAGGGTCAAATCTTAGAAAAATCTTGTGGACACTCTAGAGGCCATATTTATAGCCCAATCAACCTGAAAATTGGTCAGAATGATTATCTTGATGAAATCTCGTAGAATTTCAAAATTGGGTCAAGTGGGGTCAAAAACTAGGTCATGGGGTCAAATCTTAGAAAAATCTTGTGGACACTCTATAGGCCATATTTATAACCCAATCAACCTGAAAATTGGTCAGAATGATTATCTTGATGAAATCTCGGACAAGTTCGAAATTGGGTCAAGTGGGGTCAAAAACTAGGTCACAGGGTCAAATCTTAGAAAAATCTTGTGGACACTCTAGAGGCCATATTTATAGCCCAATCAACCTGAAAATTGGTCAGAATGATTATCTTGATGAAATCTCGTAGAATTTTAAAATTGGGTCCAGTAGGGTCAAAAACTAGGTCACGGGGTCAAATCTTAGAAAAACCTTGTGGACACTCTAGAGGCCATATTTTTGGCCCAATCAACCTGAAAATTGGTCAGAATGATAATCTTGATAAAATCTCAGACAAGTTCGAAATTGGGTCAAGTGGGGTCAAAAACTAGGTCGCAGGATCAAATCTTAGAAAAACCTTGTGGACACTCTAGAGGCCATATTTTTAGCCCAATCAACCTGAAAATTGGTCAGAATGATTATCTTGATGAAATCTCGGACAAGTTCGAAATTGGGTCAAGTGGGGTCAAAAACTAGGTCACGGGGTCAAATCTTAAAAAAACCTTGTGGACACTCTAGAGGCCATATTTTTAGCCCAATCAACCTGAAAATTGGTCAGAATGATTATCTTGATGAAATCTCGGACAAGTTCGAAATTGGGTCAAGTGGGGTCAAAAACTAGGTCACAGGGTCAAATTTTAGAAAAATCTTGTGGACACTCTATAGGCCATATTTATAACCCAATCAACCTGGAAATTGGTCAGATTGATTATCTTGATAAAATCTCGGACAAGTTCGAAATTGGGTCAAGTGGGGTCAAAAACTAGGTCACGGGGTCAAATCTTAGAAAAATTTTGTGGACACTCTTGAGGCCATATTTATAGCCCAATCAACCTGAAAATTGGTCAGAATGATTATCTTGATGAAATCTCGGACAATTTCGAAATTGGGTCAAGTGGGGTCAAAAACTAGGTCACGGGGTCAAATCTTAGAAAAACCTTGTGGACACTCTAGAGGCCATATTTTTAGCCCAATCAACCTGAAAATTGGTCAGAATGATTATCTTGATGAAATCTCGGACAATTTTGAAATTGGGTCAAGTGGGGTCAAAAACTAGGTCACAGGGTCAAATCTTAGAAAAACCTTGTGGACACTCTAGAGGCCATATTTTTAGCCCAATCAACCTGAAAATTGGTCAGAATGATTATCTTGATGAAATCTCGGACAACTTTGAAATTGGGTCAAGTGGGGTCAAAAACTAGGTCACAGGGTCAAATCTTAGAAAAACCTTGTGGACACTCTAGAGGCCATATTCTTTGCCCAATCAACCTGAAAATTGGTCAGAATGATTATCTTGATGAAATCTTGGACAAGTTTGGAATTGGGTCAAGTGGAGTCAAAAACTAGGTCATGGGGTCAAATCTTAGAAAAACATTTTAAGATTGTTAATTCAGGTGAGCGATTAAGGGCCACTATGGCCCTCTTGTTTTGTAAGATGTGGTGAGACATGATGTAATACTGAATGGACCTCAAATAATAAACACTTGTGTTAAGCTGTGGCAAATGAATTATTGACAGAATCAGCATTAAGTGAAGTCTTGGTTATTTATTTTACCTACCGTTTTTCCTCTAATAATAGCGCCTTCCCTAATAGTAGCACCTGTACATTTTTACTGAGAAAACCCACTTCCAATGTCTAAATTTTAGGAACTTTTTGAGACTTCTTTCTTATTTGAGATTCCTCAAATTAAAGGGTAAAGGGCCTAAAAGACATAAGTTTATTTTTTTTTTAATCAAAAAATGCATACTAAATAAAAGCTCCCTGACCATGTTATGTATAGCTCACAGGAGCATTGATTAGGAGAATTGCTGTAAGCAGGAATGTATTTGGTTTCCTAAAAACTATATAAACTCTGGTGTCTGTTGTCGAGAGGTAGTGCGTTTGCCTCTTGACCCAAAGGTCCTGAGTTCGAATCCTGGGAATGGCTATCAATCTTGCTTCTTTCATTGGCCCACACTTTCTGCGCAAGTACTGGTGAATTTTCCAGGAAGCAGAATCGAGAGGGATTAATTTAAGTTGTAAAAACTTGTTTCCCAATGGATGTAAAATAAATAGGTTTCAACTAAATAAAATCTATATCAAAGTGTAAGAGGTAATCAGTGTCCCACACATGGGATCATGGGTTCAACCCCCGACGGAGACACACATTCTTTCTGACATTTGTCTCCAACCAATAGATGGATAATAGTAAACCTATGAGAGATGAGCTGCCAGAGGCTGAGAAAGGATGTTGTGGTAGTACTGGTATGAGAAATACCAAAAATCAATGGTTAATAGAAAACCAACCAACCGCATTCATATTAACAAAAAACCCCCAACTTTTTGCTCTATTACTGGAGTTATGAAGTCCTAATCAACTGCACATTCTTCGCAATTCAAAGTATTCAATTTGTTATACTGTATATTGTCAACCTTGTATCAATAGTCCATCAAGGGGACACTGCTAAAAAGCAGTCGCTTAACACTTTCACTTACAACCAGGGCACGAGATTATAAAATTGTTTCATACTTGACTAAAAACTTTCTAAAATTAAGAATTTAACTAAATATATGAATGTGAAAAAAGTTATTATTCGGTTGTTATTCATAACAACTTACATTTTTTTTATGGTAATAGTTTTGTTATTAGGATTATAAAAGTATTACAACTTTAATCTCAATTTAAAAATTGAAAAAAATCTTAGTTGAGCACGAGAAAAGTTTTTTTTATTCATTATTGAATCCCTCGGCTGCAGAATATATCGTTTTGTCCCACACCATGGACATGGCAATCGAACACCACCGCATTTTTGCTAGTCAATGGTGATACCCACTACGTGTTCTATTTGCGTGAATAGAACATGAAGCGGGAATCAACCTTGGCTAGCGAAGATGGCACAAGTGCGACTTTTAGTTGAAGACTCTATAAGGATGTAGCGTGAAGAATATCAGGTATTCATGATGGGGTGCTACAGCTGTCGCGACACGGCTGATATAGACTACAAGTAAATATGTCTTTAAACCCGAGTCAATCATTTAACCATATTTTGCCTGCATTGATGAGCGACCAAAATGTAATATCAACAGTTGGCTGCAGATATGAGGTTTTGATTCTCCAACGAACATTTAGACTTTCGTTTTGTTCATTTCAAAATTCATTTGAGCCCGTGCGTGACTTTTTTTAAAAATTTCACATGAGCGCAAAGCAAAGGCCACGCCAAGTCTGTAAATCAGTACAGTCTGACCAGAGTCTTTACGTTGCGGTCTGTCGACAGGTAAAGTCTTTACCTTTCACCAAGGGGTCAAATGATACTCTCTTGTTTTTGCATTGTGTGGCTGTCAAAGCTGCTCAATGCTAGTGATTTGCGCATATGTGACATTTTTGTTACACACTGTCCAATTTTATAACAAGAGGGCCTGTATCGCTCCACATGCTTTAACATCTCTCGACTTTCTTTAAACACAGCTTACTTTGACTGAAAACATTTTTAAAATCTCTTACTTTTTTATAAGTTTCTATTTTACCAAAATACTCAATCATCATTGACCTGCATACACCATTCATTTGAAGAATAATTTTAGTAAAGGGTCATTCATGGAACACGTATACCAAGGATCATTGCAGAAGTCCAATTGACTTTGGAGGAGAAGATATTTTAAATTAAATTTTAAAATTTGCCCCGCCCTATCACACCCATCAAAATTTCGCGACCAATTTTAGTAAAAGTGTACGTAAGGAATATTTATACCTAGTTAAATTTTGATTGACCTCAAGAGAGGGGATGAGAAGAATTTTAGATCTAAAGATTTAAATGTAAAAGAGAGCCTAGCCCTGCCACGCCTGTATCATGCAAAGTTTCATTGAAATCAGTGGTTTGGTAAAAGAAGATTTTAAAAGATTTTATGGCGAAAAAAGCCCCGCCCTGCCACCCCAATATTTAGGGGCCAATCAATTTTCTTACACAATTTAAGTAAATGGTGACGTCGGTCCAATGGCTTTGGAGGAGAAGATTTTAAAGTGAACAAATGCCACGTCCATATTGGGGGGGGGGGGGGGGGGGGGGCGGGGTGTCAAAATTTCTTTACCAATTTTAGAAGAGGGTCTTCCAAGGAACACCTATGCAAAGTTTCATTTAAATCGGCCAAATGGTTTGGGCGAAGATTTTTGAATATTTTAAAGTGATAAAAGCCCCACCCTGCCACGCCCATATTTGGGGGCCAAACTTTTTTTTAAATAAAATAAAATGTCACGCAAGGATAATCCATGCAAAGTTTCTTTGAAATCGGCTTAATGGTTTCAGAGGAGAAGATTATTAAAGGTTATCAAGTGAAAAAATGCCACGCCAATATTTTGGGGTCAATTTGATTTTTTTTCTAAAAATTAAAGAAGAGGGTCACCAAAGGATCACTCCTACCAATTTTCGTTAAAATCCGCCCATTGGTTTGGGAGGAGAAAACGTTCAAAGAAAAAGTTAACGCGCTGACGGACACACCGCCATGACAATAGCCCGCGGGCCGTCGGCCCATGGAGCTAAAATTCATAAAAAAGAGGATATGGTCATTGACTACCGAATTTATTAAACAAGTCATCCATAAACAGATAACAACGAGGCTGTGTCGGCTTTTTATCTGTTTAAGATGGCGAGTTCAACAAATTTGGTGTTTTATGATTTTGATATTTTGATATTCTATTTATAAGATGACATGATTTTTTACAATAAATCGAGGATATACCAGCTATTTATGAGTTCAAGTTATATTACATTTAACGGCGTTTACGAATTGAGGTCATTAAATGCATTACGTCGTCATTTTCACAACGAAAATATTACGTTGCTTTATGTTCTTAGCACTTTTGCATAATTATTCCATTAGTGTGATAACACCCGTGTGCTATCAAAAATATTCAGCGGGTTTATTTCACTACCTCGACGTCGGTCATATTATAAATGTTGTTACAAATTGCGTCCGTTGAATTGTAAGGTTACATGACCATAATTGCCGCATATGGAAACGATTTAAATTCTCGAATTTTTAGAGCTATCTCTGATTTTGAACCTTGAAAATTGAATCAAATATTGTCAATAAACCAAAAGCTTTTTTTGAGGGAGTAGGACCACATGTTTTGGTTAAAAAGTCTAGGTCAGAGAAACGGATGCACTCTTTAACTGTAACAACAATTTTCATCTCTACGATATGATTGATATGTACTGTTGTAGACGCGAAATGCCCAAACTTCTGTAAAAGGCCTACCATTATGCAAACAAACAAACAAAAGAGGCCGTGGTTTACTTCTAGTTTACTTCAATGTGTATCGTCTATTTTTAACCTGGTGATCTTTAGGGGAAAAAAAAACGGCAATTTTCTATCATATTTTGTGGTCAATAAAACGGCGTCAGAAATCAAGGGTAAAAAAAGATAAGGAAATTATATTCTCACACTTTCTCTTGGTAAAGGTACTCCACGATAAGACATGTTTCTGTTTGCTGTTATTGTTTGTTTGGAAACTCTACAAATTTCGGCCTTAACGAGCGATGCAAATAAGCGTAAGTTCATTTTAGCTTAGTTTTTATCGGTGAAAGCCAAACGCAATGCCATATCTTTTACTCCAAATTATTTTCTAATATTGACCCTGCATGACTGTCGTTATGTCATATATAACAATGATTCTGTATGTACATGGATTTTTACTCTAACTAAAAGAATCTTCGACAAACTTGATTACCCCGCCTACAAGGAATTTTTACATTTGGGCATTTGCATCTTCCTGTACCAATTGTTCTTGAATCCTGTAATTTTAAACAAGTGTATCGTCAGACAGCATACAAGACACAAATCTGATGGATTCCCATAACTCTATACCGTGAAATCAGATAGTATATTTTATATTCTATATAACTTGCGTTTTAGTCATAGTACACATATTTTAGATCCACTGGTCGAAAGGCATTGGGGCAATTGTCATGGCTCTGTGTCCGCCCGTACGTTCGGTCGAAAACATTTTGTTTATAAGTCTCCTCCTCAGAAACTACAGGATGAATGTCAACCGAATTTCGCAGGAATGATCCTTGGGTGACCCCCATTCAAAGTTTTTCAAGGATTTTTGATCCAATGAAAAATAAGTCTTTAATGGACGTGACTAATTTCTATATATGGTACTATGTGATGAATATTAACAAATTTCACTGGAATGATCCTTAAGTGACCCTCTATGAGTCTACAAAAATATTTTAATTAGATGACAAATGTCTTTTATGGGCGGTGGCCATTTCTCTAAATGTTATATAGTGGCAAATTTGAAAACTTTTTCTCAGAGTCTTACTGATGGTTATCAACTAGATTTTTCACTGGGATGAACTTTTAGTGACCCTTTATCAGTCCAAAAATATATTGTGATCAGTTGAAAATTAGGTTTTAATGGGCGGGGGTCATTTTTCTGTGTTATGTTGTGGAAACTTTGAAAACATTCTCTTAAAATCTAATTGATGGATGTCAACCAAATTTCTTTGGAATATTCCTTTAGTGACCCTTTATCAGCATACAAGAAATTATTGTGATTGGAGGAAAAATATGTCTTTTATGGACAGAGGTCATTTTTCTTTGTACATTTGTAAGTGGAAACTTTGAAAACCATTTTCTCGGAACTTAACAGATGGATATCAGCCAGATTTCACTTAAATGTTCTTATTCACCCATTTAGAGACTGAAAACAATTGTGATTGGATGAAAAATATGTCAACGTATTTAACAGATGGAAGTCAATTATCTATATGTTATTCATTGATCTTGAATTTTATTTGTAGAAACATTCCAGCATGTGACACTTTAAACACTTATTTACTTGAAGTAAACATTCATTGGTTCACTTAAATTCTCGTCTAATCATATCAGTAGATTCAGGCATGTAGAGCTAATCAGCTATTCAAGCAGCTCTAATCTAACATAAGCAATAAACCAACCTTTTTATTTGCTTTCGTTTTCTGGCAGGTCAACAGGTTTATTCTCGTTGTCCTAATGGCTCAGTAGCTCACGACAATTCGTGCTATATGGTAGGACATGAATTGGTGAGCTGGATAGATGCGTTGGTAAGTACAGTAGAAATGCAATTGAAATATACCTAATGGCTTTTTACATGGTGGGGGCATGAATTAGTTCCGCAAGAAAGAGTGAGGTTTGAGAAACCGTTATCTCCTATCATTTTCAATGTAAAATTGATCTGTGATCACTCACTTGAATTTGCTTGTCTATACGCTTAAAAGATGTATTGGAAAGTAGAATGGTAGGTTCATAGGCGATGATCAGCCCTACGTTCAGAATGACAAAACGATGTAAACAGTTAGCCAATTATACCCCGCTTTGCTCGTGCACTTGCGTGCAAAGCGGGGTATAATAGGCAAACTGTTCGCACGGTTTCGTCATCCTGAACGCAGGACTGATGAAAACGGCTATGTAAATCTTGATAAGTCGTAATACATGGTAGGAAATGAATTGGTTAGCTGGACAGATGCTTTGTTAAGTATTATTTATCTAAAATGACCTGGCACTCATTACCTTCCGTCAGTGCTCGAGTATTCCCGCAGCGTAACCCAATTTCATTTTACAGTTTTACTTATATAGTTTCTCATAATCGTTCAGTAAAGAGACGCTGTAGTACAGTGGTTACGGGCGCCTTCTCCGAACAGCGAAAAGTTAACGGGTCGAGTTCAAATCCCGACAGAGAAATGTATTTTATTTAATTCTTGTGATTATCATCAACATATTTATTTATTTATTTTTTAATTACATTTCTTATTATTATTTTGTTATTAGGTTCTTTTAGTCAGTAACGATCAATATTTTCTTTATTTTTTTATCATTCAATTTTGGTTTTGTGCACCAACCAAGACTATTGTATTCTGATCGAGTGTAAGATTGGTTATATGGCTCAATGAAAAAGAAATAAGTATTTAGTAAGCTTTCACTAAAAAGTAGTTAAAAAAAAACTCATTTGCTTCATGATATTGAATTATAAGATATGATGAGAATCGACTTTTTGTCGTTCATAGCATAAGCATACTTGATCAGGAATTCGATTAACGTGTTCAAACTCTGTATATGTTTTTAATTATATATCGTCACAAAATAAAAAAAAGTGCCTCTTCATCTAATTAATATAGATCTAGATTCATTCCAAAATTAATAACTATTTTCAGTGATTTATGGACAGGACTTTGCAATGATCAAATTTTAAATAAAATTGAGGCTGGCGGAAAGATTTCTGTGTCTTATGCAACACAGTTCAAAATACCAAACGTTAAAAAAGTGTTTCACTAAAGAAAAAGAAATAGAAAAAATTCTGGTCAGGGACCGGCTTGAACTCGTGACCTCCTGGTTGTGGGAAAGCATCCTTACCACAACCGCTAAATTTCCGTATACACTATGAGTAGTGATACAATTTTTTACATGTTATCTTCACGAGTATAAGTCTATATTAAGAAACATTTACCGACTATCAATAGGGGTCAAAAGGAATATTTGATGAGTTCCAGGTCATTGTAGATCAATAATACATGTCAATTCAACTAGTTTTAGGCGATGTCCTGTTGGATCTGTAAGTAGCTAACAAATTGTTGGAAAGTATAATAGTAAGTCAACAGGTTTATGCCTGCTTTCATAGTAGCTCTGTAGCTCACGACAATTCGTGCAAAGCGGAAAAGCATGATTGGTGAGCTGGATAGATGTGCAGGCAAGTACAATGGGAAATCAACAGGTAAATACCCGCCAGATGGTCCCTTTTCGCATGACGGGTGACAAATATTCGCTTTATTTCGTAATTGAAACATCGACCGTATTTATCATGTTGCAATCACGATCCCGAAAATGCATATTCGTTGAACTACCAAAATGTCGCTTTTGACAAATGAAAACTAAAAACATGTATTATTGATATACAATGACCTGGCACTCATTAAATATTCATTTTGACCCCCATTATTAGTCGATATATGCGTTTTAAACTCGCAAAGTTTAGACTTAACAAAATGTATTTATAATCATCACGCATATGGAAGTTTAGCGCAGGAGGTATGGTTGTTGTTCCTGAGCCGGGAGGCCATGAGTTCAAGACGGATCATGACCAGTTATATTTCTATTTCTTTTTAGGGCAACACTGTTTTAAGTAACTTTTTGATACAATAGTGTTGCATTAGGCTATCGGTATTCTGCACAGAATAGTCCGGTAGAAATCTAGCTTGACCCGGAAGTAGGGTTCAAAGTTTTTTTCTTGACTGATTCTTGTAGCTAAGGCCTTCCCAAACAAGAATCTGGCTGATGACATCTTGTCATCATTGAGCATTTTGAGAAAATCGAGATGGCAGCCAGGACTATTGAATGTTACACCAACAGCTCAGTAGATCACAATGACGACCTTTTAGACGTTTTTTTGTGTGTTTCATTTGCTGTTTAAGTTCGAGTTTAAAGGTTTTGACATAGTTAATGCATGTAATGATATTAGTAATTAGTATGGTAGCCAATATGGTAGCCAAATCGAATTATTAAATGGCATTTAAGTATTTGTTGACCCATGTGACATAAGAATCATAGGAAAAGGTTTTAGGACTCCTTCAGTTAACATTTTGAAAGTGTTTTTTAAGCCTTCTATATATCAGGCAAAAGGCAACTTTCATCCTTTGTTACATAAATTCCTAATTTGAAGATGGCAGCCAGAAAAGAGAAGATTCTAAGTTAATTGTGTTTTAATCGGGAATTTAGAAAAATTAAATGTGCCTATATCAATAATTTCTAGACCAGTTTCAAAGTTGTTTTGAAAATTCATGCCTTAAATTATAGATAGCATTCGAGATGGCAGCCAAGGATTATACATGAAAGAACGTTTGAGGTTACATAGTTATATTAGAAAATGATCCATATTTACTTATGAAAGTACAGGTCATCATTTTGAAATAAGAAAAGTTACATATGCAATATAAAAAGTATTTTTGTGTACGAAGATGACAGCCATTACACAGCATGAATATTGCATTTCCATTGGGTTTTAATGTTTTGTCAATTTAAAATATAATATTTGCAAGATCCATACGTAGACAATCACTTTGACTTGAATTATCCTTCGGGAAAGACAAAAAGGAAGCCAACAATACATCCCATAAACATGAATAACTAAATAGAAGCCAGTTCACTTGTAGCATCATACCATTATACGTATTTTAGTGAACAATGCAAAACGCTTGTGTTGCATGGTAATTGAAAATAAAATTCTGTTTGCTTTGCGAGAAAATTATTGCACAACAAAATATATTCATCTCATATCGATGGATTGGCATAAAACAGTTGTACCTCACTATAAACATAAAGACAGTAAGAACTGTTTCGTGCTGAATCATCGATTTGGTCAAATACTGACAAAATTATTTTAGGAATATTTTAAAGAATTGTTGTTATTTTGATTGAATATAATTCTTTTTTTATCTGATTTTTTTTTCGCTAGTTTGGTAAGGATATGTTTCGTTGCTCTTAAGAGTATTAATATTATTTTCGTGATAGCCATTTAATATAATTGCCCGAGTTTCTTTATGAAATTTCTATAGATTCATTGTAGCATACCTATCAAACCACATTCATAACAGTATGTATAGTCATATGTTTTTATTAGTGGAAAAGAAGTTGTTCCACTAAGGCTTATTTAGCACTACAAAAAAAGTTTAGTGGTAAACTTAAATTGCATGTTCACAACCGCTCAACATGTCATGTAAGCATGATGATTGGCTATTCTGTGTTACCCTGGTGCATTGGGTAATTATTGAAAACATGCAATGTACTCCCTGAATTTGTCTTTGCCACAATTGCATGCTCTGTTCAAACTAAATGTATGTAGCAAATGACTAGCACACAGAGTGACTAAAATGCTGATTTATGGACCAACCTCACATCCCCAAAATCGAGATTTGATATATTTAAAGCATAACCAAAAATTAGCGATACAGTGCAGCGAAATGTTGTCAAAAGTGTTTGTTCAAAAGCACCCTTTTTGCAAATCCTTATCTTCATCGTTAGCATTAATTTTGATATACGACAATTTTGTAGCAGCCTTTTAGCAAATTGAGCAAATGGAAAAGTAAGAATAATGATAATTAAAAAAATATTTATAATTTCTAATTAAAAAACATTGAATCAAGCACTAAATGAAAAGACACCAATAACAAGACTATGTCGGTAGACATAGAACTAACATATTTTAAGAGAATGACTATTGTTAACTATTTTGTCATAGAAAATTTTTACTCATTTATATACTCACACACAATGAAAATGCACCACACGATATATAATTATTTGTATATTTATTTTGATGTACAGTAACTTCAGACTTGAATATCAATTTGTAAGGATCTACAATAGACCATTCACTACACAATAACACGAATGGATGTAACTTCAGACAAGGCTGTAGGTTTCTGAACCTAAGAATTTTATGGAAAAAGTTAGAAATCATAATTCTTATATTTGCAAAAAAGGTTCAGAAAACTTTGTCACAATTCAATTTGGGGTAACATTACCACTTACTCAGTACAATACATTGGTAACCACTTTAAAGGAACAGTTGCAGTAGTCCGGACAGTTGATTCGAGCATATGCTAACGCTCATCATCTTTTACGTCTACAGCTTACCATAAATGACTCTAACAGACCTAAACATGTTGCTTTAAGTTCAAATCCCATGGAAGACTAGAAATAAGTGGTTACTTACAATATGCTGCATGTGATGAAAAATAAAATCGAATGCGAGTCTCAGTAAATCCCCCACCGTACTTATGTTGAGATCACTTTAATGCTTTATGCTTCAAAAAAGCGATATACAATTTTACATTTTCATTCTCTTAGAAACCATACTTTTATTGACGCAATTATTTTTAAACAACGAATTTAAAGAGCAAGCTAATGGGTCCTTTTAAAACTTAGTAGTCATGTCAAAACCATATATTAACTTTAACCCTTTGCTGTTTAATCCCTGCTTTTTACGTGCCTGTAATTTTATGATTGAGAAAACATTGTGAAAAAAGAAGAAATTGCTTCCAACAAGCAATTTCTTCTTTTTCCACACTATTTTCTACCCTACTGAATGGTTATTTTTCAAATTAAATCCACTTAAAATTTTCGTCTGCAAAACCTTTGAATTTGGACAGGTCCAAAATTTTGTAAAACAGGAAAGGGTTAATTAAATTATATAAATATGTTTTGTAAACAAGTTCCTTTGAAAATAACTGGAAGGAAAAATAGCGAGGCTGCCATCATCAAAATAAGATGTTTTAATACTTTACATCTAAACATATTTATCAAAAATCAGATTTTTAACAGATAAGCTTTTGCTATAGGAAAAAGTGATCCCCATATTCTCATACTTGTCATTAAGGTACACATAGATATCATTCATTAACTCTCTTAACAGACTGCCATCTTGACTGCCAAACTGAATTTCACAGTAAGACCATTTCTCTAACATGCTCAGGCAGCAGATCAATACCATCATAAACCGATTAACTTATCCGAAAAATCGTTTTAGAAGTATCTTCAAATGTTTACAAAAATCCATATTCACCTTTATTTACTCTAGTAATCAAGTACTTTTTCCATTTGGCAGCCTTCTTGACGACTATATTTATTCAAAACTTCATTCAAGGTGTTCACCAGCAAACAAACTTCAAATTAGCCCCTTTTCAGTTAAATTAAGTCCAAAATTAAGATGAATTATTTAGTAGAAAGTACATGTATATTTGTAGTGGTCTTGGCTGCAATCTCGACTTTTTTCGAACTAATCCAAGATCAAAATGCACCTTCATCGAGATTCTTTATTGGCTAGACCTTAACTACTAGAAAATAGTTTACTGTTAAATACCTTGCAAACTTTAAGCATGAAATTAAAAGCTTGTGTTTCCTGGCTGCCATCTTCAAATTGAAGATTTTCATAACACTAGATGAGAGATGTAACTAATCAGATATTTTTAGGTCATAAACAAGCTTACAAAAGTTTAATTAGAAAACTCTAAAACAAATTTATACGATTCTTATGTCTCACATAAATCGAGAATTACTTATAAAAACATCTGATTATTACATGTGGCGGCCATCTTGATTACCATACTCATAACTAATGTCATGTTATGCTTTTATTTGTTACACAGCTTTAGGGTAATATTTTAACAATGAAATAACCACTCATATCGGTTTTATATTTCAAAAAAGTGATCTACGGAGCCGAAAGCTTGATTTTTGATAGTCATGGCTGCCATCTCGATTTTTTCGAAATGCTCAATAATGACAAGATGTCATCAACCAGATTATTGTTGGGGAAGGCATTAGCTACCAGAATCAGTCAAGAAAAAAACTTTGAACCCTACTTCCAGGTTCAGCTAAAATATGCCATATTTCTGCCGGACTAGAAACCTGTCAGACTTTAATTTGATTCAAAATTCGATCATTGCAAAGTACTGTCCATTCATCACTATAAAGTAAATTTGCCTTGAGAGGTCGTACTGGATACGAAATCAATTGTGTAGTAATATTTTTGTAGTTCAAAATACATTGCAAGCGAAAATGAATAGTTGGAAATTTGACATGTGTCTATATCTAATGCAGGCGATTTTTGTTTGTTTGTTTGTGTTTTTTTATTGTTCCCCCCCCCAATTTATGACGGTATGAATTTAAAAACCTATACTGGGTTTGAATGGGTTAATCGTATTCTTCTTTAAGTGTGATTAGGTTAATAATTATATAATACGTACTTAGTGTATTATATGAAAAAAATATCTAACGAGGTTGGGAGAATTGAAAATTGTCGAGGCTCTGCCGAGACAATTATCAATTCTAACAACCGAGTTAGATATTTTTTCATACAATACACTAAGTATGTATTATATTTATCTTATAACCTCTATTTGTCTTGTTTTTGTCTATGTTTGTAACTGAAATGAAAGTTTCTAAAAATAACCGCATTATATCTTTGTTTTAAAAATAACTATGTGATATCATAAAAATATCATACGGGATGTTATCACGCGGATATTCTTATAGTTACAAGATGATGTCAAATACTTGATTTTTTTCATATCTTATAATTCAATATCATGAAGCAAATGATATTTCTATTGGGACTACTTTCTAGTGCAAGCTTCATAAATACTAACTCTTTTTTTTTTTTGTCATTTAGGTATGGGACCAATACAAGTTTTGGTTGGTGCAAACATTCAAAATTGAATTACATGAGAATGTAAAATATTAATTGAAACTGTCATAAAACTAATAACAAAAAATAATTAAAAAGGTAACTTCAAAAAAAAAAAAATAAATAAATGAAAAAAAAATAATAATTGATGATATCAACAAGGATTAAAATATGTTTCCATGTCGGGTATTGAACTCGACCTGATATATTATTGCATTTCGGGAAGGCGTCTGTAACAAATCTTCTACACCGACTTCTTAAGTCTATGTGATATATTATGAATTCAACGGTAGAACGAAATTTTACGCTGTGGAAATACTCGAACACTGACGGAAGTTAATGAGTGCCAGCTAAATAATATTTCGCTTGTATTTACTTTTTTGTTGATAAATATTTTTTCAGGGATTCTGTGACGCTTATGGTGCTCATTTAGTCCGGATAGAGAGCGAATCTGAACAACAATTTATTGCTGGATACCTCAAAAGTATTCTATGTAAGTAACCAAGATAAACATTTATTTTACAACACGAATTCATTATTCTGGTTTGTTGTGTGTATACAAATGAATCTTTGGTCCGGATGTGAATTCTGCTTACGCGACATACAATTATTACAATATATTGGTATAATCAACGATTCTCCCCTGTCAGGGCGGAGCCTAAGTAACGGGTCGGTGCACTTAATATTGAGGTAAATCAGCCTTTATTCGTTATTATTTGCTTCTAAAGATAGTCGACATAATTAACTTGAGACCGTTAAGCGTAGGTTGTTAACCAAACCCTTGTAACTTCAGCCTGCCCAACGATGAAATGTGTTCACTTTCTCTAAGCACGTGAATCCTTTTGGTTTTAGGATACAGCCATATGCACGCGATCACTATTATTGCCGACTAACTTTTTAATGAACCCAAAATATTTAAAACTTAACTCGCCAAATTATGTCACGCTAAGCCCCGCCCTGCCAATTCATTAATAACGCAGAATACACATATTTAACAATGAATAAATAAATGAATATTGTAAACCCTGCTTCGACAAGCCGACGACAGGATCTTACGCTGTCCCCTTGATTTTCACAATTATGTTATTATGTTTTTAAACGGTATGCTAATCACGAAACTCATTTTTTTCTCCCATTTTGCTGGGTTTCGTAATCATCGTTTCTACCATAGGCCTCAACGACGTCTTTTAATATATCTTTTTTCATATGTAAATGTTTGTTTGGCCAAAGGCACACCAAGTGCTAAAGCTATTTGAAGATGAAGTTGAAGTTTAACCAAGTACTAATTCAGAATGAATCTCCGTATAGAACAACCCCTTTTAAGGTGACTTAAACTTGGCAACTGCATAATGATGTATCTTTATTCCTAATACGTGTACTCATTTATCATAAAATGACGTGGTCAGTGTCCAGGCTTTACTTTAAGACTGCATGCAACTAAAGTTATTAAAATCTAACCAAATCGCTATACATTTCGTTTTTTCAGCGTAAAACAGTTTTAACTGCCTATCATCATAAAGACAGTTACAGTTGTTTCGCACTGAGCCATCGATTTATTCATGTATGATCCGTCAGACGAAAATAGGCCATCTTGGTAGTGCGTAAAGTGTCGATTCTAGTCAGACTGCGAACTGTGCAGGCTGACTTGGATCGAAACCTTTGGCATTTTGATTGATTTTCTAAATCTGGTATGACCATTGTTTTCCTTCTGTTCAAGCGCTTTATTTTTTCAAATATGACCTCCTGTTTGCCTGTACTGGAACCAACCTCTTGTCCAAAAATTATTTTACAGGGTTCGCATAAGGTCACTTATCCAGTGACGGAGCCGAACCCGGCTAGATCATTCGGTAACGCGTTGAGCTGTCAATCCTGGGATCGTGAGTTCGAACCCCGACTTGGCCAACATTTGGCAAAAGTCAATCTGACAAGCGTAACTTGTCTCACAACAATGTGGGTATGATAAGTAAAAGTAAAGGTGGTGGCTCGAATAAAATGTTTTGAAGTAATACTGGTGTGAGAAGCATCAGGAAGCCATGGGTAGGTGCACCAGTCATCGAGATATTAATGCAATAATTTTGAAAGCGACGTTAAACACAATACGATCAATTCTAGTGACAGACCACATATTTATGTATTGATTCATTTTGATATCCCTAGCCAGTACTTCGGACCCAGGTCACTATTACTGGTTAGGCGGAACGGATGCCGTGTCTGAGGGAGAATGGTTCTGGGCTAAAACACTTCAACGATTAAAGGTAACATTTTGGATCTGAAAATACCATGAAAAATAATTCTTAATAAAAGACTTTGACCAGAGAGGTTACCGTTCATCCATTTCGAAGTCCCCGTGGTCTTAAATTTGAGAAAATATTGTGGAATATTGTGTACCAAGGGTTTCCCCCTTTTTTATACTCCTGTCGAAAGACGCGACGTTAAATGTGATCTACCATGGCGTCCCGGTTAGCGGGCGGCGGCCACTTCTTTGTTCGGAGGATAACTTAGGTGCGATTGACTTGAAACTTGTTCCTCTTGTGATAACGGAGTGCAGTGCACAAGAACTATAACTCGTAACAAGATAGCTAAGCGCTAGGGATTGTTCTCAGGCTGGAGCAATAAATTGTCTATGTAGAGTAAACGTAAATTACAAATAAAGGGAAAAAAATCCGAAACTTCTTCTTCCCACGATCAGTTTTTCTTATTGAAATGAAACATGTACATGTAAGACACCCGAGATAAGAGGAAGAAAAGTATACTTTCTCGAATATCGGCGTGACTTATTTGGTATTATTTGGTATTTTACACTTCTCTAGTTCATTCGCTTGTTTCACACTACTTCAGATCAGTCGGACGGACGCCAGTCTATCCCTCTCAAGAGGGCCGAGAAATCGAATATACTATACTAGATTTTTATAGACTGAGATTCACTTTTGGTTTAAGCTTGGTTTAGCTGGCCATAGGAAACAACCCTGTATCCTGAAAATTGCCTAGGAAAAAGGCAGTCGATACAAAAACCGAACAACGTGTGTACTACGTAGCTCTTTTGTGCTCACGCGCGCGCAGAAATAGGTCTATACGACATCAACTTTTGTGTGCAACAGTTCTGTTTTCGCAAATTTTCACCATTATTATCAGTTTCCATCACGCGTATGGGAACAGATGGAATTTTCACTCTTCCGCCGTGTCTGTTTAGCGTACGTTTTATGTCCGTTTAGCAGTGGGACCGAACCTGAACATGTTAGTGTCTTACATGTCCGAGGATGGGTGAAAATATCATTACGAGGCTTTTCCGAGTCAGGATAATTTCTCTCGGCCGAAACCAAATAACATTGATATTTTAATACAATATCATATTATTATATTAATCTTACAATCATTTTTCAGTGCTTAAATTTCATGAAACTTTTAAAATCGGGTGAAGGTTTTTCTAGTTTAGATCATGTAAATGCATTTTTTGTATAGATAGATTCCTGATATCATTTATGTTATCATGCAGGTGATATCAGGTCAATACAGTCTTAATTGCATACTAAACTGAAAAAAAAAAACTTTTATGGAAAAATTTTAATCCTATTCACTCAAGTAAGTCAGTTTTATTGCTGCTTTATAGTACACAAATTGGGGAGCAGGACAACCTGACAATAATATTGCTCACTCATCTAAACACCAAGACTGTTTAGCTATGTTTGGGCAGACGGGCGACTGGGATGACGGCTGGTGTGAGGATCAACATAACTTCATCTGTGAATTCGAGTAAGTTTGATATCAAAGAAATGGACCCGTAATAGTTCCGCAACATTTCGGACCTTATGAACTTTCACAATGTTGACCGAGGTTTCCTAATGAAAATGTTAAAGTTCGTGAATTTCGAAACGTGGCGGAACTATTACGGGTACACTACATTAACTCGAAACGGTTTTGTAACAGCCAATGAAAGCGATTTCTTGTATTTCTTGTTTTGATTATTAATGAAAATCAAACCAGCAGTACTCAAAATTCCTCCTTTGAACTCGAAAGGGACAAAAAATGGACGAATCAAGAGGGGATCCTAGCACCTTTCCCTTGCGTTTTAACAAAATATAAATACCGTATCAATAATGATATACCTAAATGTCAATAGCTTTTTAGGTTGAAACCCCTCGCTTGTTTAGGTGAAAATACGAAATCTGTCACCGAATCTTTATTTGTTAACCGACTGATCTGATGCTACAAAACTGTCGTAATGATAACTTTGCGTTCAGGAAGAGAAAACTGTTTGCAAATTTATACCCCGCTTTACATGCAAGAGCATATGCAAGACATGGTATAATTTGTTTGAAACATTTTGTCCGATGATCCTGAACATAGGATAGGTTCGATTTTGTATGAAAATCTAGTGTTATTTTGTAAGTTAGTTTGACAATAATACTGTTATGAAAAAATATACATAGCGAAAGATTTGTCGGCTTGATCAGTTTTAGAAGGATAACTAATGTCTACACCGTAGGCTGTTAGAAAATAGCCCAATCATTTATAAGATGGAATCTTGATATTTGAATGATCAATTTGTCAAAACTTGAATGCAGGAGCATTGAAGTTTCTATCTAAAATATTAATCTCGAATATTGAACAAATGTTTGCGCATGAAGCAAGTTCTAAAAATCAACTAGTAATTACTCAGAGGCCTGCAAATGCCACTAGTGTCAGGATTCCCATAGCAGAGGCGGATCCAAAGGGGGTTCTTGGGGCCACAAGTTCAAACGAACCCTCATAGGGGCGTGTTTGTTTCATTGCCATAGGGAAATTCAATCGAAATTGGGGTAATGGTATGAAAAAAGAGCCCCCGAATTCAGGGTTTAGATATTGCGTCAACGAAAAAGAGACACAATGAACAAATACTTAGACTCAAATAGGTATTTGCTTGAGGTTTAATTCGGAGTCCCTGCTTCATTCATTTCTCTTTTTACATCCGCAATTGTATGTGTTCATATTGCAATATTCTCAGGATAAAGCTTCACTAGGAGTTGCATAGATATCGATGGCTCAGTGCAAGACTGTACCAAGTGTATATACAGTGCATATACACGTAGTACAGTCTAGCGCTAAACCCTCGATATGTACATTTTGGGATCAACTTCATATAAGAATTTAAGACTGTTAAAAACAACATTCAATTCTTTTCTAAAAGTGATTCCCAGACGGTATCAGACAGTTTCGAGAGTTCTTTATACTTATTTATGAGTCTCTGACTCGTAGAATATGTGTCCGTTAAAATCCTGTTGTAATTTGTATTTTCGGAACCTTTTTTTACAGAAATAATGATCCGAAATTTCGTGTGAATTTCTCTTTTTCTTTTCAGCCTAACCGTAGATGAGTTGGTGGGATGAGATGCAATCCTGTTCCATGAACCTTAATTATTGTGTAAATTTAGACAAAATAATGAAACAAAAAACAATGTATATTTTGTTGGCTTTTTAATCATTTGAAAACAAAATACATTGTATATTAAGCTGTTTTGATGTCCTTCAATGGCTCATTAAAGTAACATAACAACCGTGTAGCAGTAGTAGTTCACGCTAACTTACAATTTTCACAGCATAGATGTAATATTAATTTACAACAAATTATTTTCTGAATTGAAGACATAATTGTCTACATAATTTGTAAAATAGAAGAGTTTCCTTTCCGAGGTGGTTGGCTTTAACTGGTACTCGGCGAGAATTGGTCTCTAACCAGTAGTGCATGGTCTCTAACTAGAAGTGCTTTCTCAAAGCGTGTCTCAATAGTTGTATCAACCCGACCGACCTGGTACTGTTTGATATCGAGTGTCCATTCTGCATGTAATCGGCATCTGTGCTGGACACGAGATACGTGCTGGAGATATGTGTAAGGCATTACAGTTCACAACATCGTGAAATTGACAAGTTGAATGATTATGGAATGATTTAGGGATGAAATTGAATGAATGTGTGGAGCGACTTTTGAGTGAATTTAATGGGAGGTAATCTGGTATTGCAAATTTTGTTCAGGATGAACAAAATTAGCAATATTGATTACCTCCCTTAAATAAAATGTGCATACAGGTTCTATAGATATCTCCCTATTTTCAAGAACATGTCAGACGCTTACAATTTCAATTAAATAAGTGAAATCCCGATTTTTTTTCCCGTCTATTTTTATTTTGAACGTAGTTGTTGTTATATGTTTTTCAGTGAGTTTGGAGCGTTTTTGAATGGTTTGAGTGAGTGTCTGGAATGAATGAATGGAGCGCTGAGTGAGCGCTTTAGAATGGTTTTGATTGAGTTAAATGTCAATTTCACGATGAAATTAACTGTACAAAAGCGCGGTGGAAAAAATTAACAAAAATTAGATTCGAGGATATATGTCGTTTCACATTGCACATGGCATGATTTATGTTTTATTTTAAGTGTGTTGAATTTTTAAAACGCTATTAAGAGAAGTAACTTGCCATCGACTTTAAGGAGGGTCTGTCAATAATTCTGTGAACCATTCTTAAAAGTTCTGTATGCGTTAACGCATGGTAACAAAATTTGACTTTATTAAACACTAAACTTTTCTCGATGCCTGCGACGTGCACTTTATTAGTTATACGGTTTCTTGCCGGGGTATATGATGATTTAATTCGAGGCTGGAAAAAATTATGTCATTCGAGCCGCAGGCGAAGGTTGACATCATTTTTTACTGCCAGGAATAAATCGCCATATACCCAGGCAAGAAACTGTATTACGAGTTAATTATAGTGCAAAGTTTCAAACTAAATACACGTATTTCTCTTTTTCCTATTTAAGGCCTTGATATACGCCTACTTCTTTGAAAATGCCAATATCCCCCAATGCGCCTCAAATGAAAAGTAAATATGTAGTGACGTCACAGAATAGTAGCGACGTAACACTAATATATCCTGCGAAGTAATGATATATGAAGGCGGTTACTGGCTTAACCTGCGAGCAAGTTAGCACTTTGAATGGACAGTTTAGTGAAATTGAATGGTATTTATTCGAATCTAAATAATTTTTTACTGGTATGTTATTAAATGACATGTTTTTAACTGTAACATAACGTGTATACTCCGGTCGTGCTAACAGCGAAGCAAGAGAATCATGGATGACATTACCAACTCGATTTTTGTCTATGTTCCCGAAAGATCTACCTAAGCGGCTGTAGATATCAATGTTTCTCAGGTCAGCATTAGCCAATGAAAATGCTAGAATTTTCTTTGCAGTATAATGAACCTTCCTGACGACTTGAATTGTGACTTCATAGCTGTTTGATGAAGTCACATAAAGCGCGTTTGTTACAAAATGACGTTTTAATTTGAAAATAAACTACGGGTTGCTTTTTGAGGTTTTTTTTAATTTTGCGCACCTCTTTGCAAAGGACCTGCCTTGATTAAAGTATATTTATCTTAAAAGAAAACTTTTATTGTAGGAGATAAATACCATCGAAATTGGGATACTTGTTTTTCCACAAATTGATCATTGAGCAAACATGACTGAATTTCACGAGTAAAAAAGACTTTCCAGTTTAAACAAATCTTTTGTAGACATTATCTATTTTGGTCTTAAATTCAACACAAATTATACCAAAAAGTTCACAAAGTTTGGAAAAGGGTATGTATTATGAGTGTAGCATTGATTAAACGATGGTAGGGGTGGAATAGTGATATGAATTGGAAAAAAAACAAGTTGAAGAGAAGATTTCCTCTATACATCTTATCGTAACTTCAACTCAAATATTATAATTTGAGCCTCTGCGTGACATTTCCAACAATTTGACATGTGTGTGAAGGACCAATATAAACCAGCCTAGAGAGCCATATACATGTAGCTTAATCAGAAGATTACCAGACTGTCTAAAGACACTTTGAGACCTATTCTGTCTACAGATAGCAAAGTGAATACTCTGGTCAGACTGTGCAAATGCACAGGCTGGCCAGAGTCTTTGCATTGTGCACATTGGAAAATGTTAGAAATGTCACGCACAGGCTCATATCCTTTTGATATGGGGAAAAAAGAGTATAGTTTGGCAGCGCAATGTGTCTATTTTACCTCGAAAACGCCATTTTTTCAAGTTCCTTGGTATAGTTTTTTAAAGGAAATTTTCCAATATTCACGGAATATTTCATATTGCACGTACTTTTAATATTCGATAGAAAGGTGCATTCATCAAGGAATAATTCTCTACCATTAAAACGACTTAACTTCTTTTTAGCGCATAGAAAAATCGCCCGCGACAGAAATCGTCTTGAATGATTTTTTTCCTTAATGGCGCACCAGAGAATTAAAGTTTTAAAGCGGACGTTTTTAAAGAATTCTTTTCGACCAATCCTACTGAAACATTTCTATGATTACATTTTTCCCCAATTTGAGAGTTTTGGCAATCGCAAAATTGGAAAAATACGTTCAAATCCTAAAAACACGTGCCGCGACAGAGACGCTATGGACAGGTCATGTGACGCCCTGTAGCACGTGTTTCCACCTTTGGAAGAGTGATGAGGTAAAAGCAAATGAGTTAAGCCTCGTTTACATTTGGCCTACGGAGCCCGAACGGCGCCCGTATCTCGCCGTAAAACCCGTAGAATCGTGCGATTACCACACGGCATCCTCTCGATATCCGTACGGAACCCGTACGATCTCCGCACGGGAATCTCACGATTACCTTGCGATATCGCACGGGACCCGTACGGTCTCATTAAGGTATGTTCCCCCTCAAATATTTTCAAAATCGCACGGTCACCGTGCGGCATTGTGAACACATACGCCGAAGACCGTAGCTGTCTGCGATGTCCAAAAAAACGTAAGAAAAATAGCAGGCTACGATATCGTACGGCGACCGTGGCAAATGTAAACTAGCCTTTAGATGTTACTTTGGTTCAAAGTAAGAAGTTTGAAGGTCCTACAGTTAACTACATCGTGAAATTGACAAAGTGAATGATTTTGGAATGATTTTTGGAATGAAATTGATTGAGTGTGTGGAGCGAGTTTTGAGTGAATTTAATAGGAGGTAATCCAGTATCACAAATTTTGTTCAGGATGAACAAATTTAGCGATATTGATTACTTTCCTTTAATAAAAGATGCATACAAATTCTATAGATAGCTTCCTATTTCTTCAAGAACCTATTAGACGCTTACAATTTTAATTATTTCAGAGAAATCGCGATTTTGCTCTATCCAAATTTATTTTAAATGACGTTGTTGATTCTATGCGTTTCAATGGGTTTGAGCGTTTTTGAATGGTTTGGGCGAGTGTTTGGAATTAGTGAATGGAGCGCTGAGTGAGCGATTAAGAATGCTTTTGATTTAGGCGAATGTCAATTTTACGACGTAACTAACTATGTATAACCAACATGCCTTTTACAGAAAGAGTTCATGAAATCATTGATATGCCCTCGTAAATAGCGTGCGCTGATAGCCATTTACCGCCTTGACACCTCTTAGAATATGCTGGAGAATTTTAAAGAATTGTACCAGAATAAAAGAAAAGGTTGCATACAGATTTCCTTTAAGTTATATATTATCATCGGGATTTAAGTTGTAAGGTAATTGCTAAAGTTTGCTAATTTCTGGGACAAGCCACGTAGTTTGCTTGAAAATGCTATCGTCGAGGTAATGGAATTATCAAACGTCTGTATTTGAACTACTAAAAACGTAGAGTAAGAATAATCCCTGAATATGAAAATATGAAATAATATATATGGAGGAATATTGTTGTTTAAATTCTTCAAGATAAGGCCACAGTTTTGGCAAAATCAAGCGGTCAGAATGGTTGGCATAATTCTGTTTCAAGGGATAATTGCTTTTGTTTACGGGGCTGCGATTGAGAACGGTCACATTAAACGTAAGTTTAACAAGAACTTGGTTTGAATTTGTTAGAATTATCGAGACGACTGCTCATTGTTCCCTACAATTGCCTTCTTAAGCCTGATGAATGACGACGCATTGTTCAGGATTTATTTTTTCTTCCTTTTATTCCCATGTAAAAACCCTTTTGAACAAGCAGTGTTGGGTCATCCCAATTTTTCTGGGTTTTGATTCCTTCAAGAGCCGAATACATATTTACACGATTCAATGTTAAGATAGGGGACCCGTAATAGTCCCTCAATGTCTCAACAGTAATGAACTTTAACAATGTTAACCAAGGTTTCCTAATGATTTTCATTAGGAAACCTCGGTCAACATTGTGAAAGATCATATGTTCCGAGATGTTGCGGATCTTTTACGGGTCCACTACCTTAAATACATATGAGAAGGTACTGAAAACCAAGAACATCGTGAAATTGAAGGTGACAATGTTTTAAGAATTTTTTCGGAATGAAGTTGGATGAGTGAGATTAGCGAGTTTTAAATATATATAAAGGGAGGTAATATAATGCTAATTTCGTCCAATTGAACGAAATTAGCGATAGTTATTATTTCCTTTTTCACAGATTTGTTTTACTTTGCAAACCAATCAGCACCCGAGGTTATTAAACTATTCTCATTCTCAACTCTGAATTTTTAGCCGTAATTCTAATGTAATTATAAAAGTATAACGATGCTATACGTTCTTAGCTCATTTGCATACGTATTCCACTAGTGTAATATCAAAAATAAACTATTTTTGGGCGTTTTAAGTGATTTGAGTAAGTGGCTGGAAAATATAGATTGGAGCGCCGAGCGAACAATTAAGAGTAGGATTAGCTCAATTTTACGGTTTTCTTTACAGCACTTAGTCCAAAATGCAGCTTTTATGACAATCTGTACTTAAAATGACTTGGTATAGTCCGTTTGACTTCTATATGGACCAACTTTTCGCCGAAAATCTCAGAATCGAATTAATGAAGCGTATTTGTTCTTGTCATATCATATTTTCCATCTAATACCGTGAAGAATTTTGTTTTTAGAATTTTTCAAGGTGTAATAGTGATTTTTTCCGTCCGTCTACATGCTAACTTTCTGTCTTATACCTTCTCGTGTCTGTAATAAACGGAACAGCGAATTGTCTATCCAAAAATAGCTCTGATTTGCATAGGGACAGAGTCAAAAGTGTATGAATTTTGGAAAGTCGTTTTAGTATAAAATCCAGTATTTTTGTGAAATTGATTTTGGTGGGGTTTTTTTTACTTCCTCAGTATATCAAATATTAGTGTATTCTGTATTTTTAAGAAAAATGTTTGACCAGATAATTGAAGATTGTTTTTAACTATTCTGAGATGAACCCCATATTCCCTTATTTAGACCAATCAAAAAGGATTAATTTACGAAGTCGTTGGGATTTTCACGAGGAAACTAGATAAGCAGACGAGTAATAACTGTAAAAATCACGGAATATGTAAGTTTAAGATGTCCTGGCCGTCGATATGCTAATTATCTTTTCAAATATGGAATAATAGACATTTCTTCTGTCAAATGTTTAGTGTAAAACCACTTGTTTTTACAATTTGTTTACATTCATTTACAACTAAACAGCCTTCACCACCCCTCGTGATTAAGAGCAGAAAATGCGAAAATATTATCATTAATTAAATAGACAAAATCATTATTTTAAAATCATTTTGTTTCTAGACATATTTTTTGGAATGGTATTAAGCTAAAATTAATATTTAACCACATAGAGATCCTCCATTCAAACACAATTTTATGTAATTGATGAAAAGGTTGGTCCATATAAGGGTTTAACGGACTATAACCAAAGAAGTATAAAGCAATTGCCTAAAAAGATACAATCTACGGAATATTTTTACTATCTACGGACAATCTACGGTTCACTGTAAAACTACATTGAAAAAAGTCAACTTTTCAATATTTTCAGGTGACCATTACTTTGACCACTGTCCAAATGGATCAGTTCGACATGACAACTCGTGCTACAAAGTGGCCCACGACTTAGCGAGCTGGACGAATGCCCTGGTACAGTGATAATTCTGACTTAGAATATCATGTGCAAAAACATCTCATTTAGCCAAATCTAATGGAAAATTAAGAAATTTTACGGCGAGAATTTTTAACGAAGCCTTCACTAAATTACATTTTGCTATGCGAATTTTCTCTCTGTAAGTGAGTTTCATTGAGATTTCTGGCAGAAAAAATTTAAAAAATAGAGAATCTCTCAATACCTCACCCAAAATGATCCCTGCTGGTAAATACTTTATAAATACACGTGTATATATGATTCTATTAGTATTTGATATATTTCCAGTAATATCTTATTTTTAGTGTTTTTTATATCTACTTTTTATGGTGCCTTCCATTTCCTTAATAGAAACTGTTGTATTTAGTGGTCAAGTGGTCAGCAATTTTCAATGCTCGTAAAAATAAGCCATGACACTTAAAGATCACTCGATTTGAAACATCAAACCTTTACTCTAATCCTCAATCTGCGTCATCGCTGATATTCGACCGAATTAATTTCAGAGCCGAGTGAAATATTTTCATTTGAACAGAACTTTATTTGTAACTAAATTTCAATTTCGAGCTGGTTGAGTTTATGGTGAATGTAATCGACAGGTTATTACAAGGCTGATGAGGGCCGGAGAGTGATATCGGCCCTTAACTTCGATATCCGCACGCGCAAATATCACCTCCAGCCATAATCGGCCTCTATGTAAGTATTAAATTGGTAAATGACATAAACCTAGCAAATAATCTTAGATGGGGGGCTGTGCTGAGTGATACACATTTTTTAGCTCCACTGGCTGAAAACCACTTGGGGCCATTGTCATGGCGTTGTGTCGGTCGTGCGTCCGTCCGTCCGTACGTCCGGTCGTATTTTTTTTCTTTAAAAATCTTCTCCTCAGAAAGTACTAGATGAATTTCAACCAAACTTCACGGGAATGACCCTTGGGTGACTCTCTTTCAAAGTTGTTAAAGAAAATCTGACCCAATGAAAAACATGGATTTAATGGGCGTGGTTAATTTCCAAATATGGTAAAAAGTGACTTTTCTCAGGTTCTAATTGATGGATACCAATTAAATTTCACATGAATGATCCTTGGGTGACCCTTCATCAGTATACAAAAAATTATTGTGATCGGATGTAAAATATGTATTTTATGGGCGGAGGTCATTTCTTTATATGTTATATAGTGGAAACTTTGAAAATCATTTTCTCGGAACTTAACTAATAGATATCAACCATATTTTATATGAATGATTCTTGGGTGACCCTTTATCAGTCTACAAAAAAATATCGTGACCGGGTGAAAAATATGTATTTTATGGGCGGAGGTCATTTCTTTATATGTTATGTAATGAAACTTTGAAAATCATTTTCTCAGAATGACATTAATGGATATCAATCAAATTTCAATGGAATGATCCTCAAATGACCCTTTATCAGTCTACCAAAAATTATTGTGATCGGATAGAAAATATGTATTTTATGGGCGGAGGTCATTTCTCTATATGTTATATAGCGGAAACTTTGAAAATCATCTTCTCAGAATGTAATTGATGAATATCAATCAAATTTCATTGGAATGGTCATTGAATAACCCTTTATCAGTCTACCAAAAACTATTGTGATCGGATAGAAAATATGTATTTTACTGGCGAAGGTCTTCTCTATATGTTATATTGTTGAAACTTTGAAAATCATTTCAACCTCAGAAGAACCGAAAATATCTAAAAATCTAGTCAAAACTTAGATTTGCTATTACAAGAATGTCAAGCCTGTGGAGCGACTCAAGCCATTCACGGCTTTGTAGTTGTATATATGTGACCTGTCACGCGAAATGGGACCATCTGGGAAGTGCGTAAAGTAGCGACCCTAGTCAGACTGCGCGAATTGCACAGACTGACTAGGATTGTAACTTTTTGCAATGCGCTTATTTTCTGAATCTAAAATGATCAATCAACCTTCAAGTGAAAGACTTTTTGAAATGCGACATCTGGTTGGCATTTTCTTGAGCCAATCTCTTTTTCAAATATTCATTTTACGGAGTTTCCCAGATGGTCCCTTTTCGCGTGACGGGTCACGTATGATCAATGATGTTGTCAATATCGGAGATTGGCTATCCATATGTATTTTAGAGACAAGTAAGTTTATTTTGAATTTTCCACTTTTGAATTTTTCTACGACCGCTGAGCAGATAAACATCTTTGCTTTCATTTTAACTTAAATGATGATAAAAAGCAGTACAAAACTAAATTGATTTTCGCCTTTTTAAAATGTTGATGCTTCACTTTCGCCCTACCTTTCTTACTTTTACAACCTGCGTTAAATCATATGAAATTCAAGGAAATATACTTTGTTTATGCAATAAAGAAATCATAAGTGAAGTGATTATGAGAAAATTTGAGTGTTTCAATTTTCCTCCTCTACAAAACGCCAAAATTTGGAATTCCATACGTGATTCAAATCGTCGGGTAAAAATAGTATTTCCAACCCTATTCATTGTATTCAGAGCGCGCGGTCCGAAAAGCGTCAATACTTCGGGAACTTCTATACGAGGGTTGTCCCAGAAATTCGTGAACTTTTTCCATTATTCCAAAATCCCCCGTCCGATTTAAGTATTTAACTCTTAAGTTGACAACACACGTTAATTTGCAACAGATTGATGATGGTCTTTTCAGTTACCCTTTTGCGTATTTTGTTGTAATTTGTATAGGTATTTTGTGAGGCGTATGGTGGACATTTGGCTAGGATTGATTCGGACAGAGAACAGAATTTTTTAGCTGGTCACCTCAAAAATATTCTTAGTAAGTATTGCTTTAGTTCTAATTTTTTGTAAAATAACAAACATAAGGTCTCATGCGAAAAAAGGAAAACAGATAGATACGGTCTTAATCCATGCATCTTCATGCAGTCAGCGTATTTTACTATTGCATTTTTAAGTTGTCAACGCTACCCAACGTTTGTGACTGGAGCAGAAGGGAAATTGTTGGAAATGTTACGCACAGACTCAAATACGTTTGCGAACGTCTAAAAACGATACCCCGCTTTGCACGTTAACTCACGTGCAAAGCGGGATATCATTTCGCAAACGCCCCGCGAATGTTTTCATCTTAAGCGCAGGGCTATTTACCAGATAAAAGTGAAGAAAAACTTTTTTTCGTAGAAACTTAAAGGATTTTTCTTGCATCAGTAAACAACATAAAGTTTCTGAGCGGATATATTGCTATTCGATAAAGATAGTCGTAGAGCTACATGCTTGTGAATAATCCATTATTCGAATTTTCGATTGCTTGATGGTGTATAATTTAAAAAAAAAAAAGCAAAACTGGTGCTAAAATTATAAACGATTTTTTCTTATATTTTTTCCATAACTTGGTGTTTCAGAGTGTTATAGAAAAGTAGAGCCCATTTGATTTAAAACTACTGAAAATATTGCTTGAACGACCACCTCTATTTAGCGACCTCTTGTATTAAGCGACCTTCTTAAAATGTCCCTTCACTGTAAGCAAAATCTTTAAAAAAAAGACAGGACATTCTACTACTGAAAATTGTTTCCTAATGAATCCGATGATGTTGGAACCCATTAGAATCGTATGAGGGACGATTCTTATGGGTTCGAACATCATAAGATTCCATAAAAAAGTATGCTACAATCTAAGAATGCTATCAATTTGACCATTCTTAATTATCATGAAATATTGTACATGTACTAAGCGACCATTCCCACAAACCGGACAGCTTTGTGGTCCCCTAAGTGGTCGCTTAACACAAGTTTTTAACTGTTTATTCTGGACAGGATAAATGCTGGATCTTATAGTCCTCTTTTGCATGTATGAGTCATCAGTGGATCAAAAGAAAAAAAATAGATCATTTCGTTGCCAGGTAGTACAACAGACCCGAATCACTATTTCTGGATCGGGGGGACTGACGCCGTGTCGGAGGGAGAATGGTACTGGGCTAGAATAGTCGAGCCAATCACGGTAAGCAATTGGTTCGATCTGTGTAGAGAACTTGAGGTGGGTTTTAAAACTTGGCTCGGATTGAATGCCGTCTTTTTTCTGTTACTAAGAACGACAGGAAGCTAACATATGTCAAAAAACTTTAAGGTGGCATTAAACTAGTATACAACTCGAAAACCATGTTAGTGACTACATTTGTAATTGAGAAATTACAAAAAAAATGAAGTGAATATGCTGAACTACTATAATTTGACATGGAACTGAAAAGCAATTGTGGTAATTTGATACTCATGATATTTTAATCTACGTATTAAGGTAGTGAAATCGTAATAGTCCCGCAAAATTTCGGAACTCAAGATCTTTCACAATGTTGACCGAGGTTTCCTAATGAAAATCATTAGGAAACCTCAGTTAACACTGTTATAGTTCATTACTCTCGAAACGTTACGGAACTATTACGGGTCCACTGCCTTAACTCGAAACAAAACGTCAGTCCCTGAGGTTAATATTTTGAAAAAAAAAAACAAACGTTGAAAGTAAAAACATGGAGATAATTTAAAGGAATGAAGATCTAATTTTTTTTTCTGGTTGCAGTATACTAACTGGAAACCCGGGGAGCCCAATAATAACAGCGATCACGATTCAAAACACCAAGACTGTATGGCCATGTATGGGGAGACGGGTTTATGGGACGATGGGTGGTGCGAGGAAAGACATAATTTCATCTGTGAAATAGAGTAATACAATTTTCTGTGAATTTTCAAAATACCATATATATAGAGAAATTCAAATTGAAGATACGCAGGTTTAAAGATAACATTGACCGCCCCGTAAATGCATTCAAAAGTGCTAAAGCATGTTCAAATACATACATGAAACAAATATTTGAAAAAAGATTCTCGTATTTTTCAGAGCTAAACTATAAATTACATAGATTGATAAAATTGAAATTACTTTTCATTATCAATAGATTAAACAAATGCGAAAGGTTTCGATCAAAATTTTGACATTGGTTCCTTTTTGTTTTCTTTAAAAAGTGTTTTCCTTTCTTTGTAAATAAGACGCGTCAAGAGCGATAACTCTAGATGAATTTTGTGAGAATTATGCCCCTTTTTCAACTTAGATTTTTTTATCCACTACCCAGCACCCAACAGCCGAATGTAGGTTGTGCTCTGGTTTAAAGACATTCTAAACTTCATTTTCAGCATTGGCTCGGACAACGGGGAGTTTGTAGGCTAGATCAAACCATGTCATCGGCTTTTAAATCACCATGTTTATGAGTCGAAATTATACTTGTATTTGTTTCATTAGAGTCGGAAATAGAACTTTGAATAATAAGAAAAATGTGTTTCTTATGGTTTTATCTGCCCTGAGTTCAGGATGAAAACGTTAGCGAAGCGCTTGCGAAATGATACCTCGCTTTGCACGTATGTGCACGTGCAAAGCGGGGTATCATCTCAAAGCGCTCGCGAAACGCTTTTACATCCTGAACACACGGCTGGCTTCTATTTTTAACACGGTTTCTTACAATCGTTGATTTATATATACTGATCATCAATAAAAACATACACCTACTTTAACTTCTAGGCGCGAAGTTTTAAAAAATATTATTTCTCATTCTCAACTAAAATCGCAGAATTTCAATGAAATCTTCAACTGATTTCCTGACATTTTTAACATTTGCCAAATTCGATAATAGAGCGTGAGATACCCTCGATTGGTAGGACAGAATTTCTGATGAATTTTGTAAACATTATGGCAAATAGACACTCACAAAAAAACACAAACACCTCACCTCATGTATAGGTAGATTTTGTGCGGTGAGCCTTGAAATCAACTTTTTAATGTTACGTTCTCGTGCCATTTGTTCGAAATAGATGAAATAGATTTAAATAGCGCATTAAGGAAGTTTAAAATATACCTTGTAAACCAACGTAATTGCTTGTCTTAAAACGTGAAGTTCACTAAACATGTACTTTCTTAATTGCAGTGGGGGTCAAGTTAAATTCCTATCATTTCTTTTTAATTATACCCGATTTTCGAATGACAATGGACTCAGCGCCTACGTCAGAGCTCAGTTTACAAAATACACCTATAGTTTGAAATCTAACATTTAACCTATCCTGGGGCCTCTTTCAAGAAAGGTCCTACGATTGAAATTGTCGTATCGCTATCGTTCGATAAAAATTGGCTTTCAAGAAATTGTTTGGCTTTCAAGAAAGGCGTCGTATCGTAAAATCTACGATAAAATATACGACACCTACAGACAAGTCGTACATTTTACGATTTTGTCCCTTTGAGCCTAAAATTTTCCTTTCTAGCTCTGGAGGATATTAGAACGATTATTTAGCTATGCACATGCCAAATATCCCAGTACAATATAGTGTAATAAACGAGATATATTGCAAACAATTGATGCACCATCATTTTCATATTTGATTTTACTCTGCGATAATCGTACGATTGTCGCAGAATGTTTACATAGTGGTATTAAGTTGTTTATTTACCGTAAGAATCGACCCTTTCATTATCATGACTGAAAATGTTTGCTTAAGCCTTCCTAGTGACACAGAAAGTGGGAGATACCAAATCAATAGTTTTTTACACACACATAAATTACTTACTTTTTTTTAAAAAAACAAATTACTTTCTCATTATGCAATATGGATTCCTGCGTTTTATGCCTCGAGAACTACATTTATTAAAAGGAAAATTCCACAGCTTACGGTCAAAACCATACAATTCTTGATAGATAGGAGGATTTCTTATTAACTACAGCAACAGCAGCAGCGACAACAACAACAACAACAACAACAACAACCAAACCGCTGCACTCAATATCTTTTTCTCTCTGTCTTCGTTAAATATGAACTGAGCAAATAATCAAACAAATACAATAAGTGAACGGCGATACTAAGCCAGATGAAACATCTCTGAGCTACATATAACTGTTATAGTTACACGGATACGACAACGAGCACTGTACTATAACCGAAGTTAGGTTTATCTGTAATTTTGTATGAAGCGATGGAATATAATATCATCTAAAGTTCGTTTCAATACCATCCTTCTATATTTAGTTTCAATACCTTCCACATAGGCACCGAACTATATAGATTTGAAGAATTACAAAACAAATACATAAGAGAAAAATGGATGGGCCATTTTTTCATCTTACCTTTTTTACATTTTTTTTTCATATACATGCATATACTTCACCAGAAAAAAACCAACCAAGCAAACAACGATGATAAAATAAAATGGTAATAAAGTCATACACCGAAAACTTGGTGGAGATGATCATTAACTAGAACAAGTGCATTTTTACCATGCGGTCCAATGTTCGATTGCTCCAATTCGGCGCGACAGCCGGTGTACTCCCATTGGAAAGGGAATCGACAGTGTAAGCTAAATTAATTATGCAATTGTGAGCACTTGTATATTTATCTTGACATAGATATTTAGATATCGATGAGAAATGTGAAGTTCGACGAATTTAGTTTAAAAAAAACTTCGTTAAATATGCATTAATATACAAGTAAATGGCTTTTCTACGATCAGTTTGCTGATTTACCTTTTTTGGTATTGTAAAAAGCGGACAATTTACCCACCAACGCGGAAGTTTATATCATATGATCAGCTCGTGCAGATGTGAAAGATCAACTTAACGATAATCTTATGAGGTCGTATAGTCTGCGATTTTCAACGATATTTTTGTGAAAGCCGTTTACGACCGTCTTAAATATAATCGTACGATAAGTATAAGATAAATCGCACGATATTTTTCTTGAAAGAGGCCCCTGACCACGTACGCCTTTGTCTAGATGACTAATCCCAACAAAAAAGCTATTTCAGTAGTTATAGGTAAACCACGCTTTTTGAATGTTTATGATCAGACTTTCGACGAGTTCATATAGATAAAATGGGACCAGCGAAATTTTTGCACGGTCTCTCACTATACTGAAAGTTCAAAGAAACGCAAACCTAATGGCAATTTTACCATCTTTTCAAATAAATCGGTAAACGTCATGTGTCATAGCGTAAAAGTAACATGCTTCCGAAACCAACTTAATCATAAAAAAAACCCCTAAATTGAAACGACAAAAAGCATTGAATATTGGTAGGGAGAAAAAAATGTTTTTCGTGATGAGTATCTTTACTAAATCAGTATACATTTGTAATTAAGTACCGTTATCTCACGCTCGTTAAATTTCAATTCAGTCCACCCCTTCTCCTAGATATACCTCATTTTCCCGCGTTTTCGGAAACCGCGGATGGACTATAGCGGATAACTTTTTGACGGCAATGATATAACTACGTTGCGTTTACGTTTGTTTAAACTCATACGAATTGCTCGCTTAAACCTCATTGAAATGCATGGTTTGGAGTTTTTGAAGGATCATAGGTATGTTTTCTAAAATAAAAAGTGTGTTGTCACAAGTAACAAACATTTGAAATATGAAGGCTACATCACTTACCATTGCAAAATGATGGGCAATTTTAAAGTTTTAATCTTATAAATTCTGACCTTGACACATGACCTTGACTGATGACCCCGAACTTAGTACCACAATAAAAGGTTTGTCACAAGCAATGTACATGTGAATATGAAGACTATATCTGTAACCAATCAAAAGTAATGGCCAATAAAAGCTTTTGCAGGACAAAAAAGTTAATGACATTATGACCCCTTTTCCCTTGATAAGTTTTTTTTAAAACCGTAAATTTTCGATAGCTTAAGGTCAAGAGGATCTGACTTTCTACTCAAATATAAAATTTTATGAAATATTGACTTTGAGACTAGGAGAAATCGGCAAAAGACTAATTTTTAAATAAAAGTCCATTTAACATGACACAGCCTTGAATTGAGATAAATTAAAAAAAAAAGTATGTCTCGGAAATTTCGAGGCTTCGTGTATTCATACAGTGTGATTATGTTTTTAGTTTCATAGCTCCATGAAATCAACAAATACTCTCTTCATCTCTTAAATCAACTCGCGAAAGTTTCCATTAAGACTGCTGTCTTCCAACATTCACCCGAAAGGCTTGTTTCGACTTTTTTGCCGGTTCTATGAGCCCGTTTTACTAAAACTTCTACTAAACGCGGTGTTTTTATTCATTCTGTCGTGCAATATCTCATTGGACTCGTCTGAAGGAAACGACTCTAATGAAATAATGCATGGCAGAATTCCATTTTTAGTTACTTCTGTAAAGGCAACTTTAATTTTAGACTTGCGCAAAAAATTATCATAGGATGTTAAGTAAAACAGGCCAAATATTATAACTTTTTTGGCTTTAAGACAAAGGCACACATTACCGAATAGAAGGACTGTTGATTTGTTTGCTTGAATGGAGTTTTACACCGCTTTTAAGATTATTTCAGTTATATCGCGGATACTGGAACACCTAACAATGGATTCCTGGTGTTTCTCACATCAATACTACCATCACATCCTTTCCTAGCCTCCATCTGCTATCCCACATAGGTCTACGATTATCAACTCATGGTGATAGACAAATAGTCGGAAAGAATGAGTTTCGCCGTTGGGGATCGAACCCGGGAGGACTGTTGAAAAGAGGCAGGGCGCCGTGTGAATAAACGGTAACTATGAACGAATCTAGTACAGGAACCGGGGCGTCCTCAACCCCTCCTTGGAATTTCAACAAACATATCGATGGCTTAGCGCGAAACGGTTGCAACTCCCTATAAACATATAGGGAGTTACAACTGTTTCGCGCTGAGCCATCGATATTATCATGTAGGAAAATCTGGAAATCAAAACTATTATTAAGTCAGGGTTCTAGCACTTATTAAGCTATTTTGATCGCCCACTGTGACTGTTTTGTGAAAAAGAAACATTTTCCAACCATTCTTTTTTTCCAAAACCACCAATGAAAATATAGTTGATTTAAAGATAAATCGATCTAGCTGAAAAAAAAATGAAGGATACAACCCATTCATTGATTTTAACACCTCTGGCAATATGAAGGAAAATGGACTAACTAGGTAATGCAATAAGTTTCAAACATGGTCCGAGTCTGCATGGTTTGCAGAGGTTGGCCAGTATCAAAACTCTTACACATTTACACGATTTTCTGAAACTATAATAATAATTCTATGTTCCTATGTATAAACCTTTTTAAATACGCGTTCTGGTTGACCCCAGCCAGATCATGCATCCATTTCAAATATCTATTTTGGTTAATTTCAAATTTTCACCTTTTCCAAGAAGAGGCACAAATATCTAATTGCAGTTGTACCAAAAGCAGGGGACTTTCATCAGTTAGAAGGTTTTCATTACTCAAGGGCAACTAATTTTGTCTGAAACAGTTTGCGTTCACAAATAAATTACTTCACTTTAAAAGAAAATAGAAATGAATCTGATTTAATATCAGAAGAAAACCTTTGAAGATTTTATTTTTTAGGTTTCGATAATGTCTAATCACAAAAATCGACGAATAACATTTGAGACTGTACATGACATTACCAACAATTTTGCATGTGCGTAAAGCACAAACTTTGAAGAGCCTGGAAAGCCACATAATACTTAGAGAGGTCAGTAAGGTAGAGAACCCGTACAATAGTAACGTCGGCGCTCAATATTGTGAAAGAACATGAGTTCCGAAATATTGCGGAACTATTACGGGTCCACAACCTTAAGACCTTGCATATTTCTATGGCGCACAAAATGAGTGGACAGCTTTTTTTGTAGTCGTACACGTCTAAGTTTGGACGTGCGGCCATATTATTGGAAGTGTGCACGTCCAAAATATGGGAGTGGGCCCGTAAAATTAACGGTTGCGACCCTATATTTAAACGATCACGAAAAAAAAACGGGGAAAAGGGCGGCCAGTCTAAAAACATGGGTGCAACCTTAAATTTTTCATAGAAACCCCATGACCAATGATATAAGATCTTAGAATTGTTATTTTTTCGTAGATAAATAATTATATGTAATTTCATATTTTAAGATTATATTCATTAAATACAGTTTTCTTTCTGGTAAAATTAATGTCACAAAGAAGTGCGACGATAGAAGCTAAAATTCGTGTAGTAGTAGGTTTCCTCTAAAAAATGATTTAAAACTTTTTCGAATGTATAGGACATCTTTTGTAATATAATACCCGAGTGCTTTAATAAAAGATTTTCCGAACTTTTTTATTGAGTCTGCTTTTCGGTTAGTCCGCACCGAAGAGTAACTGAACAAGATTCGAGTTGGTTTCCGGTCCAGTGATATTGTAGTAAGATGCGGATGATGAAATAAGAAATTACCAGGATGAAAAGCTTCAGTTTTCAGTACTTTTTTCCTTAAACCTCGGTGATATTAATTTGCCATTTGCTTGTGTGTCTGCATCTTTGAGTTACAGATCAAGGTCGAATTTGGGTCCGGTCTATTGAAATTCGAGGAAGGTGCGGATGCTTAAAATAGATGGACTTGCCAAATGCGATACTTGTAAGCAATATGAGCCTGTGCAAGACATTTCTAACTGTCCCATGTGTAAGAGGTACAAACTTTGAGCAGTGTAGACAACGCCATAATGCAAAAAAGAATATATGCTGACCGCCTGAGACCTTATTTATCTGTATAGGATCCACCGGGTGATTATTTTGCCAGGGGGTTTGTGCTTAGAAAATGTTTGCAAAAGTTAAAAGCCGGAGACTGTTTACGATGATAGTTAAAAGAATAAGACAGAGATTAGGAAAGATTCATCTGGGACAGTGCCCGTCTAATGATGATTTGAAGATGATCATGGTAATTGTCACGGGAGCATTTTTTTTCTTTTTTTTTGAGGGGGGGGGAGGGGGCGGGGGTATCATGTGTTATCCGATCTTGCTGCTTTGTGTGGGTCGAGTCTTTCCGAGGCTATGAGCTTTTGTAGTCCTCCTGTTTTGTAAACGATGTCTGGTGCTGCTATCGGTTGTCTTGACTTCATACAATTTCAATTTAGAAATCATGTCCTTGTCGCATATATGCCATTTTCTGCTTCATGTCATGGAAAATACAGATTGAAATTGTGTGTTTAAAATATCTTGCATTTTCTTGGTGTCTGTGTATAATTGGCCGAGCTCTTTAAGACCTGGGGTGCCAGGTTTTTATTTTTATTTCATTTTACTTTATTTTAATTTGTTTATTCATTTTTTTTTATTTATTTATTTATTTTTTTTTTCGTTTTGTAGTGTTTTATAAATGTCCAGAATCGTTTATTCAGTGTATCCAATGATTCATTGTGCAATAGAAGCCATAAAGCGATTAAATACATTTCCTGGACATTGCATAATAACTTCTTAATACATGTAACGTTACTACCCTCTGCTGAAAATTGAAACGGCGAGACAGCAGTTAGGCTAGGTCCGATAGGGTTCCGAACAAGAACAAACTTTGAAGTACCTATGATACTTTGATCCACAAAATGTCACTTAGATCCGGGAACCAGAACTGTCAAACTAGAGAACCAGCGTCTCAATAGTTCCTGATTTCACCACAACTGAGCCATTTTGCGAGCCAAAATTGCGATTAATCATGGGGGTCATTAGAGGAAGTAATGCATGGATGGAATATGGACTCCCTCCGACTGATATCGAGTAGGTTTCTGTACAGTAAACGTAGGAGCTCGGCGTATTTTCCTGTCTTTCGAGATACCCTTTAATCATAAGTGACCCGACATTGACCTAATTTCAACATCTCTGTATTTACAAACATAATTTACCTTTTCTTGGTTGTGAAAGGAACAATATTTGAAAATCTTAACTTTTTCAAATTGTGTTTTGCTTTATATGAATAATTCGTGACAAATATTGTCCCGCTCTTGGGTGAAATTTATTTGGTATCGATTCACGGGGGTCATGAGTGATTTAAATGACCCAGTGAACTAAACATGGGTTTTGACAGTTGGAAAGATCTGATGACACTTATGTAATCTTGAGACTGAAAAAATCCAGGGCTTTAGTCTGACATCAACCAAATCGGGTCCAAGGACTCGGTCGTAAGGATATTAGGGGGCCCTGCCTTAGGTATCCTATTGCTCCTTAATTCCATGTCGGACCATGACTGGAGTGACCATATTTGGTTCACATTCAACTTGGTCTGTGAATAAATGGTCCTGGTAACTCAGCCTGTACATAGATTATTTAGGTACATGTATAAAGATGTAGAGTAATTGCATTTTTCCATAAATAGGTCATATTTTAATGGTCATTATCATAAAAATGACACAGTAAATTATATCTATCTAAACATACTGCCTAACTCCCTTTCGGGTATTACTGGCAGGTGACTCATTCTAGATGTTATCAAGTTTGTGTGAGAAATTCGAGATGCAGTGGAATCCTTTTTTTCATCCACTGCTACCCATTTACAGCAGGGTGGACTGAGGCAGTGACTATTAAGTTTCTTGCCCAATGAAACACCTCGCTGTCACCAGGACTCAAACCCCTGTCCTTCGGGTCAGAAGACCGACACTCTAGCCACTGAGCTATCGAGGCAGTCAAATGACAATAGCCTGACTTTGTATTATCAATATTTAATGGAAGAAGAAAGGACAAATAACCCCCACTTTATGTACTTTGAAAATTCTGAGTATCTATCAATAAATTTTCCATCATGGGCAATTGAAATGCCTACCTTCCATTTTGAAATCAATAGCACTGTCTTTATCAAAGTTCTGGAGATAAAATTGTTGGATGACAAAAATGCTGTAACTGCAGCAATTATTTTCACTAGAATTATGACAGATTGATAGCCCATTGATGGTTTTAATTTCAGGGATATTGTTGACCAAGATGCTATATCGGAGGATGAAGTTTCATCTCCAAGAAGGAAATCAACCCGATCTAAAGCGAAGAAAATTTTACCACGTGATTCCAGTATCACCGAAAGTGTTGCTCAAAGAAGAAAAGGCTGGAGACAAGCTAGAAGATGCAATAATTGTTAGTTTACAGGACTTTGACAATAGAAATCCTTACCCTGCTTAATATAAAGACATTCTTTTTAAGCACTAGATTTTTTTTTCTAAATTACATGTATATCTATTTCCTGGTTAAAAATAGAGAAAGTATAGTTTTTATATTGACTTTTTGAGTCACAACTTCAGGAAAGAATTGCAGGCTGTTTTGTTCAGAAAGTTTTGAGTATCCTGGCTCCTTCTTTGAGAGTCTCAGACTTGCAAAGCTGGTGTCACATTAAATCCTAGTTTATATTTAGTCACATTGAAATACATGTATTATAAACATTATTGGAATAAGGTATGAATCAGAAATGTCACACCATTTTGTTTGTTACTTTAACCCTTATCATGCTGAAGTAAAAAAATAAGGAACAGTGTTCCCCAAAACCCCCAAATGGGGATGATTTACCCCTAAATTGAAGCTCATACCCCCAATTTTTGCAACCAGCCTTCTTTGTGTTATATAGAGGCGGTACATGCATGCTGTAAAATACCATTTTTTACCCCCAGATTCAAAAAGCAATGGGAACACTGAAGGAAAATTATATTAAAACCAAAGTCCTGAAAGCACCTGATGCACTTATTGTGAGTCATTATTTACATTGAAAATACATTTTCCAGGCTGTCTACCGATTCCTATATTCCTATTAAACTCCTATATTTTGGGTCCAAATCCTATATTTTTAAGCACCTCCTATATTCCTATAAAACTCCTATATTTTGAACATATTTCCTATAATTTTAGCTCACCTGAGCACGAAGTGCTCATGTGAGCTATTGTGATCACCTTTCGTCCAGCGATCGGTCGTCGGTCATCGTCCGTCGTCCAGCGTCCGTCAACAATTTCTTTAAACGACATCTCCATCTAAACTACTGGGCCAATTAACACCAAATTTTACAGAAATGTTGCTTAGGTGGTCCCACTCAAAAATTGCTAAAAGAATTGAAATCCATGAAAATCCCTGGTTGCTATGGCAACCAGAGGTGAAATTTTAAGAAAGTTTTAAAAATTCTTCTTCTCCTCAACCAGGAGTCCTAGAGACTTAAAATTTGGTATGGATGATCAGTTCATAGACCTGAATTAGAATAGCTAAAATCATATCTGTTGGGCCACCAGGTGCGGAGCACCAGGGGGGAGGGGGTAGAACTTTGGGTAAATTTTGTAATCTTCAACATTTTTAGCTCCACTGGCCGAAGGCCAGCGAGCTATTGTCATGGCGGTGTGTCCGTCGTGCATGCGTCCGTCCGTGCGTCCGTGTGTGCGTCTGTGTGTAAACTTTTTCTTTAAACATCTTCTCCTCCAAAACCTATGGGCGGATTTTGATGAAACTTGGTAGAAATGTTCCTTGGGTGACCCTCTTCTAAAATTGTTTAAGAAATTTTGATTGACCCCCAAATATGGGCGTGGCAGGGCGTGGCATTTTTTCACTTTGAAAACTTTAAAAATCTTCTCCTCCCAAACCGTTGGGCCAATTTCAATGAAACTTGGCATGGATGTTCCTTGGGTAACCCTTTACCTAAATTGTTCAAGAAATTTTGATTGACCCCCAAATATGGGCGTGGCAGGGCGGGGCAGGGCGGGGCAGGGCGGGGCTTATCTGAGCCCAAAATCTTTGAATGACATCTCCTCCTGAACCACAGGGCCGATTTCAACCAAACTTTACCAAAATGTTCCTGGGGTAACCCTTTTCAAATACAGTTCCTGAAATTTTGATTGGCCCCCAAATATGGGCGTGGCAGGGCGGGGCTTATCTGAGCCCGAAATCTTTGAACGACATTTCCTCCTGAACCATTGGGCCGATTTCAATGAAACTTTACCAGAATGTTCCTTGGGAGTCCCTTTCCAAAAGTTGCTCTCAAAATTTTGAATAGGCCCATAAATATGGGTGTGGCAGGATGGGGCTTATTTTGAGCCCGAATTCTTTGAAGGACATCTCCTCCTGAATCACTGGGCTGATTTCAATGAAATTTTACCAGAATGTTCCTTCTGTGACCCTTTTCAAAAATTGTATGCGAAATATTAATTAGCCCTTAAATATTGGCATGTCAGGGTGTGGCTTATTTTGAGCCCGAAATCTTTGAACTACATCTCCTGATGAAGGTTGGGCCAATTTCAATGAAACTTGAGAATTTTGGTGCAATGTGAGCCATACCCAGTTAATTAATATAAAATAGGTCTTAAGAGATTTCGAAGTGTTGTTTTCATTTAAAGAAAGATTCATTTAATGCAAGTCTAATGATGTTAAAGCCAGTGGAGCGATACAGGCCCTCTTGGGCCTCTTGTTCTTCTTTGGAACCTGGATCCCTACAGACTTGAAAATTGGCATGGATGATCAGTTCATAGACCTGAATTAAATTAGCTAAAATCATATCTGTTGGGCCACCAGATGCGGAGCATCAGGGGGGAGCGGGTAGTACTTTTGGTAAATTTTGTAATCTTAAACCTTCTTCTTCTTCGGAACCAGGAGTCCTACAGACTTGAAAATTGGCATGAATGATCAGTTCATAGACCTGAATTAAATTAGCTAAAATCATGTCTGTTGGGCCACCAGGTGCGGAGCACCAGGGGGGAGGCGGTGGTACTTAGGGGTAAATTTTATAATCTTAAACCTACTTCTTCTTCGGAACCAGGAGCCTAACAGACTTGAAAATAGGCATGGATGATCAGTTCATAGACCTGAATGAAAATAGCTAAAATCATATCTGTTTGGTCATCAGGTGCGGAGCACCAGGGGGAGGGGGGTAGTACTTTGGGTAAATTTTGAAATCTTTAACCTTCTTGTTCTTCGGAACCAGGAGCCCTACAGACTTGAAAATTGGCATGGATGATCAGCTTGTAAACCTTAATTAAAATAGCTAAAATCATGACTGTTGGATCACCAGGTGCAGATCATCTGGGGGGAGGGGATAGTGCTTTGTTGAAAATTTTGAAATCTTTGACTGTCTTCTTCTGATGTACCAGAATCCCTAAAGCCTATATTTTTGACATGAATGATCAGCTCATAGACCTTATCTGAAATAGCTAAAATCATGAATGTTTGGCCACCGGTCGCAGAGCACCAGGGGGCGGGAGGGTAGCTTTTCAGAGCAATTCTTAAATATTTAACCTTCTTCTTCTGATAAACCATGTGCCCTACAGACTTGAAAAATGGCAAGGATGATCAGCATATGGACCATAGTTAGAATAGCTTAAATCATAACTGTTGGTCCAGCAGGTGCGGAGCCACCGGGGAGGGGGAGGGGGTGATAGTACTTTGTAAAAAAAAATTAAATCCATAACCTTCTTCTTCTTCTGAACCAGAATCCCTACAACCTTTATATTTGACACAGATGATCAGCTCATAGACCCTATTTTACATAGCTATAACCATGAACGTTTGGCTACCATGCAAAGAGCATTGGGGGAGAGGGTAGTATTTTGGGTCAATTTTGAAATTTTAAACCTTCTTCTCATGATGAAGTAGGAATCTTACAGGCTCTTAATTTGGCATGCGTCATCAGCTCATATACTTTAATCAAAAAAGATATAGACATGATTGTTTTGTCACCAGGGGCAGAGACCCAAGAGGAGGGCTATGGCAACCAAAGTTGAAATTTAAGAGAATCTTATAAATTCTTCTTCTGATGAACGAGAAGCCCTACAGCTTTGGAATTTGCCTTGGATGATCAATTCATAGACCTTGATTATGGGAGCTAAAATTATACTGTTGGGCCACCAGGTGCGCATTACTAAAGTTATCCCAGATACTCTCTTGTAAAATGATCATGCAAAAAAACCCAGACTGATAACAGTTCCATTTTGGATCTTGTATTTTCAAACAGCAATAGTAAAACTGAGACTCTGGAATCTAACTGGTCTGACCATAAGATTATTTTCCTTTACACATAAATTTGTTACAGTTCAATTTTTAAAAAGAATTGCAAGTTACCCTTAGGTGCTTTGACTCAAATGAGCGGACCAGGGCCAAAGGCCCTCTTGTTAGGAAAATGTATTGCCGATATATGATCAGATAGCAAATATTGCTTTGGTACTGCTCTTTGCTTCTATATTCTTCAGGTAAGAGAATCTCTATGTCTTCCATAGCATCACCATCCTGTATAATGCTTTGGTGCACTTCATCTGTTCCTCGTCACCTGTTTGGTCACCTACAAGGCAGTTGAATAGGACACCAGCCTTTAGGGTGCCAATTCAGGTGATCATGATCATGATGATGCTCTACAGCAGCCTCATGTCTGGACTGTGATGCTATGGAACTGAAAGGTTACTTTATCTAGACATTAATTAACATAGAAAAAGCAAGAGTGGAGGTAAGGATTGTTAGTATAAGAGCGTAGGATAAACAATTTTCACTGGAAAAACTCCTATATTTTTACTCTAAATGTGCTAAAAACTCCTATTTTTTTTAAAAAATATTCCTATTAAAACTCCTATATTTTTTAGAAGACCTGGTAGACAGCCTGATTTTCAAAACTTTTCTGCCTTAGAAACTCAGGTGGTAAAGACTGAGATCAGGCTGCACTTATGTGCAGGCTGATCTTTTTCTATACCTCCTGTCAAAGGAGGAATATTCCGGGTTCAGCATGAAAAAGGGTTAAATTTCGGACAATATTATGCCATTGCTTTTAAATATCTAAATCATTGGTACATGCATTCTCTTAGGACCTGTAGACATTTTTGTGCCATTTATGTTATACAATTCATCATGTATTAATTTCATTTTCCTAAATATGATTCAAAAGAATATTAGGAAATTATTTCGAAAGGAATAGAAGAAACATTTAATAAAAACACTTTGTATTTCAATTTGAAATATCAAGTGTTTTTTCTTAAAAGATTTGAAATAGTTATTATTTATTAAAGTTAATATAAGCACAATCTTGTTTCATTATAGAAACAGAGAGAGTATTTTGAATTATTTGAAGTATGAATGGAAAAGGCTATTCACACTATATGATTATATATGCAAAGAGAATGAAATTTTGCTAGATCATGAAATTGAAAATTAAATCATAATTTTATATGTTTATTTCATAGATAAAATGAGTATTTATTATTTTATTTTCTGTTTGATAGTGAAAGAGCTTATGAGTATTGTAGAGAAAGAGGAGCTGGAACTAGACTTTGGTGGCTATGAACCAAGTGTGTCAGCATTTGCAGAATTATTTAGAGAAAAGGAGAAAATGGAGGTGTGTTGAATCTTGATTTCAAACTTTTTGTCAGTAAAATTTGATAGAGATTTTGTTTGTGATATCTATGGCTCAGCGCGAAAAAGTTGTACCTGCCTATAGACATATAGGCAGTTACAACTGTTTCGGGCTGAGCCATCGATATGATGAAAGGACACCCCTAACTCAAGTCATTCTGAGTCCAGAATACTCCTATGTTGCCAAAAGGTATAGACAAAGTTTGTCTTTCATTCATGAACCACCTAATCTTAGTCTACACCTTCTGTGTGTATCATTACAGCTAAAACTCAAAATGAAATTTTGAACCAAAGTATAATTATTCCTAGGCTGTCAGTCCTTTGATTTATTTTAAATGTAATGAATTTATTCAGCATATAAAAAGATATGACAATTAAGAAATAGAAATCCAATGATTCCAGGGTTGGCAATCGACCGGTCGATTGGAGTATTGACCAGACCCGTGTTCAATACTGGTTTTAACTGGTCAATACTGGTCAATACCAGTCAATACTGGTCGATTGGTCAATTCATATAACCATCCCCTATTATCTTGCCATTTAGTGCCATATTCTTTTATTATGATAAAAAAGACTAAAGCAATATTAATTAGTGATGTAGTAATAGTAATAAAGGAAACAAGTTATTCGATTTTGAAAGGCTAAAAGCAATCTGGTCCACACAGTGGTCGATTGGCGGTCAATTGGTCTTTTGAACTAAATTATAATGTATTTCCTTTCATACTACAAATTTCATTGCTGTACTTTAATCTATTCATGAATAACTAAATGACCATACTGTAAAAGAAATGATGAAAAGTAAAAGATAAAATTTGCTACAGTAATTCAAGGGCCAAAATATTTTTCTGTAAAACCTGATGACTATATTGGAATCTACCCAGGGACCAATACATGTTATAGTAACTGAGTCTGGACTAACCTAATGATTACATTGGTGTGTTTTAGACTCTTAGTTTTATCAATACACAATTACTGGTCATTGAGATGATAGTAACTGTGCTTGACATCTGATTGCAATTTGAATTTTGTGGTAGTGTGCTTCAATTTGATAAGTGTGAAAGTCTTGTCAATTAAGTTACCTTCGCCAGTTCAGGGTTTTCATTAAAAGTGACATTATAATAGCCTTAACAATGATCATGGCCAGCTCATTGATAAACCAGTATATCCATATATAAACACACTACTGCAAAAGGGTCCCATTAAAATTACATTAAAAGACCATTAATGGCCCATGAAAACAAGGAAAACCATGAATATGAGCCATTAGTCCTTGTAAAAAAATAATAATGGGTAACACTTTTAGCCATTAAAATGCTAACTAATGGCCATTAATTCATGATTTGACCATTAAAAAACCATGAAATGCAGATTAATATAATTGGCCGGCATTAAAGTATTGGCATTAAAAAAGTAATGGGTCATTACTTCTTGTTTTAGCTTTATTCATGCCCATCAACTACTATGAATATTTTTTTCATGCCCATCAATCACCCATGAATGATGGCCATAAAATAATAAAAGGCCAAATAATGGCCATAATAAAGATTGCTAAAAGTCACTGGCATTAAAATAAATTATGACAATTAATCATGGCCATTAATATATCATTGAATCTGAATCAGACCATTCATGGGCATTAACTTTGATTGTAATAAGATCAAAGAAATACTGAATTTTTTTAAAGTTCTTTTATTTTGATTCATGCCCATTAACTACCATGAACATTTATTCATGCCCATCATTATCCACTGAAGATGGCCATTAAAAACCAAACAGTAACAAATAATGGCCATTATAAAAATTCCTAAAAACCATTTGCTCTTTTAATTTTGTTCATGCCCATTAACAACCATGAACATTTATTCATGCCCATCAATCAACCATTGAAGATGACAATTAAATACAAAACAGTAACAAATAATGGCCATTATAAAAAAAAACTCAATGGCATGACAAAAATCTTGACTATTACTTATGGCCATTAATATATCATACAATTATGAATCAGATAATCCATGATCATTAACTTTATTTAATGGGGATGAAAAGTTAATACAGAAAAGTTTTAACTTTTTTTTTATTTTTATTCATGCCCAGTTACTATCATTAACATTTATTAAAGGTTATCACCCATATAAATGACGATAATTAAATACCAAATATGATAAATAATAGCCATAATAAAAAAAAATCAAGTCATTCATTGGCATTGAAAAAAAATTCTGACAATTAATTCTGGCCATTCATATGCTGTTGAATTCTAAATCAGTTTATTCATGGCCCTTTACATTATTTGAAATGGGTATTAATTATTGAGAAATTAAATACAGAATTAAAGTTTTAACTACTTTCATTTTGATTCATGCCCATGACACAAACCATGAATAAGTCGCTATACAAAGTCATGGCCAAGAGTACCAGTCTAAAAGTGACCGTGAATCCAGTCTATGGAAATCCAACATGGCATCTGTTTTCAAACAAAATTTCCAGTTAAAATGTTTTTTGCCTTATTCTCTTGTACATATGGAAGAATAGCAAGCAGAAGGTATGTAAAAAGCTGAAATTTGATTATTTTAAATAGAATCTTGTACTGTTGGACTTAAAACAATTGATTAACAAAATATAAGACAAATTTTAAATGAAGCCTTCGAATTTGCAAAATTTGAAGAAAATTTATTTTTTTTAAGATTTTAGCAATAAATCATTTGTGCAAATATTTTCAAACCCCAATTAAACATTATTGCATCAATTTTATAGAAGAATTGTATGAATAAGATCTGTCAAGTTGTTTAATGTTTGTAGATTCGTACTTATGAATTTTCAACCATAGGAAACTAAAGATTACTAACATTGAAGGGGAAACAATAATGGGCATGGTTTGTATTGATGGCCATTAAAATAATAGGCATAAAAATTTTCCATGGCCATCATTTTTTGTCCATGACTGGTATTTTCTCCCCATTGTTTGGCCATTAGAAAATTAATGCCCATTTACAACATTTAATGGGTAAACTTTAATGGTCATAATTTGTCTATTAAAAAAAGTTAAGTACTTTTTCATGGGCATTACTTGGCAAATATTTTGACCATTAATTTGTATTTTTATTTTTAATGCCCATTACATTTATTTCAGGGTTTATGGATAATGGGCATGGTTTAGCAGTGAAAATAAAATTCTTGCCCATTAATTTAAATTCATGCCCAGCACAATGTCGCTTTTAATGGCCACTGCCCATTAAAATGTGCCATGAAAAATATTAATGGGTCATGAATTTAGCAATTATACAAATTCATGGCTACCATTAATATTAATAATGGCTACCATCAAAAAATCAATGCCCATCAAACAATTCATTTTTGTAATGGTCATTATTTCCCCAGTAATTACTCCTGAAAATCTAATGGTGTCCTTTCTCCATTTATGGCCATGAATGACTTCTTTAATGGCCATAACTCTCCCATTAAAATAATTTAATGTTAAATTCATGGCATCTTGATGGTTTATTAATGCCCAGCACAATGTCGCTTTTAATGGGTGAGGTTAATGGCTCAAGCCATGAATTTTTCATGGCTGATTCATGGTTGATCTTGCAGTAGTGACAGTATGTGAATGATATATACTTTATTTCATATAGTAATAAACACTAAATTAACAACTCAATCTCACTCAGCCAACTAAATTATTCAATTAAACAGTATTAACCACCTGGTTTTTTGCAAATGACCAGTATTGTCCGGCATTGACCACTTCCAGGAGTATTGACCGGGGCGGTTTTAACCGGTTAAAACCACCCGGTTAAAACCGCCCCGGTCAATACTTGCCAACCCTGAATGATTCTCATTTTGAAATCTTAGGTGAAATTTCTGACAAATTTAATACATGTATTTACTGATTTTCAATCCAAAGATTGATGCACCTAGGTTTATATTTAAGAGCCATAAGTTGGGACCTCCTGTAGAGAATAAAGATGGTAATTTACATTATTCTTCATCTTTGCAAGCCAAGGGTTTTAACTCCACTATGTTTCTTACAAACCCTTGGCTGTTTGTAAGAAACAAAATGTTAGAACTCTTGGCTTGCAACGTTAATTATTCTTATTACTCTTTGGATTACTCTATAGGTGTGGAACAACTTTGTGAATGCTTCTGAGGAAGAGCAAAGAGAAATTCTGGAAGAGGGCTTTGTAGATCACGATCAGAATGGAAATCCAACTGCCAGCGAAGACTCAGATTTGGATGAATCATGGGAGAAAGTTACCATACAATCAAGGGATAAGAGAAGAAGTAAATATTTTTTTCTTATGAACAAGAGATTGGATTGCATATGTTGTAAACTTTACTAGTGTACTAAGACATAGAACTATAAATTAAAATGATAGGAATAACCAACACAAATCAATGGCTCAACACATAACAGTTGTAACTGCCTATAAACATACATGCAGATACAAATGTTTCACGCTAAGCCATCAAAATGTGATCTTAGTCCTGTGTATATATTTTATTTTTATACCCCGCCATTTAGGCAAAGAGGATATAGTAATGTTTTCCGTCAGTCATTCTGTCATTCCGTCACTAAACTTGTCTGGAGCATATCTCCTAAAGTATAATAGCTATCAACTTGAAACTTTAGGGGTGGATAGGTCTCATGGAAGAGAATTGCAGTGTACAAGAACTACAGCTCTTGCTTGCATAATTTTGGAGTTATTGCTCTTTGATTAGGCTTCATTTTAGTATCAAGCTTTGATGGTGGTGGATGGTCATGTACGACGTGGCTCTTGTTTGTTTTTGTTTTTTTATGCTTTTTCTAAGTTTTGAGAAGGACAAGTATTCTTTAAATGTAAAATATATTTCAAAGCATGATATTAGAAATATGACAGCAGCAAACTGGCATTGAATAATTGCAATATGCAATCAGGGCCCTAGAGGGGACCTTCAAAAATCTTTAGTTTTGTTGGATCCTTTTAAACTTTTATTTTAATTGAAAAACTTTTAAATGCCTTTTTTCAGATGTTTCTGTATTGGTCTTCTTCTTATTTAAAGTAAAAAGTCAGCAATTACAGAAACTATGAATAAAAACAACCAAGGTCTTTCATCATTTTCATTTGATGAAAGTAGGTAAACGAAATTCAGAAACAACATGTAATTAAAGATGGGCAACATTGCATCTATTGTAGTTTTATCTGACTATCACAAGAAATGAACTTTTATTTTAAGTTCATCTGAGCGTAATGTGTTCATGGTGAGCAATTGTGATTAAGCTGTCACAGTGCATCCGGCTTCTGTCTCCCAGGCCGCCGTCATAGCGCAGTTGGTAGCGCATCGGACTGTCAATCCAGAGGTCACGGGTTGGATCCCCGACGGCGGCACTCATTCTTTCCGACTATTTGTCTCTCACCATTGGGTTGATAATCGTAGACCTATGTGAGATAGCAGCTGGAGGCTAGGAAAGGATGTGGTGGTTGTACTGGTGAGAGAAAAACCAGGAAACCATTGTTAGGTGCTCCAGCCGCTGCGATATAACTGAAATATTGTTGAAAGCGGCGTAAAACTCCATTCAATCAATCAATCAATCTGTCTCCCAGGCGTCCAGCCGTCTGTCAACATCTTGTGTGCATTCTAGAGGTGGTATTTTTGGCCCAAAAGTCTTGATACTGGGCCAGAATGTTTGTCTCCATCATATTGCGGCCAAGTTTGAAATTGGTTCAAGCAGGGTCAAAATTGGGGTCAAGGGATCAAATCCTAGAAATCTTTGTGTTCACTCTAGAGGCTACAATTTGTTCTTAAATGACTTGAAACTTGGTCAGAATGTTTGTCTCAATCAAATCTTGGTAAAGTTTGACATTGGGTCAAGCAGGGTCAAAAATGGGGTCTAATCTGGTAAAAACCTTGTGTGCACTCTAGAGGCCACATTGTTGGTCCAAATGTCTTGAAATTTGGTCAGATTGTTTGTCTCCATCAAATCTTGGTCAAGATTGTAATTTGGTTAAGTGGGATCAAAAATGGGGTCAAGGGGTTAAATCTTAGAAAAACCTTGTGTGCACTGTAGAAGCTACATTTTTGGCCAAAATGTCTTGAAACTTGGTCAGAATGTGTGTCTCCCATGAAATCTCTGTCAAGTGTAAATATTGGGTCAAGTGGTGTCAAAAATGAGGTCAAGGGGTCAAATATTAGAAAAACCTTGCATGCACCCTAGAGGCACTTTTTTTACTCAAATCATTGAAATGTCTTTATGCTTGGTCAGAATGCTTGTCTCCATGAAATCTCAGTCAAGTTCAAATATGGGTCAAGATGGATCAAAAATAAGGCCAATGGGTCAAATTTAGGAAAATCCTTGTTTGCACTCTACAGAACACATATTTGTTTGAACATATTGTCAGAATGTTTGTCTTAAAATCTTAGGCAAGCTCGAAAGAGGGTAAAGAAATAAGACACCTCTTCAAAATTTGAAACTCTTTTAGTACTTTAGAGGCAACGGTATTTGATTCAAATGTATTGAAATGTAAATGGAATGTTTGTCTTCTTGATATCTTGGATTTTTGTTGAGCCAGTCATGAATTTCAAATGAGTAGTTTTGACACTTTGCCACCTTTGTCAACTAAATGCCCAAGGTGAGCTCTTGAGGTCCAATGATCCTCTTGTTTCTTATAATTTATTCTACATTTTGCAGCCCACCCAGCCTTCAGTGCAGAACAGTGCTTCCAGAGGATTGACAAGAGTATTAAATCAATGCTGAGGAGGAGGCATAAGCCAATGGTAAGCACTCTTAGAGTCTTAGAAAGATTCCATTTAGGAGAAATCGAACCACTATCAGGCCTTATTATCAAAGAAAACAACTAGGTGACTTAATAAAACAAGATTTGTCTGCGGTCAACGTAGCTCGCCCAAACTGCTGCTTGTCACAAAGTTAACAGCACTTGGCCAACAATCAAAGTTCAAGGTCATTTTTTTAATTTTTAAGTCCATGATATAATATGTATCAGTCTGATTTAGTAGAAAGAAATTTAAACTAGAAAGCCATGAATGGCTTGAGTCACTCCACAGGCTTGAAATTCTTGTAAAGCAATAAAATTTTTGACTAGACGTTTAGATATTTTGGATTCTACTGATGTTGAAAATGATTTTCAAAGTTTCAACTATATAACATATATAAAAATGACATCCGCCCATAAAATGTATATTTTCATCTGATCACAATAATTTTTATGCCCCCGATAGGGAGGCATAATAAATTTGACTTGTCCGTCCGTCCGTCCGTCTGTCCGTCCGTCCGTCTGTCCGTCCGTCTGTCCGTCCGTCCGTCATTCCGTCCAAAAACTTTAACATTGGCCATAACTTCTAAATCAAAGCGGTGTCGGGGGCATTGTCATCTTACAGTGACAGCTCTTGTTTGTAGACTGATTAAGGGTCACTAAAGGACCATTCCAGTAAAATTTAGTTGATATCCATTGGTTAGATTCTGAGAAAATGATTTCCAAAGTTTCCACTATATAACATAGAGAGAAATGACCTCCGCCCATAAAATACATAATTTTCATCCGATCACTATAATTTTTGGTAGACTGATAGAGGGTCACTCAAGGATTATTCCAGTAAAATTTGGTTGATATCCATTGGTTAGATTCTGAGAAAATGATTTCCAAAGTTTCCACTATATAACATGTAGAGAAATGACCTCCGCCCATAAACTACATAATTTTCATCCGATCACTATAATTTTTGGTAGACTGATAAAGGGTTACTCAAGGATCATTCCAGTGAAATTAGGATGATATCCATCACTTACATTCTGAGAAAATGATTTGAAAAAAAGTTGTATGAATGTATGCTGGGCGCAGTTTGCTATCTTTTATCAGATCTTGATCAAATCAATAGTTTCCACTATATAACATATAGAGAAATGACCTCCGCCCATAAAATGCATATTTTTCATCTGATCTCAATAATCTTTTGTAGACTGATAAAGGGTCACACAAGGATCATTCACGTAAAATTTCATTGGTATCCATCAATTAGAATCTGAGAAAACTCACTTTTTACCATAATTGGAAATTAGCCACGACCATTAAATCCATGTTTTTCATTGGATCAAAATTTCTTGAACAACTTTGAAAGAGGGTCACCCAAGGATCATTCCCGTGAAGTTTGGTTGAAATTCATCCAGTAGTTTCTGTGGAGAAGATATTTAAAGAAAAAGTTTACAATCGGACGCACTGATGCACAGATGGACACACGACGGACACAACGCCATGACAATAGCCCCAGTGGCTTTCAGCCAGTGGAGCTAAAAAAATATTGTTTCAAGTACATGTAATAGGCTAGGTAGAGAGAAAGCCTACAGCATGATTGTCAAGGTCAAATTTTCAAGGGCTTAGCTACTTGTGAAAGCCTATCGCCTGGTAGGTTTGTGAATGAGGCTATGATGTCGGACAGTTCCTAGGTAAAAAGCAAAAACCCAAAAACAAAAACTTAAAACTTTGCTTGGATGTTCTGAAAGCTTTACCTAGGGACATCATTACTTTATATACACACTCATCAGGTGATAGGCTTTCATCAGAGACCAAGTGTCTTGATATTTTGGCATTGACCTTGACCTTTTATGGACTTAGACAAACTTAAACCAAAAACTTTAACGAAAACTTTAACCAAAAAGCTTTAGCCTTGCTTATATTTTCTGAATGCCTTTACCTAGGAACATCATAACCTCATACCACACACTAACACTAACAAAGCTTTCACCCTTTCACTATAAACAAATGTCCTTGACAATTTGACATTGACCATTTTTGTACTTATAGAAATTTAAACAAAAAAATGTAACTTTGCTTTTATTTTCTGAGTGCTTTAACATGTACTTGAAACAAAAATGTTCTTATATTTCTTTCTTACTTCTAAATTAGACTGATATATATTAGATCATGGACTTCAACATAGAAAAATTGTCCTTGAACTTTGATCCTTGGTCAAGTGCTGTTTATGACAAGCAGTAGTTTGGGCGAGCTATGTTGTCTGCGGACAACTCTTGTTACATATCTGTTGAAATATTGAGTTTAACCAATCTATCTGAAACTCTTGAATAGGGTCTTAAAAGTCCTTTCAATGCCAAATTTATTGGCAATCCTTTTCCAATTTTGTTGAAAAAGTTTTGCAAAAAGTATTTCTATAAAAGTTCATCCTAGAAATATTTACTTTTTTTGCTCAATGCCATTAAATTATTATAAATGAAAAATCTATTTACCTTTATGTATTAAACTGCTTTGCATATTCATGCATTTTGTTAATGTATATAGTTTCTTAACCGTCAAGTCCATGAAGTAAATCAATATTCTGTTCCCCACTTAAATGTAGACCATGTCAGAAAAAAATACTTGTTTTCCTCAATGTCATTCAATTTTTAGAAACAAAGAATCTTATTACCCTTCATGTATGAATCTGTTTTTTTAGCTTCCTTCCTTCAAATCCATGAAGTCAAAAGATCTTCTGTTAATCACTTCAATGATCAAGGGCGTAACTACCATTAAGCAAGTGCTTAATAGAAAAAATGCTTCTTTTCCAAAAATATCACATGTATTGAAGCTGTAGTTACAATGTTTTGATTATTTACAGATGCTCAAATCATAAAAAGGGGAGCGGGTAGGGGCATTCATTTACTGTCCACATATCGCCTTTATCCTCTATATACTGTGGTGGTTTCCTTCTGAGTGTGTATAAATTTCAAAATCCTAGTTAGGCCTATAATGATGATATGATATAGATGTACTTATGCCAATTTCTATTGATGCATGCAAATTTTGTATAATTACAGGGCCTGCTATGTTTCTTGGAGGATTCGATTATAGATTTCTTCTCAGAATGGCCGACGTCAGTGTATATTTCAAAGTCGTCCAATAGTTTTGAGAGGTTAATGATACATGCTCTCTGTCAATACCTTGATCTCATCTCTAAAAGTAAGTGGCTACCTTGAATACTTTTTGGTGGTTTATCGAGAAACAGAAGATTATCACTTGATAATCTCAACGCCACCAGTGAAATTATCAAAAAAATATACCCTGCTTTCACTCATTTCAATCTACTTGACATGAATTGAGTGGAGCTCACTAAGCAAAATTTAAAGATGTCTTGATGATGTTGTCTAGTAATCATGTGTAAAATAATGGGTGTTAACACTTTCCTGATTTACAAAATTTTGGACCTGTCCAAATTCAAAGGTTTTGCAGACGAAAATTTAAAGTGGATTTAATTTGCATAATAACTATTCAGTAGGGTAGAAACTAATGAGGAAAAAGAAGAAATTGCTTGTCACAAGCAATTTCTTCTTTTTCTACAATGTTTTCTCAATTGCAAAATCTTAGGGACGTAAAAACCAGGGATTGGACAGGAAAGGGTTAGGTAAATTTGTCACAAACTTTTCACAGTTCGTCCCTGTTGGCATTGTTTGTTTGCAAATAAGATCAATTTATATTTCATTTCTTGAAACTCAAAAGCTTTATTTTCTTGTAAAATTATAGCTTTTTTGTCCACTCAATAAAATATGTATCCATATTTCACTGAAACAAATGATTATCCACAATATCATAAGTGTTTTCCTTTAGTTGTTCATTTCGAAGCCAAACAAAGGTTACACCATACCATGGTACTAAATTTGACATCATCTTAGTCGCATTGGCCAGTTATCATGCGCAAAATGCATGGTGCACTTTAAAATAAATTATCCTAAAAATTTCATCTTTACATCAAAGAAAATAAAGCTAAATCAGAGAGCTTGTGTTGTTCACTCATTGATAAATTCATCCATCCTCTATGTCTAAACCTATTAGTCCTAAAATTTTGGCTTGATTTCATAACGATGGCTCAGGGTATAGGGAGTTACAACTGTTTTGCGCTGAACCATCGATAAGAGAACTAGAATAATCAATTATTTTTCTTGCATTAATTTATTCAGTTTCATCTTAGCTTGGGAATATACATGTATTGTAAAATTTTCTTGAAAATCACTCCAGGTTTTAACTATGAAAGAGATTTAAAATTCTCGGGAAACTGAAACCCTACCCCTTGTCCATATTTCTCAGTATTTGGACAGCATACCAAGATCATGAGATATCATTACATGTATGTATTTTTACCTTCATCCTTCTAAATTTTGTGTTTAATTAAGACAAGTTTTCAATTTTCTCATTTTAGGTTTTAACAATGAAGGAGAACGTCAAACTCAGGTTGAAAACCCTCAGGAAACATTCACTCCACCTCCTGTACGCCTTACTCAGTATTTGGACAACATGCCTAGGTCATGACAAACAGATATACTTTCTATTTTGTTTCTTTTATAAAATTCCTTTTTTCCTTGATTTAGTAATTATTGCAAAACCATTGTAAATGCCTAAACTTTTTAAAGGTGCTTACAATAGATTTGCACAATGCCATCTTTTTGAGTTATTATTACTTAATTGCGTATTGTTATTGTCAAACCTTTTCCAAAAATGCAATTTTTTCTGTTTAATCTTGACAATTGGAGGCAGGGGCAAAGTGGTGCAGCTAAGGCTTAGTTAAGTTCTAGACACACCATTTTGTTACACACTTTAAATGTCTTTGGAAAAAAAGTCTTCAGTGGCCCAAACACAATCAATATTATTGACAAAAGTATTGATAAATAGAGGATGTTGAATGAGTGGTCATTGAATACCGAATTTATTAAACGAGTCATCTATAAACAGATAAAAACGAGGCTACGCTAAGTTTTTATCTGTTTTAGATGACAAGTTTAATAAATTCGGTATTTTATGAGCACAAATTTCATACTCTATGTATAATATGATCCGAATTTCTGTGAAAAAATTGTCAAAATTCAACATTTCTGTGTAAAACTGACGTCACAATATGTACATTATGGCGTCATTTTTGCTGTTTCAAAATTGCATTGCTATTCTCTCTGGGCTAATTTGCATAGTTATTCCACTAGTGTAATAACGCCTGTGTAGTATCCAAAATATTCAATGGGGTTATTTCACTCCATATGACGTAGGTCATATTATGTCTTAATATTAGGGATGGTAACGAGTGCCAATTTTACTAATCGATTACTCGTTCACCTTTCCGATCGAGTACTCGGATAGAAATGATGACTTTTGATAATTTATTCTGTGTCTTCAAATGCAAAACTATACGGTATTTGCTTCATATCTTTGGTTCGAAGGGGCAATTGAAATGACATTTGATTGTTAATTTATTTGAAGAAATGGTAAATTGTAAAATGCATGCTTAGACACTGTCATTTCTCGGTAATGTTTCTAGGCGATATTCATCGGTGTATATAATTTTGTTAGAGAAAGAGAAAGTAACTAATACATTGATAAGAATGCTTTCCAACGTTTTGGAACGACGATGCAACATTCCGTTGATCCGAAGATTCAAATACATCGCTCCGTCCCTATTCAGAGTACCCAAATTCGAAGGTGCGAAAAGTTACCGAATGACGCGTATTGTTTGACAGCAAAAAACAATTACAGTTGACACTTGATTGCAAATTTGGAAAAATATCGACGGATTAGACGTTCGGCAGACGACCAGGTATGGCATACCTTATCTTAAACTGAACAGCATTTCATATGAAGGATCGATATTTTGAGAAAATATATATATATAAAAAAACGAGACTTGAAAAGAATTCCTTATGATTTCTTTATTTAACCGATTAATCGATTAGTAAAATTGGTAATCGATAATCGGACGTTCGATCGAGTACTCGATTAATCGAATACTCGTTCCCATCCCTACTTAATATTACCCACTCTCTATCAATACTATTGGCAAACAATATGGGATTGGCAATATTATTGATAATGACTGGGTGATATTGAATATTGATCTATTTATTGATAATTATATAATATTTTTGTCAATTATATTGATCAAGTATATGCCCCTTTAAAAACATGGCTGTAGGGAACTTAAGTGCTTATAAAATACCTAGTCATTAGGGATTTGTTAAAACGACATGAGCCTGTGCATGGCATTTCCAACAATTTCAAATGTGCGCAAAGCAAAGCTTCTGGCCAGCCTGTGCATCTGCATAAGGTAACTTTATATTTACAGTATGAGCCTTTCTATGCTGCTTAAATTTTGCCATTCATGCACATTTCAAATTGTTGGAAATGTCAGGCACAGGCTCATATTTATGTGGGTATTCTCAATATCTATAATTCTTATAACAAGAAATTATAAGAAATTTTGCCTGTGAAATTTATTTTTGATAAGTGTGAGTTTTACATATGATAAATATTGGGGACATTTTGGTGTAATTAATCTAATTTATACATTGATGTGGCTTTTATGAACTTGATCAAATTCCAACTGCCATCAATCAAGGTTTAATATTATTGGAGGGTATTTTCTGATACATGTCTAACATTGATCATTATTCCCCTAAAAAAGTGTTTTTATATCCCCCTAAACTATGATTGGGCGATATACAGGAGTCAGCTTCTTTGTTTGTCTGTTAGTTGGTATCTCCATAGCTTTTTGTGCTTTTGGTTACAGTTCATTGACTTTTTAATGATTTGACGTTGCCATCATAGCACAGTTTGTAGCCCGTCAGACTAGCATATAAAAAGCTCTGGGTTTGATTTACGACAGTGGCACAAACCTTTACTACTATTTGTCTCCCACCAATGGGTCGAAAATCATAGACCTTTGTTGGAAAGCAGCTGGAGGCTAGGAAACGAAATGATAGTACTGGTTCGAGCAAAACCAGTTATTCATTGTAAGGTGCTCCAGCAACCATGATATAGCTGAAAGAATGTTAAAAGTTGCATAAATCCCATTCAATCAATTTAAATGATTCATTGTACTGTGAAAGAAAATCTTGTTGGCTCAATTGCTCAGCAACTGGAGGGATCTTATTCAAATTTCTTAGAAACATTTAGTATCAGTCAGATGTGAATATCTTATTTTGGTTATGATCCATTGACTTATGACAGAATTAAGGCACTTTGTGAAAAAGCAAGTTATTCCATCCTGTTTTGGTAACCATCTTTGGACCCTCTATGATAAAACATCTAGAACCCTTCATTTCCAGCAATTAATGGCGTAATTTGATTCAAACTTCACAGATAAGAGGCAGTACTGGTCAGAAATGTGCATGTCCTATTTTTGTAGGGGTATAGTCAAGTGACTTTTGACAGAGTTATGGCCTTTTGACAGAGAATCTTATATGCTCAATTTCTCCGTTATTTATGGAATGATTTGAATGAACAAGAGGACCAAGATGGTCCTAGATCGCTCACCTGAGTCTCTATGACCCCTGGGACATCACATTTAATAGATAGGCAGATGTCAAAAAGAAGATAATTGCCTAAGATCAATACCATGGAACGTTTTCAGCGAAGAGCAAGACAGATATGCCTTTTTGCTCTTTGATTCTATGTAAAAAGGGATGCACCCGGGTGGACCCCAAAAGTGACCCCAAAGTCTTGATATGAACAAACTTGGAAGAGATCCATAAGAAGATGCTACATTCTAAATATGAAAGCTGTCTGCCTTCTGGTTTCAGAGAAGAAGAGTTTTGAAGGTTTTCACATTTTCACCCATCGTGCTCAGATGAGCTGAAAGGGATGCGCCCGGGTGGAGCCCAAATATGACCCAAGGGTCTTGATATGAACAAACTTGGTAGGGGCCCACAAGATGATGCTACATACCAAAAATGAAAGCAGTGTGCCCTCTGGTTTCGATAAAAGAAGATTTTTAAAGATTTTCGCTCTTTGATTCTATGTAAAAAGGGTTGGGCCCCGGCAAATCCCAAACATGACCCTAGGGTCTTGATATGAACAAACTTGGTAGAGGTCCACTAGATGATGCTACATACCAAATATGAAAGCTGTCTGCCTTCTGGTTTCAAAGAAGAAGATTTTTAAAGATAATCATTTTTTTACCCTTCATGCTCATAAGAGATAAAGGGATGCACCCGTGCAAAGCCCAAATATGACCCAAGGGTCTTGTTATGATCAAACTTGGTAGAGGCCCACTAGGTGATGCTACACACCAAATATTTAAGCTGCCTTCCATCTGGTTACAGAGAAGAAGATTTTTAAAGATTTTCGCTCTTTAATTCTATGTAAAAAGGGTTGGGCCCGGGTGGAGCCCAAATATGACCCCAGGGTCTTGATATGAACAAACTTGGTAGAGGTCTCCTAGATGATGCTATATACCAAATATGAAAGCTGTCTGCCTTCTGGTTTCAGAGAAGAAGATTTTTAAAGATTTTTCATATTTTCACCCTTTTTGTTAAGGGTAAAGGGAAAGTTAAGGGTGGATTTCATTTATTTGAACAACTTTGGTAGAGCTTGACCAAAGGAACATCCCTGCCAAGTTTCACCAAGATTGGCCCACTGGTTTTGGAGGAGAAGATGTTTAAAGAAATTGTGGACGACGGACGACGCACGACGCACGACGGACGACGGACATTCTACGATCCCAATAGCTCACCTTGAGCACTTCGTGCTCAGGTGAGCTAAAAAGGATCAGCTAAATATTTGTGAAAAACAATTATCTATACATGTACTAAAGGGACTGCATAATGGACAAAGTGCTTTTGGGGAGTATTAGTCCATTTTGCAATTATTCTAGTTTACATATAGACTGCATTCTATTCTCTCTAACTTGCAACATCAAAATGTTCATATTTAGCATATTGTAGTTGGACAACAATAACCTTTTATTTCCAGCTCATTCATGCTAAAGTGAAGAGGTTTTGGTTGTCCATCAACAATATACATCATGTTCTTTTCATGACATGATTTGAAAGGGCATTTGCCATTTATCAGGATCATGTAGGGTATTTCTAATTGCAAAACTCATATAGATGGCTCAGTGCAAAACAGTTGTAACTGCCTCTAAACATCTAGGCAGTTGCAACTGTTTCGCACTGAGCCATCAATATGTGTCATTTAATCATGAACAAAATCTCAATCATGGTGAAAATTAGTTTACTGCCCTGCATTCAAATTGAATAAGAAAACATCTGCAAATTGCAAAAAAAAAATATAAATGGTGCCATGCTTTGCAATTAACTTACATGTACATAGTCTAAGGATTTTATGCCCTGAGATTTTTATACATAATAAGGTATTGTGGAAAAGAAGAAACTGCTTGTAACAAGCGATTTCTCCTTTTCCTACAATATTTCCACCGAATAAAATAGTTTCTTTTCAAATTGCGCCTACTTTTCAATGATGTTGCAAATTTTAATGTGGAAGAGTTTAAAATTCTGAATATTCAAAAATTACAAAAGCAGGTTAAAACTGTTTTGAAACCAAAACCATTTTAATTATCTCTTCATTTGTTCAGTTATAAACACATATGAAAAATCCTAATAATCTGTTTGGATACTTTTCAAACTTTTTACCTAAATCTTATCTATTATTGTTGTTAATTTGTGTAAGTGAAGACTGAAATAAACATAAAATGGAAATAAATTCTGGTTGTCATTATTCTTAGCTCATCTTAGCACAGAGTGCCAGGTTTAAGTCCGACATCAACAAACAAGAGGGCCATAGTGGCCCTAAATCGCTCACCTGAGTTAACTGTCTTAAGATCTGACCTCTCAACCTAGTGTTAAACCAAACTTGACCGAATTCAAACCAGACTGAGACTTCATAAAGACAATCAACCTAAGCATCTTTTTGGGCAACAAATATGGCCTCTTGAGAGTCTACAAAGTTTTTCTAAGATTTGACCCTGTGACCTCATTTTTTATCCCAATTGACCAAATTTTAAACTTGACCTAGATTTTATCAAGACATTTATTCAGACCAATTTTCAGGTTGATTGAGCCAAAATTAAGGCTCAGGGTGTCTTCAAGGTTTTCTTAAAATTTGACCCAGTGACCTCATTTTTGACCCTACCTGACCCAATTTTGAACTTGACTTAGATTTATTCAAGATATTGATTCTGGCGAATTGTCAGAATGATTGAGCAAAAAATATGGCCCCTGGAGTGTCTTCAAGGTTTTCCTAGAATTTGACCCTGTGACCTCATTTTTGACCCTACTTGACCGAGTTTCGAACTCAACCTAGAGTTTATCAAGACATTTATTCTGACAAACTTTCAGAATGATTGAGCTAAAGATGTGGCCTCTAGAGGGTCTTTAAGGTTTTCCCAAGATTTGACCCTGTGACCCCATTTTTGACCTCACTTGATCCAATTTCAAACTTGAACTAGATTTCCATAATACAGAGATTCTGACCAATTTTCAGGATTATTGAGACGGAAAAAATATGGCTTCTAGAGTATCTTTAAGGTTTTTCTAAGATTTGACCCCGTGACCTCATTTTCGACCCCACATGACCCAATTTCAAACTTGACCGAGATTTTATCATGATAATCATTCTGACCAATTTTCAGGATGATTGATCAAAAAACATGGCCTCTAGAGTGTCTACAAGGTTAATGTTGACGCCACACGACGGACGACTGACATCTTGCGATCACAAAAGCTCACCTTGAGCACTTAGTGCTCAGGTGAGCTAAAAAGGGTCCAAATGACTCAATCATTTGGATCTTAGGGGTTCTTTCTTGAATTTTTGGAGTCCCTGCTTAAGGTATAGACTATTTCTTTTTAGGCTATAATCTCGTATTTAGTAGATTTGGAGTCATTCCCCGGTTAAATAAAAGAAATTTATGGAAATATATCAGTATTCGGGTCTCAACTTCAGGAAAGAATTGAAAACTGTTTAAAGCAGCCTTCAATTCTTTTCTGAAGTTGAGCTGTAGAGAGTATATGGAACTCAGGTCACATAGTTTTGAGCGTCCTTGCTTCTTATTTTTGCGTCACAGATGCGTAAGACCTGTGTCCCTTGAAACCCCCAGTGCTCATGGCTATAGAATTTGTGATCAGACTGTGTCTGTTGGCATCATCCATCAACATCTTGTGTGCACTCTAGAGGTCACACTTTTCGATCAAATGTATCAATTTTGGTCAGATTGAATGTCTCTTTGAGACCGTGAACAAGTTCAAAATTCATGAAATTGAGCCAAATGTTTTCTACATAAAAGCTCTGTTAAGTTTGAAAAGTCAAATGAAGTCAAAAATGAGGTCAAGGGGTCAATTCTTAAAAAGACATTGTGTGCTTTCTAGAGGCCTCATTTCATGTTCAATGTCTTGAAACTTGATTCAAAATGTTTGTCTACATGAAAGTTCCATTGAGTTTAAAAGGGGTAACAAGAGTGCCATTGTCACAAAATACGCTGCCACTTTGCTGCTGTTTCACAAAAATAATTGTAGACACTACTTATTTTGACAGAACCAAATTCAAAATGACCAAGTTTCATTTAAATCAAGACAAAAAGTAAGGAGGAGTCGCCTTCACAAGGCTGCAATTTCAATAAGCCCCAGACACTAAGTTTTAAGGGGGCATAATTCAGGGAAATAAATGAGCCATAAAATCCTTGATCCATGACTACATCTACAAATTATGGTGATGACATTGACCATGTTTCATTTAAATAAAGACAAAAAGTAAGGAGGAGTTGCATTCAAAAGGCTGCAGTTTCAATAAGCCCTAGATACTAAGTTTTAAGGGGGCATAATTTAGGGTAAAATTAATGAACCATAAAATCCTTACTTCATGCTCATCTACCGATTCCGGTTATTACATCCACCAAGTTTCATTTAAGGTCCAGCCAGAAACTTAGGAAGAGTTGCATTCACAAGGCTGCAATTTCAATAAGCCCCAGAAATAAATTTTAAGGGGGCATAACTGAGGCAATAAGCCCAAGAGACTAAGTTTTTAAGGGGCATAACTCAGGCAAAAATCAACTTACCATAAAATCCTTCCTTCATGCACATCTACCAATTGAGGTGATAATATTGATCAGGTTTCAAGAAGATCCAGCCAGAAACTTAGGAGGAGTTGCGTTGACAAGAAAAGTGGACCCAGAGACTAAGTTTTTTAGGGGCATAACTCAGGCAAAAATCAACGAACCATAAAATCATTCCTTCATGCACATCTACCAATTGAGATGATCACATTGACCAAGTTTCAAGAAGATCCAGCCAGTAACTTAGGAGGAGTTGCGTTGACAAGAAAAGTGGACCCAGAGACAAAGTTTTTAAGGGGCATAACTCAGGCAAAAATCAGCGAACTGTAAAATCCTTCCTTCATGCACATCTACCAATTGAGATGATCACATTGACCAAGTTTCAAGAAGATCCAGCCAGAAACTTAGGAGGAGTTGCGTTGACAAGAAAAGTGGATGGACAGATGGATGGACGGACGGACGGATGGATGGACAGACAGACGGAGAAGATGACGCCACTATATGTCCGCCTCCGGCGGCGTATAAATCAAAGCCCTGAAGGGCCTGAAAGTCGCTTAAACAGATGTATTAGTTAAACAAGACTTGCTTTTTATGACCCTATCAGAGAAGGCTTTAAAAAGTATTGAAGGAAATGAAATTAATATTGAATTGTAGATAACAAGAGATGTTTGTCTCTTAAAAATTAGATCTATGAGCAGCAGAGTAATGGTGAAATGCGTTTCTATTAGGGACGTCAAAACCAGGTCTTGTTTGGGAAAGGGTTAAGGATTAGAACCCAATAAATTCAGATTAATTTAAACAAGAAAAATGCAAGTTAAGAATCTAATGTTCAGTTCAAATTATATCTAATTCCTGTGAGTAAGTATACAAATTAATAAAAATGCAATTTAAGATTAATAAGGAATATATTATTTCTAACTGCTGTGTAACAACAATTCAAGAAAAGTAAGGAAATATATTTCAAACTCCTGTATAAGAATGAGGTTCAAACTCCTGAGTAAGGACAAAATTCAAGGAAGAAAATAATTATGGGTCACTCCAGAATATATTTCAAACTCCTGTGCAAGGATATTTCAAGAAAAGTAAGGAAATATATTTCAAACTCCTGTATAAGGATGAGGTTCAAACTCATGAGTAAGGACAAAATTCAAGGAAGAATATGATTATCGATCACTCCAGAATGTATTTCAAACTCCTGTGCAAGAATATAAGGATATGAATCTAGGATAACAAAATTTTCAAGAGTTCCTGGTTTGGAGGGGGGGGGGGGGGGGGGGGGGGAAGTCATTTGGCTTTGATTAGATGATAATTCCACTATTTTGTGATTGAATGTCTGTATGAAAAAAAGGCTACATGAGGGGGTGTGGATCTGCAATTGACTTTAATCCAAAGAAAATGTTAGAATACATTTCATGAAAATCAGTCAGAATACAATTTTCAAATTCAGTAAAAAGGTAATAGAAGAACTTCTTTTAATGTTCATACAACAATGAATGATTTTAGCAATACCCTCAAACAGCTGTGAATATTATTAGATCTACCTAAAGAAGACCATCAATGCTTCATTATTTTGCAAACTGAAAAGCATTAAAAATAATTGTCTCTTCTCCTCTAAATGTTTGCCCAAACTAATGTGTTGTTTTTTGGCGAGTTAAGAAATCAATGCATTCGCCGTTCTTTTTTTTTCTTTATAGGGATTGTTTTGGAATCATTACCCAATCGGATGGACTCGTCCACTCGCTACTGCGTTTGAAAAAAAAATCCGTTTGAAAATTATGAATGAAAACGAAAGTCGGACTTAGTAGATATCGGACATTTACATCCGTCGTTCTGTCGTCATAAAGTAACCAGAGAACGTTTTTCACCAGGCAATAACTTCATCAATTCAAAAAGTTCAGAATTGATATTCATTACAAAAGATTGTATGTTTTAACTGCATTGGTTATCTCTTTTTCTTATTTTCTTTTTTTAGATTGAAATAATTAAACTTTCCGAACCACCTGTCTCTTTATTTGTGTTCATTTTTTTTTACTTCAACACATGTCTGATCAGTAGGCTGATCCGGAGCTTTCTTTTTTCGAAATACATTATCAAACGGAATTAAGCACATGCTCGGCGTTTCAGAGATTCACCGCTAGTGATAATTCATTTCGTATTTTTCCGGAACATTTCTTTAATTAATAATTGTTTTTACTCAAATTACCGATTTTACAAAAGGTAAAAAAGATTCGGGACAGTTCGACTAATCATTCAATGGTTACGAATAAATCGGGTCGATTATGTTGTCTTACTATTGCCTTCGTCTAATTGGGGCCCTACTCGATTTCAATTACCGGTATAGAATTAGTGAATTAACTGCTTCAATCAAAATTTTAATGGTTCACATGTTTCATTTATACATAATAATCGCCAAACCACATCGCCTGGCAGAGTCTAGATTCCATTCATTGATAGTCAAGCTCCGCCTACAAGGTCTACGAATAACCGATTACGATTGGCTGTTGGCGTCAATTAATGCCACGCCTACCGCACCTGTCTATCGGACTTCAGATATGGCTATTATCGATTTTTCACGGGACAGTTAATACATGTTATACACAGCCGATAGGTTACTAGTCGGGATGCGTGCCTCAGAGAAACTCGTCGTCCGGCGGAATCCTTTGATAGGATTTTTTGTCGTCCGCTGAGAGAAGTTGTCGTCTCAAACGACACTACTGTCGTCTCCTAGAGCCCTGCTGGATCGATATGGGAGCGCGTCTGTATTACTGCGCATGCGCGAACTATTTTTTTGCTGCTTTCAACGAAAACCCACAACTGTATATAAAAACAAATTGTGGTTATGATGTTTTCGTTGAAAACCGATGTGATTCTTTTTCTGAAACGTGTCTGTACTACTGCGTCTGTATTACTGCGCATAGTGCACTATTTTTTCAATGGTTTACGAAAAAAACTCGTAACTGCATATTAAACAAGGTGTGGTTGCGGTGTTTTTTGTTTGTTTGTTTTTTGAAATTCTTTCTCTGCCTCATATGGCGTTTAAGAAATATTATTTCGTTATGTTTATTACCATAAAGTGCGGACAAGAAATCAGAGATCTACTTTGTCTCAAAACAGAAATACAGAAGACGTAAAGAGGTCTGTCTTTGACCTTGTTTGACCCGTCCAGAAAACTTCGTACGGCCACAATAAGTCGCAGCGCGAGCGCAAGCGACTTAAAAATGAGATTCATTAAGGGGTCAAATCTTAGAAACCTTGTGTGCACTCTAGAGGCTACATTTTGACTATAATTTCTTAAAATGAAATCAGAATGTTTGTCTTCTCAATATCTTTGACTTGTTTGAAATTCGGTCAAGCCAGTTAGGGATTTCAAAAATGTAGTTTTGGCTTTTTACCACCTTTGTCATTAATGCCTTGGTTACAGTTTAGTAAACATTTCAGAGCCAATTGCCCTCTTGTTATAAGTTAGCTTATTCTTACACAGTTTTTACATTGTTAATTCCGCTTGAAGTTAACACAATACATTCTCACAGTCTAAACTGGTCCATCCACCCATCAAAATTTCTGTTCATTGAATGTCCGTCGTCCGTCCTCAGACATCAACAATTCAAGTGTTTACACTCTAGAGGCCACAAATATGGTCCAATCTTCATGAAACTTGGTCAGAATTTTTGTAAGCTCACAGGGATAAACCCTATTGAAAATGGGAAGGATCTGTCTAGAGGCCACAAATATGGTCCAAAAGCTTCATGAAACTTGGTCAGAATTTTTGTAAGCTCACAGGGATAAACCTATTGAAAATGGGAAGGATCTGTCATATCTCAAGAAAAGGGGCCTTAATTACAATTTTCTTGTTTACACTCTAGAGGCCACAAATATGGTCCTATCTTCATGAAACTTGGTCAGACTGTTTGTCAGGTCACAAGGATGAGCCCTATTGAAAACGGGAAGGATCTGTGCCATATCACAGGAAAAGGGGCCTTAATTACAATTTTCTTGTTTACACTCTAGGGGCCACGAATATGGTCCTTTCTTCATGAAACTTGGTCAGAATGTTTGTCAGGTCACAAGGATGAGCCCTATTGAAAATGGGAAAGATCTGTGCCATATCACAGGAAAAGGGGCCTTAATGACAATTTTCTTGTTTACACTCTAGGGGCCACAAATATGGTCCAATCTTCATGAAACTTGATGTTTAAAGAAATTGTTGACGGACGAACTGAGGGACGGCGGATGGACTGAGGGACAACGGAAGGTGAGTGATCACAATAGCTCACCTTGAGCACTTTGTGCTCAGGTGAGCTAAAAAGGTGATGAGAATAATGGCAAGGGACAAAATAATGCATGGATTAGATTTGACCTTGTGACCTTAACCTTTAAATGAACTTGTCTGAGTTTTTGTCAAGACAATCATTCTGACCAATTTTCAAGTTCATCAGACAAAAAACATGGCCTCTAGAGTGCATACAAGGTTTTCTAAGTTTAGACCCTGTGACTTAGTTTTTGACCCTTAATAAACCTAATTTTTAACTCGTCTGACATTTCACCAAGACAATCATGCTGATTTTCAATTTGATTGGGCAAAATTGTGGATTCTAGAGAGCATACAAGGATTTTTAGCTACACTGGCCGAAGGCCACTGAGGCTATTGTCATGGCACTGTGTCCATTGTGCGTCAGTGTGTCCAGGTCGTAAACCTTTCCTTTATGAATCTTAACCTCAAAAACTACCAGATGAATTTCAACCAAATTTCAAAGGTACGATCCTTGGGTGACCCTCTATCAAAGTTGTTCACAGATTTTTGATCCAATGAAAAACAAGACTTTAATGGGTGTGGCTAATGTGGAGATGGAGTTCATTTCTCTTTATGTTGTATAGTGGAACCTTTGAAAATCATTTTCTCAGAATCTAATTCATGGATATCAACCAAATTTCACTGGAATGATCCTCAAGTGACCTTGTATCATTCTTCAAAAGAATACTGTGATCTGATGAAAAATATCTTTCATGGGCAGAGGTCATCTTTAGATATGGTATGTTGGTGGAATATCCAATATAGGGTAAGCTTTTCTCAAAGTTTAAACAGATGGATTTCAACAAAATATCAGGAGAATTTTGTTTGTATTAAGTTGTATCAGTCTGCAAAAAATATTTTGATTAGATGAACAGCATGCTTTTTATTTGCAGAGGACATTTCAACATATAAAGTGAATATTTGATCACAGTTTTGGTATCACTTAAAGATTTTTTCTAGACCTATGAAATTTAATAGGTTTAAAGATTGTAGATTGGACAAAACCTTTGTTCAAATCCAAGTGTGTAGAAATATAAGGTGAAATAGGTAGCCTGAGAATACCCCAAGAGTTAGTCAGTTTAATTGAATGAAGGGTGACACTGCACAGAGAGGACAAGTGGTGTAAAATGTTCTGACCTACTGAGGTTCAGAGTGGGGTAGAAGAGTGGAGTTGACTGTACTCTATGGCATTGGGCAGAACAAAATAAATATATTGGAATGATATTTTACTTTTAATTATCATTAGTTAGAATTTTGTTTTGATGACAAAGAATTATTGTGAAGTAACAACCTTTTAGCGGTGTTTATTGAAAAGCAGAAAGATCTACAATCAAAATTTTGCGGACAAAGTACCAGTATATTGTGAAGTAACATTCTGTTAGTGTTGAAATTTCTATTTTTGGATTTCAACCAAATTTCACTGGAATGACTGTTGGGTGACCCATTATCAGACTGCACAAAATTATTGTGAATGGATGAAAAATATTTTTTTAACAGGTAGAGGTAAATTTTCTATATGATGTTATTCATTGATCATGATTTTTTCTTTGCAGATATATTTCAGGATATCATGACATTTTAAAAAAATTAATTTACTTGAAATAAACATTCACTCATGAATTCATTCGCTTCAATTCTTGTCTAGTCAAATCAGTAGATTCAGGCATGTGGGACAAATCAGCTGCTCTAGCAGCTCTAGTCTAGGATTTGACCCTGACCTAGTTTTTGACCTTGTTGATCCATTTTTGAACTCATGGCAATTTCATCAAAACAATCATTCTGACCAATTTTTAGTTAATTGGGCAAAAATGTGGCGTCTAGATTATATACAAGGTTTTTCTAAGATTTGAACCATTGACCTAGTTTTTGACCCCAGTTTCCCAAATTTCAAACTTGTCTGAGATTTCATCAAGAAAATCATTCTGACCAACTTTCAGGTTCATCAGACAATGAATGTCGCCTCTAGAGAGCAAACAAGGTTTTTCTAAGATTTGACCCTCTGACCTAGCATTGACCCCAGTAGACCCGATTTCAAAGCTTGTCTGAGATGTCATCAAGACAATCATTCTGACCAATTTTCAGGTTGAAAGAAGAAAATTTTTGGACTCTAAGAGTGCGTACAAGGTTAATATTAACAATGGACGTTTGACGACGGTCATCCACCAAACTTCACTTGGCGCACTTCATGCTCAGGTGAGCTTATAAAAAGTTTTCAATAAGATGTTAGAAAAAGAGCACATTAATAAACTTTATTTCATTGACTCTATATTTACAATTATTATTTCTACAAATCAAAATCTACAAGATCTTTAGATCATAATATTGTAGATAACATTTTTAACTTTAAGGGTAAGCAAGTTACCAATCAAGTCATCTTTGTACCTACATGTTTCCTAATGACATCCCTGTCCCAATTGGCATTGTACTTGAAGGACAGGCTAAAAAAAACTCAATTATCAACTATTATATGTTTTGACCTTCATCTGTGACCTTGAAATTGAACTTTTCAGTAAAACAAGATAGGTTTGTGAAACACGAATGCTCCCAATACAACTTTTTTTTTTAAATTTTACACTGACAGAATCTCATGATGTTGCTCTTGTCATATGACCATAGGCGTAACTAGGAATTTTAAATTTATACACACTCAGAAGGCAACCACCAAAGAATATAGAATAAATGAGATATATGGACTGTGACAAAAGATGTATGTCTTCCTTCCACTCCTTTTCTTTTCATTTGAGCGTTGCTGAATCATCAAAACATCGTAACTACAGCTTAAATAAGCTGTAGTTTCGATGTTATGAACATTCATTGACGACATTTTTCGAAAGAGGTTTTATTTTTATTACGCACTTGCTTAATGTGCAATATGGGAGTTACGCCCTTGTGACCTTGACCTTGATATCTAGATGCACATTATCCAGATCTATCATCATACCAAATATGGGCATTGTTTTTTGAATAGCCTTGAAGTAATTGGCAATGTAATGTTTTTTCTTTAAGCTTAGCAGACAGATTGACAACATGACCCCGATGCAGGGGCATAAAAAATATAAAAATGCTAAGTGAACAGATTATTGCAGGACATGAGCTTCAGATAGATTTAATTTTATAATATGACATCGACTTACAACCTTAAACTATCCACAAATGTTGTAATAGAAAATCTACAAAATAATTTTGAACCAAAACAAATCATTTTAAGAGCAATCTATTAAAGTACGAGATAATATGCATTGCTCTAGACAAAGTCAAATTTGACCATCTTGAGGGGTCAGTACAAAACTAACATAAGTGCCTATATATCTATAGGCATTTACCATAGTTTTACACTAGCCCCTCAATCTGCACTTGACCTTTGTCACCATGACCTAAGATTTTTAGGTTTCTTTGAAATAACACATCACACAAACACAATTGATAAATGTTTGATTTATGCTCTGGACTGGGGTGGGGAAATACTAATTTTTATACTTGTCCTTGGACAAGTAAAAGATGGTTTTCTACTTATCAAAACGAACTAGTCTGTAAAAGAAGAAAATAGATAAATTTTGAGAAACATTGTTTTTAAAGAAGAAAATGCTGAAACTCAGCATTTTCATTAAAAACAATTTTTTTTACCCTTTGATTTTATCATAATGATAATCAATCTCTTAGATCTGTTTAGTACCATTCCAATATTTGTCCTGGTATTTACTTGTCTATGGACAAGTGGTTTAGAAAAAAGTACTTGTCCATAGGTAGGAAAACCCATGTTGGATAATTTGGGCATGAGAATTCCACACCCTTGCTCTGGACCAGCTCAAAATTAAATGTGATATGTGACCTACAACTATATCACTCAGTCCAACTTGAGTACCTACCTAGCTGCTCTTTAATGGATTGATTGAATGGAGTTTAATGCCGCTTTCAACAAGTTTTTTGTTATATCATGGCGGCTGGAGCACCTAACAATGGATTCCTGGTATTTCTCTCACCAGTACAACTATCACATCCTTTCCTTGCCTCCAGCTGCTATCTCACATAGGTCTACGATTATCGACCCGTTGGTGAAAGACAAATAGTCAGAAAGAATGAGTGCTGCTGTCCTGGATCAAACCCCAGACCTCTAGATTAACAGTCTGATGCGCTACCAACTGCCCTTTGATGGCGGCTAGCAGCTCTTTAAATATATGGCTATAGTAATCTATCATTCTGTCTTATTCTGTGAATGTTTCATCTACAGAAATGTAGAAGAATTGTGAAATCTTAGAAGAAATTTTGAAACACATTCCCTTTTTCTATGACACAACAGTGCAGTACCTGGTATCACAATTGAATTCTAAATACAGTATGGTAGGACATGTTGATTTTAGCAATGAAAAATATTCTAACATATGAGAAATCTTACTGTTTTTCATTTGATAACGAATAAATACTTCCTTCCATATTTACCAATGTTTCAAACATCTTAGATCCAGCATGAACACAGTCAAAAGGCTCACCAACAACATGAAAACCACATTTCTCAAAGAACCCTACTGAGTCTATGGCACTCTGCAATCTCACAGGTCTATCACAACACTCCTTTTCTAAAATCTTAAGACTCTCCCTTAATAGTATCTTCCCATAACCTTGACACTGGAAGTCTCTGTGAATGAAAAGGAATGAAATTTGTGGAAAGTAGTCAGAGTCAAAAGATATCCCAGGATCTTTAACATCACTGTCTGGTGGCGAAAAACAAATCTGTCCAAATAAAAACTCTGTACCATACTGTTTCTGGTACATAAATAGAACTGTATTTCTTTCTGGCACATCAAAAACCTCGCCACTTACTTGTCTTGCCAAATGTCTGAATTTTCCTCTGTTTTTGTTATTTCTTTCTTCCATTTTAATATAAATGTCTCCTGCAAAGATATTGAAACATTTATAACATCATATTGAAGTTAATGCACAGTAGAAAGGTCTTGTTGTCCAGTAATTAATTAACATCATGCTGAACCCGGAATATTCCTGCTTTGACAGGAGGTATAAACAAAGATCAGACTGCACATATTTACCACCTAAATTTCTTTTTTAAACTAAAAAGGTGTAAAACAATGTATATCTGAAATCAATTCTCGCTCACATTTGGTACCTTTCAGTGCTTTTAGCACTTTGATTTTACATTTATTTTGCAAAGATTTTTATTAGGCATGACAAGGGTTAAATTATCTTATTATCTTGTTAAGAACTAATCACTTTAGGAATTGTAGAACTTTACTCTTACAATTCTAAACAAGAGGACCAGAATGGCCCTAAATCGCTCACCTGAATAACATAAGATGAATCAGGAGTAACTTGGAACCAAACAAGAAAGAAATTTGCCTAATAAATTGGAAAAAGTCACATTAAATGGTTTCAAAGTCAGAGTAAGCCCAACCCTGCGATGCCAATAAGTTTAAACCAATCATAATTTCATGTTCAAGTTTTGAAAAAGGTCATTTATGGAACGAACATTCAGGCCAAGTTTGGTTGAAATTGGCCCACTTGTTTTGGAGAAAATAATGTTTAAAGATTTCAGGGTCAAAATCAACCCCAATTTGACATGCCCATATTTAAGTGGCAAATGAAGTTTCAGAAACAAATTTTAAGAAAAGACTTCCAAGGAAACTGCTGCCACTTTGGTTAAATTGACCATTGGTCACCAAGAAGATGTTCAGATTATTCGGGGCCAAAAACAGTCCCTCCCTGCCACTGGGTGCCTATCAAAACTCCATGAACAAATTTAGAGAAGTGTCATCCAAGGAATATTTCTGCCATGTTTGATTGAAATTAGCGGATTGGTTACCGAGGAAAAGATGTTTAAAGATTTCAGGGTCAAAAACTGCCCAATCCTGCCATGCCCATATTTGGGGGGGTCAACCAAATTTCATGTACAAGTTTTGAGAAGGGTAACCCAGGGAACAATTCTGTCAAATTTGGTTGAAATCAGTCCATTGGTTACTGAGGAGGAGATATTTCAGGATTTTAGGGGTCAAAAACTGCCCCGACCTGCCACACCAATATTTGGGGGGGAGGGTCAATCAAAATTTCACAAACAAGTTTTGCGAATGGTAACTCAAGGAATATTACTGCCAAGCTTGGTTGAGGTCTGCCCATAATTGATTGAGAAGATGTTTAAAAATAGTTGAAGACATTCTACAGACGATGGACAGAGGGTGTTCAGATTTAGGCTCACCTTGAGCATATTGTACTAAGGTGTGCTAAAAAGATACAATTCAAGATCCAAATTTGCCATTTTTTCCTGCTACCGGTATCATGCAAAGAAAATTTGAAAAGTTTTTAATCAGGAATCAAAATTAAGTTTTGGTATATACAGGGAATCAAATTTGATTTAATCAAGTTTAAGTACAAGGGATTAATTGCGACTAATTTCTTGGAATTTTTTTTTTCCAAAAAAGAGCAGTTAAAATTTAATTAGTGTTTGAAATTTACAATTCTTGTCAAGACTTCTTGAAAGTGTTTGATAACTGCCACCGTACAGGAAAACAAGAGGGACGTTGGCCCTGGGTCGCTCACCTGAGAAAAAAGCTTCATTACCTAGGTATGTCCATGCAACCACAGAAAAAAGAGATTTTCACTTATTCAATCAGATAACATTTGAAATAATCCCCCCTCTGCTCCTCCCCTGGTCATTATCTATTTAAGCTTTTTTCATAGAAGGTCTGTGATCAGCAAATCTATGCCAGATATACAGGCTGAGTCTGAGACTTTTAAAGTTTTCTTTAATGAGTTGAATAATCCATGTCAAATATAAAGGCTGTAGGGATTCAAAATTCCCAACAAAGCACTCCCCCTCCCCCAAGATGCTCTACACTTGGTGAATCTACAGTCATGATTTTAGCTAATTCAATTAATGTCCATATGCTGATCATCCATACCAATTTTCAAGTCTGTAGGACTCTTGGTTCATTAGAAGAAGTTTAAAGATTTTAAAAATGATCCAAAGTACTACCCCCTCCCCAAGACACTCAGCACCTGGTGACCCAACAGTTCTGATTTTAGCTATTTTTATTAATGTCCATATATTGATCACCCATAACAATTTTCAAGTCTGTAGGGTTCCTGATCCAGAAGAAGAATAAGGTTAAAGATTTCAAAATTTATCCAAAGTACTACCCCCACCCCCCTAATGCTCTGCATCTGGCGACCCTACATTCATGATTTTAGCTATTTTATTTTAGATCCATATGCTTATCATCCATGCCAATATTGAAGTCTATAGGGCTCCTGGTTCATAATAAGATGAAGGTTAAAGTTACAAAATTTTCACAAAAGTACTCCCCCCTCCCCCCTGGTGCCCTGCACCTGGTGGCATTACAGTCATGATTTTAGCTATTTTTATTAAGGTCTATGAGCTAATCCTCCATGCCTTTTTTTTCAAGTCTGTAGGGCTTGTGGTTCAGAAGAAGAAGAAGGTTAAAGATTACAAAATTTTCACAAAAGTACTACCCTCTCCCCCCTGATGCTCCGCACCTGGTGAATCTACAGTCATGATTTAAGCTATTTATATAAAGGTCCATATGCTGATCATCCATGCCAATATTCAAATCTGTCAGGCTCCTGGTTCAGAAGAAGATGAAGGTAAAAGATTACAAAATTTTCACAAAAGTACTCCCCCCTCCCCCTTGGTGCTCCGCACCTGGTGGCCCAAAAGATATAATTTCAGCTATTTCAATTAAGGTCTATGAGCTGATCCTCCAGGCCAAGTTTCAAGTCTGTAGGGCTTGTGGTTCATAATAAGATGAAGGTTAAAGTTACAAAATTTTCACAAAAGTACTCCCCCCTCGCCCCTGGTGCCCTGCACCTGGTGGCATTACAGATATTATTTTAGATATTTTTATTAAGGTCTATGAGCTAATCCTCCATGCCAATTTTCAAGTCTGTAGGGCTCCAGGTTCCGAAGAAGAAGAAACTTAAAGATTACAAAATTTACCCAAAGTACTACCCCCTCCCCCCTGGTGCTCCGCACCTGGCAGCCCAACAGATATTATTTTAGATATTTTTATTAAGGTCTATGAGCTGATCCTCCATGCCAAGTTTCAAGTCTGTAGGGCTTGTGGTTCAGAAGAAGAAGAAGGTTAAAGATTACAAAATTTTCACAAAAGTACTACCCTCCCCCCCCCTGATGCTCCGGACCTGGTGAATCTACAGTCATGATTTTAGCTATTTATATAAAGGTCCATATGCTGATCATCCATGCCAATTTTCAAGTCTGTAGGGCTCCTGGTTCCGAAGAAGAAGAAACTTAAAGATTACAAAATTTACCCAAAGTACTACCCCCTCCCCCCTGGTGCTCCACACCTGGCAGCCCAACAGATATTATTTTAGATATTTTTATTAAGGTCTATGAGCTGATCCTCCATGCCAAGTTTCAAGTCTGTAGGGCTTGTGGTTCAGAAGAAGAAGAAGGTTAAAGATTACAAAATTTTCACAAAAGTACTACCCTCTCCCCCCTGATGCTCCGGACCTGGTGAATCTACAGTCATGATTTTAGCTATTTATATAAAGGTCCATATGCTGATCATCCATGCCAATTTTCAAGTCTGTAGGGCTCCTGGTTCCGAAGAAGAAGAAACTTACTTAAAGATTACAAAATTTACCCAAAGTACTACCCCCTCCCCCCTGGTGCTCTGCACCTGGTGGCCCAAAAGATATAATTTCAGCTATTTTAATTAAGGTCTATGAGCTGATCCTCCATGCCAAGTTCCAAGTCTGTAGGGCTTGTGGTTCAGAAGAAGAAGAAGGTTAAAGATTACAAAATTTTCACAAAAGTACTACCCTCTCCCCCCTGATGCTCCGCACCTGGTGAATCAACAGTCATGATTTTAGCTATTTATATAAAGGTCCATATGCTGATCATCCATGCCAATTTTCAAGTCTGTAGCGCTCCTGGTTCCGAAGAAGAAGAAACTTAAAGATTACAAAATTTACCCAAAGTACTACCCCCTCCCCCCTGGTGCTCCGCACCTGGCAGCCCAACAGATATTATTTTAGATATTTTTATTAAGGTCTATGAGCTGATCCTCCATGCCAAGTTTCAAGTCTGTAGGGCTTGTGGTTCAGAAGAAGAAGAAGGTTAAAGATTACAAAATTTTCACAAAAGTACTACCCTCTCCCACCTGATGCTCCGGACCTGGTGAATCTACAGTAATGATTTTAGCTATTTATATAAAGGTCCATATGCTGATCATCCATGCCAATTTTCAAGTCTGTAGGGCTCCTGGTTCCGAAGAAGAAGAAACTTAAAGATTACAAAATTTACCCAAAGTACTACCCCCTCCCCCCTGGTGCTCCGCACCTGGCAGCCCAACAGATATTATTTTAGATATCTTTATTAAGGTCTATGAGCTGATCCTCCATGCCAAGTTTCAAGTCTGTAGGGCTTGTGGTTCGGAAGAAGAAGAAGGTTAAAGATTACAAAATTTTCACAAAAGTACTACCCTCTCCCCCCTGATGCTCCGGACCTGGTGAATCTACAGTCATGATTTTAGCTATTTATATAAAGGTCCATATGCTGATCATCCATGCCAATTTTCAAGTCTGTAGGGCTCCTGGTTCCGAAGAAGAAACTTAAAGATTACAAAATTTACCCAAAGTACTACCCCCTCCCCCCTGGTGCTCCGCACCTGGCAGCCCAACAGATATTATTTTAGACATTTTTATTAAGGTCTATGAGCTGATCCTCCATGCCAAGTTTCAAGTCTGTAGGGCTTGTGGTTCAGAAGAAGAAGGTTAAAGATTACAAAATTTTCACAAAAGTACTTCCCTCTCCCCCCTGATGCTCCGGACCTGGTGAATCTACAGTCATGATTTTAGCTATTTATATAAAGGTCCATATGCTGATCATCCATGCCAATTTTCAAGTCTGTAGGGCTCCTGGTTCCGAAGAAGAAGAAACTTACTTAAAGATTACAAAATTTACCCAAAGTACTACCCCCTCCCCCCTGGTGCTCTGCACCTGGTGTCCCAAAAGATATAATTTCAGCTATCTTAATTAAGGTCTATGAGCTGTTCCTCCATGCCAAGTTCCAAGTCTGTAGGGCTTGTGGTTCAGAAGAAGAAGAAGGTTAAAGATGACAAAATTTTCACAAAAGTACTACCCTCTCCCACCTGATGCTCCGCACCTGGTGAATCTACAGTTATGATTTTAGCTATTTATATAAAGGTCCATATGCTGATCATCCATGCCAATTTTCAAGTCTGTAGGGCTCCTGGTTCCGAAGAAGAAGAAACTTAAAGATTACAAAATTTACCCAAAGTACTACCCCCTCCCCCCTGGTGCTCCGCACCTGGTGGCCCAAAAGATATAATTTCAGCTATTTTAATTAAGGTCTATAAGCTGATCCTCCATGCCAAGTTTCAAGTCTGTAGGGCTTGTGGTTCAGAAGAAGAAGAAGGTTAAAGATTACAAAATTTTCACAAAAGTACTACCCTCTCCTGTATGCTCCGCACCTGGTGAATCTACAGTCATGATTTTAGCTATTTATATGAAGGTCCATATGCTGATCCTCCATGCCAAGTTTCAAGTCTGTAGGGCTTCTGGTTCCAAAGAAGAAGAAACTTAAAGATAACAAAATTTACCCAAAGTACTACCCCCTCCCCCCTGTTGCTCCGCACCTGGTGGCCCAAAAGTTATAATTTTAGCTTTTTTTATTCAGGTCCATTAACTGATCATCCATGCCAATTTTTAAGTCTGTAGGACTACTGGTTGAGAAGAAGAAGAATTTTTAAGATTTTCTTAAAATTTCACCTTTTGTTGCCATAGCAACCAGAGTTTTTCATGGATTTCAATTCTTTTAGCTATTTTTGAAGGGGACCACTTAAGCAACATTTCTGTAAAATTTGGAGTTAATTGGCCCAGTAGTTTAGGAGGAGATGTCGTTAAAAGAAATTGTTGACGGACGCCGGACGACGGACGACGACCGACGTCCGACGACCGACGGACGGACGCCGGACGAAAGGTGATCACAATAGCTCACATGAGCACTTCGTGCTCAGGTGAGCTAAAAACAACACTCTAAACGGTTTACAGTCAAAACGGCCAAAAGTCATATTGGCACTAAATTTGGTCAAAACAGCCTAAACCAGTTTCGACAATTGGTCAAAACGCCCCAATATTGAATTTGCTTAATTTTTCTTTCTTTTCTAATCTCAAATACTTTTTACCACAGTTTTTCTCCTCTTGAAGATTATATATGTATTCTCGTCATATTAAGGCACCCAAGGTGATAAAGAAAGGTGTTAAATGGCATAAAAAAGGTGGAAAAGATCAACAACCCTATTTGTCAAATTGACTGGTTAGGATTGAAATTACTGTAAATGGCAATCACACTATTAAAGCAAAAACATCAATCCACTGACAATTATTTTAATGTCTTTTAATACTTGTCAAAATATATATTGTCGTTTAAAAAAAAAGAAAAGAAAAAAAGGCACAAATAAATTTTCATAAATTATTTAAATAATGTAAAAGGATTTAACTGACAAGCTTCACAAGAAAAAAGTTTGAGGATGTCAAGATTTAAGCGCATTTGATTCGTCTTCATTTAAAAGAACTTTTTGCAAATCTTATATCAAAGGAAATTTAAGCCATTACATACAAACATTTTTTATGAAAACTAAAAACCATTTGAAGTTTTATTTGAATAAACGGAAAAATAAATGTAACACAAGAAAATTCATCTAGAAGTATTATAACTTTTGCTAATAACTGATAATTTCAACTTTTTAGAACTCAATTGTCTGTTTTCCACAACTTATATTTAAACAAGAGGGCCATTGGCCCTTAAGTGCTCACCTGAGGCATAAAAGTTTACAAAGGAAGAAAAGTGCCAACACTACTTATTTGAAATTCATTACTGGCTCTACAAAAGTCAAAGATATCAAGACGACATACATTTGAGTCAAATATACAGCCCCTAGAGTGCACACAAGGTTTTTCTAAAATTTGACCCCTTGACCCAATATTGATCTAGACCCAGATTTGATGGAGAGAAACATTCTGACCAAGTTTCAAGACATTTGGGCAAAAATGTGGCCTCTAGAGTGCACACAAGGTTTTTTTTTAAATTTGACCCCTTGACCCCATTTTTGACCCCACTTGACCCAATTTCAAACTTGGCATGGATTTGATGGAGACAAACATTCTGACCAAGTTTCAAGACATTCTGGCCAAAAATGTGGCCCCTAGAGTGCACACTAGGTTTTTCTAAAATTTGACCCCTTGACCCAATTTTTGACCCCACTTGACCGAATCTTGAATTTGGTCGAGATTTGAAGGAGACAAACATTCTGATCAAGTTTTTAAGACATTTGGGCCAAAAATGTGGCCTCTAGAGTGCACACAAGGTTTTTCTAAAATTTGACCCCTTGACCCCATTTTTGACCCCACTTGACCTAATTTCGAACTTGACCGAGATTTGATGGAGACTAACATCCTGACCAAGTTTCAAGACATTTGGACCAAAAATGTGGCCCCTAAAGTGTACACAAGGTTTTTGTAAAATTTGACCCCTTGACCCCATTTTTGACCCCACTCAAGCCAAATTCGAACTTGACCTAGATTTGATGGAAAGAAACATTCTGACTAAGTTTCAAGACATTTGGGCCTTAAAAGGGGTCTCTAGAGTGCACACAAGGTTTTTTAAAAATTTGACCCCTTGACCCCATTTTTGACCCAACTTGACCCAATTTCAATCTTAATCAAGATTTAATGGTGACAAACATTCTGACCAAGTTTCAAGACATTTGGGCCAAAAATTTGGCCACTAGAGTGCACACAAGGTTTTTCTTAAATTTGACCCCTTGACCCCATTTTTGACCCCACTTGACCTAATTTCGAACTTGACCGAGATTTGATGGAGACTAACATTCTGACCAAGTTTCAAGACATTTGGGCCAAAAATGTGGCCTCTAGAGTGCACACAAGGTAAAGTTTGACGACGGACGCCGGACGCCGGACAGCAGCCCATCACAATAGCTCACCTTGAGCACTTCGTGCTCAGGTGAGCTAAAAAAAGGGAAAAAAGAGTCAATAATTTGTAAATTTGACAAAAACTAGTGTGGCTGTAACATTTATCTTAATCTCTTAGAACTATTGTCAGGTGCCTTAGTTAAATTAAGCTGTACCAAATAAGGTTTAAGGGAGTCGTTTGACACATTTTGATCCGATGGTACACTTTTACCTATAGATTTTTCCTAATCTCAACATTTCCTTTTTAATAAATCATTGATTTTACATTAAAAATGCATTCAGGAAATCTGAATCAAAATTGTTAAGCATGACACTGTTAATCCAATTTCATTTGTCGACGGCTCTTAAAATTTCCTATAGTGTGAGTTTAAACATCACCTGGTTGTGGAAGGTAGAATTGGTTGAAATAGAGTTTAAAGTAAGGGGTCATATCTGCAAAACTTTTAAAGAAAGTGTTGAATTAACCCTTGGCATGCTGAATAAATTTTGGCTTAAAATTTTTATCAATATCAAAGGGCAAAAAGCACTGAAAGTACCAACTGTAGGTCAATTTTTATTTGTGAAAAACAAAATCTATTGAAAATTCTGGTTTGAAAATGAGAAACAGGTGATGTAGACTAACATCAGACTGCACATATGTGCAGGCTGATGTTTGTCTTTAGCTCCTGCCAAAGCAGGAATATTCCAGATTCAGCATGACAAGGGTTAAAAGACAAGCCTGAAAACTTATGCAATCTTCAGTAAAATAAAGGTCTGTATCACTGAATGAGCTTAAGTGGTCAGATCTGGGTCACCTAAGGATATATGATAAACATCGAAATAAGAATAATAGAATTGTATGTGATATAATTTCAAAGAGTTTTTTTTTCCCTCATTTATTATTTTTGTTTATTGTAAAATTTTCTATTTGGGCTGTTCTGACTGAACCCGAAATCTGTTTTGAGCTGTTTTGACTAAATTATCCTGTTTTACCCTATTTCTGTTAGAGACCATATTTCCCTAAATTGACAATAAGGGTTACTTACTGTGATTTCAGCAATGTTTTCACTATAGATTGATAAAATATCTAAAAAATTGAACATAGATCTATAAAAGAAATTATTTAATAATTATCATAAATCGCACAAAATCGTAAAAAGTCTATAATCCTCTAAACATCCTTAATTCTAAGTTCCTGTGTTGTGTTAGGAAACTACAAATCTTACAATAGAGACCCAATGGATCCGTTACATTTATACCCCAATGAAAATTGATTATGTGACTTGTAACGAAAATTTTGAGGCAATACATTGCTTCAATAACGTTTAAGGGGCTGGACTGTTTAATTTAAGATTCATGAAAATATGAGTACTGTGGATATTAGCCTTGTGACCTGTGTTTTCGACCCCTTAAGAAATAAAACATTACGCATGCGCAATCATAATGTACATTATTAAACTTTTTCGTAATGAAAATTCAAAATGTCATAGGGACAGTCAAATACAAACTCAAAGATCGTCTAGGATAAACAGAGAGTGAAGCTTTCTGCACCAGATTAACCTAGGTAGCTGTTCTAAACCAATCAATTGATTGTCATGTCAATTCCACCCTTCTGATTGGTCAGGTAAATTATGGGTCCAGGGTTAATTTTTCAAAGCAACTGAGATTAGATAGGGGGCGTGAATGTTTAGGCCCTGAGCATGCGCAGGTGACATTTTCTATTTCTTCCTGTCTAGTTCGGGAGTCAAAACGAAAGTAATCAACTGTTTTTGTTTTGTTAATATGTTAAATTTAATATTCATTATCATTTCTATGGTAACTATTTAAAAATAAAAGTTAGAAAAAACATCAGTATTTTCGAATATTTCGCTATCAGAAACTCAGTTTGAAAAAATTAAACCAGTTACAGAACAGTCAGATGATCAATAAGCGTATGCATTTGGTAATTTTTAAAGGGTCGAAACGACAAGAACAGTCGAATTGACAAGACACAGGCATAATAAGTGTTTAATGAATGTTCAAATTATTTTGTTGAAAGAATCAGGGCTCGTGTTTGACCCTTAAACCGGGGTTTTGACCCTAGAAAATCTTAAAATAGTTTAATTTGACCCAGACCTCCTAGCAGGCCTAAACGAAAATAAAGGTTTTTACAAAGGCTCTAATGTATGAAAATAAAGGCCTTTTAGTGTAAAATATGAAAAAAATAAAGAGTAAATAAAGGCTATTTTTGTCGAGGTTCTTATTTCTTTATTGAACCCATAGTCATACCAAAGTCATTTTTTTATGTTATATACTGCATTCTGAAAAACTCAAGATGGAAGAAACAAAGCAGCATTTTTTAACTACACATAAAAGAAGGGAAAATGTAGAACAAAAGCCATTACTTGCTTTCAGCAGGCATCGGCAACCAGTCTGAGCAAATATAAAGGTTTTGAGTGAGAATTACAGGCTATTTTGGTGATTTAAAGGTTTTCTGGGGAAATGTAAAGGTTTTAAAGGTTTGCTCTGAAATTAAAGGTTTTTAAAGGTTTTAAAGGTTTCACTAGGAGGCCTGTTTGACCCCTAGGAATTTCTCCCAAGGGGGTCATTTTGACCCCCTTGAGAGGAATTACCAAGGGTTAAAACATGGTTTGAAACCCAAGATTTTTACAATTCACTATCTAAAGTTTTACTCGTTTTATATCATTTTAAGAAACAGTTTAAGTGACACTTAATTTTGCAAAATTCTAATTAGGATTTGCCTTTTCTGTCATTTTGACCCCTTTAAATTCAGATATGACCCCCAGAATTTTTTAGGTGAGGGGTCAATGACTCGTCAATATCAAACACTAACACGAGCCCTGAAGAATGATTTAACCATTTTCTCTTTAACAATTGCATGATGTTTTTAAAAAAACACGTTTGGAACAAGGTCTTCTCTTGATTGACAAAAGTGACAGTTCTAATTTACATTCACGGAAATATGGTTAAGTAGGATACGGACCGTTTTAACCGAATTCGGGGCCGTTTGACTCTGGACCGTTTTGACCTGTAGCCCTCTCAACATCTTCCCCTTTCAACAAGAACAATGGTTAAAAGAACTTCGGGCTACAAACAAAAGTCTTGATTTTCTTCTTAGACAGAGAGTGAATGAATATGGTAAGATTTTTTTTACTAAAATAATGGATTGTTTGAGGGAACATTGTGTTGGGCGCGGAAATTTTGTTTATAAAGGTTATTTCCGGTTCCGGGGGCACCTGTACAATTGGCTTTGTCATGACAACACAACATAAACGCACACATTTTGATGACATAAACGGAAATAGTGTAGAAAATAGTTCCCCAAAAATATCTTAGAGCCAAATTTTGATAATCAATCTTTGTAGTGAAGTTGATGGGAATTATTGATAGAGTTCATACAAATTTAGTTAAATATTTTATTTATCAATGCATAATGAACATATTTCTTCGATTCTTGTCTAACAAGTAATGGTATGCGTTGTTATTTTTCAGTCGGCAGAATAACCGATTGAGGGTAAAGAGGTACTATGTCCGACAGTAGAATGAAATAAATGCCAAAATGAGCACATCAGAAGTTGAGCCTCATATAACAAAAAAATATGAAATCAAGAAAAGACTTGGCAAAGGGGTAAGACAAAACACTAATGTTCCTGATAATGGGTGTCATGAAGCAAATCTTCGCCAAAATATGGTTAAACGAAGTAGCCAAACCGGGGCATTTGAAAACTTCAAAATCCGATGTGTTTGTGCATGAATACGTGGACGTATCGAATAAAAATAACAACGAATCAATCATAATGTTAATCGACTCTTTAATGAAACCGATAAGCAATTATTTCAATTTTTAGTTCATGCCTGTCAGACAAACCAGGGTCCTACACATACAATTTAAAACCATCCTGTCGGACCTACATTTTAGGTTCTCCCTCATAATTCTGCAGCATTTAAGACAGTCATATGTGTTTAAAATGACTAAATGATCAAATGTTTGAAGAAGAAAAACCATGTTGTTTTACTCTTAGATGCATCTAATTGAGCAGCTTCGGACGACGGGCAGGATTCCCCGTCATAAGTGTCAGGGATCATGTTTGGTCGAGATCTGTGCAAATTCTCTCATTTTCCTGCCAGAAATCTCATTTAAATTGGCTAAGTGAGAGAAAAATATCACAGCAAAATATATTTTACATATATTTTTACAAAGGATTTGGTTCAATTTACCATTGAAAACTCAGTATTTCTCATAAGATTCGACTGAATGAGATTTTTCACACATGAAATTCTCAGCCAGAATTATCCCTGAAGTGTACAGGTAACCAACAAGCAGTTGGCCTAAAATACGAAATGGACCAGTCACCACGAAATGGAGCGAAATGGACCTTATTATGACGAAATGGACTTTAATTGTGTAATAAAAGTAAATTTTACTCAATAAATTGTTGATATTTTGCCGAAATTTATTCATTTCACTCTTCTATTTATCTATTTTATTATTTTCTCACTCAGACAGTTTTCTTTTAAATGCTGAAGCACATTTCGCCGTCTTTAAACAAGAACTTCAGCATTAAAGAAAAATACTTTGTAATTAATTCCTAAATTATGACAACTGTTGCTCAATAATTCTACTTTTCTCCAAGAAGAAATAAGTTACACGTCATTAACCTAACATTTTTAGTCCAGAATGAACTCCATTTCGACATTATTCGGTCATTATCATGAATACGGCTTCTATAGACGTCAAAAATTTCTTATCAGTGTATTGAAATATCGTGACAATATAAGACCAAGCTATATGAGGTTGATATGAGACTATATGAAGAAATCTTAATAGTTAAGTTATTGCTTATCATGAAAGAAGTCTGTTTCGTCGATGGGTCTGTTTAATCTCCGTCAAGTCAATGCCAGTCTTCAAATAATAATAATGAAAAAAAATATTACAATTTCTAATAATAATCAGTGAAATATTCTATAAAGCAATCGTTTGGCTAATATAACTAAGTATTTTAATCATGATAAAGCATGTTATGTCGTATATAAAAGTCCATTTCGCCATCAGAAGGTCCATTTCGCCCCATTTCGTGCAAGGCAGTCCATTTCGTATTTTAGGCCAACCCACCAACAAGTCTTGTAGAATAATTGATATTTATTATGCCCCCCTCCCCCTTTGAAGAACAGGGGGTAATATATTACCTTTCACTTGTTGGTCGGTCTGTCTATAGACCGTTTTTTTGTCAGGAGCATATCTCATAAAGTATGCAAGCTAGAATCATTACCTGTTCCTAGAAACGGTATCTTAAGGCTCATTGCCTCTATGGCCCATTTCTTAATACTCTTGTCTTCTCTGATTGTCTGCTTCCGACCCCGTAGCAATTTGGAGAAAACTTTACTGGGTGATTTTTAAAACAGTTATTTATAGCACTTTTAAAACTATTTACAGTTTTACTACTGATAACATCCCTTGGCAGTTTATTCCAGGCATTTACTGTTTGTTGTGAAAAACTTTGTTTGCGAATGTTTTTTTGCACACTTTCTTGAAAATTTTATACTCGTGGCCTCTGGTTTTATTCTGTGTAAGACTGGACGGGAGAAGCTTATTTTTATCCATCTTGTTAATATTTTTCATAATTTTGAATACTTGTATTAAATCAGATCTTTGACGTCTATATTGAAGTGTTGGTAATCCGAGGTGTTTCGATCTTTTTTTGTAGCTTTTGTCTTTTAGAAAATATAAGACCTTGGTGGCCCTTCTCTGCACATTCTCCAATTTTACCTCATCTTTTTTATAGGTTGCAGACCATACATATGATCCGTATTCAAGTTGTGGGCAGATTAAACTTTTATACAGTATTTTGAACATGTTTGCGTGAAAATGACTGAAAGTTCTTTTTATCAATCCTAGCATTTTGTTTGCAGATTTTGCTTTAGTGTTGATATGTTCTCTGAATGTCAATCTATCATGCATGTGAATTCCTAGATCTTTCTTGAATTCCTAGATCTTTTTCGAATCATGAAACATTACAGGTGGATAGATCTCATTTAGGAAAGTGCAGTGCACAAGAAGCATGATATACTCTACTCTTCATATTTTGTGAGTTATTGTCCTTTGATTGACAAAGAATAGGCTATTGACCCGCTTTTATGGGGGGCATAAGTGTTTTACAAACCTCTCTTGTTTAAATGAAGTCATTGTCAAAAAGTATAATTGCTGTACACAACCAATTTGTCTTCTTTTCACATGTTTTCCACAAATTTTCTTACTGTCACAGACATCATAGCAGGGAAAAAGACTTAAGAATTTGAATCTAAGGGCTTTTCACCATATTCAATTTTGGAAATGAAAGACTGATTTTTTGAAGAGATCATCTCAAAACTTCATGATACAGGAGAAGTATAGGCCAATAAACAAAGGCCAGGTGGACCTATAACATGGCAGTTTGCAACAGCCACCCCTAAATTTCACCGGTCATGTCAGTGGCAATTTTTGCAAAGGCTCAAAGCTAAGTATAAAGATAATTAGAGGTGATATTTTCAAGTACTGCTTGCACTAGATTGAAAAAGAGGGGCAATGAATTCTGTTACTATCTTTTAAACACTACAGACTGTCAAGTTGATATCAACTAATGAAAAAGGCATTAAACAAGGCTTAAAAATTTTGGATTTTAGTGAATAATGTTCTTTTATTTTCAGGCTTATGGAATTGTATGGAAAGCAATTGATAGAAGAACCGGAGAGGTTGTGGCTGTCAAAAAGATTTTTGATGCCTTCAGGAACCAGACAGATGCCCAGAGAACTTTCAGGGAGATAATGTTCTTACAAGACTTTGGTGACCACCCAAACATTATCAAACTACACAATGTTATAAAGGCAGAAAATGATAAGGATATATATTTGGTGTTTGAGTTTATGGGTAAGGCTCAACAGTAATCTCAGATTTAGAGGAATTTGAATGATTGGTCATGGAATACCGATTTGATTAAATAAGTCATCAATAAACAGATAAAATCAAGGCTGTGTGAAGTTTTTATCTGTTTTAAATGACAAGTTTAATAAATTTAGTATTTTATGTTATGAGCACAAATTGGAGATTCTATATATAATATGACCTGAAATTTTGCGAGAAGTCAAGGTAATTAAAGAAATTTATGGATTCAGGTCATTCCATGAAACATATAACGCTGTTTGCAAAGTGATGTCATCAAATGCATTATGATGTCATTTTCAGAAAAATAAAAATATAACATTGCTATATGTTCCTATCTCATTTGCATAGTTTTTTCCACTTGTGTAATAATATCCATGTAATATAAAAATTAGAGTCGAATCTGTGTACAGCAGCCAGTCAAGGCAGAGGGCCAAATTGGCTGCTGTACACAGATAGGCTGCTGTTCACAGTATCCTTAGGGCGGCCATTTTGTTGTACCACTTCTGTTTAGCTCATTACCATTGTCCAGATGTGGCGTCCATAAACCACTTGTAACATAAATCTTCAATGTTCTCAATGATACATTCTTTTTGACACGTTTTGCAGACGGATTACCAGATTCATATTCATTGAGAATTTCTCGTTTGCGTTTAGCCACAGTTTGGACCTGCCTACAACCTACACCGAACTCATAAGCTCATAAGTTCCCTGAAGAACATCCAGATTCAAGCATGCGTATCACTTTCACACAATCCTCTAGAGAGAGGAACTTACGTTTAGAGAGCCACATTATGGCGAGAATTGATATAAAAAGCAGGTTTTCGTCCATTTTAAAGACCTCGAGAAATCAGTTTGCTAAATGAGTAAACAACCTGTAATGCTCAAGATCATTTAATTTCAAGAGACCCGACAACTGAGAAATTCCATATCCTTTAATTAATTATCATCATTTAAGTAGATCAAATAAATAATAACAGCCAATTACACGTCATTTAATCAACAACACGGGATTAAATCGATAATTGGTTGTTTATAACTTGTACATTACGTTAAAGCTTCTTTGGCTGTTTACTATAGTGGTGATTATCGATTTTTTCAAACACGACTAATTAAGTCGCGTGTTTTGTCAGATGACCGTTGTATAGGTGTGATATACAGTTGAAATTAGACCAATTAAGGTGACCACTGGCTGCATTTCAGGAGATCATGCTATTCACAGTGCAATTAAAGAAGGAATTTGCAGGGGGGGTAATCGAGTGGCCGCTGTCGGTAGATTGGCCGCTGTGCATAGTTGGCCGCTCACACAGATTTGACTGTAATCAACAGATTATTTCACTCCCACAACAGGTCATATATGTATTTATTTGAAATGATATTTTCATTAGTCTGTGTGTGACATTTCCATCAATATCACAATTATCCAACAGACTCAAGAAAAGGTAAAGTAAAAGTGGACCATCCAGTGCATCCACCCAGTCTTCATTTTGCACTCTGTAGATTAATTTACATTCTTTTAAAAAGCCCTCTTAAGGCGATCAGCAAATACAATGTAGTCTTGTTGCACTTTCCCTGTTACGGCTAAAGGGACTCTGCACATGATAAATAAGCCTTATACAATGATTTGGCTGAAAAACAAAAATGGTATATGAATATAGACTATAATCTATATACCATTTTTTTCAGCCAAATCATTGTATAAGGCTTATTTATCATGTGCAGAGTCCCTGTGGTTACAGCTATATTGTACATGTATTATCAAATCCTGTTTATTCTAAGTTCTTACACCAATTTCCTTTGTTCATTTATAATCAAGATTTAGGCAGTAGGCATTTTGTGTTTGTCAACACAATTTGATGGCTCAGTGTGAAACAGTTGTAATTGCCTATATGTTTAAACTTTATAGGCAGTTACAACTGTTTCACACTGAGCCATCAAATAGCAATAAAGGCGAGGTTTTCCTGTTTCACATACCAAAACTTCACTTGAGAATATAAAATATTTGTGTACAAATAAAGATCTAGTTTAAGTCTATAGATGTGTGTTTTTAAAAACAATTTTGACAGAGATTGGATTTCTTCTGCAAAATTCCACCGAAATTATGTCAATGTGTATATGTGTACACTTTTGAAAAGTTTTCTTAAAGTTTTCTTATTTTTTTATCTAAAAAAAGGGAAAATTGGTAGAATTATTTTTTAACGATTTTGAAAAGCTTATTAAGAATTTCCTCAATTTATTTTTTACAGAAACAGACTTACACAATGTGATAAAGAGAGGTAATATCTTAAAAGATGTCCACAAGAGATATATCATGTACCAACTGTTTAAAGCAACAAAATATCTACACTCAGGGAATGTCATTCATAGAGATCAAAAGGTAAGTCTACAGTTGTTCGATCCCCGACGGAGGCACTCATTCTTTCTGACTATTTGTCTCCCACCAATGGGTTGATAATAGTAGACCTATGTGGGACAGCAGCTGGGGCTAGGAAAGGATGTAATGGTTGTACTGGGGTAAGATATACCAGGATTCCATTGTTAGGTGCTCCAGCTTCCGTGATATAACTGAAAAAATGTTGAAAGCAGCTTTAATCCCCATTCAATCAATTGAATTAGGGAGTCATTGGCCCCTTGACCATAAAATTCTAGGGGTCAAAACTGGTTTAGAAGGGGTAAAAAAAGAGAGCAAAATATGAAAACTAATCAGTCTTTAAAAGTAATCTATATAACTGAACGAACATAAACAATAAAGTGTATATATGTTGTATCATTTAAATAGATCTTTGGTAATAAAATGAAGAAAAATAATTGATCTATTTAATCTTTTATATTGCTTAGTTTGCACAACTGGAAATTAAATCAATATGACCCTCTGCAAGAAATTTTTGAGGTTCATATTGGGATTTTTGGGAGTCAAAACCCCTGGTATAAGGGTCAAACACGAGCCCTGACACTTCAACCAAGCTGTAGAATAGAGTAGCTGTGGGTTAAAGCCACTGCCTCTCTTGCAGGGACGTTGAAACATTTGTATTTAGTGGTAGAGAGCAACTCTACAACTTAGAGCTTTTTCCAAAATCAAACTGAAATAAATTAGTATATTAAACTAAAAAACTGATAACTAAAAGGTTACAATTAGTTGCCATACTTCTCCGGCAGTGCTTTCTTTTGACCCTTAATGTAAACCACAAAAATCTAAAAATAAAGTGTAAAAAATGTTGGTCCTGTAATCTTTCAGTGATTTGTATTATGCACTGTTGAATTTAAGACAATTGGTTTCTGAATACCAGCAGGGAAAAAGACTAACAATTTTAACTAAGGGGCCCAGACTGTCAAAGTTAATATTTAACATTATGGGTATAGGCATTTTCTCAATGAATTAAGGGGCCAAGCCCAAAATCTAGGGGTCATGTGGACTGGGCCCCTGCTAGTATATTTCCCTGACCAGACAGAGGTCCAGATAAGAAGGGTAAAGCCATTTTAAATGGAAAATATTTATTTCTGAGCCATGCTCTATATTGTAGGCATTCATTGAAATTATCAAGTCAAGACAGGATAATTTCAATGAGTACCATGTAGCTCTTAATGTTTTTGCAAGAATTCATGAAATATTTGAACCTGAAATACAAAATACCCTGCCTTGAGTTTTGGTATGTAAATATCATATAGAGGGGTTGGAGAAGTATTAATAAATTGTATAGACACATACTATGTTTTGCACTGAGAAACTGATATTTTTTCGGCAATTATAAACTCCAGAGTCTAGAAATAAGTTGTACCCATACTGTAGAAAAGGAGCTGAAAAAAAAGCCAAAAGGGTTTATCCTGTTTCGTGAGTTAGTGGATAAATCTGACTGAATTGCGTCAATTTTTCTGAGCTCGATACATGATTTATGGTTTACTATTCTTCAGCCATCTAACATCCTCCTAGACAGTGAATGTGTCATGAAAGTGTGTGATTTTGGATTGGCCAGATCTCTGTCACAGATCAGTGTAGACGCAGAAACAGGGGACCCAAATCTGACAGAGTATGTGGCAACTAGATGGTACAGGGCACCCGAGATATTGTTAGCTTCACATAGGTGAGTTTCTGTGTCAGGTTGAACTATGATAGTAGGGATATGTTTAGTCAGTGTCTTTATACAGGGGGTAGATTCTTACAAGTGCACTTGTCAGTAGGGCTCCGTATCGATCAGTTTTATCGATACGATATATGTATCAATAAAAAATTAACGATATTTGATATATCATATGATATTCCTATTTTCATTCAAACAAACAAAAAAGGTTTGTTATTCTTTATAAGAAACACATTTTGAGCAACTGCAAATACAATAATATAACCCAGTCTGTCCAGTATGCTTGTGACAAATAACAGAGCCTCAGAGTATGGGTTCTTTAGATTAACATGATGGTTTAATGTGTAAAAACTTAATTTATACTTGCTCTCTTCCTATTGAATGTGCAACCGTATGACAAAATTAAAATTGGCTCGGACTTATTAAAATCAAAAAGGATAAAATTAAATGGAATGCCTAAAGCCAGGTAGTCGTAATTACAAATTTTCACTAAACAAGGGCAAGTCATGACATTTATTTTATTTCTCAACAAAATTAAAATCTTTTTAATCGAAAATTACGATAGTAAACAATTTAGGTGTAAAACAAAAGAAAGTACCGGTAATTTTCCCCTTTGTTTCATTAATCCAGAAAAATCATCGATCCGAGGCTTTCTGGCCAAAATCCACTAGAAATACACAATTAAGTCTCAAAGTTGTGTAAAAGACTTGGAAGAGTTAATTTTACAAAAGGTTGGACAGCTGATCAAAGGTGCCGACGCCAGATGTCTTGGCTATTTTTAGAAAAATTCCAGAGCTGACATGCGACAGTCGGTTAACCTTGTGGGAATGGAATTCAGACCCTTTCCTTCATGTTGAGAATATTAAATCCTTTTATAAACCATTTTGTTGGCTTGAATAACGGATTAAACTTAAATAAAAATGGATGTTTATTTTTTTCTTTTTACGACAGCGCAAGTAGGCCATTTCTTTTACAATGCCGAATGAATTTGAATGACCATTTACTTTTTAGGGTCCCGAGAAATACTGCCTTTTTGCACTAGGAACAAACTTAAGTTGACAAGCATTGAGTTTTACCCTTTTCGCAGCTGTAACCATTGAACATTGAGTTCTTTTAATAATTTTTCCATTAATGTTTCGTATTCTTATGTGGATCGATATTTTTTCCGATACAGAAACATTCGATCCGATATATCTATCGAACGTAAAATACCGGTATTCGATATATATCGAGTACCGGTACGGAGCCCTACTTGTCAGTAGATTAGTCTGCCTGTTTCCCATTTTAGTCTGGATCATGGCTGAAAAAGAATGCAAGCTAGAATAATGAAACTTCACAGGTGGATATATCATGGAGAAGAAGTGAAGTGCATAAGAACCATAACTCTACCTGTAGTTATTGAGTTTTTGCCCTTTATTAATTGACAAAGAATATATATGCCATCAACCCTTATTGGGGGCACAGGAGTGTGGAAATTCGACTTTTCTCCACTTGTCCATGGACAAGTTAAAGTCAATTTCATACTTCATACAAAATGAACTTTCCCCCAAAAAATTAATTGAGAAAGCATAGTTTTTAATGAAGACAATGCTGTAATCCATCATTTTCTTCATTAAAGGCAAGCTTTGTGCTCTTATGATGCAAATAGTAGGATGACTTTTCTCCAATATCTTTTTTTGTATTGTTACAAGATTTGCTCTGGTATTCACTTGTTCGTTCCTGCCAACAAGTGATTAAGCCCATGTTGGACAAGTCAAGCATGGGAATTCCACACCCCTGGGGCATAAATGTTTTACTAACATCTCTTGTTTCTAAACATTTTAACATCTTCCAAGTTTTAGGATACAAAGGGAGTGGTACAATGTCTCTAAAGTATGGAAAAAGTGGGAACATTTTACAAATTAGATGAACCACATCTCTGCATGTAACTCTCAAGCTTAAATTACATAGATGACCTAGGATAGAAAAAATTGGGACAAATTTTGATGTCAATGGTGCAAATATGAGCAATTATGAAGAAGGGATGTATGAAAAATGAAATAATGATATATTAAGGTAGTGGACTCATAATAGTTCAGCAACAAATTTTAACAGTGAAAACCAAGATTTCCTAATCATTGCATTAGGAAACCTTGGTTAACATTTTGGAATGGTCATTATTTTGGTAATGTTGCAGAACTATTACAGGTCCACTACCTTAATATGTGGCAAACACCAACATAGCGGCCAATCTTGCTTCTTTCGTTGACCCTTACAATCGGAGTGAAAACTGGAGAATTTTTCAGAAAGCAGAATCGAGAGGGATAAAACTAAGTTGTGAGAACTTGTTTCCCGATTGATGTAAAATAATTAGAGAATATTGAATTCATGAGTGGTCATAGAATACCAAATTTATAAATGAGTCATCTATAAACAGATAAAAACGAGGCTGCACTAAGGTTTTATCTATTTTAGATGACAAGTGAAATGAATTCTGTATTTTACGGGCACAAATTAAATATTCTATTTATAAAAATACCTGGATTTTTGAAAAGAATCATCAATATTCTTGAAACTCAACATTTTAATTTTCCGCATAACTTATTACACTGTTTAAGAATATGTACATTATTGCGTCATTTTCGTGGTTATAAAATAGCATTGTTATTCACTCTAAGCTCATTTGCATAGTTATTCTACTAGTGTAATAACACCAGTGTAATATAAAAAATATTCATCAGGGTTATTTCATTCCCGCAATGTTGCTCATATTATAAACAGGTTTAAACCAAACCAACATAAAAGACTATTTTCTTTTTTTCAGGTACACAAAAGGTGTAGATATGTGGAGTTTAGGTTGTATATTAGCAGAAATGGTGATAGGTAAACCCTTATTCCCAGGATCATCCACCTTAAACCAAATAGAGAAGATCATGGCAACTATTCCTACACCAACAAAAGAAGGTTTGTACATTTGTTGATCAAGTATTTCCATTTTTATGCCCATTCATGGATAAGTTTAGGCTCAAAATCTTTAACCTGTATCTGCCTGGCTGTCCAGGGCTTGAAAATTCTTGAAATTTCTACTCGTCCTGCTATACAAGAAAATATAGTGATACATTAATTTCATAAGTGAAATTTTGCAAAATACACTTGTCCTGCTTAAATAGAGAAAGAAAGGAAAAAAGAATGCAGGACAAGTAGACAAGTAGAATTTTCAAGCCCTGCTGTCCGTCCATCTGACATTAATGTTCCTCTCAACAAAACAGATCTTGCAATGTCAAAGAGAAGGTCATCAGTAAAGGTCAGTTATCAAGGTCAAACTTATTTGAATAAAAAATGCCATTTCAGAGGCATTAGTGGTGTGGGAACACATCTTGTTAAACTTAACACATGGCTATGGATTGTCTAGAAATTATGTGTATTTAAAAAAAATGTTTTTCTCAATGAAGAAAAAAATATACTCCCTTTCATGTTGAATATAATTCATTTCCAATGAAAGGAAAGTCTGTTGGACATTTGAATCAAATCCATCTAAGCAGGCTGATCCTGTTTTATACTGTCTGCTCAAGCTTTGTGTACAGCAGGTATAGGCTGTGATCAGCATAAGAAAAAAGTTTAAACATGTGTTCTTTTCTCAAATGGAAAGAGTTCAGATTGAATCAGTTAGATTCAATTTCAATGCAAAATAAAAAGAAACTGGTATAAAGGTAGTGGACCAGTAATAGTTTTGCAACACCTAGGAAGTAATGAACTTTAACAGTGTTAACCGAGGTTTCCTAATGATTTTCATTAGGAAACCTTAGTTAACATTGTGAAAGAATTATGTGGTTCAAAATACTGTGGAACTATTATGGAACCACTACCTTAATACAGCAAGTTCAAATGGATTTTATTTCAGATATTCTCAGCATTAGATCAGCATATGGTTCATCAGTATTAGAGAAAGCTGCCTCAAAGTAAGTTTTGATTTTTATCTCAGCATCCCTTTACCAACAAAGGAGGTGTTCCAAAAGTGCCCACGCACGGATTTTCATGAAACTTTGCAAATACATACCACACATTAAATGTACCACAGAACAAACTTTCATTTGTCAATATCTCAAAAAGAGGTCAAATTACAGCCCCTTGTCTTAATCCATGTTGGGGTAAGTGGGTGGGGTAATTTAATATGCTATAATTTCTTTATACTTATCAATTTTTGAATTGTTTTTTATGTACTGTAAAGTTTATAGTAATTATTAAGATAATGAATAAATAAATGGCAAGTTTTACGTTGTTTGACGAATTTTTATACTCTTGAATATAAAAATTTCTTATTTTTTTTTAAAAAATTGAGGTGAATATAAATTTTGAGCGCATAGATTAGTACCTTCTGATGCTAGTCCAGTTTAGTTACTCTTCAAAAATTAAGCTCTACTATCCTTCTTTCTTGTGTAAAAATTTAAAGAAGATTGAAAACCGGTAACATTATTTTTTATGCTTATAAATACATATCTTTAGTTTCAAAATTCATCCAAAATCTTGTATTATGTCCTGAAATAGACATTATTTAAATGTCTTTGCATTTATCTTTATACAAATTTGCAAATAATTACTAGTCAAGGCATCTACTGCATAAGATGTTTTTTTGTATCACTAAACTGGTCAAATTAGAACCCTTGCTTTACCTCAATGTTGAAAAAGTGGGTGGGGTAAGATGAAAAATATAATTTACTTGATTTTCTTTAATCCTTGCAAAAATTTCAATAGTATCTTACAGTAAGTTTTACAGAATTTGTTTCTTATTTTCCTGAGTTGAAAAGAATAGGAAAAATTTGTGTGCTAGTGACTGGCTATCTATCTATCTGTCTGTCTGTCTCTTAGAAATTTGCCTATCTGTCTGCACATCATAAAAAAATGATATTTGCCAATTACTTCAATCCTTTTCTAGATACACTACTCATATGTGACATCATAATGAAACAAATCACTTGAGATCTGAAATCTCTGAGGTCAAGGTCATCCATGTTTAGGTAAGTTGATGGGACAGTTTAATGCGCTATAATTTCTTTATACTTATCAATTTATGCATTGCATATGCATAGTTTTCATGTACTGTAAAGCCTATAAAAGTGATTAAGATAATGAATACATAAAATGAAAAGTTCTATGTTGTTTGGCAATTTTTTACACACTCATAAATAAAAATTGCTTAAAAGTATGTATGTATACACATTCAAGTTCTATGTTCAATTTCACCTAAAAGGTTAAACTTAGCAAAAATAAACAAACATGCGAGCTATTTCAAGACATACAATGTTCATTTTTGGTTGGATATATGATCTCAGGTTAACAAATCCAGTAACTTGATGATAGTCTTACATGTGCAAGGTCATTGTCAGCAAACAAGGTTACACTGACAAAAAAAAAAAAAAACTTAGCATTTTTGTTTATTCTATGGTTGTTTTTAGCTCACCTGAGCACGAAGTGCTCAAGGTAAGCTAATGTGATTGTAGAATGTCCGTCGCCAGTCGTGCGTCGTCCACAATTTCTTTAAACATCTTCTCCTCCTAAACCTGTGGACCAATCTTGATGAAACTTGGCAGGGATGTTCCTTGGGTCAAGCTCTACCAATGTTGTTATAATAAATAAAATCCACCCTTAACTTTCCCTTTACCTTTAACAAAACGAGTGAAAATATGAAAATCGTCAAAAATCTTCTTCTCTGAAACAAGAAGGTGGACAGCTTTCATATTTGGTAAGTATCACCAACTAGTGGACCTCTACCAAGTTTGTTCCTATCAAGACCCTGGGGTCATATTTGGGCTCCATTCGGGCGCAACCCTTTTTACATAGAATCAAAGAGCGAAAAACTTAAAAAAAATCTCTTCTGAAACAAGAAAGCAGACAGCTTTCATATTTGGTATGTAGCATCATCTAATGGACCAAGTTTGTTCATATCAAGACCCTGGGGGTCACATTTGGGCTTTGGTGCAACTCTTTTCACATAGAATCAAAGAGCAATAAGGCATATCTGTCTTGCTCTTGGCTAAAACAGTTCATTGTATTGATCTTATGTATAAAGTGTCACGTTGTTGACATCTGCCTATTTAATTCATGTGATGTCCCAGGGATCAAATAGACTCAGGTGAGCGATCTAGGACCATCGACCTGACCAAGTACAATGTATAAGTATCGTGGCCAGTTATGAAAAAAAAGTATATAAACAAATTATTATAACAATAAATTAAGGTGTTAATTTTTAATTTGAATGGCAACGGAAAAGGGGCCGGTAATATCCTCTAGGAGACATATTTGAGATTTTGCTGTTGTTTTGCGCCACTCTTGGTCGGTCTGTTCATCTATTGAAGAGAAGTACAGTTCACAAGAACCGTAACTCTACTCATCATATTTTTTGAGTTATTGCCCTTGTTAATTAACAAGAATAGGTCATTGGCTTGCTCTTATTGGGGCATAAATATTTTTTAAACATCTTTTGTTTCTTTTAGGTTCAATGTCCTATTTCTGTCCCAAATGTCTAAAACAATTACCATAAACTATTTGGTTGAATTTGATTAAATAAACACAATTCTAGATCACAAAGAAACAGAAAATATGTCGTTTGTCTCAACTCGAGTTCAAAGGTTAAAGTCTTAATTTCACTAAATTGGCTACACAATATCTCTTAAACTTTTTAGTTTAATTATAAATGTAATATTAAGATATAATTTATCGTAATAGGGAACTATATCGTTTCTTGATTTCTAGCTCACCAGAGCACAACATTCCCGACGGGAGCTTTTAGGATCCCTAGTCCGTCGCAGGTCGTGCATCATGTGGCTTCCGTCTTCCAAATTTCTTAAAAACTTCTTCTCCTCCTTAACCCTGAAGGCAATTTCAAGACACTTTGCCAGAACTTTCCTTGGGTAACCCATCTCAAAGATTGTTCGCAAAATTCGGATTGGCCCATAAATATGTCCATGGCTTCTTTTTTAACTATTAAATCATTGAACAACATTTCCTCCTGAACCATCAAGCCAATTTGAATGCAACTTTTCCAGAATATTCCTTTGGAAACCCATTGCAAACATTGTTCTTGAAATTGGCATAAAAAATTTGTTTGACTTGGCGGACGAAAAACATCATCATCTTTTTAACCAATATACCAATTTCAATAATTTCTAAGCTGACCCTTTTCATTGAATTACATCTCAACAACTAGGCTAAATTCTACGAATCTTTGCCAGAATGTCACTTCAGTGACCAATAAAACTCAGTTGAGTGATTTAGATTCATTATTTACCCCTTGTTTACAAACAAAACTTACCTTAAGATTTAGGAGAATCGTTTATTTATGACGGAAAAAAGATTCTTTCAAATTGTATTATCGTTATAGTAGTATTTCTTATTTGAATTAAGACTAGGGGTCAGCACAGACAATAACCCTTGGGCCGGAGGCAAATATATTTTAGGAAGGACTAGTACATGTATCAGCAATGCCGGAATGTTGCAGGTCCTTCAGGCATGTAGTGATTGTTCATTTTCATTTGTAAACTTAAGAAATTCAAATATATAAATTGCCTATCCCAAAACTCGACATTTTCATTACCCAAAGGAAAACACTGTATAAAAAGAAGGTAATGCTTGTATCAAGACATTCCTTCTTTTCCCACACTGTTTTTCCTTCCAAAGTTTTTCATTTCATAACCCACAGTACGATTAAATTTTGATTTATTGCTAAAAGTGTCTCGCGATTTCTTGGGAGGAATCTTATTTCTAAAAAGGACCTGTAAAACATAGAACAAGTAACTTCTACAGGATTGTGACAGAAAATAAGTAGTGTCAAATCCTAAACACCATCCTCATATGTGGCATTGACCTTCAAACATGACTTTGAGTTAGGAACAAACTGAAATACATTTGTTTAAAAGAAACTAAAATTGAAAATCAAAATCATCATTCATTACTTTTGCAAAGTATGTTTCCAAAGCTCAATGAAGTTTTTTTTTATTTATAACAATGACCTTGATAATTAACCTTGACCTTGACAGTTGATTTTGATTAATCTTTGTAAATAGGCTTTGTCACAAAGGATCCATGTATGAAATATGAACATCCTGTCTACAGCCGTTGAAAAGTTATTCACACCTTAAGATTATCAGATGGGTGAAATCTATATCTTACCCCACCCACTATCTTCTACACTAAGAGATTTTCGACTAACTTACCGGTTTGTGATTTCAATGAAACTTGCTGTAAACATTAAAAACATATGTATCTTAATTTTAAAAGAGTTTGATAGCTGGACTAGAGCTACAACTTAAAAATTTTAACCCTTTAACTCAGAACATTATTTCAATTTTTTCAAATTTTCATGAATTTTTCAAGAACTTTTTAGGTTATCTGTTAGGAGGAAACAGACATAAGATCCCAACCTATATAAAAACATATAGGTACCAATTGTCTTTTAAATCAGTAAAAAATTCTTTTTACAGATTCCAAAATTTCCTTGCAATTTGATTTTTTTTTCCTGACACCCCTTTGCATTCAATAAGATGTGCTTTCGGGTACTTTATGGTCGACCCTCTTTACTCATTTTGGAAAAAAAGTCATTTCCTTAATCAGTATACCCTGTACTACAATTACCCACAATATCATAAAAATCTAAGCGTGGGCACATTTTACTATATATTTGGAACACCCCCTTTACATGGGGACTTATATTTGTTAATATGGATCATGCAAGATACTGATATTCAAAAAGTATGTAAAGAGTAAATAATAATTTAAAATTTCTCAAGTTACAAATACACACCCATTAAAAACCAAACTTAAAATTCTAATTTGCAGATGAGAATACAACGCTTTATGTATATACTTAAAATAAAAAATGTCATATAAAAGTTTACAAAACAATGGACACTTTACAACAGTCAATTTAAGAATTGATTGATAACTAAAATCTTTCATTTAGACTGAAGGATTAATGTTGACCTCAGACATTCTTATTCAAGCTGTAAATTTGTTAGTATTGCACACTTAAGATTTTCCTTTCACATGAAAAGGGACCATCTGGGAAATCTTTAAAACAAATATTTGAAAAGGGGGTTAGTTTAAATTGCAGGTTGTATTTCTAAGATTCTACAAGAAGAGAGTCTGTGCATTCTTGATTCTGAAAATCAGACAGGTGCCTAAAGTATCAACCCTAGTTAAGCTGGAATTGAAACTTTACTCACCATCTAGATGGTCCCTTTTGGTGTGAAGAGTCACTTTTATGATTTTTTCAGGCCTAAGAAGTCCCTAGAAGATATAATGGGAGATGCCCCTAAAGATGCCATAGACCTAGTTAAGAAGTTACTGCAATTTAACCCAGATAAGAGAATAACGGCTGATGAAGCTTTACGGCATTCATATGTATCACGGTTCCATAATCCAACAGAAGAGATCAGTTTAAATTACGATGTTGTTCCACCTTTATCAGATGATGTACAATTAAGAGTGGAGGAGTATAGGACAAAATTGTATGAGGTAATGATTGGACTTTCATCAGCTTTTCTATGGTTGTCACAAGATTGTTCCTGCATGGGAAAGTGAAATATCATTTAGAAGTAACTTTAATTTGTACTCTCAAGTTAAAAAAAGCAAAAACAAGGATATCTATATATTTTTGTAAGATGCTTGTAAGATTTTATTAAAAACATGGGAGAAAATAGTAGATATAAAAGAAAACAACAATAGAAGAATTAACAACTTTTCAAATATCAGTCTATTTAAGATATACTTATGATAGGAAATGGATTTGACAGCCTTATAGATGACAATTGTATCTTTACTTTAAATTTTTTTTACCAGATGATTATGCAAAAGAAAGCAGAAAGAAGACGGAAGAGGCAAGAAATGAGAAGTGCTCAACATATTGCGCAACAAGCAAGGGAGGCCACTCCCCCTGATGATGATGATGAGATTCCCCCTGGTGAACCCCACAGTCATTATGTTGCTCAGCAAAACCAATCAAAATATGGAAGATCTGACCCAGATACCCCTCCACGACCCTCACATCATCATCAGTCCTCATTCACACCAGGCAATCGTAAGTTAACCTACCTAAAAAATCCAGTTTAAACTTTCTGGAAAATTGTCTGGAATAACATTATGAAAGTTCAAGAAATTACTTAAGTCTCACAATGTATTAATTTTCCTACTTAATTTTCACTCAAGGAGTAAAGAGAGAAAGACTTTATTGGTTTTATTGAAATATTTTAATTAAGATTCAGAAAACCCTATTAACCTGAAGGTAGCCGTGGTGCAACTGAGGCATTTAAGCCAGCAGACTAGTAAATGAGCATGTTTCTGAGGACAGGTGGACAGGGTTGCCAAGTATTGACCGGGGCGGTTTTAACCGGGTGGTTTTAACCGGTTAAAACTGACCCAGTCAAAACTCCTGAAAGTGGTCAATACTGGTCAATACCGGTCAATACTGGTCATTTGCAAAAAAACAGGTGGTTTATACTGGTTAATTGAATAATTTAGTTGGCTGAGTGAGATTGAGTCGTCAATTTAGTGTTTATTATTATATGAAATAAAGTATAAATCATGCACATACTGTTTATATATGGATATACCGGTTTATCAATGAGCTGGCCATAATCATTGTAAATGCTATTATAATGTCACTTTTAATGAAAACCTGGAACTAGCAAAGGCAACTTAATTGACAAGACTTTCACACTTATCAAATTGAAGCAAACTGTCACACAATTCAAATTGCCAAGCACATCATATGTCAAGCACAATTACTATCATCTCAATGACAAGTCATGGTGTATTGATAAAACTAAGAGTCTAAAACACACCATTGTAATCATTAGGTTAGTCCAGACTCAGTTACTATAAGATGTGTTGGTCCCTGGTAGATTCCAAAATAGTCATTCAGGTTTTACAGAAAAATATTTTGGCCCTTGAAAGACTGTAGCAAATTTTATCTTTAACTTTTCATCATTTCTTTTACAGTATGTTTTTTTAGTTATTCATGAATAGAATAAAGTACAGCAATGAAATTTGTAGTATGAAAGGAAATACATTATAATTTAGTTCAAAAGACCAATTGACCGCCAATCGACCACTGTGTGGACCAGATTGCTTTTAGCCTTTCAAAATTGAATAACTTGTTTCCTTTATTACTATTACTACATCACTAATTAATATCACTTTAGTCTCTTTTATCATAATAAAAAAATATGGCACTAAATGACAAGATAATAGGGGATGGTTACATGAATTGACCAATGGACCACCAATCAACCAGTATTGACCGGTATTGACCAGTATTGACCGGTTAAAACCAGTATTGACCACGGGTCTGGTTAATACTCCAATTGACTGGTCGATTGCCAACCCTGCATGTGGATCCTCATTTAGAACTCTATTCATATACAGAGGTGTGTTCAATAGAGCAAGATGAAAAATCCCACTTCACGAGGTTTTTAAGACATCATAATGAACAATTTTCAAATGAGTGAAAACATTCAAGGTTGTTATGACTCCTCGTTTTAAGCAAATGCAAAACCATCTTCGTTTTCTCATTGAGATATCTTAAGATCTTATTGAGCGGCTTATCTACCAAACACTTTCTCTTAAAAATCTTGATAAGAATCTTAAGAATCTCGCTCTAACAAACACACCTCAGGATTTAATGTCACATCAACAAATTGGGGTCCCAGGGACAGTTGGCTAAAAGTTGGGTTTCATTTTTATACACCATCGAATGTAGTCGTACATTGGAATCATCTCCGTCCGTCCATCCGGACGTCTCCCCGACGGCAGCACTCATTCTTTCCGACTTTGTCTATCACCAATGGGTTGATAATTGTAGACCTATGTGAAACAGCAGCTGGATGCTAGGAAGGGATGTGATGGTTGTACTGGTGAGAGAAATACCAGGAATCCATTGTAAGGTGCTCCAGTCGTTGCAATATAACTGAAAAAATATTGAAAGCGGCATTAAATTCAATTTAATCAATCAATCAATTCTCCTTTGAGCTTATGTTTTTGTGGAGATGTTAAATTTTCTCTGGATTAAGCTACACAAGGTATTTTATAATGTGTACTTTTTAGTATCAACTTCAAAAAAGAATTGAAGACTGTTTTAAAACAGTCTTCAATTCATCTCTGAAGTTGATCCCTATAAGGGTGCTAAGGACTCTCATCAGAAAGTTTTGAGAATTCTGGCTACATATTTACTTACTCACAAAACCTGCCTCCCTTTACAACCTGCATATATCTTACACCAATTTATATTTTCCATTATGATGCATTTCAACTAGGGTAAATTTAAAGCAAATGCAGGCAGGAGTCATTAAAACCAAAAAAAAGAAATGAGCCTGTGCATGACATTTCCAATAATTTCAAATGATCACAAAACAAAGACTCTGGCCAGCCTGTGCATTTGCACAGTCTGACCAGGGTTTTCACTTTGCGCTTTGTAGAAAGATAAGGTCCATATTGTGGCTTTAGAAAGTCAGAAACAAATTTAATCATACTACGAGGTAGTCAATGTTGGTTGATGTTGGCCAATGTTGCACATGGCAAATTGTTGGAAGTGTCACGCACAGGCTCAAATTATGAAATATAAAATGAAAGCAGAAATAGCATTGCTAATCTATGAACTTTCTATCAATGATTTAGCTTCAAAATCTGAACTTCTGATAACCCTTTCAATCTCTTTGTTTATCTTTTGTAGGTGTAGCGTTTGGTAGAACTACCCATGACCAAGCCCCTCCCTCAGCCCCTGTCACCAAACAGAGAGGATATGCTAGACAAAAAACCAATGAAAATATGGGGGTAAGTTTTTACCCCTTTTGTGGTTGATTTTTCCCCCATTCCTTTATATCCTCTATCCCATCTATTTTATTTGGTAGTGAGCATGGAAATATTGGCTTTTGTTTTTTTTCATGATTAAAGGAGATCAAGATCAGGTTTTGATGCATCCAATGTTATAAAAGTGTGAGTGCAAAATTTAACATGATATCTTTACAAATGATTAAATTTGGATTAATTTATAAATTTCTTTTGCAAATGGGAACCCTTTTTGGCTGTACAGAAAAATCTTACAGTTTGAAAGCACTTAGATGATGGTAAAAAGTGAAGTCTACTTGCAAGCTTTAAAAAAAATTGACAAAAATGAAATTAATTGCTATTTAAATTTGTTTAAACAAATTGCTGAATAAGTTATCATTACTTTTCTTCTTTGATTTGTAAAGTATTGATATTTTTCTGATAGTAATTTTCATAATGAGGAAGACAAAAGAAACATAAATTGTGATATCTGTGTCATTTTGGATCAAGTTCTATTCCAAAATAGTTCATGCTTCTATCGTGCAAAAGTTTTAGAATCCCATAATCAGGGTTTGACACTAACTACTTTTTGCCACTAGTCTGAAGGACCCATTTGCCCTACATATTACTGATCCTCCTAGTTAAAGCAGGTCCTGTTGGAGTACCTTGTTTGATTTTTAGCAATTCAAGGGATAAATTACAAAGAAAATATTGTTTGACAAGAAGAAATTGCTTTTGATTAACAATTTCTTTTTTTCACAGTGTTTTATCTTGTGTAAGGCAAATATTAGTATGGGAAAGTCAACTATTATTCAAAACTTGACAGATTGCAAATATTTAGTTCTGCCATTAACTACAGGCTTGAAAGAGCTGCAACATGGTTATATCTACCAGTCCTCCTAAAATCCACAGGTCTCGTTGGGCCCGAGGACTGGTGTTAGTGTCAATCTCTGCCCATAATACATTATCTTGTAAAGAGGCAAATTTCAACTTATTTAGCACCTGATGCAAAGCATTATGATTTAAAATTTGAAATAATTTAATGTCAAGTTCACTTATAAAGGGTAAACTCATAATAGATATTGAGAAGCATAAGTAATCTTAAAGACATCTTTTGGGATTCAGTAACTTATTTCCCTTATTTTTTCCAAGTCATTTTATTCCCTTGTCACTTTGACTGCATCGTAGAGTTTGCATTGAATTTACATCAAATTTATTATTTTGTTATCATCTTTATAACCATTTGCATGATGTGATTTTTATTATCAACACCTTTTTTTCAACTTGCATGTTTCTTAATCAAGTGTTGAAACTTTGCAATGCAACCCCTTACAGTAAATCTCCATTCAAATTTCACAGGCATTTTGCCTTGGAAAATCTTTGTAGAATTTATTTATTCTTATTTTATTTATTGACCAATATATTTTATCTGTAGGGTGTAAGTTGTCTGGTTTAAATTTGGTTTCATTGCATACAGGTCTTCTTGATTTCTTTGCTTTACATAATCAGTAGGCAATAATTGTAAAATTTATGTTATACCTGTTCCTGTAGAAGTTGCGATTGAAAGTTTCAGTACTTTAATACCAACATTTCCTCTACCCCTCTCACAGAATATGTCTACGATTTTGGGTCGACAACGAGTTTGTTACGTTCTAAAAGCTAGTCCATCTTTATTAACCTATGACTACCAGGTCAGTAAATTTGAAAATGTGAAAGTAAATGGAGCTTTTGCATGACCTTTGCTGCTTCTGTATAATACATATTGTAGCTTAGTAGATGAAGTACTGAAACTTCTGATTGCAACCTTTGCAGAAATTAATTAATTTTATGTTAGTTATAAAGCTTGATATTTGGAAATGTTCATAAATCGCCATTTATTAACATTTTAGACTAAGTATTTTCAATGATTCACTTGAATTTCCGTAGGTAATTAAAATGTGTAGGTTGCTTTGCAAATTTTTCAGTATTTTGTAGTAGTATACATATAACTGTGAAACAAATTGCTTCAAGTAATACTCACATGCTTATTTCTGTTGTTTCTATGGAATCATATACAATAATAAAAAAAGCTGACATGCTTGTTAGCTATCCTCAGATAATGGAAGTAATTTCTGATACAGATCTAAATATGTGGCTTTATATCAAAATATATAAGCATAGTTAGATGAAATTAGAAAAATGAATTTTGTAGTTTGAATATATATTTTGTCTGAAAAGGGGACGATTTGGGCCGTCAGAAAATAATCAACTTTGGTCAAATATCCTTTCACTGTTTGGATAATTTTAGAAAAAAACAATGATTATTCTATCTGGGTCCCATTTTCAATTCATATCAAAATTAAAATCATTTTAAATTTTGATGCAACAGGATTTTCAATTTAACCATTTCATGAACATTTCATAAACATTTGTACGAATTATTTGTATGAATCGAAAGCAGCCAATAAGCAATCATAGCTGACTTGTGTGCCGTAGCGTAGATATAACACTAATTACACTAACTACTTATAATGTAAATATCAGTCTTTGAATAAGGTAACAAGCTTTATTTCAAGAAAAAGGATATATAGTCTCGCATGCAGGTGTAAATGTTTGCTTGAGAGCTATTCATTGCTAATGAAGCTGTTACGAAAACTTTGAAATGATGACAACTGTTATTTCCAATAATTTGATTTAGGTTGTTTGCATTAACCCTTGTCATGCTGAATGAAAACATGTGGCAAATTTTCATCAAAATCAAAGTGCTGAAAACACTGAGTGTACTTATTAAGAGTCAGTTTTTGATTTGAAAATGTAATTTCTAACCATTTGTGATTTGAAAACTTAACTTGGGTAGTAAAGACTAAGATCAGACTGCACATAATGTGCAGGCTGATCTTTGTCTATACTTCCTGCCAAAGTAGGAATAATCCGGGTTCAGCATGACAAGGGTTAAGATTTGCTCATTTTGATTTGATGAAAAAATGTTTTGACAATGAAAACAATTTTGAGAACACACTTTGTAAGCTTGTGCATGAAAAAAAATTTCTGAAGTCTGTTTTTCTTCCAGGGTAATATTTACATTTCTGCTTTGTGATATTAAATTAAAAGATATGATGAGAGTATTCTTTGAATTCTCTTCACTTTTGTATTTACCATTAATTACTAAAAATGTATATTCTTGTGTAGTTTGAATAATAAAATAGGTTTCTCAAACAAAAAGAAATTAATTATTGAGAAGTTTAAGATTTTTATTACAGTTTATGCCTATATGCTCTAAAGAAATTAAAAAAAAAAAGATAGAAAATAAGCCTTGCATTTAGAAACCATTAAGTCACCTAAAGTGAAGTGGGCAGCCAATGTGTCATGCATTTATAGTACTGATCAACTGATCCTAACAACTTCTTCTAAATTAATTTCAATTTTTATTAGCTCCACTGGCTGAAAGCCACTGGGGCTATTGTCATGGTGTTGTGTCCGTCGTGCGTCCGTCCGTGCGTGCATGCGTGCGGTCGAAACTTTTTCTTTAAAAATCTTCTCAACAGAAACTACTGGATGAATTTCAACCAAACTTCACAGGAATGATCCTTGGGTCCCTCTTTCAAAGTTGTTCAAGAAAATTTGATCCAATGAAAAACATGGATTTAATGGGCGTGGCTAATTTCCAAATATGGTAAAATGTGAGTTTTCTCAGATTCTAATACATGGATACCAATGAAATTTTACATGAATGATCCTTGGGTGACCCTTTATCAGTCTACCAAAAATCATTGTCATCGGATGAAAGATATGCATTTTATGGGTGGAGGTCATTTCTCTATATGTTATATAGTGGAAACTTTGAAAATCATTTTCTCAGAATGTAATTGATGGATATCAACCAAATTTCACAAGAATGATCATTGAGTGACCCTTTATCAGTCTACCAAAAATTATTGTGATCATATGAAAAATATGTATTTTATGGGCGGAGGTCATTTCTCTGTTCGTTATATAGTGGACACTTTAAAGATCATTTTCTCAGAATGTAATAGATGGATATCAACCAAATTTCACTGGAATGATCCTTGAGTGAACCTTTATCTTGGCAGCAAAAAATTAATGTCAAAGGTTGAAAAATATGTCTTTTATTGTCAGAGGTCATTTCTGTATATGTTGTATAGTTGAAACTTTGAAATTCATTTCAACATCAGTATAACCCAAAATATCTTAAAATCTAGGCAAACCTTAGATTTGCTATTTCAAGAATTTCAAGCCTGTGGAGCGACTCAAGCCATTCATGGCTTTCTAGTTAATAGAAAGGTTAGTGTAAAACTATTGTAAGTGCCTTAAAAATCTGTAGACACTTACCATTGTTTTGCTTTTACCACTTGAAAATATCATGTCAAATCTATCAATGTAATTCTTCATTGCTGAATTATTTTCTTCATTAGATATTTAGACTGGGAATATAATGTATATATTTTCAACAAATTTATCAATATATATTTACAGGATATGTATTCAGGAGGTGCCAAGAGTCGCCAAGCATCGGCACCAGCAGCCACTCGGCCTGGACGCCCATTTTCTGGGGCGTATGGTCACCAAGGCAACAATCCAATTATAACAAGGGACGATAAGACAGGGTTAACAATCACCAGTTCTAGAATGGTAAATAATTATTGATTTGTGTAGGAGATGGATGTTATATGTCTGTACCCAGACTCTTTAGCCAAGAAGATAAAAAGCCAAATGTTTGTTCTATTTCGTACTTTTGATTGCTTTACTTTTTGTTGGTGAAAACAAAGATTGGGGGTCATATTGCTTTACTTTTGTCTGTCTGACAAACTTAACTAAAAACTTAATATTTCCAATAGATCTTTATCAAGAATGACGATAGATCTTAAGGACGGATAACTTTTAACATTTAATGCATTTTGTACAATTTTCACCCCCTGTTTTGACATAGAAATTATCAAACTGACTACTATCCAGCAACCAATTGCACATATGATGTTTTCTTGTTAAAACATGTTGGGAAAATGTGTATTTTAATAAGATATTGTAGAGAAGGTCTCTTGTAAATGTAGATTTTGATTTGTGTAAATGGTTAGTCAGGATAATGAAAAAGATGGAAATAAAAGAAAAAAAGTTTTTGATTCTGCAATTGGTTGTTGTATATTGATTAGTATAAGAATATATACTGTAATGCACTCAGGCAATTGTATCACTGGTGCATAACTCCATTTTAAAGTATATGTTGCAAATATTCATTCATATGTTTGTGTTGACCTTAGCAACTCTTTTTTTGCATTATTTAGGGTTCATGTTTGACCCTTAAACCAGGGTATTGACCCCCCAAAAAACTGATAAAATCTTATTTTTACTGTTAGAAATTTCTTCCAGGAGGGTCATTATGACCCCCTTGTGAGAAATTTCTAAAGGTCAAAACCTTTTAAGATGCATCATATATACTATCTAAAATTTTACAAATCAATTGCTTACTTCAAATCTTTAGAAGAAAAGGTCAATTGACCTAAACCTATAGACTTTATACCTACAAAAGTCTTACTCATGATTAGCTCTTTCTGTCTTTGACCCCTTTAAATTCAATCTTGACCCCCCTGAATTTGATGATTAAGGGATCAATGACTCGCTAATTATATACACTAGCACGCACCCTGATTATTAATGGTTAAGATAGTTTATAGTCTCTAGAATAAAGATATTGCAGTTTGTGAAATAAGAAAATCTGATGAATCATACATTTTGTAACAACCCTTTTTATCTTCTCAGCTAAATCAGAACTGGTACAGAATGTGTTCAGGGGAACCCCTTCCCCCTATTGGCAACTTTTGTGTAAGTTTTGTCAGCAAAGGTTGACACAAGATCTATCCTATAATTCCTCTTTGAAGTGATACTCGGACCTTTAGCTATCTTCCATGATATCATCATAAGTAAATCATAAAAATAGGGTTCTCATGTCTTGTATTATTTATTTGTATATCTGCTTATTTGTCTTATTTTCTCTACAACTTGTCATTTTATGGCAACATCCTGTTGGAGTAAAATTATATCTGAAAATGTCTACATTAAGACCAAACAGGTGTTAGCTTGAACTGAAATTTAGAATGATGCTTTTGCTTGCCAGAAAAAAAAATTGCATTAAACTAACATCCTATATGTAACATAATTTTACTTCTAAAGGGTTTTTGGTCTAGAAAGCTACTTATTTACCTCGAAAAGTACTAATTCATTCATTTCAGTTTTTCCAAAGACCTAGAGATTCAAATAACACAAGAAGATTTGCAAGAACATACAAAATTGCACTGATGTTAATCATGAGAACTATATATCCTGCCCCTCCTTAGGTATTCCCTACTTTATGATTCAAGAAAATAGAGTTAAAATTAGGACTTACGATTAATGTGTTTTAGGGATCAAACTATGCCTCAAAACAGAAAATAATCCTTCTTGAAAAGAAACCATTGTCAGTGAAGACTTAATTGAACATGTGTTTCACTTTCAGCCAAGTAATTTAATTCTAAGTTGAACAAGAAAACCTGATCATGATTCCTATGGTTATATTGTTTAAACCTAAGCCTCCAAGTAATTATAGCAAGTGTTATGGGAAATGGTAACCACCTCAGTAAGGAGGGTGGTGTTTAGGGATAAACATGCTAAATATCACTAATAAGTAGAGCATGAGAACCCTTATTTCATAGATTAGATAATCATCAGCTTGCTTGCTGTCATGCTTCCCTTTCAATGATTTATGGAATCGAATTGCATATAAAAATTTGACTTAGTGCGTAGAAAAACAACGGTTGAACACTAGGACCTTTTAATGCAATATTAATCCAGAAAAAGAAGATATTTTAATTTTTTATATTGCTTCACATAACTGTATAGATCTTCCATTCAATCCAATGCTGTCAATTTACTTATTCCTGATAGAATAACAATACTGCATTACAACTGGATTGGGTTCTCCTGAATTAATAAGCACTACTGTATCATTTATAGCTACCCTTGTAAAACCCCAGCTTCTTGCTGACTTTGCTGTGATGCACTGTTTAAGATGCACATTTATTTTACTAAACAGAATTTATTATCTTATGTCCTTTCCATCATTTTGTGATACTCCTATTGTAAACAATAACAAATCAAAGTAGATTTTGTCCATCTAATATTTAGAAGAAAAATGTGTCTTGGATACATAAATCTTCTGAGCTGATTTGCAATAAGATTTTGCATGAAAAAATATTCTTGTAGTACTAAATAGATTTAAGTCAAAATTGATAAAAAAAAGTATACCTTCATGAAATACACGAGTATAAAACTACTTTGTTGGCTGTATTATGTTAGTGTATAATATTTGATACCTTTGAAATTTTATTCCTTTATGTTGTAAACTGCTCTTTGAAGATTTTTTTTGTTTCATTTCTTAGCTCACCTGAGCATGAAGGGCTCAAAGTGAGCTAGCTTTTGTGGATGTGTGATGTCTGTTGTGTGTCATGTGTTGTCAACATTTAACTTGTAGACACTCTAGAAGACAAATTATTTGCTCAATCAACCTGAAAAATTGTCAGATTGATTTTCATTCAATGATTTTGGTTCAACTTAGAAATGGGGTCAAAAACTAGGTCACAAGGTCAAATCTAAGAAAAACCTTGTAGAAGTTCCAGAGGCCATATTTTTTGCTCAATTAACCTGAAATTGGTGAGATTGATTTTCTTGTTAAAATCTGGTTCAGTTTGGAAATTGAGTCAAGTGGGGTCAAAAACTAGGTTTCTAGGTAAAATCTTAGAAAAACCTAAAGGACACTCTAGAGGGCATATGTTTGCTCCTCAACCTAAAAATTGGTCAGATTGGTCTTCAAGTGAATTCTCAGTCAAGTTTGAATTTGGGTCAAATTGGGTAAAAAACTAGGTCACAAGGTCAAATATTAGAAAAACCTTTTAGACACTCTGGAGGCCATCTGTTTTGCTCAATCAACCCGAAAATTGATCAAAATGAGGCCAAGAGGTCAAATATTAGGGGCTGCCGTCATAGCACAGTTGGTAGAGCGTCGGCCTGTCAATCTAGAGGTCCAGGGTTCTATCCCCAACGGCGGCACTCACTCTTTCAGACTATTTGTCTCTCACCAATGGGTTGATAATCGTAGACCTATGTGAGAAAGCAGCTGGGGGCTAGGAAAGAAGGTGATGGTTTAACTGGTGAGAGAAATACCAGGAATCCATTGTTAGGTGCTCCAGCCACCGCAATATAATTGAAATAATGTTGAAAGCGGCGTAAAACTCCATTCAATCAATCAATCAAATATTAGGAAAACCTCACAGGTACACTTGATGCCCCATTTTTGGCTCAATGAACTTGTAAATTTGTTAAATTTATTGTTTTGATTAGATCTTAGACAAAATATATTGTTTTGATTACATCTAAGACAGTAACCTCAGGTGAATGATTTAGGGCCACCATGGCCCTCTTGTTTAAATGAGATGTAAACAGTACTATAGTAATGACTAAATGATGGAAGGGCTTGTTTTAAACTTCTTCTGTTTCTGTTATTGTTTGTAGAGCTAATATTTTATATCTTGATTTAGATTCCTGATAGAAAAAGAGATTGTTACAAAATGTATGATTCATCAGTGCATCTTTTGTATTTTTTCTCTTGTTGATATTTATTTCAATCATTTCTTCAAATATTACTTTTTCAAAAAATATATTCAATACTTAAACAGAATTTGCTATTTACTTGTGGGTTCTAAACAAATGTATTTCAATCACAAGTCAAGATGGCCAAAAGGAGTTATCTGAGTGCTCATATTTACTAGTAGTTATGGGTAGACTTAAAAATTGGAAATTCATAAACTTCAGATTTGTAAATAATAATCAACTGGTGAAGCTAAGTTCATTGATCTTGCTTTGCACACGCACATAGATTATCTTGCAAAGTGGGGCATTACTTTCAATGTCTTTTTTAAACATAAGTAAGTCATTCTTAGATAAACCATATGTCACAAAACTTTCCAATGTTTGTCCAATAGATCCCTGATGGCAGCACTCATTCTTTCCCACTATTTGTCTCTCACCAATGGGTTCAGGGTTGATAATCGTAAACCTTTGTAAGATAGCAGCTGGAGGCAAGGAAAGGATGTGATGGTTGTACTGGTGTGATAAATACCAGGAATCCATTGTTAGGTGCTCCAGCTGCTGCGGTATTACTGAGAAAATGTTGAATGCGGCGTTTAACTCCATTCAATCAATTGTCCCATTGACTGTCTTGATCTCAATTCCAGAAAAGAATTACAGACTGCTTTAATGTGTCTCAAATCCATTCAGAAATGGAGCCAAAAAAAAGTTGATAGCTTAAGCCTTTCAACTGCTGAAGAATTTGACCAATTTTATACTTATAATTGGATACAAGATAAGAGTAAATGATTAACCCTTTCCTTTTTTACAAAATTTTGGACCTGTCCAAATTCAAAGGTTTTGCAGACGAAAATTTAAAGTGGATTTAATTTAAAAAATAACCATTCAGCAGGGTAGAAAATAGTTTGGAAAAAGAAGAAATTGCTTGTCAGAAGCAATTTCTTCTTATTTCACAATGTTTTCTCAATCATAAAATCACAGGCACGTAAAAAGCAGTGATGAAACAGCAAAGGGTTAAATCAGGGACTCTAAAACTCTCCCATCAAAAGGGCAAATGATAAGTATTAGGCCCAAGATGGATGAGCATCTGGTGGTTGAAATGTGTTTTTACTGGTGCGAGAAATAACAGACAAACCACGAGTAGTTGCACTGTCCATCAAAATATACCTAATACTGTTTAAGTTGTGTTTAACTTAATCCTATAAAAGGCTTCTTTAGCAAACCTTTAGCATCTATTCCTTAGACCAAAATAGTCAAGTCCTTGGGAGCCAGATTAGTTGATGCCAAACTTAAATTCTGCTAAGAAAACTTGCCTAGATGGGACAGATATTCCTCAAACAGTTTGAAGTTCTTTTTATTTGGGCATGTACCCTACAAACAAAAATAAAGTACACTGATTTACAAGATTTTTGTTCAAATGATTTTCTCCTTCTTCTCTCTACAGATGCCGGGTACAAGGCCAAATTCTGCTTCCCAACCAAGAGCCAAGCCTGTGTATGGACGTAAGCAGTTTAGTAATGCAATCAACAATCCATCAGCTGGTGCACACAAACAGATCTTTGGAAGTTATTCCCAAAATGTGGGGACCATCACATCAAGTGGGCTAGCTGCCATCCAGGGAAAGAAATCATGAGGAAGAGATAGCCATTCTGCAGGATGATTGAATAAAGACAAATTAGTTAAACAGGGTGTGTTCAGGTTCTGTGACAGACTGCAGTATGGGGTGAATTGAGAGGTTAGAGCAAAACTATCGCAAGTTCTTTTATGTTTAAAGGCTCTTACACTAGTTTTGCGCTGACCCCTTCAACTGAAAAACTAGAAAAACTGAATACGGCACTAAAATAGTTTAGGGCTGACATCTCAAGATAGAAAATATTGAATATGGTCAGGATGCCAAAATATATTTTTTTTTTTCCTATCAAAGCTGTTCTGACACTTTTTATGCCCCCGATAGGGAGGCATCATAAATTTGACTTGTCCGTCCGTCCGTCTGTCCGTCCGTCCGTCCGTCTGTCCGTCCGTCCGTCCGTCATTCCGTCCAAAAACTTTAACATTGGCCATAACTTCCTTATTACTTAACATATTCGCATCATACTTTACCACAACATTCCTTGGTACATTACCTTTCTGTAGGCACATACTTTGGTGACCTTGACCCCTGGATGACCTTGACCTTCAACATAGATTGGCCATAATTTAAAATCAAAGCGGTGTCGGGGGCATTGTCATCTTACAGTGACAGCTCTTGTTTGATAGTGTAACCTAAGGAAATGGAGTAAAAAAAAATTGTAAATTCCTGTACATAAATTGAAACTTACATAAGTTTTGTTCTCATTTCTTAAAGAAACATTGAATCTCAATAATTAATTGTGTGATTGAAAAATCAAATGAAAAAGTACTTTTCCTTTCAAGTAATTATCCATATAATAGAATTTTACTAAGAATTTGCTGCTGATAGAACTACATTTTGCTTATGTTCTACTACTTTAAAGAAAAAAGAAAAAAAATGAATGTAAAGCTTCTTTTGATGCTTACATTTTAAGCATGTTAAGATTTCAACAAATTTTGAAAGTAGAAAAGCTATATTACACCAAAAACCTTTTAGCCACAGTATATTCAAGATTGAGTTATAATGTCTAGTTGCCATTTGGCAACTATTTCGACCTCTGTAAGCAATAATCTCTATGGCATAATTATTGAATATTGAATGAGTGAACATTAAATACAGAATCTATTAAACTCATCAACTATTAACAGATAAAAACAAGGCTGCGCCAAGTTTTTTTTCTGTTCTAGATGAAGAGTTTATTAAATTCGATATGTTATTAGATCAAATTTGATATTCTAATTGAAATATGACCTGAACTTTTGTGTTTATCTGGGAAATTACAGAAATATATTGATTCAAGATACACCCCGAAACATATAATGTCGTTTACAAAATGACTTCAGCAAATACATTTCAATGTCATTTTCACTACAAATTTAAAATATTGCTATATGTTGTTAGCTAAGTTGAAAAGTTATTCTAATAGTGTAATTACACTCGTGTAATATGAAAAAATATTCAATGGGTTTATTAAAATCCTGGGACTTAGGTCAAATTATAAACAACTGTCTACACAGGACCTGTCTAAGTATATTTGTGGCTGTCCAGACTCCTCAATGTCTGCTCCACTCTCCATTCCAAATGGACCTAAAGAATTTATCTTATTCTTTATTCATTTTTTCTTAAGTTAAGTTGGGATTCTTTTGGAGAAATTCTAAATTATTGCTACATCCTTGTTGTTGTCACCATTGTCATGCAACAACTTGGATATTACTTAAAGCATTCACTTGCTACATAGAATATAAGCTCTCCTTTGAAGGGCAACCTATACTATCAAGGATTTTATCTTTTAATGTATTATAGTTTAAACTATGCCCTTTTTTACTTAGTGATTTTCTACAATACTATCCTGCACACAACAGCCAATGATAGGCCAATGTAGGTGGTGATCTTGGTTTTCAAAGCACATTGCATCCGTTACAAATGAATCATTAAAGGCTCGCAAAGTCAAACAGTTGAACATTATAAATAGGATTTTTTGTAGTCAGTACATTGGTAAATAGAACAAGAACTAACTGTAATGTAGTGTCTTGACTTGACAAAGCAATACTGTAGCTTTAGGTTATGTGTTCTTAGTGAAACAATCATTCAACATTACAAACCATCATCTGTCATTTGTTAAACCATTCTTGCAGAATCTCATTTTGACATCCCAGAAGGAAAAAAGCTTTGGGAAATATTTTGGAAAATGAGGAAATTGCTTGTTGAAAGAAATTTCCTCTTTGTCCTCAATGTTTTCTTTGCTAAAAGACATATTTCACTACATAAAATACTTTCATGTGCAACTTTGAAATTGGACAAATCTAAAATTGTGTTAGCTATTAGCGTGCAAGTTAACATTTTGGCCTCACTCTCTTTTCAACATGGTCACTACATGGTTTCAATTAAGCTGGTCCCAGAAGTAGTAATAATTTTCATAATGTGACAAAATTGACAAATAAGAACAAAAATATCAATAGGCTTCCAGTGTTAATGAAATTATTTCAGAATTTTATTAATTCCCATGCAATCAAATGTTTTAATGCCTCTCTTTGAAAATGTTTGAGAAAATATAAAGATAAAGGACTTGCTATCGTCAAGCCATGTAAACTTTTATATATGCCCGTAGAGAGACAGGACATATTATGTGATCACCTGTGGCATCTCGGCCTCTGGAGGGCGCGAGGCACCCAGTTCTTTGTCTAGAGAATAACTCTGTCACCTTGTGTGATTGACTTGAAATTAAGCAGCTATATTTCACTCAAGATTACAGAGTGCAGTGTACAAGAACCCCAACTCTACCTAGATTTAATTTTGAGTTATTTTCCTTTGTTATTTTTCATACTTGGACATCCAGCAGTGAATCAAATGAGCATATCTTGTTGCAGTTTGCAACCCTGTTATACAATGTTTTCCCACAAAGGTTTAGTAAGATTTTATCATCTTATAATTGTCTGCAATTTCTTCCACTATTGGTCTGGAATATTGTCTTTTAGTCACGGCTTAAAAGTAATTCAATTGTACATAGAATATTAAATACCAATGCAGGGGTCCAGATAAGAGGGGGTTAAACAAGTCTAAAATCTTTATTTCATTACGAACCCTATGTTGTTGGTACTCATTTGAATCGTCTCGATGAGATGTTTCAAATGATAACCAACGACATATGGTTTGAGTTAGAAACAATGACATATAAGCGTTTGCGTGACATTTCCAACAATTTACATACAGTCTTAAGAATCAGATCAACCTGTGCAGTGGCACATTCTGATCAGAGTCTTTACTACGCTTTCAATAGATGGATACAGACCAAAAGTCTCTGCTCACAATCCAAGAACAATATCAATACACAGTGTGATTGTCCAGAATGCTCAAAGTCTGTCAATAACTCAATATGAAATTGTTGAAAATGTTACGCACAGGCTCATATTCTTGTTTGAAATAATCCCCTCTGTTTATAACTCTGCCAATGTCTCATTGATATGTAAATTTGTAAATAGAAAATAAAGATTAATCTGTACAAAGTTAAATAGTAAATTATTTTTTAACATGATTATGTATGTTCTAGAATGTATTATTTATGAAACCATAATTGTTTTACACTTGTGATATTTTACAAACAGTGATTTATATTTTTGTTGATTATGTGGAGTTACGAACATTGTGAACTTGACATGACAAATGACTCTGTAATGAAATTGAATGAGTGGGATGAGCGAGTTTTGAGTGGTGTTAGCGGGAGGTAATACAATATTTTTAATTTCAATATAATGAAAGAAATTAGCAATATTTAGTTACTTCCTTTTAAGAAAAATCTAGATTCATTTCTATGAATAGATTTATGAATGGTGAACCAATCAGATGCTTACAAATCCATGCCAGCATTTACGTGGAATCATGAAATGATTTGATCAAACTGATTTAGGTTGTGGAGTGCTCTGAACTGTTTTTGAGGGTTTGAATGATTTCAGACAACTTGGATGCTTTAGTGAGTGTTAGGAGTGCTATGAATGAGCTGCTGAGCGATTGAATGGAAATGTTTCGATCAGCTTTGTGTTCAGGATGACAAAACGCTGCAAACTGTTTGCACCATTTTATCATCCTGAATGCAGGGCTGGTTGAGTGTCAGTTTCATGATGTTATTAACCAAAACCACAACAAAATAGGTTCTGCTTGACCATACCATAATTATGCCCTTGTTCAGGTTCAAGTTCAAGGTAAAATTGTTAGTAGGTGTCCAAATCCCTAAAAGCTTAATTTGCACATGTGAAATCATTGGAAATGTCACTCGTACAAGATTGAATCCAAATTGAATCATCTTTAGTTGAAGAAAATATTGTTAGATTGGGAGAACTGGAATTTCACATGCCATGTTCTTATATGTTTTAAACAGAGATTTAAGATATTTTTAAGGAATTGATCTCATAAGAGAAGGTTAAAAAATGAATTGGCAATTCAATGAAATAAATTGGTTTGCATATACAAACCTTGTAACTACAACTCCACTCATGCTGTTATTACATGGATTTATGGCCAATGAATGATATTAAGAAAGCTTTTAGCAATCGTGAACAAGGGATTTACCAGAATGTTCCCATATTCGATTTGTCATAATTTGATCGAATTAAATATTGGTATTAAACTACTTAAATTAACTGGAGTAATAAGGTTTGGGTAGCCTAGAAACTGTACATTGGGACCAGATTTATTCTTATTATAATTTCAGCCTGTTTTTGATATTTGCAACAATTACAAATGTGCGCCAAGAAAAGACTCTGGTCAGCCTGTGCATCTGCACAGGCTGGCCAGAGTCTTCACTTTGCAGCTTTATGATGGATAAGGTGTCAAAGTGTCGTTAGATAGACAGATAATCTTCTAGTTGCTCTATGTGACTCTATATTTGTGACTCAATCACTTGTCAAATTGTTGGAAATGAAACACACAAGCACATACGTATGTTGATGCATGGACCACAAATGTAACATTGTCTTTTATGTCTTTTTATTTCACCAGCCGTCCACTATTATTGCCAGGTTATTTTTACATGTACAATTATGTTCTATTTTAATGTGCTTCTAACTTAAAACCTGTGTCATTCCTTTTTTGTTTGTTAAAGATTAGACATTCTATTCTGTAAAATTAAAATGTATTTATACTTTTATTTTTGCCTTTCAGAAATGATTTGATTGAAAGGGTCTTTTATTCTTCCGATTTTAACAAATGTTACTCAATCATTCCTTTTATACAATGCAGAGCTTAAGATAGAATGGATATTTTTGGGTTTAAGATAAGTGGCCTGTTAGACAAAAAGGGACCATCTGGGTAGTGTTGACCCTGGTCAGACTGTGCAGATCCTGCAGGCTGACTGGGGTTGAAGTTTTTTGCAGATGACTAATTTTTTGCATCTAGAATGATCACCATACTTTCTATGTAACAAGTATTAAAATGTGACCTCTGTTTGACCTGTCCTGGAATTAATCTCTTTTTCAATTGTTTGTTATATGCAGTTTCTGGGTGGTCCTTTTTCTTGTGATGGGTCAAATATAAATATTTTGAAAAATATTTACAAAATACTATGTTAAAGGTATTCATTGGGACAGTCTCAGTGAGGCATTCCAATGAATACCCATTTCCATGCTGTTCAAGGCAAGATGTCACAAAAATTTGCAATAGTTTGAAACAAAACTAATATTCAGCAAGATAAGGGTTTAACTGGCATTGCCCACACCAATCTAGATCTCTTTATCAATGTCTCGATGCAGAACAGTTGTAACTGCCTATATATTTTTAGGCAGTTACAACTGTTTCACACTGAGCCATCTATATAACATTCCGTCCACTACAGCCATTTTACTTATACCATTCCAATCAATGCGTAACTGATAATTGATCTTTTTTGAAGAAAGGGGACTATCGGAAAAACAAGTTAAGATAGAGTTAGGGTAATTCACAATTTCATACAGTCGAGCAGTTTTGCATTAATTAAACTTTACAACATGTGGGAACTGTTAAGTCATTTGTTAATGATGAAAGTGGTGCTAACTGTTTGCAAAATTTACCGGTACCCCGCTTTGCACTGCAATTGTGTGCAAAGCTGGGGTATAATTTACCAACAGTTTGCACTGTTTTGTCATGCTGAATGCAGGGCTAATTAATATGTTCTACAGTGTTTGAATAATCTAGGATCTTGGGTAAAATAAAGATTTGTAAGGGAAATTAACCCCAGCAGAGGTTACACTTCAAAAACAAAAAAAAATCTGCTAAAATGATCATTCTTGATTCTTAAAATCTACAAAAGCCAAAATGTTTGAATTCTGTTCAGCCTAAGCATTCCACACATAGGTCTGACTAGGATTGAAACTTTTTTGGCATTTCCCAGATGGCCACTTTCCGTGACAGGTCACAATTTTTTCAAATATTTTTAAACTGGAAGATTCAGTTTGTCTTACTTTCGGAAACTGATCAGTCAGCAGCAAATGTGTTTGCTCTGTTAATTGTGGAAATATTTGATTTTATTGTTTACATGATGTACAAATTGCATTGAAATGATAACATTAATGAAATAAAAAATATGATCACATATATGACTTTTGTAGTCATTATATCAAAATTTGAAGGTTCCTTTCCATGCTCATTTTCATGCAAGAGTTATTTGCCCTTGAATGGTACTGGCCATTTTTATCTCACCTAAGCACGAAGGGCCAATGGTCGGCTATTGTGATCGAGCTGCGTCGGTCGTCCGGTCATCTGGTTTTCCGTCAACATCTTGTGTGCACTCTAGAGTCCTCATTTTTGGCCAAAATATCTAGAGACTTGGTCAGAATGTTTGTCTCAATCAAATGTCGGTCTAGTTTGAAATTGGGTCAATTTTCAATATATTATTCACTTATGATTTATTTCTTTGTAGAAATGTTTCAGCATATGATACCTGAAAACACTTATTTACTTGAAATAAACATTCACTCATTCATTCACTTCAATTCTCGTTATCATTGCCCACAATGTTTTCTAACCGTAATCTTGACAAAACAGCCTTTTTTGATTGTGAGTCAAGAGGTCCATCAACTGAAGACAAGGTATCATGTGGCTTACCAAAGAGGTTAATGAGAATGTAGGATGGGGTGGACACCATTCTTCATCTCTCCCATTGAAATTCTGTGCCAAGCTTTGCATTTCACGTGAAATAATTTTGAAGGAGGTAGACAATGTATCACTTGAACTTTTAGCCAAGACAAGAAGATTATTTCCCTTTGACAACTGATTGATAAGTTTCTGTTTTGGTTTAAAACTCTATCAGAGTTTAAGACCTACGTGGATTCTTGTAAGATGTGTTCCGAGTTCGATTCCCGGGAGCGACTATCGATCTTGGTTCTTGCCGTACCCCAATCGGGAACCCTCGGCGATTCTACGGAATAGACATCGGGAATGATACGGGCGTAGCCATGAAAGCGCGTCATTTTTCACGTGGGTTTATATGACGTCACAAACAACGATCCCGCTAAGGATAACGTTGCATAAAACAAAATCAACGTAAGAATAAAAGAGGGCATATTACAATTTAATGACAAAACGCAGTGTATTACTGTCAACAAATTATTATATACCCAAAAGATCTCCATAGACATTCGGAAAGAATTAACAAAATGTATTTTCTTCAAGCGTATTAAATGACCGAAGTACCACTAGAAGCCGAATAACCTAAAAACGACCCAAAATTACTACTCTTACGTCCGAGGTACTTTCCAGTTTACGGAAAAGTCCGAGCGACTATCGATCTTGGTTCTTGCCGTGCCCAACACATTCGGGCTCGTACTGGTTCATTTTACTTTTCAAGTCATGTAAAATACTTTAGAAGCGCAGGAAGAAATTTTCTGAGTAAAAGTTACCCTCGTTGCTCTTTTCTACCAAGCTGTATAAACGGGTACATATGGGGGCTATCAAGGTAGTGAAAACGTTATAGTTCCGCAACATTTCGGAAGTAATGATCCTTCATAATGTTGTCCGAGGTTTCCTAATGATTTTCATGACTTTAAAAAGTGTTAACCGATGTTTCCTAATGATTTTCATTAGGAAACCTCGGTTAACATTTTGAAAAATCATGAAAATCATTAGGAACCTCGGTTAATAATGTTAAAGTTCATTACTTACAAAACGTTGCGAACCTATTACAGGTCTACTACCTTCAACCAATCATGCTGCTAGCATATTCGCAGCCGCGTTATAACTCGATGGGTACAAACGTATTTTATAGGCATTTAGTATAGTTTTGCATTGGACCCTCGATTTAAAATTGGGATTGCGTGAGTTAGTTTGGAAAAAGACTTAACTCACAAGTTTTATTAATCATGATTTGGTCCTCACACTAAGTAAGACTTCATTATACATAGTTATGGAGTCAATTGGTCCATCTAGAATACATTTGGTGCCTATATGTCGGATTGTTCAATGATCTTTTGATCTTCATACAGACATGACTATTTTATGACGCTCACGATTCTTCTAAATCCAGACCGATATAAAATTTGCTTCTAAGGTGACTATGCTGTTTTCGAATTTACTAAGTATTTATACTTTGTTTCTCTTGTTTTGGTGAAAATAGCCCATACAATTTCTACAGGAATGTGGTGAAATCGAAAACTCAGAGATTTGGGGTCCGTTTTACTAAAATCTTGCGATTATTTTTTGCGTAATTGAAACAAAATTAAGTCGCTTCTACAGTAGTTAATATAGAATTCTGTCATGCATTGTCTCAATCGAATCGTCTTCTAAAGACGATTCCAATGAGACATTGTAAGGCAGAGTCTAACAATGAGTGAAAACTTCAGGTACGATTCGTGATTTTGACTTTCGATTATTTTTTTTTTCGTAAGAGGTTAAATAAAACGGACATTTGGACCTTACGCAGAAAATTAAGTTTAACCAAGCAGTAGGTCAGTCAATATTATAGTGCAGTCTACAATCCGATCAATGGATAAGGCGACTAAGCGACTTTGCTCTAACATAAACGGTCGATGTTGCTCTTAAATCTTTTAACTGCAGCTTGATGACAGCTGTACATAGTCAGAACGTTTTTGAATAAGATAGATGACTTCTGCTATGGATACGACACGCACTTTACTAATTTCGAGTTATTAGCACAACCAGTTATACATTCCTTTTATATCAATATGCACTTACAGTAGTTTTGCGCTAAGCCAGTTTCAAAGGGTTTAGCGCAAAACCTTGAAGTAGCATGCAGGAAATGGATTTAATTCAATAAGCATGTTGCGATAAGGACAGTACGACAGAAAGACAATAAAAGTTTTTCAATTTTTCTCTGACAGTCGTTAACACGAACCAGTGTGTAATATGAATAAAGGACTGAATCCGGATTTGTACTTAATCAAGCTTAATTGATGCCTGAGTTTTCTCCCTGCCTACTTATCGATGCTGTAGTTTATTGGGTTTTATCATTAATTAATCAGTTTCTTTTTCTCTTGTTTTAAAGTTGATTCTTTTGCTCTAGAAATATACACAATAGAGATAGCCTAAATCGTTTATAAAGCCAACACTTAAGGGACCACTAAAAATCGGTCGTTAAAGAGAATGGTCGCATTGTACACATTTTTGTGTACAAATAAGAAATATATATTTTGATGGAATATGTATGTTGTTGCGAATTTCTCAATTCTCACATGTTGTTATAACTGGACAAGTTATAACAATTTAGGATTCATTCACAATAAAACTTAGACAAATTAAATATGCTTTTTCAAAATAAATTGTTTTAAATAGGGGGATTTTGAAAAGTGTCGCGTAATCAAAACGGTCGCTTAAAAGACGTGGTCGCCCGAGCAAGGCTGACTGTACAGTGTGCATTGGAAATGCAGATTGTTTACGAATTATAACTTTCGCTCTTTGGAATTTTTATTTGAACTTGGAGACTTTGTTATAGATTTTGATTTCGTTAATTTAACGAAAATGGTCAGTTCATAATCTTTTCTCGACAGAGGCGGCTGTTCCGTCGAAAAAATATGATTTTTTTCCTACGTACATATTAAAGTTGTAGAATTTGTTGATTATGAAATGGAATATAAGCTATAAAGACTTTCTGAAACCTCGTACCTGTATTTTTCCTCTTGCGCTATGCACCGGTTCTTGAAATTAAAACAATCCCGTGCAACTAAAGTAAAGCGAACAGCATGTACACGCATATCTGAATTTTCTTTATATTTGCTTTTCGTATTTACCCAATAAACTTAATATCAGTAAAATTTGAGGAAAAAAGGGTAAAGGATAGCAAGACAGAAATTATGTGATTTCATCAATTGATTATCGGTTCATCTAGATTATACAACATCAATTCTTTTTGACATGGTGAAGTTGTACCGAAAATCAACAGTATATATTTCACTTCGATAATACTAATAACTTTGTTTCGAGATGCATACGGCTCCACCAGACAATTTGGATCTCGATCTCATCAATTATTAAAAACAGGGGTATATCTATGGAAAGGAACGCTCTACTGACCAGCCGCTTTCAACATGAGATTGAATATTATCTTGTAATACTTTAATAAATATATTGACATTAATGAGAATATTGATAAGTTGTTATTAATAGCAACTTATCAATAATATCTTTTATGTACATGTATTTGTTAAATTCTATAATTTAGAAAGTTCTCAATTATGAGAAAAGCTTTATAATCTCGAGCCCAGAAATAAAAACTAAAACTGTATACTGCTCTCAAGAGTCTCCAATTCTGTCCCAAGTGTTCCTATCTATTTGTTAACATAGAGAAAAACTGTAAATTCACATACCGCTTAAAAGAAATTGTCTATACCTAGGCAAACCTAAACTCCCTAGCCACATGAAAGGATCCATAAGAATCCTTAAATAAAGCCATTTGAATCCCGGTTTACTGAAGTCAGACTTAAACCCTGTTTTGTTAAAGGCGGACAGTGAATGCCCAGAACAAACTAATTTGCACTGAACTTTCGAGTTGCATATATTCTTGCTGGATAAGTTTAGTGTATAAGACTTATAAAAAACATTATCCTCATGACCTGATAAACTTTCTTACCAAGCAGAAATCGTCAATATTGAGTGCAAATTATTAGCTCTATAATATACTGAACCACAAAAGAAACGCCGTACTAGAACAATTTTTATTTTACAATAATATTTTATTTACAGTGCTTCTTTCTAGATTTTCATTGAAAAGTTAATTCTAAAATTGATGTAAAAACCCAATGATAGCAATAGTTCAGATACTTTCATCTATGTCGTGTTCAAACATAGGACCTTAAGGTAGTGGACCCGTAATAGTTCCGCAGCATTTCGGACCACATATTCTTTCACAATATAAACAGAGGTTTCCTAACGAAAATCATTAGGAAACCTCGGTTAACGCTGTTCATTACCTCTGAGATACTGCAAAACTTTTACGGGTCCACTACCTTAGATTATGGCGAAACCAAACTTACTCAAATTGAGACAGTGGTTAGTTATGTGGTTTCAGAATGGTTGCATTTGTGCAAAAACAGGATTTTGAGAACTCTTTGTTGCAGACTAATTCCAAAAGATGTGGGCGAACAACTTAACTTTCTTGTAAATTCGTGTGTTCCATTTCTTACTTAACTGGCTGTGTACTTTAAATTTTGTAAGGCTATGGGTCGATAACTGATATCCGTCAGAAAAAGCATGGTTTATTCTAATGCAAGAATTCTTTAAATGCATTATTTCTCTAAGTTGGAAAGGAATCTTTGAGGCTCTTTTATGATAATTGACACCGAAAGCCATGCATATTTGGCTGTTTTATCACCAAAACCCACTCACAAAAATAGCGGACACTTGAACTTTGCAAGAATCCATTGGGCAAGTTCTTTTCACCTAAAGTAGGGGATATCAACGCCATGCAAAATCCATTTTTACAGCCAAGCAGAAATTTGACCTAAAGGCTATCTTTATTTCTTTTTTTTTTCAACCTCGAGTCAAATTTGATTAATTGTCATCAAAAGACATCAAATGTCTCCTAATTTCACTGTTTTCCACAGTCCTGAACAGAGCAACGTTTATTTTGTGGTTCAGTATATAAACAAAGACACCGTCATTGAGCAGCATCCCCTTCTCTTTTCTTATTTTGGAACCTCAATTTTAATAGAACTCATCCTTTTAACCTGCCAAAAAGTTCTGAAAAAGTTTGGTCAATATTAAACCCTAATTTTGCTTCTCGAGTGTTAACTTGGATCTATTTCATTTCTTTTTCTTCATCTTTTTGTTGTTGTTCGTGAAGTAAGCAAAACCGCAGAGGAGTTTGCAACATTTTGACTTCAGTTTCACCAAACTCCCGTCAATATCGTAGATTTCAGTGGCGGATCCAGAGAGGGTTCGGGGGGTTCAAACGAACCCTATATGAAGCTCAATTAATTAATTATCATGTTTCACGGAGTATTCCTGATGGAAACAAAGTTTTGGAAGACAGTATAGACTATGATCAGCTTGCACAGTTGTGCAGTCTGATCTTAGCATATACTGTCTGCCTTCTACTTGATTTTTGTGTTAAAAATCCTGGAGCAGTCTCGTTGCTATGTAAAAGAAAGAAAATGATAGTCACTTTGTTTAAAACTATGTAAAATTCAGCAAAATAAGCGTTAAATTTGTGTGAGACTATGATAAACGAACCCCCTATATGCATGTTCGAACCCCCTTTATAGGAATCTCTGATCTGCCACTGGATTTCAGAGTGTAAACAGGGAAAATCCATTTACGTCGTTGTTCAATGTTTCAATTCTGAGTCACTTCTTTTTCAAAGAGAATCTTATAACTATTAAGTTTCATTCAGATTTAGTAAACAAAAGGAGAAATGTGACCACTGGAGTGTATTTACTGTTTTCAGTCGAGTTGTTGACGACGGACGACATGTGGCGGACGACATATATTCAAGGATCAGAAAAGCTTGAAATGAGCTAATCATCTTCACGCGAGCTTACATTTGGCAATTTAAAAAAAGTCCAATTAACATATGAGCCTGTGCGTGATATTTCCAACAATTTGAAACGTTCGTTGGGAACAAACATTACGTAGTGTAGAAGCCACATACTGTAAATTTAAAGTTACCTGTTGGTCTACAGATATTTTGAAACCTTATCTACTTACTAAACGCAAAGTTAAGACTCGGGACAGACTGTACGGATGAACAGACTGTCAAGTGTCATAGCTTTTCGCACATTTGAATCGTTGGAAATGTCACGCACATGCTCATATGTAAAATCCCGCATAGTTACACACACTTAATATATAAAGTGAGGTTCGAAGTGAGTTTTGACCCTTGTCCTGCTGAACCTAGAATATTGCTGCTTTCTGCAGGCGGAGGGGACAATGATCATCCTGCACATATGTGCAGTCTGATCTTAATCTTACCCTTCTGATTCCCGCCCCCTAAACAAGGATAGTTTAAAATCTATATTTCAAAAATTAGTACCTGGCTAACAATTCGTGCATGCCGCCGTCATAGCGCAGTTGGTAGCGCGGCGGACTGTCAATCCAGAGGTCCCGGGTTCGATCCCCGACGGTGGCACTCATTCTCTCCGACTATTTGTATCCAACCATTGGGTTGATAATCGTAGATCTATGTGAGATAGCATCTTGAGGCTAGGAAAGGATGTGATGGTTGTACTGGTGAGAGAAACACCAGGAATCCATTGTTACGTGCTCAAGCCGCCGCGATATAACTGAAAAACTGCTGAAAGCGGTGTTGAACTTCATTCAATCAATTCAATAATTCGTGTGCCACTGTGATTTTACAATTCTGGAAGGGTTTTTATGGAACATGACGAGGGTTAACATGAACCAGATCTGCGTTTAGGATCACAAAACGGCGCAAACAGTTCGCCAATTATACCCCGCTTTGCACGTGCATTTGCGTGCAAAGCGGGGTATAATCCGCAAAACTGTTTTCCCCATTTTGTTATCCTGAACACAGGACTGGATTTTGGATTCGCAGTCTGTAGATGGTGAGAAAACTACGTACGTGTATACTATAGGAGCTACCGCTTGTACTTTAATAAAACAATGTCTTCGAACCATCGAATTTGAGCCGGTGCCTGACATTTCCAACAATTCAACACATTGATGAGCAACCTAGACAGTATGTGCCCTGCGTTTAGCGGATGATAAAACGGTGGAAACTGTTTGCCAATTTTACCCCGCTCTGCACGTAAGTATACGTGCAAAGCGGGGTATAATAAGCAAACAGTTTGCGCCGTTTTGTCATCCTAAACGCAGGGGTGGTGTCCGTTGTCGAGAGGTAGAACGTCGGCTTCTTGAGCAACAGGGTCCGAGTTCGATTACCCGGAGTGGCTATCGATCTTTGTTCTTTCTTTGGTCCGCATATTCGGAGCGATTCTTGGTTAATTCCAATTCGATGTAAAATAATAAGCTTAAAAACCGTTTAATTTACTGCCAAATAGAAACTATGAGACCTTTCCTGTCTAAAGTGGGCAAATTAAATATTTGAATGCATAGACTGTTCAGAGTCTTTGCATGGCACACATACAAGTATATGTAAAATTGTTGGAAATGTAACATATAGGTTCAATCTATGTGTTAACATCAAGTTGAGTTCAAAAGAGACATATAAGGGGATATTGGCAGGAAAAAGATACAAAAAACAAACTGTATTTGTATTGATATACAAAAATATTGATATCATTTATTACAAAAATATCACAGATTAGTGTATTAAATTAAACAGAATGATAACAACAATATTGACAAGTAGAATAAAATTAAGACAATCTCTGCTCAACTGTAGTCTTTTGGGTGTACTTTTATATGTTATTTCTAATGTTTAAACAATATCATTTAACTTATATAATCTTACTTGCTTCTAGTACTCATTCAAAATTGAAATACTTTTTACAGTAATTTTCACCGGGAATCGTCAACTAGTACGAACTTAGCTTTCAAAGTGACACACACTCAGATCTCCGAACAGAGAAAAACTATAAAAATTCTTTTCTTTTCGTCCAATACATTCTTCTCTGAGAGGAAAATCGTTTACCTTTCATTCATTTTCATATACACTTGTAAAAGATTATTCGTTTCTATAGTGAAAGATATAGATGATATTGAATGAGTGGCAATTGAGTACCGAATTTATTAAACGAGTCATCTATATACAGATAAAAACGAGGCTGCGCCGAGTTTTTATTGTTTTATATGACGAGTTTTAACAGTCATGCGTTTAAAATAAAATAAAAACAGTCCCGTAAAGCGTTTGAGATATTGTACCCGGCTTTGCAAGTCTATTCACATGCAAAACCGGGTACCATTTTTTAAACTTTCGCCTAGTTTTTTTAATCCTGAACGCGGGGCAGGTACACCTCTGTAAAGTAGTAGACCCAAAAGACTACAGCTACATGTAGTTCAAAGATAATAATTCACAAACGATAATCCCAATCATTCAAAACTTATACAAGCGGTGCATGAAAAAATCTTTATATAACAACAGAAAATATATTTATATTGCTTCATTTTTAGAACTTTAAGCTTATTTTGTATATGCTTAATTGGAATTCATATTTCAAAAGTCCAGTAGTAATAATGCAATCTTTGTCAAAAGACGGAATTAAACCGACAAATTGAAAAGATTTAAAATCAAGGATCCGATGGGATCGAAAATGAAAACCTAAATGCTGTGAAAGTAAACGATCAATATTTTAACGATTTCAAAAAAACAACGATGAAACTTTTATGCTTTTATTCAATATTTTCATTCCCTGACTTTCTTAAAGAAGACTACAGCATTAAAAAATACCTAAAGAAATGCAAAAAACGTAATTTTCGATTTGATCAAGATCTGATAAAAGATGGCAAACTGCGCTTAGCATACATTCATACATTTTTTCATGCTATGTGTTCTAACACATACACATAATGTTATTTACAATGAATACAGAGGTCGCACATTTAATTCTAAAACCTTGCAACTACTTTTTTTATCACGAAAGTTTAAAATCAAACCGACAGCCAATCAAATTATGCACAAAGTTTAATAAATTTGATTAGTTGAACTCATTATCCCGTAATTTTGAGCTGCAAATTTGAAACTAAGAATAACATAATTTTTTGTGACTAGTTCTTTCAATGCTCATGACTCAATTTAAATCTATTTTGATTGACTACACTTATTCTTGATTAAAATTAATGCTCTAAGTTAAGCATTTTTCAAGTAATAAGGACTATGTCAAACGATTGATGTTGCATATAACATAAGCCTTTTTAAAATATTTTTTAATTCAAGGAATTTGTATTTTTCTAACTTTGAACTTATAACTTTGAATAAATTCCTTGAGAAGAAGATGCCTTTAGATTCGACAAATCTTAATAACTAGAAATCAACGAAAACACAGTGAATAACAGAAAATAGGTTGAACACAACACTTATTTTTGGTATACGTAATCATGTACCCTGGTTACCGTAATACCGTATTTGACGTCAATTTAACGTCATGAAACGTTGTGAAAATATTAACATCAAAGACTTTGACAGAGGCGTCGCAAATTTCGAATTAAGTTTAAGATGGTGGAACCGTAATAGTTCCGCAACATTTCGGAACTCATGACTTTTCACAATGTTGACGAAGGTTTCCCAATGAAATCGTTTGGAAACTTCGATCAAAACTTAAAAATCATAACTTCCGAAACGTTGCGGAACTATCGCAAGTCTGCTACCTCAAGAAGCCGTGAAAAATTTATTGAATGACAAAACAATGTCAAAAAGGCGTAGTTAAATTCTGTTCAATCGTTCAATCTGTAGCTACGCTATTTTGGTCTTCCACTTACAAAACTCAACCAGTTTGTACAAAAGTTAAAGAGCTTACAAGTACAGTAATCCATTCTTGTAAAATTTGAATTTATATTTTCGAAAGATAGGCCTGGCTTCAATGGTTATTAACCTTGGCTAAAACGCGTAACCTAATTTTTCAGCGAATTAGCAGAGTTATATGAGCCTGTGCGTGAGATTTTCAACAAATTCATATATGTACATAGTAAAGACTCTGACCAGCCTGTGCATCCGCACATTCTGACCAAAGTCTTCACTATGCATTTTGTAGAATGATAAGGTCTTAAAGTACTTGTACACTGTCAGGTAACATTACATTTACAGTAAGTGACTGTCTACACTGCTCAATCTATGTGTTAACATCAAGTTGAGTTCAAAAGAGACATATAAGGGGATATTGGCAGGAAAAAGATACAAAAAACAAACTGTATTTGTATTGATATACAAAAATATTGATATCATTTATTACAAAAATATCACAGATTAGTGTATTAAATTAAACAGAATGATAACAACAATATTGACAAGTAGAATAAAATTAAGACAATCTCTGCTCAACTGTAGTCTTTTGGGTGTACTTTTATATGTTATTTCTAATGTTTAAACAATATCATTTAACTTATATAATCTTACTTGCTTCTAGTACTCATTCAAAATTGAAATACTTTTTACAGTAATTTTCACCGGGAATCGTCAACTAGTACGAACTTAGCTTTCAAAGTGACACACACTCAGATCTCCGAACAGAGAAAAACTATAAAAATTCTTTTCTTTTCGTCCAATACATTCTTCTCTGAGAGGAAAATCGTTTACCTTTCATTCATTTTCATATACACTTGTAAAAGATTATTCGTTTCTATAGTGAAAGATATAGATGATATTGAATGAGTGGCAATTGAGTACCGAATTTATTAAACGAGTCATCTATATACAGATAAAAACGAGGCTGCGCCGAGTTTTTATTGTTTTATATGACGAGTTTTAACAGTCATGCGTTTAAAATAAAATAAAAACAGTCCCGTAAAGCGTTTGAGATATTGTACCCGGCTTTGCAAGTCTATTCACATGCAAAACCGGGTACCATTTTTTAAACTTTCGCCTAGTTTTTTTAATCCTGAACGCGGGGCAGGTACACCTCTGTAAAGTAGTAGACCCAAAAGACTACAGCTACATGTAGTTCAAAGATAATAATTCACAAACGATAATCCCAATCATTCAAAACTTATACAAGCGGTGCATGAAAAAATCTTTATATAACAACAGAAAATATATTTATATTGCTTCATTTTTAGAACTTTAAGCTTATTTTGTATATGCTTAATTGGAATTCATATTTCAAAAGTCCAGTAGTAATAATGCAATCTTTGTCAAAAGACGGAATTAAACCGACAAATTGAAAAGATTTAAAATCAAGGATCCGATGGGATCGAAAATGAAAACCTAAATGCTGTGAAAGTAAACGATCAATATTTTAACGATTTCAAAAAAACAACGATGAAACTTTTATGCTTTTATTCAATATTTTCATTCCCTGACTTTCTTAAAGAAGACTACAGCATTAAAAAATACCTAAAGAAATGCAAAAAACGTAATTTTCGATTTGATCAAGATCTGATAAAAGATGGCAAACTGCGCTTAGCATACATTCATACATTTTTTCATGCTATGTGTTCTAACACATACACATAATGTTATTTACAATGAATACAGAGGTCGCACATTTAATTCTAAAACCTTGCAACTACTTTTTTTATCACGAAAGTTTAAAATCAAACCGACAGCCAATCAAATTATGCACAAAGTTTAATAAATTTGATTAGTTGAACTCATTATCCCGTAATTTTGAGCTGCAAATTTGAAACTAAGAATAACATAATTTTTTGTGACTAGTTCTTTCAATGCTCATGACTCAATTTAAATCTATTTTGATTGACTACACTTATTCTTGATTAAAATTAATGCTCTAAGTTAAGCATTTTTCAAGTAATAAGGACTATGTCAAACGATTGATGTTGCATATAACATAAGCCTTTTTAAAATATTTTTTAATTCAAGGAATTTGTATTTTTCTAACTTTGAACTTATAACTTTGAATAAATTCCTTGAGAAGAAGATGCCTTTAGATTCGACAAATCTTAATAACTAGAAATCAACGAAAACACAGTGAATAACAGAAAATAGGTTGAACACAACACTTATTTTTGGTATACGTAATCATGTACCCTGGTTACCGTAATACCGTATTTGACGTCAATTTAACGTCATGAAACGTTGTGAAAATATTAACATCAAAGACTTTGACAGAGGCGTCGCAAATTTCGAATTAAGTTTAAGATGGTGGAACCGTAATAGTTCCGCAACATTTCGGAACTCATGACTTTTCACAATGTTGACGAAGGTTTCCCAATGAAATCGTTTGGAAACTTCGATCAAAACTTAAAAATCATAACTTCCGAAACGTTGCGGAACTATCGCAAGTCTGCTACCTCAAGAAGCCGTGAAAAATTTATTGAATGACAAAACAATGTCAAAAAGGCGTAGTTAAATTCTGTTCAATCGTTCAATCTGTAGCTACGCTATTTTGGTCTTCCACTTACAAAACTCAACCAGTTTGTACAAAAGTTAAAGAGCTTACAAGTACAGTAATCCATTCTTGTAAAATTTGAATTTATATTTTCGAAAGATAGGCCTGGCTTCAATGGTTATTAACCTTGGCTAAAACGCGTAACCTAATTTTTCAGCGAATTAGCAGAGTTATATGAGCCTGTGCGTGAGATTTTCAACAAATTCATATATGTACATAGTAAAGACTCTGACCAGCCTGTGCATCCGCACATTCTGACCAAAGTCTTCACTATGCATTTTGTAGAATGATAAGGTCTTAAAGTACTTGTACACTGTCAGGTAACATTACATTTACAGTAAGTGACTGTCTACACTGCTCAATGTTTGTACCTTACGCACATTTCAAATTGTTGGAAATGTCACGCACAGGCTCATATATTTTTTTTTAAGATAAACACGTTGAAACATAACGAAGCGAATCTCAATAACATACAAATATCAATATTATGCATTTTATTCAAAGTACATTATATACATGCCCTTAAGTTTCAAATAATGAAATATTTGATGTTACCAGCTTTTGAAAAATCTTTTGTCATAAATTAGATTTTAAACATTCAAAATCTCTCTTGACTGATGCCTGATTTTTTTCTATTTTATTGCAGTCTCTTTAAAAATCAAAAGAAAGTTTATCCTTCAGAAGACGTTTTAATTTTATCAGATTTATCATTATTTCAAAGTTTAGGGCATTTAGCAACTTTACCCTTTGCTGTTTAATCCCCACTTTTTACGTGCCTGTGATTTCATGATTGAGAAAACATTGTGAAAAAAGAAGAAATTGCTTCTGACAAGCAATTTCTTCTTGTTCCACACTATTTTCTACCCTACAGAATGGTTATTTTTCAAATTAAATCCATTTTAAATTTTCGTCTGCCAAACCTTTGAATTTGGACAGGTCCAAAATTTTGTAAAACAGGAAAGGGTTAACTTGGCATAATTAAACAAGCTTATTTGCTTATGAATACATGTTTGATTTAACAATAGATATTATAATTACATTCTAGCAAAAGTTTCAGCTTGACAAAGCTTTTCACTTCTCACTTATCCCGCTTATTTTCGACCCTGGAGAAAAAATGGGGTCAGTATCATTGTTTAATCAATTCCTCCATAGTCCATGATAGTTGTGTTCTTTCCAGAAGACCAGGATTTTCGAAATTTCCTCAATATAAAATTGCCGTCTGAAACCTTTTTGAAATTAACACAGCCTATCGTTTTTCTTAAGGTAATGAACCCGTAAAAAGTACGTAACGTTATGGAATTAATAGTAACTCTAACAGTGTAAACCGAGGTTTCCTAATGAATTCATTGGGAAACCTCGATCAACATTGTGAAAGATCATGAATTCCGAAATGCTTCGGAACTATAACGGGTTCACTTCCTTAATTTCAGTGGTGATTATATGGACATCGGTCATATTAATATCATGAACTGCTTAGAAAGTCAAATATCTTACAAAATCAGTAACATGAACATGTATCAGAAAGTCCCAACAATCTGTGCAAAAATTTGGTGGCATATTTTTGCCACAACATAATAGAAAGCAGTATCATGATAATTTAAACAATATCACGGTACCATAAAGTTTCCAAGAAATTTCATCTCGAATGTCAAAATTTTCACAATAATTCTATCGTGATATTTGTACCTTGTATCTTGATTTTTTTCTTCTATTATGCCCACTACTGACATCAAGATAAAAATATCGTGAACTTAAAAACTGACACTCGCTGTGACTATATTTAGATAAAAAGGCTTTCCGATTAATTTCATTTCTATCATTCGGCTTAGAGTGTTTCCAATTTATACATACAGAAAAACAAAGTTATCCAAAACGGGGTATCTATTTATAGAAGTCAAAATTTCTATCGCAATAACTTTTTCCAGATGTCAGTAGTGGGCATTAATCGCCAAAAAAGTGAGATAGCAGATATTAATATCACAATAATTTTATCAAGAAAATAATTATGGTCAGCATAAAATTTCCTGGAAACTAAATTTAATCGTGATATTTCTAAAATTATCACGATACTGCTATCTCGTATCTCGCGGCAGAAATATGCCAGCATACAAAAAGAAAAAAATATTTACACATTGTTTCAACAACAAAATCATCTTATCTTATTAGTTAAATCTCATCATACATGACGTAATACATATAAGTGACCCGTCACGCGAAAGGGGACCATCTCGGAATTCCGAAAAAATATTTTTTGGAAATAGGATTGGGGTCAATCATGGATCAAACAGACTGTCAGAAGTCACATTTCAAAAATTCTTTCGCTGGAAGATAGGTGGGTCATTCTTGAATCAGGAAATAAGCAAACTTCAAAAAGTTTCGAACCAAGTCAGACTGCGCAATACGACACTTTTAGTACTTCCAAGATGGTCCCCTTTCGCGTGACGGGTCACAGATTTTATGCAAATATACAATCAGCACTCAACAGCATACATAAACAATAAATACTATGAACACATTTTGCTTAAATTAAAAACCATGCCCTCTCTATTTTCAACAAACTTTATAATTTTATACAACGGGGTATCCAGATCTATTTTTTTTATTTTTCAAACCTGTGTGTGTCATTTAAAGAAAATTTACGTAAGCGGTAAGTGAAGACATCAGCCCTGTATTCAGGATGTAAAATCGTTTGCGAGAGCTTTGAGATGATACCCCGCTTTGCACGTTTACATACGTGCAAAGCGGGGTATTATTTCGAAAGCGCTTCGCTAACGTTTTCATCCTGAACTCAGAGCAAGTTGTCTGGACAATAATAATCCATATTTATCATACACACGGAGCGTACACAAACACTTTCATTAATGTAACTTTCTACAAAGTACATGTAAGGATTTTGTTCAGACTTATCGCACGTGCAAAATTCGTGAAAATACCATGCATAGATTAATGCTCACGAACATGACAACCACGCAAATACATGCACAATCGAATTCATTTATTTTTTTTTTTTAATATTTGTTAACATACTAACGACATTCTCTTATGATTTATTTCTGAATTAATATTTATTTAATGCTCAATCTGGAATCGTGTGAGATATGACGCGTCTCCCCATCCCTCGAAAGTTCATCTAAAAGAATACACATGTTATTTTATACGTTTTTTTTTTAAATTTGTTATGTGAAAATAAATGGATAAGTATATCCAAGTTAAATTCGGACTCACTCTCTAGTACTACCTACAACATACGATGTCTATGACCTTAACATCAATAATGAATACGTTTCAACGATGAAAAAATGACACTTTTTGTCCTTTGGGCAAGATTTCGCTTTTCAAAGAGGCGAAGTTAATGGCTACATTGCACTTGAAACAGACATAGGCATTCTACAAATTCTACATAACATATTTTCCATAATTGTTCGGCCTGTTTTCACATAATCTGTAATGAAGCTGCTTATCAAAACTTGAGGTACGATATTTTATAAATCCAAATGACGGTATACAACTTCTGACAACTAGAAAAATATCAACTTATTCTTAGACAACAAAGTTTTATCATAAATAAAAAAATCTCCCCAAGATCAGTTTTATACTGTCATGCATTCAGGATGACAAAACATGGCAAACTGTTTGTAAATTCACCCCCTCTGTACGCAAGTGCACATGCAAAGTCGGGTATAATTTGCATACAGTTTGACACTTTTTGTCATTCTGGACGTAGGACTGGTTTGAAAACGAAATGACGGACCAATCTCAATTCGAATGCTACCAAACTCTAAAAGAGAATATGCAAACTATTACAATGTATTTGAAATGTACCAACGCCAATTTAAGCATTCGTATATTAATCTTTAAAAGAATATACAGCCCTTTATTTAAGATGAAAACATTTAGGAATTGGTAATTGACTTAGTTGACTAGTGCAAAGCCGTGTACCATTTTCAGCCTTTTTGTTTTCTATGCTAGTCATCTCGTGACGTTGCTAGCCGATCATCGCAAGCGCTCCAAGGAAGCACGCCGCAAGGAAAGGAAAGCATTCCTGCGTTCAGGATCACTTAACGTGGCAATCAGTTTTCCAATTATATCCCGCTTTGCACGTGCACTTGCGTGCAAAGCGGGATATCATGGGAAAGCTGCCCTGCGTTCAGGATGTAAAAGCGTTTTGCGAGCGCTTTAAGATGATATTCCGCTTTGCACGTGTACATACGTGCAAAGCGAGATATCATTTCTAAAGCGCTTCGCTGACGTTTTCATCCTGAACGCAGGGCTGTTTACGCCGTGTATCACCCTGAACGCTGGACAGGAAAGCCTTATAGCCAATGTTCACAAGCGCTTTACTCTCCCGAACGCAAGGCTTGTTTTATGACTAGACCAAGCAAAATTCAGCACAGCAAGCGGTATGTCTTAAGTAAATCACATTATGGAATTCATTTTGACGATAACATTTGTTTTCTATGTAAACTTTACCTGTATTTGTGCATAATCATTAATCCGGTTTAATAAAACTTATTCAAATAACTCAAATGACTTAGTTTTATTTTGAGATTCATACTTAATTTACTGGTCAGACCAGTCAATCACTGATTTATCCACTGTATCAACACTGAATTCTGTGATTTGCATCGCTTTTCACATTTTCACATATGATGCAAAAAGCACAGTTAGTTTGTATTTGCGCTAAACCGCTCGATCAAGCTGGTTTTCACTAATCACTGAATTTCACTGGTGTATATACAGCATCAGATCTACTTCGTAGATTTATTCAATAACAAATCTTGATGATTCCGACGATTCTCTCAGCTTTTGTACAAAATATAACAAAGTAAAAGTCCAGTCAAAACAGAATGTATATGTACAGAGATTTTACCGGAACCGGAAATATCGTTGTGATTTAAACTATTGGTACCCGTTTGGCGCCCGTCATCCGCCTGTATATCAGTATTAGAAGGCGTACAGGAATCTGTAAGAAAAAATAAACAATCGGACGTAAGTTAGGTCGATTGCTTTGGGCCAACTTATTTCTCGCCCGCTTTCGGGTCGGGTGTAGACTGGTCTCACTGTCGAATATCAGAATAGCTTATTCTAGGCTATTCTGATAACCGATATGTGGACCAGTCTAGAGCTTGTAGCCCGCTTTTTGAGAGATACTCTGATGTTGCGGGCAACAGTACCCGCCCAGGGTCAGAAATAAGTTGGCCCTTTGTTTAAGAATACGCATACGACGGTATTTATAGTATCTTTTAAAAAATCCAATGACTATTTAGATATATTGAGAAAAGTATTGTGATAAAACATGAAAATCTTTGAAAGAAATACAAATGGTAGAGCAAAATATGTCTTAACATATCGCAAAAAATGACGCAAATATCATTGGGAGACATTTGTTTTTAAAAAAAAAACTTATCTAACACACTTCATTAACACTTTCCTGTTTTACAAAATTTTGGACCTGTCCAAATTCAAAGGTTTTGCAGACGAAAATTTAAAGTGGATTTAGATTGAAAAATAACCATTCAGTAGGGTAGAAAATAGTGTGGAAATAGAAGAAATTGCTTGTCAGAAGCAATTTCTTCTTTTTTCACAATGTTTTCCCAAACATTACATCACAGGCACGTAAAAAGCAGGGATTAAATAGCAAAGGCTTGTCTCACTTTAACGCAAACGTCTTAAGATATTTTTATTTAGTAATTCTTCTTTACCTGGCGGACTAGAGAGTAAAAAGTTGATATCTTTATTAGTAACACTCCATCGGTCACTCTGACAACTGTCGTCCGACTGTAGTTCTACACCGAACTCGGTGTCGATAAATGTCTGAAAATAGTAGAAGATCAAATTCATATATCAAACTGGGAAGTCCCTCAAATTGTAATTTAACATAATTAAACATATTTTTTGACTGAACTTTATTTTTCTCAGCGTAATTGAAAGAAGCTCTTAAAATCTGCTATTTATATTCAAAAGGAAGGGAGGGGGGGGGGGGGGGTAAAAAGAAAGTTAATGAGAACGTATAAACACTTTGTCTTCACTCTTCATAAACCCCCTGACTGTATCACTATGACCATTAGTAAATCAATTTTGGCCTAATGCTTTGCTTTAACGAAATATGCAGTATCATACAGTAGTTATTTCCCTTTGTATAGAAATTATATTAACCACAAAATCAGGAGTGAATTTTTAGAAAGTTTCAAAATATCTGTTTTTCGAGGTCTAGCCGTTCTAATCCAAATGTTTAATAACTAAACATACCAAACACTTTGCTTTAGCGACTGATCCTTGCACTATAATATAAGTCTTCTGATCTACAGTCCAACTGTGTAAACATTGGAGTATCTCAACTGAAAAGGCAGAATTACCTCTTAGTTAAGGTAGTGAAACCATAATAGTTTAGTAACATTTTGGACCTCATGAGCTTTCACAGTTTTGACCAAGGTTTCCCAATGAAAATCATTAGGAAACCTTGGTTAACACTGTTGAAGTTCATTACTTTCAAAATTATGCGGAATTATTATGGGTTCACTACCTTAAAAATATTTTTATCATCTGTAATTTCGTTAATAAAATGGCATTTCCTGATTTGAAAATCATAATAGTACTATTGATAATAATAATAATAATAATAATAATAATAATAATAATAATATCTTTATTTATAGAAGGTAAAAACATTAAGACATCATTTTCAAACAACAATAGCTAAAAAAAGTGTCTTTTTTACAATGTTGCCTTCTCTCCCGCAAACACAATCGATCTAACTCGTCTATTTTCTGACTCAATCTCACTATCTGACAACCAAAGTATATACATTTCTGTCTCCCCCCCCCACTCTCTCTCTCTCTCTCTCTCTCTCTCTCTCTCTCTCTCTCTCTCTCTCTCTCTCTCTCTCTCTCTCACACACACACACACACTCGAGTTATTCAGAACACTTATATTGCAAATAAGAAAAAAAATAAAGTTAACACAAACAATGAGATTAAATTTATGTGATCACGTACGGACAGACACACAGGTTTATATTCATTGGCTAGGATTTTGAAAAACAAATAAAGACAAAATTATCAATTATTTTGTTGGTCGAGTAAATAGTTCTTCATCTGTTTTTTAAAACTGTGAAATATTTTGGCTTCCCTAATGACGGTTGGAATTTTATTCCATATTTCCATACTGGCATAAGAGAAAGCCCTTTTCTTAAAGGATGTCTTATACCTTGAGCTTATAATATCACGGCGGGTAGCAGATCTTAAGTTATATGAAGAGTTTTTAGAAAAAGAAATTATGTCTGTAATGTATTTAGGTGTTAAATTATTTAAGGACTTATATATAAGTAGCGCAGTGTGGTAATTGCACCTGTTATCAAAATTTAGCCATTTTAGTTTATTAAAAAGAAATTTTGAAGGTGTTTTAATTGAAGCCCCAAGCAAGATGCGGGCAGCCTTTTTCTGGAGCAGAATTATTTTTGACAATTTTCGTTTAGTAGTCCTTCCCCAGATAGAACAACAGAAATCAAAACAGGGAAGTATATATGAACTATAAAAAAGTTGTTTCATTTCAAAAGTAAGCTATAAATATATTCGTTTCAGCAAGGCTATTTTATTGTTTATTTTCAAGCATGTTTTATCTATATGTTCAGCCCATGTTAAGTGTTTGTCAACATTCAAACCTAAAATCTTTTGTGACTCGACGTTTTCTATTGGGATATTGTTTATATGCAGATCAAGCTTAGAAGATGTAATTTTAGTTTTAGGCCCAATAAGCATACACTTGGTCTTACTAGGATTCACTAGCATGTTATTTTTTGTGCACCAATAGAGAATACAATCTAAACTTAACTGAAGATATCGTTGCATGTCTAATAAGTCAGTTCCAGACGTGTAAAGTGTTGAATCATCAGCATAAAGAGCAAGTTTGAGTTCTTAATATACAGACTTAGATCATTTATATAAATTAAGAATAGAATGGGGCCCAAGATTGATCCCTGCGGAACACCACTAGTTAATCTTTGAGGAGACGAAAACATGGTTTTATGTTTAACACATTGAGTTCTTTCGTTTAGATAAGAAGTAAAAAGTGACAATGACTTCTTAGAAAAATTGTGTAGTTTTAATTTGTGCAAAAGAATTTCGTGATCGACCAAATCAAATGCTTTTTTGAGGTCTACAAACACAGAACCGATTATTTTTCCTGAATCATAATTATCATAATCATAATAATGTATAATTATAACAATGACTATAAATATAATTATTATTTTTCAATATTGACCAAGAAATCCGTATTTTATATTTTAGAATCCAAAAAAAAATTGTCCTTTAAAATTATACATGTATAATAGGTACCTACACATGTATATATGTACACATGTAATTGTATAAATCCGTTGATGACACTTTTATATTATAAGAAAATAATAATTTAAAGCAATTATCAAGTGAAAAAATAACAAGTTAAGTAGATTTTTATATATTGATAAACAAAATTAATCAATTTTACATTAAGTTATCAGGAAAAATGAACACCGTTCAAATTGTACGTTATCAATGTGTATAATGATTGAACTGTGAATGAAATGCTTCTTTTTAGTTTATTAAAATTTTACCTTTTTCTTCGTGTCTAATATTCGATCTGTGACTAGGACACGTAGTGTCTATAATAATCTCATTCGGACGTTTACATCCTATATTAATGGTGCCCGTACATTCGGACGCTTTATCTTGATAAGTAAATATTCCCTTTCTTGTAATACTGCACTGCCCGGCATCATTCACATCAGCTAAAAATAGAATCGAGCAAGTGTGTGGCATTTCCAATAATTTGAAATGTTCTTGAGTTGCAAACATTGAGTAGCGTAGAAAGCCATATACTGTAAATGTAAAATAATCTGTTCGTCTACACATTCTTCGAGATGTTATCTATCTACTAAACGCATAATAAAGACTCTGGACAGACTGTGTGACTGGTCAGAGTCTTTGCTTTGCGTATACTTTAAAATGTTAGAAATCTCACGCGCAGGCATTTAATCCATATTTCAAATAAATCAGCAGCTTCAAAATATATAAGTTGTATGTTTTCGAATCTTGAAATTATCATTTATAATGTTTCCTGTAAATGAAGCAACAGTCACAGAAAAAAAATAATCGTGAATAGGAACAAAAAAAAAAATACAATAAAACGTGTATTAAGCAACCACTTTCGTGACTTCAATAAAGCAGTCGTAAAAATAGAATGGAGGATTAGTGCACTTTTTGTTTACAAATAAGAAACGTTATTTAGATAGAAAATGTATGCTATTGCGAATTTGTCATAATTCTATTTTGATAAAAATCAATAGAATAAGCGACTATTAAATCTACCTTTTCATGAACAAAATAGCTCATGATCATTGAAATATTTAATTTTTCTTTCGCGAGATTTTTAAAATTTTGCGGGCAATTTGAATTAAATTGTTATCAGAAAAAAATAAGTCAAACACATACACAAAAATGGAGATAAAAGAAGGAACCAAAATTATCTAACTTACGTATAAGAAGATGTTTTTCTGAATTATCGAAATGTCGATCTACACATTGCGATCTGTCGGGTCCTATACGATCGCCGATATGTAACTCTAAAATATTTACATCCCTTTGAACCAGTCTAATACACTGGTACCCGGACTCACTGAAATAAAAGAAATTTTGTTCAGAGCCGTTTAGAGCAGTTATGAAAAATATGCACAAAACATATGAAGCCAATTTAGACGTCTATTTGTTCATTTTTCAATAAGTTATTATTTTTCAATAAGTTTCTTAAATAGTCAAAATATTAATTTAAGCGACCACTTTTTACATGTATTTCAAATATTGACACACAACATTCTAATTTCTCCATCCTACGCAACTTTTCTCAGGCTCAAACCCAATTTTCTCATATTTCAAATTAAAATAAATGAATGAAAATAAAAGATAATATTAATAAGTTGTTATTTATAACAACTTATTAATATCATCTTTTATGTTATAACATTAAAATGAGAAATGAAACAAAAATACGGCTTTAATCTCAAATTGAAATTTGAGAAAAGTTTGAAATGAGCCTGAAAAAAGTTTTATAACCTCGGACCCTGAAGTAAATATTCTCTCTCTAGCGAACAAACTCACTATACAAAATTGTCATTCCTCCTGATTGATTGCAGATCTCTGCACGTGTAAAACCTCTTAACAATCTGAAGTTTATTGCCTGCAAAACCCAAGTCATATAATTTATGTCAAGAATCACTCGAATTTTAAAGCCGAAGTTAATTTCTAATCGAAATTTCGCCCTACAAAATTAGCACCACCTATAATATCGCAATAATAAATTAACAGAAAAAGGTGTCGAAAGAAGTAATTACCAATTGTCGTCCGTGGTATAAGTTAAATATTCCTTCTGCGAGACATCTGCTTTTAACGACTCCGCCTCGTGCGTTTTTTGCACGCATTTAATCACCAGTTTAGTCGGTGAGGACTCTGCCACCTCTGAGTATCGAACCAGGCCCTTCAGCGATCGCTCCTTGAGACGTAACACCTTGACGCTGGACCCCGGTTCTACCTCCAGGTGCCAAGTCCCGCTTAAATCTCGCCATTTGTTACGATTAACGAGAACATCCGGGAACGTACAGCTACCTCGGGGTTCATTTAAATCTGAAAATTAGAATGTAATTAGAATTTAATCCGATTTTAATTGGTCTCTAACAGTTCTGGAGATTTGTTATTGTATAAAATCCAATCAAAGTGATGTGAAATAGCATGGATTTTTGGAATGGAAAATGGCACATTTCTTACTTCATTAGGGAAGCTACAGATATGAACATTCAGAACTGCAGGTACTGCCAGTCTAAAACCTTTATTTCTCACTAAAACCCTAAGTTTGTTGATACTCATTGGAATCGTTTCGCCATAACGTAGGGATATAAAGCAAGTGTTATATAAATATTTCAATTTAAAATCAAGAAAAAAACTATTTCTGTAACATTGATCAACGAGTGCAAAATTTAAATCGGTTTAATATATTCCTTATCTGGTCAATTTTAGTACTTTCTTTAAAAAGAGTGGATTTATTCAATAGTCACAATTATTTTCTAATGTGTCGGCTGTTTGTAGCCTATAGCTTAAAATAAATTATTTTATTTACTGAATTGTTCACTTATATCTATGGAACATCTATAGTTTAAATGACATTTAGGTGAATTATTTACAGTTTTTAGGTAGTTATATTACAGATGATACCACGGAATAACGAAAATAAGCAAACTTTAGCACGATATTTACTCTTGTCTTACTGAACCCGGAATATACATGCTGTGACAGAGATATAGTCAAAGATCAGACCGCACATATGTGTAGTCTGATTTTAGTATATACTACCTGCTTTTTTTCAAAACTAGTACATGGAGATAACAAAAAAATCTATTTCTAAAATAAAAACTGACTCAAAATTAGCGCATCTAGTGTTTTTAGTAAAATAATTTTAATTCCATTTTGCTCAATTTCTTTTACTCAGAATGATAAGGAGTAAGTAATTAAAGTTTGTTTTACAAGCGTAATTTTCATTTAAATATCTATTCATAACGAGGACACTACCAAAATGAACTAATCGACAGATGTAATAGTGTATTTCTAGAATATCATTTGGTAGCAATATGAGATCTGTTTATGACTATTAAATCAAAACAACATCATTTCCAGGAATTTCTCCCCCTCTCGAAGTTATTACCCACTTATGTCAGAACAAGAGCATCTTATAGAAAATAGCCTAGACAATTATCATTGCTGCACATAAATAAGTTTTATTATCTCGCTTTGATGCCGAGATCTTGAAACAAGTTGCGTTCATAATCATAGATAATGTTTTCGAGTTATAAATATTTCACCTGTTTAGAAACTTTGAATTTTTTTCTAAGAAAAACAATCCATGAATATATATATATATATAAAGATCTACGTAATACATATATTTTTTGAATCGTATTGATTGATGCATATATAACGTTAAATGTAAAGGTAGATTTTGCGTGGTGAGCCGCAAAGAAAAAAAAAACTATTTTCTGTTAGATTCTCGTGCCATTTTTCTGAAATAGATAAAACAGGTTAAAATAACGCATGAAGGAAGTTTAAAAGTTACCTTTTAAACCCGATCTATTGCTTGTCTTAAAACGTTAGGTTCACTCAAACATGTACTTTCATGGGTTCAGTGAGGTTTCGGTGAAGGGATCAGGTGGAATTCCTATCATTTGCTTTTTAATCATACCCGATTTCCCAATGGTAATGGACTCAACGCCTACGTCAGAGCTCAGTTTTGAAATTACACCTATACTAGTTACATGTATATGTAGTTTCAGACCCATATATTTTCTTCGAGATACAACCATTTTCAGAGAAAAGTGAATGACTTACTTTTAGTGAACTTCATGTTGACGACACCGAGATGTGCTGACTGTAGACCCTGACAGGTGGGATCAGCTGACATGGCCATGTTGCCGCTCGTACCGTAAAAACTGTGCATCTGAAATATGGATAAATTCTTGATAAAAATATTCAATCAAGACCTTTGTTAAGGGGTATATATTTGAAAAAGAGATTTAATCCGACCAAAAATTGGAAAAGGAGAATACGATGGGGTGAAGTAATTAACAGAAGCATTCTTAAATGCAGTAAAGATAAATCGTCCTGACCAAGGGCCTGTTTTACAAAACATCTTGCGATTATTTTTGCGTAAGTAAAAAAATAAAGTTGCTCGTACAGAAGTAACTAAATATGGAATTCTGCCGTGCATCATCTCATTGGAATCGTCTTCTAAAGACGATTCCTATGAGATATTGCAAGACAGAATCTAACAATGATGAAAACACCAGGTACAATTCGTGATTTTGACTTACGATAAAATTTTTCGTAAGAAGATAGTAAAACGGGCCCCTGGTCAGCCTTGGTGGTTTATTTAAATTCAAAACATTTCTTACGTATTTTCGAGATAAAATTTCGAATAGCCACTTACATAAAAGCAAGGCCAGATTGATATTACGAATTATAAGATTTTTCTCTTCGAAAGCAATTTCCTTTTTATTGTATCCTACATATTGTTTCAATAAAGCCAAATTTAACAATATGGATGTTTATTGCTTTCTCAAGGCCTACATAAGAACTTTTTCCTCACAGATTAAAAGATGTAATAGATTAGTCAACTGTTGAATATTCAAACGTCGCGCACGCTAATGCTTAACATTTGAAATTGCACGTCTCCCATTAAGTTCCATCTGCCATTTTTTCGAAACCTGTTGGTCAATTTCTTTATTCTTTATACCAAAAGAACCACAAGTAAGTATGCTTTTATAGTATATTTGTTAGGTGAATTGAGGAAAATCATAGTCACGTTTACTTAAGTTTCTTTGTGACCAAAACTCTTAAATTACGTCTGTAAAACGTAACAAATTATGTGCTGGTAGATTTCTTTAAAACCCCTAAAATGCGTGAAATAGTTCATGAAAAATGTTGAGAAGCTTAAAGTTTGCGCGGTAAGTGACATCATGTTAGTAGATAAACTAAAATGGCCATCAGAAAAATAACAAACTTTTAATAGAGATTTATTTTACAATTCAAAAGTTGTAAAACGTCAAATTTTAACGAAAAATCGGCGTGAAAAATGGCAAAGTTTTCTCAATATCTCTACAATTAATTAATTAAAAATATTATTTTTTTCTAGTTTTCGTCAATATGGTTAAAAATAATAATACGTCATATACAACAAAATAAAGAAAGAAAATGCGTGTGGACACAATTTCTTCCATACGCGAATTCTAAAGCCTGTTTTCAAAATGTTTAGCTGTCGCATTTCATTATCAAAATGACAATCAGAAATCATTTTACATTTTTAAAATATTATTTTTTCGTTTGATTACTGGGAAAAAATTCGTAGAGATCCGATGAAAGATATTGAAAATATTAAGATTTGTTTGTGTGGACATACTTTTCAAAAACGTATTATTTTTTAACGTCTTGCGTTATATTAAATTTGTGCGCTGTGCTTTTTTCATCAATCCAAGACTAAAATTATTGAAGCTGATTGATGATGAAATTGCTTCCAAAAGAAAAAGTGTATTCTGTTTTATTCGGTATATTACTTATATAGCAATTAAAAATAGACATACATGGCAAAAATTTAATGCGATAAAAAAGAAGAGAATCGGAAAAATACGGTGTAATAACGTCTAAATAGCAAAACGACGTTACAAAATGTTAAGCATTAGCGTGCGCGACGTCTCAACGCTCATGGTGACGTTACTTATTTTGCTCCGCTTTGACGTCAGATTAGGTAAAATGAACGCAAGTGGTTTAAACGTTTTTGATAATTTCACTGTTTAGACTGTGTGTTTATCAATTGATAATCTATCGTTATTTCTCGATTATCCATCGAAAAGGATTAAAGAAATGTAAGTTTCTAAGCTCCTTTATAAAGGAAATTCACATTGTTTTCAAACACGGGTATGGCTGCAAGTGAAAGAATAAATGTCAAAACATTTCCCACAAACGTTCATGAAAACACGTTTTCATTTAAAGACTTTACAGAGAAACTTTAAGTGCACCGAAATGCATCTTTGATTTATATTACGAAATCTTTTCCGAGAATCGAAGCTGTGAAACAGGCGTGAGTTTTCCAACGCCAGTAAAATGAACATAAACTGTAAATAAAACACTTCATTCTGTGCCTTCGTGATATTAACAATAACTGTTTTATGTCTCAACCTCTACCACAAACTGTTTCTATAAATTGCTTTGATTTTCAAAATAAAAGATGTGAAATAGAAAAAAATCCACTTTGTTTAAATTTTTCCATGTCGTTCTATTCCTTAACATCCTTTCTTTAATGTGTAGTTTATTATCTTTATATATCGGTTTCAAATAATTTTCAAATCGCTACGTTTACAAGAAAATGTACGTTGTTCTTCTTTTATTCGTTCAGATGCCAAAATATCGTTTAATTCATATACATACAGAGGCTTTATTCAAGATATGAGCCTGTGCGTGAGATTTCCAACAAATTGAAGTATGCGCAAAGCAAAGAATATGACCAGCCTGTGCATCCGCACAGTCTGACCAGAGTCTTCATCATGCGTTTAGCAGATAGATACGGTCTCAAAGTATCTGTGGACCATCAGGTAATTTTGTATTTATGGTTTGTGGCTGTCTACGCTACCCAATGATTGCACCTCAATAACATTTAAAAGCGTTGGAAATGTCACGAACAGGCTCATATATTTATTGATAAGTAAAATTTGAGTAAAGGAAATCCTTGAGTAAAAAATCTAGATGACTAGATATACGATAAGACTATGAGTATTCATTGCATTCCATCTAAAGCAAAATACATGTGTCATAATTATAGAAAAGAACCAAACATTTTTCGGCTTTTTTAAAGACGGCCCCATGAGGTCAAATTCATGTGTGTGTGCGCGCGCGCGTATGCTTTGTGACATGAGAGGAATTGCAGTTAAAAGTCAAGTTTTTTTTTTTTAAATTAGGTCTCAAAATCCAAACTGTGCCAACAAAGTATACTCGCGTACTATGATTTCAGTGACGTAATGTTTGCTGAAAACTGGCCTTGGATAATATTGTAATTCGTTAAGATTGATCTTTGCAAGTGTATGTGAGAATTCTTTGTTTGAAATAAATGATTCATTCACTAAGAAGCTAGCAGAAATATATAATCTGTTTACACTAGGTATCAATTGTGTAAAAAAAAGTGACAAAGACATCTTCAATTCAGTAAAGTTGGGACGCATTTTTATGGTACTTACAGCGCTAATCTTTGAATCTACTATTTGATGTTTTATGACGATGATAAAAAATTAAACAAATGAGGAATAAAGGGCCACCCACAGTTAAACATACTCGATAGAGAAATGAAAAAAATAAATAAAATCGTTTATAGACAACAATAGTATATATTGGTACTGCATAAAGAAAGATAGCAAAGATGTCATGCAATGTTCACCATTAACCGAACTCGAAGGCAAACTTTTAAAATTTGACGAGACCGGTGCTAGGGTTTCATACAATCACATTAAAAAGATGACGATTTTTTTTGTTTTTTTTTTTTTTTCATGGGGGTAAAAAAGAAAATCCTTAACTCACAGCCGGTATGATTTTTAAAGCGAAGTCGGTCCATATATAAGTGCATATGATGAGATTTTTTTGTTTCGTGTTTCCACACAAATAGTAATAACATTAATAAACTCTCAATTTCTTAAAACATCGATGAGAAAAGTAAATATTTGCATCACTTTGATTCCTTTTTATAGAACTTCCTTGAGTCAAACAAATGTGTGCTCAAAATGTTATTCGTTTATATATTTTTTTCAATTTTCTTTCGTTGAATCTCTAAAAAGATATTTCTTATAATTTTTTGGAACAGCACGCTATTCATTTGTACTGTCTTAGCTTGGGGACTGTTTTCATGACACCCAGCCAAGCACAGCATTTCTGAAACATTTTGTACCGGGTTTTAAAGCTTATTGATTAAAGCCACTCTGATCAAAAGCATCTTTGATAGCCCATAAATTATCCCAAACCAGATCGCTAACAGCCTTACCTGCGGTAGACCGGCCCATAAAGTTAACAGGGTGGATCGTCAAACAAGAACATGGTATTTGTTGTCTGCTAAGCGAGATATTCTCGTAAAAGTCATAAATCATATCACTAAATACTTTGACTTAATGCAAGACTCGACATAATCCTTCGCAATATTGAGAGATAGTGGTAATTTTTTAATTGCAGTATGAAAGTAAACACGTAATTGTCTAAATACGGATGTTTTTAAGAAAAGAATTATACTTTTGCCAGCTAGACAAAAGTAAGACTACAATCACCAGTACATCAGTACATAATATTGGTTAACTTGTCATATGAATTTGAATTTATTTAAATCTGTTTTGCTTTAAAAGGGGGTAAGATATATGCAGTGGGTGAGGGAATGCGTATATGCAAGTAATTTTGATACCTTTTTTTGACGAATCACATAATATTTAACATTATTTATCTATAAAAGCTTGTTTAGAAAATTTGTCCCAAAATGTTCACATTATGTCTTGTTTTTGCATTTAAGAAATAGAATTATCAATGTGTTTTTTCCAGTAAGATCGAATTATACTTCATTTCGTGAACAACAAACACTGGTTGATACTCTTTACTTGTTCATTCAATGAAATATAAGTCAATTTTACACTGAAACAAATGACAATCTTTTCACTTGTAGTTTACAATATATATATTTATTTGTTAATTACAGTATTCTACAATTGCATGCCAAATATTATACGTATTTCATAAATGAGAGCATTCCGTCACCAAAGTATTCTGTGTGAATATAAGGTATGAAAAATTCATTCTATACAGATATTAATCTGGGAAATCGTAAATTTCGGCTCGTTAAAACTAAATGAAAAACGCTTTGCTTCAGGTCGTAAAAAATTGCACTATACGACTCATATTATATAGGCTCTTAAAACATATTTGAAATGAAAACTGTCACCAGAAAATACGCGTTGTTTTAAAATTAAAGGAAAAGGAAAAGAAAAAGACAGAAAGAAACAAAAGTAAACGAAAGTTTAATTTTCAATTAGTATAACATCATTTTGTAAATAAAGTTTCTGCCCAATTTGAACAGATTTTATGATCTTTTACTTTGTTTAGTTATGTTATGTTCTTATTATTTACAAGGATATTCAAAATAAAGTACTAGTGACTTTATGGCAAATATTCTCCAACAAAAAATGTTTGTAAAACATTTATGCCCCCCATAAAAGCAGGTCAATAGCATATTCTTTGTCAATTGACAAAGGGCAATAACTCACAAAATATAATGAGTACTGCACTTCTCCTCAATGAGATCTATGTACCTGTGAAGTTTCGTGATTCTAGCTTGGATACTTTTTGAGATATGCTCCGGACAAAAAACGGTCTACGGACGGTCAGACGGAAAGAAACTTACATCCTCTTCTTCTAAAGGGGGGGGCTTAATTAATTGAAAATTCCATTATCATACTAAACCTCTTGTGCAAAAGAGGTTTAATCTAATATTAAATTTTGCACAAAATTTTGAACAAAATAAAAGTGTTGTCGTCCAGTAACTGTCATCAGAATACTTTTATTTTGTGTAGCTTCTCTGATGAGCTGGCTTACAATAAAACCAACGAAAGCAAAACCGTGTTTTCGCGCATTTGAATGCCATGAAATAGAAACATTCGGCTGTTATGCGTTATCGTTTTACGACGTTTGCTTTTAACATGCTAAATCGAAAATGATGAGTTGGGTTTATGTTTATTGTTGGCAAACGATCAAATATGCCGATGGACAACTGTTTTTATTTCATCAAGTACAATGTTTTGCAGTGGGAATTGTCCGTGATCCAGTTACATTATAGCGAAACACCGAGCCCATCTTTATGGTGGATACTGGCGTTGCATGTAGTAATATACATATGGTAAGACTCGCATACAACTAAATAACTTAAAACGGTTTGTAAGTTAAAGCGAAGTCAAGTTCAGGGCCCGAGGTTATAAAACTTTTCTCCGGCTCTACTGTGAATTTTCTCAAATTCAAATTAAAAAAAAATGTGTCCAAATTAAAGATAAAATTAATAAGTTGTTATTTATAACAATTTATTAATATCATCTTTTATGTTAATACATTAAAATGAGCATTAAAATAGAATTACGGCTTTAATCTCAAATTGAAATTTGAGAAAAATTTGAATTGAGAATGAGAAAAGTTTTATAACCCTGGACCCTGGTCCATTGTTTTCTATGAAATTAATACAGGTTCTGACTTGATGCAACCGGGCAATTTAAGAATCTCGAATATATATTTTGGATAACTTACAAAACATCTGTACTTATAATCGTCTATGGAGCGCATCCAAGGTTGAGAAAAACTGCCATATAAATATTTATCACCGTTCTCCCACGTCGCTAGGCACTGGAAATCCGACGCTGGAAATAGAAAGAAAGGTTCGTTACACAAGTAATAGAACAGTAAGAGTAGTTTTGCGACATTATTTGAAACGGAAAATATATTTGCTCAGAGAAAAATAAGAAGCCGTATTAAACCCTGTCCTATGAGATAATATAACGATACAGAAAAGAATATTTCTCGGTGTCTAATTCAAACCCATTATTCTAGGGACCTTTACCACCTTTCACCAATATAATTTTTGTTGCCTAGGAAAAAGAAGTTAAAAAATCATCTCGACATTTATGAATGACGTTTTAAAAGTATCGATCTATTTAAAATAATTTATTTATTTACTTTATTTTATTCTATTTCATTCATTTATTTATTTATTTATTTATTTATTTATTTATTTATGTACTTTGTGTTTCTCTTTGCTTTCTCTGAAAATAGTGTGCCTTTTTTCATTGGTAGCTTGATAGAGATGTTCGCTTGAGCAAGATTGGCTGTAATAGATAACGAGTAGCTATACATCGAACAATATATATATGACCTGTCAAGCGAAAACGGACCATCTGGGAACTCCGTAAAATAAATATCGGAAAAGAGATCGGTTCTATTAGAGTCAATTAGACGTCGAATCTCAAAAATGATTTCATGGAATGGTAGACTGCTAATTCTAGATTCAGAAAATAAGCATAGGGCGAAAAGTGTCGATCCTAGTCAGTCTGCGCAATCCGCGCAGAATGACAAGGATCGACACTTTACGCACTACCCAGATGGTCCTTTGTCTCGTGACGGGTCACAATCATACGGTTCATTCAGTGTAGTTCACGCAATTGCAGACCGAAGCCGTCAGTGGGAAATATGTTCCGACTATGAATAAAACGCTATAAATGTAATAAATAGCATTAATTGTAATAGCAACAGACGCATTTTCTTATGAATATGCGGTAGACCATAAATAACATTTAATAAGAGCGTATGTCAGCTGTGAATATGAAATATGGAACTGATATTAACGGGCCCGTCTTGGATATTCAACAATCGTGTGATGTTGGAATATGAAATTAGATCATACCATTGTCCAAGAATATACAAATACACTTTGTCGATTTACCACAATATTCAAGCAATTGACTACGATTCAAATATTGAAAGAATTGAGACTTAATTTAATAGGTAAAAAATCTAAACAATATATTCAAATGATTTTTTACCAACCGAAATGTGAATACCATAGTGAATAAAAAATATTAAGAATTTGAATAGAAATATCTAAATGTATACGTAAGAATTTTTTTTTTTCCTTTTTTTTTTGGAAATAATGGTCGCGAATAACCAGCCCTGCGTTCAGGATCACCAAACGGTGCAAACAGTTTACCAATTATACCCCGCTTTGCACGCACGCGAATGTGCAAAGCGGGGTATAATTGGAAAACTGATTGAACCGTTTGGTGAGCCTGCACGCAGGGCAAATGAAACTAAGAAACCTTGATTACTTTACCATAAAAGTCTAATTGGTTTTAGAAAGTAAACAAATAAAACAAAAAATGGGGAAAGTACAAAATTCTGGGAAAAAAGTTGAAAAAAAAAAGACAATTTCAATTTGGACAATTTTAATGTAGACACATTAATGTGCCATATGACACCGCCTGGCACATGTACTGAACTATCGCTTGAATAATTTTTAAATTTTTACTAGAAACTTGAATCGCTTAATGCGAAAAACTAAAAACATTAGCAAAGCCCAAAAGTAATTTCCGAAAGTCTGATCAAAGGCATTCCCTTGTACTGGATTTAACAGTTGCAATAGAAATTAGCATTGAGTAAATTACATGTATTTTGAAATTGTAAAAAAAAAGTTTGTGTTGGTATTCAATTTTTTTATATGAAATGTGTTTTTAATTATGGGTGTTATAATTTTGAAAATATTAATAACAATAATAATAATAATGATTTTAATAATCGTAACTAGATCTGTCGCAAAGCGGACTAATACCCCCACCAGCGCTTTGTTCCAGTAACGTTAAAAGTTTTCCAAAAAAGCTAAATTGCGACCTTTACCTTTGACCTACGTGATCCAAAACATAGGACACTTCCTTGGGTTAGAGGCAACAATTGTATAAAGTTTCATGGTTTAAGACACTTCGTTCTTGAGCAAGAGTCCGGAAGAGAAAAAATGTATATGGACGGACGGAAGGGCGAAAGGGTGGAAAGGAAGGACGGATGGACAGACTGACATACGGGGAGAATTCAATTCGGAATTTATGACGTTTATCAGTTTTAACTGAATTTTACCAATGAATTTATTAGAAAACCTCGGTTATCATTGTGAAAAATCATGAGTTTCGATCTGTTGTGGAACTATTACGGGTCCACTATCTAAGGTGGTGAGATGCCCCTAATCAGCACATAGAGGGGCGATTGGTTTATATATAAATATTAAAACGATACTGCCATGAACCCAACGTTACGGTTACATAATCATATCGTGTCATCGATTAAATTCGAAGGAGTACCCACAACTATTGTCAACATAGAGTTTTTGTTTAGAATATAAAATTTTGAAAAGGTGTCACCCCATCATTTCTTAACGTTTGAAAGCTTTAATCAGTGGGGTTTTTTTTATTATTTTTGGAGGGGGATAAGTCTAAAGTCCAAGTAGTAAATTATCATTAAGATATAAAATTTCGAGACGTATCGTCTATTCTCATGTCAATCTGGTAGCAAGGAGACAAATATGGAATATAAATAAGGATTAACACCATTCCGACGGATCGAAATAATACAAATCCATATCACTAATGCTTTCTTAGAGATTTCTTTTTCTTTCGGCGTCTAAGTATTTTCTGTCATAGTACATTTTGTCACATACGGATGTATCTACATCGGTATGCAGACATTTAATTTGTATATAAAGAAAGGTTATTCTTATACCTTTACGTCGACTTGTAAGGTTTCTCAACATAAAAAATGTAGTTTATTTTTTTCCAGAATATTTGTGAATCGACAATACATGTCATGCCCGCGATTGATTTACCTTTGAAGGTGACCTTGACCTTAAACATATGGTCATAATGAAGTCAAATCATCATAAGAACAGTAATGCACATTTGGGAGAGCATTTGCACTGAACTACAATGTATATTGAATCCCTTTCATTAAAAGTAGGAGTTGTTTTGATTAAAATATATCCCACCTATACCTGACCAATTACATGTATTAGTTTCTCTGACCTACAATGGGTCTAACTTCATTTTCAAATATTTGTTTTTTACATGACAATCTTTTAAAAATAAATTTTCATATGACGGATCAAGACTAAACGGCCATACAGCTCATTCAACAATTTCTGACATGGGTTCGGATGTTATCGACCTTCAGAGTTAAGAGGATCGAATCTGGTCAGACTGTGTACAGGATGGTCCGGGTCTGCTGTTTGTGCCCGTAAACTTGATAAATATGTATTCAATATGCAATTTAAGGTGGTCCACGTCTATTGCAAAATATTTGAAATTTTTGAATTTTCACGGATGATCTCTTTTTTCCTTAAAAAATGCCAGAGAAAGATGAACGTAGTAATTTCGACTTTTATTACCTTAGTTCAATGCTTCTTAAGGTGTATTACGTCGATGACGTAAAACACGGAAATTTTTGTTTAAACCAAATAATAACGATTTCTTCCGAAGATTGCGGGCCTCGAAACGATTTTTTTCTAATATGTGACGCACTTCCCCAAATAGAAACAAGAGTTTATATTTCATAACATAATAAAGTTTCTACTTACTGGTATCAAACGTGCCAAATACACCCGGACAGTGTTTGAAGACAAATTTAAATTTGGAATTGTCTGCGCATGCGCGTACTTCAGACACGGGAAATTCACAGTAGTTGATGCTGCCATTGGTGTATGCGAATGTGTAAGATCCTTGGAATGGACATGGCTGTGGGGTACTTGGTGCTGAAAATAAAGATTGGTTTATAAGAGTAAACGTGGTATTAAATCCGAAAAGTATTGATTTTAGATTCACAAGAAAAAGTCATATCTTAAATAGAATAACAAATTTGTGCTCATATAATACCAAATTTATTAACCTCGTCTAGTATAACAGATAAAAACTCGGCGAATCCTCGTTTTTATCTGTTCGTAGATGACTCCTTTAATTAAATCGGTTTTCAATGTCAACTCATGTAATATCCTCTGAATACTAACGACGAATTATCTGCCCTGCGTTCAGGCTGACAAAACGATGCAAACAGCTTGCCAATTATATCCCGCTTTGCACGCAAGTGCGCGTGCAAAGCTGGGAATAATTGGAAAACTGTTTGCACCGTTTTGTCATCCTGAACGTAGGGTTGATTTCATAGGAAATCTGGAAACTCATAAATATACAGGATTCAAACATGAATGAACAAAATTTCAAAAAAAAAAAAAAAATCAGAACGACTAAGTTGACCTTCAGACAAAATATTAGAAGTAATCAGAGCGAATTAAGTATTTCGTAGCATTTTCTTGAATCTGGCTTAGGCAGTCTAGGTCGTTGTCTATGTCTCTTTTGCATTACATTATACGAAAACAGGAAGAGTGATTTTTTTAACAGCGGTTCATTTGTTTTATTTCGTTTACGTGCGTAAACTTTTCTTTCAAATCTTATCTTCTAAAGTTGTTCAAGAAATTCGGATTGACCCCCCAAATATGGGCGTGGCAGGGCGGGACTTATTCTCATTATGAAAAATTAAAAAATGTGCTTGGCAATGGATGGCTATATCAACTTCATTAAAATTTACAGGAAAGCGCATTTAGAATTCATGTTGCTATACTTCTTTTCTATTTCGAAGCATGCTCGACCTAAAGTTAAGTTCTTTAAATCAATACATATAATGGGCTACTAAGGTGTTGTTTTTTCATCCGAAACTCTTATATCATTTCACGAGAAGGATGTCATTATTACATGTAGCCATTCATTGAATATAATTCTTTGATATACAGGGACGTAGTTATCTTTACGCACATAACGCAAGAGCGTAATAGAAATAAATCCTCTTTCGAAACATATTGATATTGTTGATGGATGATCATAACATCGAAACTACAGCTTATTCAAGCTGTAGTTACGATGTTTTAATTATTCACCAACGCCAAAAGCATAAAAAAGAGGGGTTTACGGAAGACATTCATCTTTTGCCAAAGTCCACTTACAGCTCTTATCCTATATATGCTTTGGTAGTTGCCTTTTGAGTGCGTATAAATTTCAAAATCCTAGTTATGCCTATGATATACATCTTAAACATTTACATTTTCTGCATTGTTTCAGGTTTCTTATATTGTAAACTGTCCAAACATAAAATTCAAAAGTCCTCATTCCATTGATAAAAAAACTGTGCGTATTGATTTAAGCAATAATCATTACAGAGGAATAACTTTCAACGCAAATACATTGTTTCGGATAAACAAATGATCTGACAGTGTCTAAAAAACGCATTAATCTTGTGTTAATTAAAAAGAATTATTCATAAATATTTGTTCCCAAAACACATTTATTATCCCAGTTAATTGTCTTGATTTATAAAAACCCTTACAAAAATTACGTAAGACAGTGCGTGATATTTCCAAAGAATTCACATGTGCGCAAAGCAAAGCTTCTGGTAAGCCTGTGCAGCCGCACGGTCTGACCAGAGACTTTACTGTGCACTCTATAGGAAGCTGAGGTATAAATCATTCTTCGGACGGTAAATGAACATTCTTATAACACTGTGTGGTTGTCTAGGCTGCTCGAGGTCTGTCCATCACGCACACAATAAATTGTTGGAAATGTCCCGCACAGGCTCGCGTAAAAGGGGAGAAGTATCATAGTGGCAATGGTATTTATTTGAGTCAGATGGCACCCCTTATCTTGAATTCAAATGTACATCAAAAAGGCTTATGAGCTACAGTTAGTTACATCGTGAAATTGATATTCATCTCAATCAAAACCGTTCTAAATCACTCACTCAGCGCACCAAGCATGATCTCAAAACACTCACTCAAACCATTCCAAAACGCTCCAAAATCACTCATACAAAATAAGTTAAACAACTACATTTAAAACAGATATACCTAGAATAAAAGCCGTTTCACTGAATTAATTGAAATCGTAAGTGTCTGATTGGTTCTCAAATAAATAAGAAGCTATTAATAGAACATGTATGCATATTTTTCAAAGGGAGGTAATCCAATATAGCTAATTTTGTTCAGGATGAACAAAATTAACGATATTGGATTACCTCGCATAAAATTTCACTCAAAATTCACTCATCGCACTCATTTAATTCCATTCCAAAATCATTCACCTTGTCAATTTCACGATGTTGTTAACTATCCTGTATTTATAATTAAAGGTTCATTCGAACTAAGAACTACTTGGTCCGTAATTCCGACACTTTTGGAGAAAAGACATTCAAGAAAATATTTAAGGGAATCGGGAATTACATAAAACAAGAATCTTTTCATGTTCTCACATTTTTTATTTTTAAATCTGGTTGATATTCAATTTAACATACAAATGTACATAATACATAACGCTTTTTAAATGCAGTCTGCATTTGTTGTATGTTAGTGTTGCCTGCCCGCATTCGGAATGAAACAACGGTGCATACTGTATGAAAAATTATACCCCGCTGTGCAGGCTTTGTTCGGTATTTGGTTTCCTCCAGTTTTTCTTAAACACTAAAATATTTTGATAAGTCGTTGGCGAAATCAACTTTTTTTCAGCAAAATGATCATTAAAATAAAATTATAATAGACAGAAAATAATTGTGATCATTTTTAATGGCAATGATTCACTTTGATATTGATTTCTTGTGCTTTCCATTTATCTGTCTTTTGTAAAATAACGATCCAAATCATACATTACATCATTTCGATGCGACGTAATGCAAAATTTAATATTTTCGGAAATATGACCGTTTTTATTTCCTTTTTATGATTGACTTGGAAATACGGTCAATTTGCGACGGGCGCACTCGCGTTTTGAATAGCTATAACTACCCTAATAAATGTCTTTCTAATGAATTGTAAAATGGCGATTCTTTGCGTTGAAAAGGTATTAGGCTTGAATATCATGTATTGATTACTACTAATACGTTCAAACGCTTTCTAAATGTAAAACAATCCTCCGTAGCCTTCCAAAGCTTTGGCAACTTTTCAAGCAAACCTAACGTTAGTTCATCTTTTATATTCATACCAATATTTAGAAGAAGATTGATCTGTTTTACTTAAATGTAAATCGTCGATTTTCTGCTAAAACCTCGTAACTACAGCTTTAAACAAGCTGTAGTTACGAGTTTTTAGCAAAAAACTGACGAAAATCTTTTCCTTTTTAACATACAAAGGTGACTCATATTCGCATGTTTTTGGCCTTCAAATTCCATTTGCAGTGCCCATATATCAAAATCCTTTCATTTCTCATTGTTTAATCTAAAATTCTAAAAATGCATTTTCTATACATTGAAATTTCTATGTGTATATTTTTAAACTGAATTAAGAATCTCTGTTATGTGAAATTGTCAATGTTATGAGAAATTGTCAAGGTATAGATCTACAAGTTTAAGTGAGTGATCAAAGGTCAATTGTGTCTATACCTGTATATAAAATAGACAAAATTGACCTTTGATCACTAACTTAAACTTGTGGATCTATAATGGAATATGAAATATGTGTAGTTATATCAACAATGCGACAGGAATGCATTTACGGAGATACATGTTACTTGGATTGAATATCTTAATCTTTATATGCAAAATAAAGAATTTTTCAACAAGCTAAACACATGTGAAATATAAAATGCACTTGTATGCGTTCACAGTTCAAAAGATAAGGGAAATGTCAATATGTTTTAGCTGCCGAACTCATAACGGACAGACAGATAGCTTACACACACAAAAAAAATCAACACAGTATCTATCCATACGACATGGAATAGAGTAGAAAGTGAAACCTTTGCTTGAATAAACAAGAGGGCCATTGGCCCTAGAGCGCTCACCTGATGCATGGCTAAACAAAAGTCAAAGAGATCAAGAAGAAAACATTTCAGTTAAACATGTTGCCTCTAAAGTACTAAAAAACGTTTTGACCCTCTATCAAACTTGTGTAAGATTTCAAGGCAATTTCAAACTTGACCTAGGTTTCAAACAAACATATTGACTAAGATATTTGAGTAAATATGTTTTCTTTTTTTAAAGATTTGACCCCTTGAAGCCAATTTTGACCCCACTTGACCCAATTTTGAACATGACTGAGATTTGATGGAGACAAACATGTTTCAAGACATTTGGACCAAAGATGTGGCCTCTAGAGTACACACAAGGTTTTTCCAAGATTTGAACCCTTGACCCCATTTTTGACCCAACTTGACCCAATTTGAACTTGACAGAGATTTGATGGAGATATACATTCTGACCAAGTTTCAAGACATTTGAGCCAAAAATATGTCCTCTAGAGTGCACACAAGGCTTTTCTTAGATTTGACCCTTTGACCCCATTTTTGACCCCACTTGACCCATTTTTAAACTTAACCGAGATTTGATGGAGACAATTAATGTGACCAAGTTTCAAGACATTTGGACCAAAAATATGGCCTTTAGAGTGCACACAAGGTTTTTCTAAGATATGACCCCTTGACCCCATTTTTGACCCCACTTGACCCAATTTCGAACTTGACCGAGATTTGATGGAGACAAACATTCTGACCAAGTTTTAAGACATTTGGACCAAAATATGGCCTCTAGAGTGCACACAAGGTTTTTCTTATATTTGACCCCTTGAACCCATTTTTGACCCTACTTGACCCCTTTCAAACATGGGCTAGATTTGATGAAGACAAACATTCTGACCAAGTTTCAAGACATTTGGGCCAAAAATATGGCCTCTAGAGCGCACACAAGGTTTTTCTAAGATTTGACCCCTTGACCCCATTTTTTACCCTACTTGACCCAATTTCGAACTTGATCAAGATATGATGAAGACAATTATTGTGACCAAGTTTCAAGACATTTGGGCCACAAATGTGGCCTCTAGAGCGCACACAAGGTTTTTCTAAGATTTGACCCCTTGACACCATTTTTGACCCCACTTGACCCAATTTCTAACTTGGCCGAGATTTGATGGAGACAAACATTCTGACCAAGTTTCAAGACATTTGGGCCACAAATGTGGGCTCTAGAGTGCACACAAGGTTTTACTAAAATTTGACCCCTTGACCCCATTTTTGACCCCACTTGACCCTATTTCGAACTTGACCGAGATTTGATGGAGACAAACATTCTGACCAAGTTTCAAGACATTTGGGCAAAAAATGTGGCCTCTAGAGTGCACACAAGGTAAAGTTTGACGACGGACGACGGACGACGGACGATGGACGACGGACGACGGACGGCGGACGCCGGACAGCAGCCCATCACAATAGCTCACCTTGAGCAATTCGTGCTCAGGTGAGCTAATAAAAAAGACTAGGTTTTCAAGCAATTTCCAATTTACTCTATATATTTTCAAAAAAAAAGTTAGTTATCGTCTCACTTACAATTACATACATGCATAGACCCTATAACCACGTATCCTGCGATTAGAATGCAAAAAGCGTTTAAAAATGAGCCTGTGCGTGACATTTCCAACAAATTGAATCATGCGTGAGTTGCAAACATTGAGCAGCCTGGTCAGTTCCACAGTACAACAGGAAGATTGGCTTCTGTCTGAAGACATATCTATACCTGTTCTATCTACAAACTGCAAAGCAAAAACTCTGGTCAGACTGTGCAGATGCACAGGCTGGCCAGAGTATTTGCTTGGTGCACATTTCAAATTGTTGTAAATGTCGCGCGTAGGCTCAAATGATACGTGCAAAGCGAAATATAATTTCTCAAACGTTTTGCCTTTTGTACTTTGAATATTGTTTCTAAGATCACCAGTAGAATAACTATTGAAGAGTTTTCTCGTTCAAATGAATTTTTCACGTTCCGAGCGTTCCACTAATGAGGGATTTTGTCGGCATTACTTGTCTTTGGTTCATTTAATTCTGTGAAAATTTATAGGTCGAACCTTAGACCGAGTCTTACATTCCCGATTCTACGGTTTCTAATTGCGGCATTTGAAAACCTGGCAAAAAGGTCATTCCGCTTTTGTTTATAGAAATCTTGCAAATTCTAACTGTGGAGATTGAAAATGTGACAATATATGGTTGAATTCTGGCTCAAGCTTCAGCCGTTCAGTTATTTTTTTTTTTTGTTATAAAAATGAAGCTTTTTCGTTGGATATATATAATTGCATATTTCATAATTTTGATTCTATACATTATGCATATCCTCAACAGGCAAAGAGTGTCATTTACTCGGGATGACAGAAATGGTCGATAAATATTAAATTGTTAATAAAAACTTTAATTCCTACAATAATTTATTGTCTTTTGATGTGACCTTTCCCATTCAGTACACGAGAACGTCTTGCTAAATAAGATATCGTCGATTTTCTGCTAAAACCTCGTAACTACAGCTTTAAACAAGCTGTAGTTACGAGTTTTTAGCAAAAAAACTGACGATATTCTTATTGGCCATTACGATATTTAACCTGTAGAGGCGTTGTTTAATGCTAATCAATGCTTACTTTTAAATTTAGGTCCCCAAACAAAGATTCGCTCTTTTATGTAACGGCTATATAATATTTTGAAGACAAAAGGGTTTAAAATTCTAAGACGGGCAGCTTAATCGGAGGACAAGGGAAGGAACCCGAATTCGGGAATTCGATGATTCTACGCTATAGTCCTCGGGAATTATGAGGGTGCGGCCATGAAAGCGTGGTTTCGCCCGTGGGCTTTTTATGACGTCATTGACGTTTCAAAAACTTCATTGCCTTTTGTATTTTGAATATTGTTACTGAGATCACCAGTGGAATAACGATTGAAGAGTTTTCTCGTTCAAATGAATTTTCACGTTCCGCAAAAGGTTCTTATTTAATATTATAAATTGATAACAAAACGTTGTATTTAACTGCGTTTTATTTTCAAATTATAACATGCCGAAAAGATTTCCGAAGATGACCGGAAAGTATGAGATGGAATTTTGTTTTCTTCAAAGTGATGACTAAAGTACCCGGAATGGGGACTGAACAAGATATCGATCAATTAAACACAGGAAAAGTTCAGCGAAAAATTGATTTGAGTGTCCTTTCAAAGACAGATTGGTCGAAGCTTTAGGGGCCCGAATGATGATGCCGCGAACGACCGTTTCCAGCAAATCATCGTACTTATTTGATTATATGAAACTGGACCCAGGGAAAATGCGACTGGTTTCCGATTATAGAAAATGACACTTGATTACGGCTCGTAATGAAAATTTCAGGTAGAATACCGTGGCTCTAATAAGACGCTGTCGTCTTTTTAAGCCTTCTAATTAATGAATTGTGGGTGGCTCGTTCTGGGGGAATTATTTTGAATTATACCTGGAATTCCATGTTCTCAAAAGAATAGTTTTTTTGTACGTTTGACTTGTATTTCTTCAATAACATAAAATTTCTAAACCGAGAGACTTGTTTGTTTTCATATAAAATAATTTCAAAGAATTTAGGGACTCTCATGTAGTGACATGTACATGTATTCTTAGGGTCTTTGAATTAACCCTTTGCTGTTTAATCCCTGCTTTTTACGTGTCTGTAATTTTATGATTGAGAAAACATTGGGAAAAAAAGAAGAAATTGCTTCTTGCTTCTTTCTACAAAATTTTCTACCCTACTGAATGGTTATTTTTCAAGTGAAATCCATTTTAAATTTTCGTCTGCAAAACCTTTGAATTTGGACAAGTCCAAAATTTTGTAAAACAGGAAAGGGTTAATTGAGTTAGGATTTTCTGGTACCCTCCATCCTGACTGTGACTCCAGTCGGAACATTTTATCATAGCTTGGCAGATTAAGCATATTTTCCACCAAAATCATGCACTTGGTAATGCAAGCATGAAACTTTCCCCGAATCTAGATATACTATTACAGTCATCTTGAAATGGCGATCATGTTGAATTTCGGGTGGATCTTTTTTGAAACTGCATGGCATAATCTACAAACATGCAAAGTTTCATGCTTGCATCACAAAGTGCATGATTTTTCACTAATCTGCCCAGCTATCAGAGTAAAATCAAAGTTAGAGGGTAGCGGTCTGGGGCCCGTTTTACTCAACATCTTGCGATCATTTTTAGCCTAAGTTAAATATTAAAGTTGCTTCTACAGCACAAACTAAATATGGAATGTTGCGATGCATCATCTCATTGAAATCGTCTTCTAAGGACGATTCCAATGAGATATTGCATCGAAGAAACTAACAATGAATGAAATCAAAAGGCACGATTTGAGATTTCGACTAACGATTAAACTTTTCGTAAGAAGCTTAATCAAACGGCACCCTGGAATCTATGTCTAAAATGAAAAAAAAAAAAAAAAAAAAGAAAATGTCGGAATCGTCTGGAACCAAGTAATTTTGAAATAATCTTTTCAATCGTTATTAGGAAGGAAGATGTTATGTCATTACAGCTACTGGTTTCTTTTTTTTTTTTTTGCGACACAAAGAAAATTTTAAACTACAAACGCCAAAGGTTGCACAGTTGACAGCATATCCACAGTTGGTTGCGAACTCCTAGAATGTACATCGTGAAAAAGCAGCTGCAGATGTGGGGTATTGATGAAACGACGCTATGGTTCTGAAGTCTTTATGAACGTCATTACAACAATCTTACTAAAATTTTAACTACTCGAAAGAATTTTCAAACAAGTTTAAAATATAGTATACTTTTCAATGAACATGTCCTTAAAGTAAAGGGAATTTATTCATCGTGTCAACATGACGAATTCTGTACAAACTATATCCTAAAATCTTCATCCTCAATAGTACGACTTGTCAGTTATCAAGATAAGTCAGAAATGCGAGATTGGTGAAGAAATTCTTGAAATAAAACATTTTCTAAGACAAATGGTGGGATTTGACGGATTACGACATTTCACCCTCGTTGTCGTAAAAAATGCCGTTTCCGGAGCCGAATTACCATGCGGAGGGACTCAAGTCGTTTCGACCCCTTTTTTCCAATCAAAAGAAGCCTCCTTTATCGAGTGTTGGGATATTATCATGGCATTGATAAAATGTGATAAAGCTACTGGTTATTGATTCTTACAAACAAATTTGCCACCGCACGAGAAAAGTGGTTTTTATTCCCTTTGTTTAACAAAATAGAATCTTCTTCGCATTTGCGTAAATTATGAAAAACAAAAACAATTCTGTAACTCATCTTAGCCAGTATTTAAATTTTCATTTTTGTACTTATTAGACATTTTTCTTAAACTAAGCTGTAATCAGCTCACTGATTTGCCTTAAAATTTTCGAAGATCCCATACCACATTGTCAAACGTTCACAGTAATATTAATTAAAGATAAAAGAAGGTCTTTCATGAAAAAAGATGTATATATGTTCCCCATTCCATATTGTGCCCGTTGTGGGCCATTCTCAGATAGAAAATACAGGTGATTACATATTTAAACAAGAGATGTTGTAAAAAAAAATTAGGCCTCCACTAAGAGCAGGTCGATGGCACATACTTTGTTAATTAACAAGAGCAAAAACTTAGAAATATATGACAAGTAGAGTTCTTGTAAACTGCACTTCTCTGTGAAGTTTCATGATTCTAGCTTGCATACCTTTTAGAAATGATCCTGACAAAAATCATGTTACAAATTTAACAAAGGTCAATTACTCAAAAAATAAAATGAGAAGAGTTATAAATCTTGTGCACTGTACTTCTCCTCAATGAGATATATCTACCAGTGAAGTTTAATAATTTGATTCTAGCTTGAATACACTTTGAAATTTACCCCGTACACAAATAGTGTACGAAGGACAGACGGACAGACCGACCGACAAGTGCAAAAAAATGCAACCCTCTTTTTCGGAGGGGGTGGGCTTAATAATTCGCTCTTTTAGAATATGATTTATCAGGAGTTATTAGATCTTTATTTCTGTACGGGTGGTTATTTGCTTTTCAAATGATGGCTGTTGTTAATATAATAAAATACCGAGATTTATCTTATAACTATACAATTATCCGTGTGATAACATCCCGTATGATATTTTTTATGATATCACATAATTATTTTTAGAACAATGATATAATACGGTTATTTTTAGAAACTTGCATTTCCGTTAGAAACATTGACGTAAACAAGACCAAAAGAGGTTATAAGATAAATATAATACATACTAAGTGTATTGTATGAAAAATATCTAACTCGGTTGTGAGAATTGATAATTGTCTCGGCAGAGCCTCGACACTTATCAATTCTCCCAACCGCGTTAGACATTTTTTTCATACAAAACACTAAGTACGTATTATATATATCCAAACATAGGGCATATGTTGTCATATTACTTTTTCCTATGAACAAGCACATATACCGCTTGCATGATATTCAATAGGATTTCAATTTGGTCCATGCGTAGATAGAGTTCTAAAGATTGCACGAGCCACGTATCAATCAAACTGAACGCTTAATTAGAACTCATTCGCCAGCAGATAAATTGCTTTCAAATTGACTACTAATATTGGAGCGGATACGTTTCTTACAGGGAATGAGTTATTGAGAGAAAATTGGAATTCCGACGATGAAAAGACAAGATGAGTCAGACTTGTCTCTCAGTTATATTTATTATACACTCTTCATTACCAGTCAACAATTGAAACCTCAAAACATAAACACTTGAATGAATCTCTTGTAAATGGAATCGCGTGTATACAGGGCCTACGCCAAGAACAAAGGATACCAATGCATAATTACCACCAGGTTCTGTGCGACACGATGGTAGAAAGATGGTACTCAAGATGTTGAATATTACATATGAGCTTGTGCATGATATTTCCAACAATTTACACGTACAAAAGGTACAACAAACTTATAGCAGATAAGACAACGACACAATGGAATTAGAATATTATGCTGACCACCTGAGGGGCGATTAAGACTTATCTATCTATAAGGTGCATAGTGAAGTCTCTCGTCAGACTGTGCAGCTGCACAGGCTGGCCAGGGGCTTTGCGCACATGAGAAATTGTGGAAATGTCAACCACAGGCTCATATTTCATTGGATCGAATGCGACTAGTCGGAAAATTGCATCGCGACCTGATTACATATGGTGTTTGAGACGGTCTCATTATGTGTTTAATGACGTAAGAATTCTAGCCTTAGCATTGTGATGTGACTAAAAGAGATGGTTATCAAAATAAACACGAATGTGCTTAAGCTAAATTACATTTACTTGAAATACTGAAGTCTTGAAGAAAGAAAAATAAAAAATAAAAAAATCCAATACCCAGACTGTACAGTGTACCAGAGTGTGATAATAATGCGATAAAAGGAATAAATATGTGTGACCCATCGCGCGAATAGGGACCATCTGGGAACTCTGTAAAATGAATATTTGAAAAAGAGATTTAGTCAAGTATAGGTCAACCAGAGGTCGCATTTCAAAAACTCTTTCATTGGACGGTAGATTGATCACTCTAGATTAAAAAAGGGCATTGCGAAAGGTTTCGACCTTGTCAGTCTGCGCAACTCGCGCAGTCTGACTAGGGTCGACATTTTACGCACTATTTAGATGGTCCCTTTTCGAGTGACGGGTCACATATATATTTTTTTCTTATTTCGTTTTCGTTAAGGTTGGACACTGAAAATCTAAGCGCATTGTACGAATACAACGAACAATTGAAATGTTAACTTTCATATCCTATTGAAAATGGTTTCCAGTGCAGAAAAGTGAAATTCTGTTTTCCGAGAATGGAAAGTGTAAAATTGGTATTATTCATACTCTCTAGATGGCAAGAGGGTATGATTAAACCAGAGAACAAATACAAAAAAAAGTCAATCTTAGTCTCCATCTACTTGTATTTCGTTGAAATATTCGGCAAAAAAAATGAAATTCAGTACATCTTATCCTGACAGGTTACATTCTATTTTCTGGAAAATGTACGAGGTGGTCTAATTTAACATTTTCAAACACGGTCATTGGTTAACCAACTGTTAAATATTCAAAGCATAGTTCCTAAAGGTACCATTCGTGGCGTCATTGATATTGGAGTCTTTTTTAATCTTTGAAATTGGCGTGATCTACGTTTTTTTCTTCATATTTTATCAAGACTGATATATTTTGATAGATCTTAAGTTGGTATACACCTTTAATGGATTGTCACGTTGAATGCAAGTGCAGTGCATTTTATTGCGATTATTTCGGAACAAAAAGTCGAAGAATTTGTGAACACCCTGACGTTGTCGGTGTATGTGTAGATGATAGTGTAGGTGCACTCTGGAAACCTCTGCGATTCTACGGAATAGACCTCGGGAAAATTAAGGGCACAGCCATGAAATCGCGCCACTTCGCACGTGGGTTAATATGGCGTCGCAAAAATTACTGAAGCTGACGTTGCGAAAAACAAAATCAACGTAAGGTTAAATTTGGGCATATTATAATTTGAAAACTGCGTTTTGCTTTAAACTCTAACATGCCAAAAAGATCTCCACAGACGATCGGGGAGCATTAGACAAATTTGCTATTCTTCAAGCGTATTAAACAATGTACCACCAGAAGCCGAATTACCTACAAATATTACACTTACGTCCGAAATACTTTCCAGTTAACAGAAAAGTCTGAGCGATGTTCCGAAATACCAAAAGACCAATACAGGCTTTCTAGGGTGATCACTCTGATTGCATATACTGAGACAGGAATTATCCTTTTGCTTCATTTTTTCACTAACCGGAAGTCAGACTATGTTTGCAGCACTCTTATGTCTAATCGGTTAACCAATTTTATATTTCAGGCATACATTAGGAGATTTCAATTTTCCTAGATATTTTTGCTTGTTATTACAAACATACATATATAATATATTAATGTAATTTTGAGAAATATTCCATTATACAGCATTTAAAAGGCAATACCCCCTAAATATGAGACGGAAGAAATGTAAATTACCTTTAAACATACAAAAAATATTTTTAAGATTTTTTCCCTTAAATGTCAAATCTCTTAAAAACGAGACGCCACATTCTTGAGTATGTCATCATTTCGAAAACCGCCATGATTCATTGTGGGTATTTGACGAATGTTTCTATCTGTCTCTTCGGAGATGAAAAGACATTTTGCGGTTGAAACCGATTCCAGTTAAATTGGAACGCAGGAGTTTTTAAGAGTTTAGGGTTTCGATAGTAATTTAAAAAGTGCGTGAGTGAACTGTTAAATCAAATTAATTTGCATATTCATTAAGGTCAAATATCCAAGGCGTTCCGATTAACTGTCCAATAAAATGCTTGATTAGTGCTTACATGACAAACAAGTAGACCTTGAAATGACACGATGCGCCATTTTGTTTCAATTTGATCCTTTCTTATCTATTTGCCTGCTTTTATTCTTCGCCATTTTACGTTGTCTTCAAGTTAAAACCCGAAAATTCTCTTTATTTTTCTAAATTAACGAGCACGACATAAAACGTTTACGTCCAAATAGTCAAAATAAATGAGACGACATTTACTCTGGCAACTCAAACGACTTTACCAGCAAAATGAAAACGGAACGCAAAAGGAAACTAAAGATCGGCTGTTTGCAATTCAAATGATCCCTAGTGAAGGATGTATTGTCAACCTAGCTCGAGCGATCACGTCTATTAACCGACCATTTTATTAAGCGACCGTTTCGAAAATGCCTTCCTTAGAACCAATTATGTCTTAAAAACAATAGTATTGGTCTAACAATTATTGTTAATGATCATATGTTGTTAAAACTCACTAGAATCGTCTCATTGAGACGATACTAATGTGTTTCTGCAACAAAGGGTAATTGAGAAATTCGCAATATATACATAATATCAATTCAAAATCAAGTTTATAATTAGATAACCAAAAATTAACAAGCGGTCATTTCCAACAAGCGGTCATTTCCATTAATGACCGCCTTTTTTGTGGTCCCGTAAGAGGTCGCTTAATACACGTTTTACTGAATACGCGATTTGCAAATTCTTAGAAAGAGAGAAACTCATCACTTTCGAAATACAGTGATCTCGCGTTACCTCGAGAGGCGAAAACTCGAATTCATGCGGAGGCTCGAGCTCGCCTTCCGGTTTCGACGCGTCTTTCCTTTTTTTGTTGGTTATTACTGTAAATGTATTTCAGAATCTGTTATAGTTACTCTCTTTTATTGTTTGTGTGTTTCTTATGGTTCCTTTACGCCCCATAGGTCATATATAAATAAGAAATTCATGACAAGCCCGCATTTGACCTAGTCTTAATTTTGAACGTTACATATATCCATGTATCATTGTAACATTGGTTGGATACGACCAGTCTAACAATAGCATCGCATTCCGAGGACAAAAATCTGTACTAGCATTTAACCGTTCAAGGCAAAGTATAATTTGCAAACAAGTTTGAACAACTGTTGGACAGATTTCAATTTATAAAATTTAGAAACATAAATTAATATGCACATTCGCGTCGCTGCTATTAACTTACAATCTAAAATGGAAAACCAAACTTTCCCAACATCGGTGCTTGTTAGTTATCACTGAGAATAAATAACGCTATGTTATCGTGTCAGGATAACGTTATCATTCAGGGTGACATTTAATTGCACTATGAATAATGAAACTAGCAGGAAACAAAAGCGGGTCTGTCATAATATCATATCGCGATAAATATATGAGCCTGTGTGTCACATTTCCAACAATATCAAATGTGCGCAAAGCAAAGTTTCTGGCTAGCCTGTGCAGCCGCACAGGCTGACCAGAATCTTCGCTATGCGCGACATAGATAGATAAGGTCTTTATCTATATTCATGCGTTCAGCATATATTAACGTTTGTACCTTGCGCAGGTGTTAAATTGTTGGAAATGTCACTCACAGGCTCATATAATACGTACTTAGTGTTTTGTATGAGCAAAAATATCTAACGAGGTTGGGAGAATTAATGATTGTCGAGGCTCTGCCGAGAAAATTATCAATTCCATCAACCGAGTTAGATAATTTATCATACAATACAATTAGTACGTATTATGTTTATCTTATAACCTTTATTTGCCTTGTTTTCGTTGTTGTTTCTAACTGAAATGCAAGTTTCTAATAAAAATAACCGCATTATATCATTGTTCTAAAAATAACTACGTGATATCATAAAAATATCATACAGGATGTTATCACACGGATATTTGTATAGTTATAAGACAAAATATCATATCGGGATAAATAAAGAATAAACCGTTTAAAATATTTTGATAAGTAAGAGTGAAACAAATACCTATACCAGTCTAAAAACAAACATGTATTCAAATGGCCACTTCAACTTCAAGAAAAAACTATATATAAAAAGGGACTCACCTCTGACTAGCGTCCGTAAGATGACGTCACCAAGAATGGAACCGCAAACGCGATCAAAATTTCTTTCGTAAAGACAGTTACCTGTAAAGAAAGATCGAAACAGAATTAAATATCGTCGGCTTTCTACCAAAATCTCGTAACTACAGCTTCAAACAAGCTGTAGTTACGAGATTTTAGCAGAACACTGACGATATATCTCATTTTAGCAGCATATGTTTGTCCTTTTATTTCGGAACTGTACTGTGTCCTTCGTGCATTGAAAACAATGACAAGTCTCTATAGGTAGATTTTGTGCGGTGAGCCGTAAAATCAACTGTTTACCGTTAAATTCTCGTGCCATTGTTCGCAATAGATAAAACAGGTTTAAATAGCTTATTGAGAAAGATGAAAATTTACCTTTTAAACCAACGTTATTGCTTGTCGGACAACGTAAGTTTTACTCAAATGTATACATTGTACTTTCATAATTGCAGTGAAGGGATCAGGTTAAATTCCTATCATTTGCTTTTTTAATCATACCCGATTTACCTATCGTAATGGACTCATCGCCTTCGTCAGAGCTCAGTTTTGTAAATACAAATATATTATTTACTTTTATTCTGCGTTGTTATTCAACTGGCAGGGCGTGGCTGAGCTGTGACGTAATTCGGCAAGTTTATCGTTCAATATTGGTTATACGGTTATTTCAAAAGTAAGTCGACAATTTTCGTTTACGCATGAAAATAGCGGTATTGTAAAACCGAAAGGATTCGCGTGCTTAGAGAAAGTGAATGCATTCATCGTTGGGTTTCCAAAGCCTCGTTACCTCAACTTGTAAAAGCTGAAATTACGAGGGTTTGGTTGAAAACCTTCGATTAAAAGAAATTCGATTATCTATTAAACTGAGTAATTATAAATGAAATCTGATTTACCTGAACCTTAAATGCAACAAACCAATACTAAGGCTTCGCACTGCCAGGGAAATAATCTTGGATTATACTTAAAAACTCAATGTATACAAACATGCTTGCGAAGATTTCATACAAATATACGAGTATATATATATATATAATACACACTTAGTGTTTTGTATGCGAAAAAATATCTAACGAGGTTGGGAGAATTGATCATTGTCGAGGCTCTGCCGAGACAATTATCAATTCTCACAACCGAGTTAGATATTTTTTCATACAAAACACTAAGTACGTATTATATTTATCTTATAACCTCTATTTGTCTTGTTTTCCCCGATGTTTCTAACAGATATGCAAGTTTCTGAAAATAAACACACTATATCTTTGTTCTAAAAATAACTATGTGATATCATAAAAAAATATCATACGGGATGTTATCATACGAATATTTGTATAGTTATAAGATAAATATGCGATATCTATTCGACGTCAAAGTTCTTAATGGTCGTAAGTTTCAATACTATATATGGTAAGTTTGGTAGTTGGATATCTCAGTTGTAACATTAATTCTTACGACCAACAAAACAATACAATGCACAAGTACTGCTTTTCATACAGTGTTTACAGTCAGGGGTCGGAAACAAGATCGGTTATCATTCTGGCAACAATTTCAGATATTAAAACAAGCTTTCAGACTGTTTGTTTTTCTGTTTTGTTTCCATCACATATCATAAAAACACGTAAATGTCAGCCCAGTTTCCATATGATATACAACAGAAAAAGTTCTAGCAGCTAGCCCAAAAAGCAATTATTATCAAAAAGTTAATTACAAATTATTTAAAAATATGTTTTTTCATCTCCATTGGTGAACCCTTTGCTGTTTAATCCCTGCTTTTTACGTGCCTGTGATTTTATGATTGAGAAAACATTGTGAAAAAAGAAGAAATTGCTTCTGACAAGCAATTTCTTCTTTTTCCACACTATTTTCTACCCTACTGAATGGTTATTTTTCAAAAAAAATCAACTTTAAATTTTCGTCTGCAAAACCTTTGAATTTGGACAGGTCCAAAATTTTGTAATTCAGGAAAGGGTTAAGGCAAAGAACAAAGAAACAATGCATATGATCAGATCTTTTGGTTTTCAATTTCAAAAAGGGTTGTCTTAATAACATGCAACCGTCATTTCTTGTTTCGTTTTATTTCGAGAAACATTCAACAGACAAATGATAACCAACTTATTGAAAAGCGAATTCTTGGTGCAAGATCGATGTGCACTCGATATTATTTGTTTTTATTTTGCCTTATTCTAGATATGATTGCTTCGTGTTGTACGATTCCAATCCTGTAAGACACAACCGATTTTTCAAGAATGATGGCATGTTAACATTGGCATCAAAATATGATTCTGATCTTGGGACCAATAAGCAAGAAAGTGTATAAGATACTTTGATACCTAACTTAGAAAAAAACTTAACAGCCATTAACGTTGCGTGCCGATGGTCTGATTTTCAGATATGAATTGAGAATATTGCCGACATTTGATGTGTCATCCTTGCACCTAAAGGGATGTAATGTACTGAGTCGGAACATTTAATAAACGAGTTACATTTAAAATAGCAGAGAAAGTACAAATTTTCGCTTGATCATCGACATTGCCCGTAATATCCGTATGCACTGAAACTTAAACAGAAAGACAATTTTCATATCTTTTTTAGTGTTATGCATTTAACTTCATTCATCGATAAACTCTTATGAATGCATAAATTATACAATTCAATTTATATTATGTACAATGGAATTCATAATACGAACGGTTAAGCGGTGTAAAGTTTAGATTTTCATGATTCAAATTGTGAAAAAGTTGCTGTAGTTTTCAACAATGTCCTTGGATAATTTCAGCGATGAAAACTATCAAAGTAAAGGCTTCAACTCTAACAAGTTGTGAATGTCTGATAAGCCCCGAATGAAGATATAGAGGATAATCGTTGGTTTAAGTGTAAGATCGATTTATATTTCATTGAGTGAACAACAAAAGCTATATTTTCACGAGTGGCAGAGCCACGAGTGAAAATATAGCTTTTGTTTTTCACGAAATGAAATATTAATCGATCTTACTCGAAAAACAAAGGATTATTCTATTTCTTTAATGCAAAAGTGAGACAAAATGTGAAATTTCTACGACATATTTTCGTAAAGCGCTTCATTTTGCGCGTGATTGCTATGCGACGTTCATTGTGACGTCACTTATTTCGCCCCGCATAGATGGGATGAAATGCACAAAAGCAGGGTATAAGTTTTTGATAATTTCACTGCTTTTGCGGTGAGATTATCAAGTGATAATCTACCGTTATTTCTCGATAAACCACCGAAAAGCATTAAAGATAAATGGAAGATTTGTTCCGCGAATGATAACACCTGTAAAAGGGTCAATAACAAACAGAGTTATAATGAAGATATCGTTTTCCGACATGGTGAGCTTAACAACACTGTTTTGATAAATGACATGGAGAGCGCAACAACAGTGTTTTGATGAATGTTTTTCTTGGCCACACACGAGAAAACAAGGCCAGGAATGATGTCTTGTAGAGCGGATATGCGAGTCAAACGTGTTTCGCTAATATGCCCAATCCAAAGTGAAAACGATCACGATTTGTCCCCAGCAGCACTAGCCATGCGTTCAGGACCAAAAAACGCAAAACGTTATGGAAATGAAGCACCGCGTTTTAAGTAGGTTCATGTGAAAAGAATGTTAATATTTTTTAAAAGTTTGCAAACATTTTTAAGCGTTCGTATCCTGATCGCATGGCATATTTCGGGGAAATGGTTTTAATTTTCTTTTTTACAGAAAAGTTCTATAACGCATTCTTATTTGTATATTGTGTTTGGTTTTTTTCTTTCTTTTTTTTTTTTTTTTTTTTTTTTTTTTTTTTATTTGCTTTTTTGTTTGTTTTTTGTTTGTTTGTTTGTTTTTGTCTTTACTTAGATGCAATGACTATGTGCCTAGGATCTTCGTACAATGATCAAAGGCCCAATTTTCGTTCCAACGAATTAACTGCGACTTTCCTTTACGAAAGCTATTCCTATACCTGGGTGGTATGAAAACACAAATCATGTTCCATTACGAAACGCATCTATCTGTACCTTTTCAATACTTTTAACTTTTGTCAGATATAGTTATCAATGAATGAAATATTTATTATCCAAGATATCTGTTTACAGCTTCGGTAATATACAACTCATGTCAAATTAAAGATTAATTGTCGATTTCTATTGAAGCACAGTGGGGTTCTTCGGGATGATCAGCACTTTGATTGTGCCAACGAAAGTGGTCCATTTATAACAGAACGGCACTTTCAATACAAATTCCATTTGTTTGTTCTAAACATTCAGACATTCGTATAGCTAAATGATCATGTAGTTACGATGTTTGAAAGCTATATTTTGAAAGTGGTGATGATTATCATGAAATTGACTACTTTTGTTTCGCTTTGGTGTGTTCCTTACTTACATCAACGACAAGGAATGAAAGAGGTACGAATAAACTATACAGAGAAATGCTCCCGAAGCATCATTACAGTTAATTACATCAGAAAATTAAAACTCGATCAATTCTAATTCGCCCACTTAACCCTCCATTCATTCATTCCAAACACTCTCTCAACCCATTCAGAAACTTTCCGAAACCATTCGAAAATGCCTCTGAATCGTTAACATCGCTACATAACTTTTATTATTCAAATCGAACAAACCATTCCTTGTTTTGATTAGTTTATGCTGATTTGGAAGCGACTACGAAAACATACCCATCATTTTATAGAAATTTACTTATATTAAGCTAAAGGGAGGTGATAAATTATTGATGCTTTCGTCCAATAAGGACTGCCTCGGTGGCCAAATGGTAAATGCACTTGACCCGTGACCTGGAGATCCGCGGTTCGAGCCCCAATGTCGCCGGGGTGTGTTTATGGGCAAAACACTTAATAGCCAGCCCCGGTTCACCCAGCTGCGAAATTGGGAAGCAGTGGGTTCAAACCACTGCCTCTCTCTCAGGGCCGAGAAAACATCAGGATTGAGTGTTCGAGGGCGATTCTATAAGCTTAAGCTTTCGTTGCAATCGAACTGAAATAAATTAGTAAAACAATTAGGATTGAATATATATATATACATGTATGTATCGATATGTATTGTTTCACTGAAATTCCATTCATTACTTGCGTTTATTCCAATCGACTTGTCGATTTCACGATGTTTCTTACTGCATTCTTGGTATAAGTTTTCTCTTGTCACGAGACAAGTGCCACTGTTACTGAGAGGTTGGGCTTGTCTCGATTTATAAAGGAAAATTCTTGTTATGGCATTGATATTTTCAAAGAAATTGATATACACGAATGTTGATATTTTACAAAAAATGAACGAATTTATCAGGAAATTGGAATCAAAAGCTTCACAAGAGATGCATCCACTTAAAGTTTAAGCCTTTTCTTGAAGATAACGTCTTGCTAGACATTATTTTTTTTCTTATGTTGGGTATTTTAATTAACTAGGATGTCGTTGCTTTACTTCTAATACGTCGTAACTACAGCTTGGTACAAGCTGTAGTTACGACGTTTAAGAAATTAAATCAACGCAATCAAGTTATAAAACATTTCATTAAAAACAGCATCTTACAAAGCATGAGTTTCTTATCTGTGAGATGTGGGCGTTTATGACATAAGGATCATACAAGCTCTTTGGCACTAAAATAGCGCTGAACATTTTTAAGCACCGCACCTGCCATATAGCACTGAAGGTTACGCCTAATTGTAAATGACGCCTTGTCAGATTACAACATACAATAGAACGGGGCTTTCAGGGCTTGATGCCTTATTTTATCAAGATGATAAGGAATTATTAGATTGTTATGTGAACCAACTTGAAGCATGGCTTGTTTGAATGAAAATGCTGACCAAGGAGAAAAACGAAAAGGAAGATTTTGAGATATAGTATGAAGGAATTCAGCGATCTTATGCAAGTCATTTGCAACCTCGTGGGCCCTGTCGTTTGAAGTTAGGAGCACACACCGGCAATTGTTTCATTAACTATTTTTGTCATGTTGATTATTCTATGAGACTTATCTAATAAACCGAAAGTAAGCCAAAATCAAATGATGAAATAATCGCCTTTGGTAAGGGGCTACGTATAGAGCAATTAAATGAAAGACTCTGGTCAGACTGTGCAGATGCACAGGCTGGTCAGAGTCTTCTCTTTGCGCTTATGTGAAAATGTTAACAAATTTTATTTACATGTTCAACAACCCTCACCAAGAGCCCGATTAGCTCAGTTGGTAGAGCACCGGACTTCAAAACCATTGAAGTTCGTCCGCGCTGGTTCGATTCCGGGCTGGAACACTAACAAAACTAATTGTCTTTCGGATGAGACGTTAAACCGAGGTCCCGTGAGACGGGTGCTTTACGGTGCTTTACACCGAGCACGTTTAAGAGACATGGCGGATCTCAGCAGAAGTTTCGTTATGTATCCTTGCACTATCCCTCGTAACAACTAACCGTCTTCTGGGGGTGTCGCTCATATGGGCATGTGCTTGGGTAGGGACTATTAATAAACGGCAATACACACACACCAAGAGCAGAAAGGTAGTATTTATGATAATGTAATTGGCTGAGAAAATGTAAGACTGAACTCTATCCAGACCTAGTTCAAATTTTATGAAGTTTCCATGCCGTTTTCAATTAGTTTCCAAAAAACCCTCGCGTACAATGTCACCTTCTCGTAAATCTAATTGAAAATGATTTTTATGACTAATTACTTCTTCTTAATGAGTAAATTCCAAGGAACTAAACTAGCGATAAACTCGTTTTGAGAAATCATGTAAATTTTTATGAAAATAAGACTCCGTAACCCTTTCTTTCTATTTTTTTCTGTTGAGAATTTTTGTCGTTCATGCTCAATAGACAGCTACGTCTATTTGACAAAGGGGGAGAAATTACTGTTTTGGGTTTTTTTTTTCAGAATAAAGATAGCAACAGTATTTTACTGGTAAAAAAATTCTCTACCGGCATGAGATGTAGAATGGTTGTTTCATCACATTTAAGAATTACAAATGGTTTATGACATTCGAAGAGCTTTTTGAAAAAACAAATCAATTTCTGACAATCGTCGGCTCCGTTCTATAAGGACGAACCAGGGAAAAGCCTACTCTTCAGGAGAAGGAAAAAACTTAATGTCTTTTTACCTATAAACACTGGTACAACCATTTTGGTTGAAAACATTTTAAATCGAATCACTAAATATATTATCTGTCGTCATAAATATAAAATTTTGTTTCTATAATGAGTTATTTAAGAAAAACAACAACAAAAAAATCGCCGAGTACGTCATTTTTTCACTTAATTTTTACGGTACAAAATGCAGTATAGACAAAAACGGCATAAAAGATAAATGCATGAAAAAAAACTTATTAAATTTGATGTTATATAAGATATAGGACAAATCGCCTGTAAAAAAATTTCTTTCCGGGTACATACGAGACCCCGAAAGCCGTTGGGTGAAACGTTTCTCGAAAAAAGTGAAAAACGCATATAACAATTTTTATGTATGTAACTGAGACATGCGAATAATCTGGCCTTGGTAAAGGTTGTGTTCTTTTTCAAACTGATCTTTTAAAATAAACTTTTATCATAAGGAAACAAGAACAATTATCAAATTTGTCAATACGTTATTTTCGAACTTCACTTTTCGACCACTTCCGGTGCGAATATGACGTATCTTACAAGTCCATGAAGCTTTTTTGGGGGGAAACGATTAGCTTTCAGGTCCAGCATCTTCGCAAAAGACGCGGGAATATCATATGTGTGCGAAAACGCAATAAAAGAAAAAATGAAAATTGGCATATACGTCCTTATAGAACGTAGCCGACGCAATATTCTTTTCCCCAAACCACAAAAGCATTAACGTATTGACCATTTTTTCATCTCTCTATCTTTCTTAGCAGAAGGCTCATTGTAAATAAAAATTGTTTTTTTGTTTATTCATGCAAAAGAATCTTTAATTTTGCGATAATTCATTGATGACTTTTCTAATAAAGAGTTTTTGTATTGTTCTTAGAAGTGAGATTCATTTTAAGTATGTAATCTGAATCTTCACTTACTTTACAAGAGTTCTTTGTTAAGATATGTAAAGAGGAGGCTCGTATTGCTTCCGGGTAATACTATTGACTATTGGGTTGCAGTTCATAAAGCTCGTCTATCAAAGAAATAACATGTCTTCTCTAAACTCGATACAGCACGGTGCTAATTATCTAGATAATCCGTTCATTAGGAAAGAAAAACTTTCTCATATGTGAAACACGTTCTACATAATTGTCGAACGATTGAACAAATAACAAAAAATACCACACATGTTTATCCATTATAAAATATCAGCTATGAGAAGCATAATATTAACAAAACATCCCGACATATAGTCAATGAAATTGCAAAATCACATAGCAACAGCTTGATTAAAGCTGTAGCATCGAGGTTTTGCAATTTCACTGACGATATACATGTACATACTCAAAGTACAATGCTGTCTGTTTTTTTTTAAAGTACAAAATTAGTAAAACCAGAAATATGACAAAAATGTCGAAGCTTTCTTACCACAGCAACAAAAAGGGCAAGAAAAATAATGAAGTTTCGACATGTAGGTTACAGCAAATGTTGGGTTAAAAAAAACAAAAAAACAAAAATTGCATTTGATTCACTACGTCCTAATGAAATATATATACAAAAAATCTTATTACAAGGTCTTTGGCTTGCAAGGGACGTTCCTTAAATTGTATAATTATGATTATGAATATCTTATAAAATCCTCATGTAGCAAATGAAATAAGTAAGATAATATCCTCAAGCTTTTCTGTCAGCTTATAAGCCGACACAGCAGCATGACACTAAATCATCGATAATCGCCAAATTTATCGTAAATGATTTAGAGCTTACTCCCGTGGCATCTATGTACTTCTGTTTGTTTCAAATACTATCGAATTTCACCAGTATTCAATCCGGCGGATTTGCTACATGTCAAAATCGCAAACGTCAACGCTTTGATACTAATGAAGCAAGCATGTAGGATGTTGCAGACGATTTGAGGGTAATTACCGTCTGCTCTTTGAAGATGTTCGTCTGCTGGTGTCAATTTACTGGTAAACTGACCGGACCGTTTGACCATTATGTGTCTGTTAAGGTCATCAATATTTTTGGTTAAGTTATTCGATCTTAGAAGATTTTAGGAACGCCGAAACACGAAGCTTTACTGTTTTGGAAAGATTTGGTCAACTTAATTATCATATAAACATATTTCTAAAAATATTTTTCTAGGTTTAAATTCGATCTTAGACGACAAAGCTGACTATAGTATTTTTTTCTATTGTTTTATTGTAAAAGAAGAATAAGAAAGCGGAAAGAGGAATCCGAGGTTATTTCACGGGTCTTTAAATGTATTGACAACGTACGTGTTTACTGCATTCCCTGCATTCACTACAAGAGCACGGACGCGCGACTACATACCAATTTATGATCTCGTCAATATACCAGCGTGTGATCTTTCAATTGGATGACCATAATATGTGCATAGAATGTTGATTTGTTTTCCATTTGCAATGAGAGCCACGCTCATCTTTTCAATGTGTTTGTTATCTTTCTCAAAGACGTCGATAATCGTGAATGGACTAACTTCTAAATCAATGCGTATTTAAATCAATAATCGTAAAAATGTTTCTATTTTATGTGTTTAAGCACATTATATCAAAGAAATGCCAAAACTGAACATTTTCTTATACTGAAGTATTATCATAACTTCATAAATATTTTTGTAAAAAATAACGACCCTAAATTTCAGCGACGTTGGTTCCTATTGCTTAAATTCAATGACCGTAATGATAAAATGAGTCTGTAGCAGACTGCTGGACAATTTCACATGTGCGCGATGCACAAACATTTAGAAGTATTAGATAATCGCATATTTCAATAAGAATGTTCGTTGACAGTTGAAGGTGGGTTTTGACCTTATCTACCCCCAAAGAACATAGTTAAGGCTTTTGTCAGACTGTACGAATGCACAAAATGGCCAGAGACTTTGCTGTGGGCACATGTGAACTATTCGGAAATGTTTTTGCACACAGGCTCAACTGCAATTGTCTTCGTGTAAGCTTCGTGTTTGCTTGGAAAAAAAGTGTTCCTTGTTTGTACAAATAGAGCAATGTTTATTTATAACTCCTAACGCGGGAGAGTATCCGCTATGAAAGTATCAATAGCGTCGGTGTAAACTAATTTCCGGCCAATTTCTTTTGATAGAACAAGTTTTCCCAGAATTTCTCAGATGCACGGATAAGAAGGGACAATGCCAGTCTAAAATCTTTATTTCTTGATAAAACCCTATGTTGTGGGTACTTATTTGAATCGTCTCGACGAGACGATTCCAATGAGCACCAGCAAAAAAGGGTTTGTGAAAAAAATATCATTTTTGTTAAACTTGGTGTCGAAAATTCCCACTCTATCCGTGGCTCTGATTCCTTCATCACGAGACATCATCCAAGACACGTTCTACCATGAGCATCTGTGACGAATCATAGTTTAATTTCTTATGGTGTCAACACTGGAGTGATTCATTACTTAACATGACGGTATGTTTTGTCACGTCTGGATTATGTGATGTTGTGCAATGGAATAAACTTTAGTTTCATTAGAATTATTATTATTTGCCCTTATTCATATACTAATATTTCAATGTCCAAATTTCTTAATTTCTTCCCAAACTATGTATTGAAATACTGTACATACATGGGCATTATTGGACATATTTTTCAACCTATAGTAGATCTAAATGGAAATACTTTGAATTCAAAGAATCAAACATTTATTTGGTAATCAGTCGCCGATTGAAATTAAATCTAAAAAAGAATAAGATCAAAATGATGAAGTTTTTTTTCTAATATCATATATATATATATATATATTTCATTTTCACAAATGCGTTTTCTTCTTTTTGCCAATTTTCTTTCAGTTTTCATCCAAATATCTCTTTTTCCCCCTTTCCGAATAAAAAAATGTAAAAGAAAAAAATCTACTTTTATACTATTTTTTTTCAGTTTGAAAACGTTCAATCTTGAAACTCAGGTAAATTTCTGATATCTTATAAAATATCTTGTGCAATGGGTTTCATAAGAACATAAGAAAAAAATCTAAATTTTGCTTTTCTCCCAAGATATATGGAAGGTTTCCTAAGTTAATTATTTCGTGTAATTAGATTTGTGGAATCCCATCAACAACGCGCTTGTTCTAAAGCCATTTCATTTAATAATTAACCCTTACTTACATACCGATTCTTCAGGATTTCAAGGATTTCTATTTCAGATTAAAACACAGACAAAAATATAAAATGAACATGTAGTCGTAACATTCTTCCAACAATTTCAATTTTCGTGGAGTGCAGACATTTATAAGCTTGGGATCCGCACAGAGCGAGAAGTTGATTGTATGAAAGAAAATGCGTGAGTCACGTTCTTTCTGAAAAAGTGCACAGTGAAGACTCAGATCAGATGGCGCGAACACACCGTCTGATCTGATCCTTTACTTTGAGCACACGCGTATCTGTTGGATATGTCCAACACATTTTCTAGCTTGCAAAGCGGAGTAAAATTGGCAAACAGTTTCCGCCGTTTTTTCATCCTGAACGCAGGGACAAGCTCGTATGTTAAGACTGAGTGGTATCTAACCAAGCTTCAAAAATTGGACAGATTTGAAAGGTCGAATTCACAGGCAAAGTTAGGGTAAAACAAAGGCAAAATTCTGCCCTGCGTTCAGAATGACAAAACGGCGCAAACTGTTGCCAATTTTATCCCACTTTGCACGCTAGTGCACGTGCAAAGTGGAGTAAAATTGGCTAACAGTTGAATCGTTTTGCCATCCTGAAATCGCGGCTGGTTTATCACTGGTACTTCATACCCAAAAAATGAAACCATTTTATTTAGCCAATATTCCCTTATCTAAATTTTAACAAAGTATATATACTTACTAGCTTTGTACTGTAGGAGGTTTGGATGCCATTGAGTAAAGGCCAAACAAATAAAACATTTTCTATTACTGGAATCTCTGAAAGAAAGAAAAATATAGGATAGTTTGAAAACATTTAAATGATCCACGGTTGAGAGATTAAATATGAAGTTTATGAAATAGAAAGTACCGGATGTTGGTTCAAACACTCGGCTGTTGAGAGCTGCCCTGCGTTCAGGATGAAGGAGCGGTGCAGACTGTTTGCTAATAATATCCCGCTTTGCACGTGTACTTGCGTGCAAAGCGGGGTATAATTTGTAAACAAATTACCCGTTTTATCGTCCTGATCGTAGGGCTGGTTAGTCGGAAGAAAATTTTGGTCGTAAAGATATTTTTTGCATTTACAGTTATCACCCGATGTTATTTAGGATGCCCTATACTGAAAGCACATACCAAGTTTCAATGGAATTGCTTTACCAGACAGCAATATAAAGTTGCGATCACTCTGGCATATTGTCAAACTAAATTGTATATTCGTACGTTATTTCCTCAAATCTAAGAGCACATTTTTTTCTCTTAAAAACTATTTTAAATGACACTCGTAGAAAAAAAAAACTTCAATCAATTTCGACCTTTTTTATATATGTAAAAACATCTTTGAATTCAAGTCTATAAAAAGTGTTATAAGTTATAACTGTTCCTATTCAGAATAAAAGTTGCAGGTGACTCCAAAGCGTGCATTTAATTTTTCTAACCTTTCATTCAAAAGGGTGGTAACTGGAATTTTGGAAACATTCTCCGGTCGGTCTGTGCAAATTGCACAGCCTGCCAAAGGTCGATACTTTTGACAAAATTTTCTGAATCTAGAAACACTATTCTAACATTCAATATATTTTTCTTCGAATTAGGACTACTGATTAACCCCCCGCTGAATCAAATCTGCTTTTCAAATATTCTCTTAAGGAGTGTCAAGATGGTCTTATTTCGCTTAACGAGTCACCAAAACGTACCATAAGAAAGAAAACATTGCTGAACCGTAAATTTGGGTAATGAGAGTTTATGTTCCCTTGAATTAAAATGATGTATTTTAAAAGAGGTTCTTGTAATAAGGTTTTCTTTGAAACACTTCAAATATTAAAAGCTAGCCACCCTCGAAACTTAGAATGGATCTTCAAGTAATGAAATGAAGGATTTAATCATTTTAACATTTTGCAAGCAGAACTAAATAGATTAAATTAAACTACATGATTGTACATGTGAAACACAAATGTACTTGCTTACAATTCTGGACCTAAATAAACAAACGGGAAACAATAGCGAAAATCGTTTCATATAGTACTTTCCTTTTCCAAACACTCACTCAAATTGTCCAAACGCACTAAAGTCATTAGAAAACATTTCGAAATCTTTATAGACGGTCAACATTTAATTCAAATCGATCAAATTATTCTGCGATTTTATTGGCTGGTGTGGATTTTAAGTGTCTGATTTGTTAGCTAAGGCACATAAGCAGAAAAGTAAGTATATTTTATATGAGAGCGGTAAAAAATATCGCTTATTTTGTTCATCGTGAACAAATTTAGCTATATTGGATTCCCTCTCTTTAATTTCACACAAATTTCGCTCTAAACACTCATTCAATACCATTTCATAATCATTCCAAAATTATTCATCTTGTCAATTACACGTAGTTCTCGACTGCATCTATTACTATTTTTGAATTTGGACCTTTTGAGCCTGTGCGTGACATTTGCAACAATTTAAAACATGTGAGACGTGAACGCGCTGCTATAAGAAGATTTGCTGACTGTCCTAAAGACATGGCTTAACATGATCTACAGCGACACTTGTTTAAAACGACCACTAACGGGACCACCAAAAGGCAGTCGTTCAAGAAAACGGCTGCTTTATACACGTTTTATTTACAAATAAGTAGCATTTTATTTTATTGAATATGCAAAATAATATTGCGAAATTCTCAATAATTCTATATTGTAAAAGCTCAATAGAATCGTCTCATTGAGACGATTCTGGTGAGTTTTAACAACATAGGATTCATTTTCAATAAATTTTAGACCAACAATGTTTACCTTTTAAGATATTTTGATTTAAAGAAAGGGATTTTGAAAACGGTCGCTAAATTAAAATGGTCGCCTAATAGACGTGGTCGCTCGAGCAAGATTGACTGTCGTATGTAGTGAAGTTTCTGGTCAGACTGTGCAAATGCTTTGACTGGTCAGAGCCTTTGCTTGGTGCTCATTTGAAATTTCGGAAATATCACAAACAGGCTCTGTTATAAAGTTCTTTCCGTTACATTGTAATAAAGTTTTTACTTACTTGTTTAACATGAGATATTTATTGCCAATATTTTCTTTACAAACGCCTTTATGTGAAAAGGTATCATCAGATATGTGTATTCTACGGCCCTCATGCCAGTCACCCCTCCATTCTTGTGGAAATAGACAATCTGAGCCTGAAAATATACATGTGAAATTGGTTACAATCGAATTTTCGTCGGCATGTTGAGGATTGGTGTCAAATTGTCGATACTACAACTGTACTGTAGTTTCGACATTTCTAAGCACATGAATGTCTTTATTTCGCCATTCAGCTGTATGTAAATTTACCCTAGATTGCACGTTTTGTAGTTTATTGTTTTCTTTATAAAATCTTCTGTATGTTTTTTTTTTCTTTGTTGTCGTTATTGTTCATAATGTTGGGGGTTGTGTGTGTGTGTGTGTGTGTGTGTGTCTGTGTGTGTGTTTTTCTTTTTTTTTGGGGGGGGGGGGGTTAATGCAAATATACACTTGACTTGGGAATATTCCTCTTTTTCTATTCTGCAAATCAACAGTACGACTGGAAGCATTCGTATCTGCCTATGAACATATAGGCAGTTACAACTATTACACTCTTAGCCATCGAAATTGATGCCAGTCAACAATTTTTAACTTTAGATGAGAGTGGTAAAAATAAACCCACAACGATGTACACTGATGCTTTTCAAGAGGATTAATCTGTATAATTTATAATTATTTTTTCGCAAAAACATTGAATTTATTGCTCTAATAATTTTCTTCTGAACTCCCTATAACCTGGGATACTGCCAAACCATGCATATTTTCATAAACCTGGTTAATCATTATGATCTACAACCTGTATGCATGTGCAATCTTGGAACTCTTTAAAAGCTTAAGCTTGTTTGGAACTTTTCGTGGGAAATGAGCAAATTAGGGTCAAATTAAGTCGTCCGGTCTGTTCGTCTGTGCGTTATAAATATAATACGTACTTAGTGTTTTGTATGAGAAAAAATATCTAACGAGGTTGGGAGAATCGATCATTGTCGAGGCTCTGCCGAGACAATTATCAATTCTCACAACCGAGTTAGATTTTGTTTTTTTCATACAATACCTTAAGTACTTATTATATTTATCTTATAACCTCTATTTGCCTTGTTTTCGTCGATGTTTCTGACTGGAATGCAAGTTTCTAAAAATAACCGCATTATATCATTGTTCTATAAATAACTATGTGATATCATAAAAAATATCATATGGGATGTTATCACACGGATATTTGTATAGTTATATGATAAATGATCATTCGGGCCAGTGTGCCTTAATCGAAAATCATATTACATTTACTTTGATGAAGCGTTTATGAGTATGGAAACCACAGGTCAATGTTTAAAAAACTTGTTTTCTTCTTATAGGTTAAATGATCTTATATCATAAAAATTACAAAATTATGAAATAATCATATGTGATACAAATAATGGGTAACTTTGAAAGGTAAATCCACTCCGGTAAACAGGTTATTTCCCCTTGAACTCAGGTTCACATTATCGTCAGACAGCGACAAAATTCTGGTATTTACAGCTTGAATATGGTTGTAGCTAAGATTCGGATAGCAAAACTACACAATGAAACTTTATAGTGCAAAATAATTCATTTTGGCTAAATCACGCTAAAACTTTACCCATTCCAATATAATATGCCACCGGTAACTTACTAAAGCAATAATTTGCTATGTGAACCAAAAACCATAGAAATGAGAGGAAAACTGGTTAACAGGCTATTTAGATAAAAATAAATGGTCTAATAACATAGTGAATATCGATAGAACAGCGGTATAACTACATCATTAAATGTCTATTTCCATATAAAAAACGCAACCCAAGAGTCGACAATTAGATCGTAATTATTGGGAAACGAAACCACATTCTTACTTATATACCCTTGGTATGAAAATATATCGTCTTTATGAAAATACAACATAATGATTGTGGGCAACCAAGGTATAGTATTTTTAAAGAGGTACAGATGAGAGGGGGTAAAGCAAGTCTGACATCTTTATTTTTTCATTCGAATTCATGTTGTGGGTACTCATTTGAATCGTCTCGGCGAGACGATTCCAGTGAGCAACCACAATAAAGGATTTGTCAAAGTATTTTTTTAAAAATAACTTAATCTAAAAATCCAAAATACCCCATCTGTAGTTCTGGTTCAGCTGTAGAGCCGTAGATACGACAGTTTCGATCACCCAACGATGACGATATTGGTCATTCACTCCAAAAACCTCGTAATTGCGGGCTAAAAACAAGCTATATTCGCGATTATTTTGAAGTAAACCGGCAGCATTTATAACATCCTAGAGACATGACACTTTAGTCTGTTACAAGAGTATTACTGCCTCTCTAGGAAGGATTTCACGATTTAATCAGATCATTTCAAGTCTTGGGCACTACAGGAAACTCTTAAGGGGTATAAGGAAATAAATCTATATAAACTAGAACATTTTTCATCAAACTATGTCCAAACCCTCGCAACTGTGGCTAAAAACAAGCTATAAATTAGCGATTATTTTCAAGTAAACAGACAGCATTTATAACATCCTTGAGACATGACACTCTAGTCTGTTACAAGAGTATTACTGCCTCTCTAGGAAGGATTTCACGATTTAATCAGATCATTTCAAGTCTTGGACACTACAGGAAACTCTTAAGAGTTATAAGGAAATAAATCTATATTAACTAGAACCTTTTTCATCAAACTATGTCAGGCGAAAGAATTTGACCCGAATTAAGAACCGACTGACCTAGATTCAAAGGAGTTGCAGAGAAAATTTCCAAAGCAGTATTTTTGTGAGAGTGTGCGTGTATGTGATGGGGGGGGGGGTGTGTGTGAATGTTAATTGTGCACGAGTTCCCGATAATTTTACATCGCCTTTTGTTGTTGTTGTTGTTGTTGTTGTTGTTGTGTGAGTGTGATTTAAATGTTTAAAATAAATCTAAATTTCCTTTGAATCGGAAGAATCGTAAATACTTATGTAGTCATTATTAATTTTGTTAAAATTACTTGGTTTCCAAGTAAATTTGGGTCGATTTATGGTCATATTTTTCTCATGGGAACATATTCGTTAATATAAATTACGCGTGGTTTTAAGTGGTTTTAAGAAAAAAAAACTTGACGAAGTGGAACTTTAAAAATTAAATTTAATTTCATTGCAGAAAATACGAAAGTATCTTTTATGTACTTATGCCATTTAAACATTTTCATGCAGTAAGAACGCCTACAGGTTTTAACGTGCGACCTTTTCATTTTTTTTTTAAAAAAAAGATATACATTTCATGGTAACAAATATAATAATATCCGTCCACGTAAAAAAATTCTAAGATACTTGAAGTCATCAATCAAGATTTGAGTGGCGGAGCGATATGAAAATTGGGATAAAATGCCGTGACAGAGATGATAGGAATCAATTGTTAAGACGTGCAAAACAATGGTAATCATAGGCTTAACACTTCATCACAAAAACTGCTTCAATCTGTCGTCACGCATGCGCAAAAACTGACGGTTCTTGGCAAATGCTGAGTTTTTGTTTTTATACATCTTTCATCGTACGAAGCCAGATGTGAACTAGCAGTAAATTTACAACTAGATCTATCACTCTTTGTAAGCTTTTCGTTAAATGAAAATTAGACTTTTTAGAATTAAATTTCTAAACAGATGATTGCGAATAACAGCAAGTAATATAATGCAAATGTATATGATATCGTGATACTTTAGATCGTTCCTTTCGGTGCCCTTTTAACGGGGCTACGTTTTAGACAATTTTCAAACTACTTTTACACGTTAATTTCGCGTCGCTTAATTGTCGCGACTTCGGGACAGACTTTTTAAAAAAATTGATCGACGTCTCGGTAATAAAAGGTTGTATAGAAGACGTTGATATCTTCTTTATGTTATCATTATACAGATATTTAGCGATATTCTTCATTTCGCGTTTTCACTTATTCGCGAATAATAGCTAAATTAAAATTATCGCTAAAAAAACGATTTACAGACGCTTGTGTGCAGTATATGCACCCACATGTTTTAATTGAAATAAGAGGGGGAAAGTGAAAGCAAGAGTTTAATCTAACGCTAAATTATCATGAAAGATTGAGTTACCTAACCTTACAGGTTTTTTGTATTTTCTGACTAAACAAAAAGTTAATCGTGAGAACTCAAACTGTGCTCAAAATTCACTGCACCGAAATTAATACATTTTGAAACGAGTGTTCTGGTGGAAAAGACAAAATCAAATTATTCAAGGACATTTTACTCCCTCTTTGTGAATTAAGCATAACTACCCTGCGTTCGGGATGACAAAACAGTACAGACTGTTGGCAAATTGTACCCCGTTTTGCACGCAGCGATACGTGCATAGCGGGGTGTAATTTGCAAACAATTTGTACCGTTTCGTCATCCTAAATGCAGGGCCGTTCTAGTGCATGTTTTGAGCTTCAATTCAAACTTAGGCAAACTAACTGAATCGAAATTAGACTTCTTCGGCCAAGTGTTTAACGGGTTGGTCTAGTAAACCTTTCATTCCTGATCGAACTTTCCCGGGGTTAGCCCGATTTCGAGCCGCTACGGACCTCTTCTGTAGACTTCTTCCGCATATAAAACTATACTCGTACTGACAAAGATATTTGCTTGTTAAGGGGACCATTTTCTCGATTATTCCCGTCAAGTTTTAGAGTTAATAGGAAATCAAGTTATTTTTTCAGAACTCTTCACTAATCTTAGAAGGTGGTGAGAATTGCCACTTAAAAGTATGCTCATAAAGATAATTTTCTCATCAACAAGACAAAATAATCACGCCTAAAATATAATTAAGAAGTAGGCAAACTTTGCTTAATCCACAGGTGAAACTTGCATTCTGTGCTATTGTACTTTTTAGAGACCTTCATTTTGACAAGAAGTTTTAAATTTCGGATAACGCAGAGTTCAAGCCAACACCTCATGCTTTTTCTGAAGGGAAAACGTTCTTGCAGCAAATAATTGTTTTTTATTTCGGATAACGCAGAGTTCAAGCCAACACCTCATGCTTTTTCTGAAGGGAAAACGTTCTTGCAGCAAATAATTGTTTTTTAACCTTAAAAATAAGATCTATAACTTTGAATTTTTTCAGTTCGAACGGAGTTAACGCCACAATTTTTTTTTTTCAAACATACCGCGGTGGCTTCATCACCTGACCATGATTCCAAGGTATTACTCTCATGAGTACTATCCCATCATTTCCGAACCTAAACCTGTTAATCATACAAGGTCTACGATTCGATTGTGTGAAGAAGAAGTATTAGCGTCGGGGATCAGACCCGTGAACCTGTTATTGTCAATATTACGTGATATCATGTGTGCTATAATGGTGGCCCCTAAAGATCTATAGCAATTATTTAGTTAGGGTTGCATCTCTAGTTCGAGAGAAAATGTGAGTGTTTTTATGTATTTATTTATTTTTTTTTTTCATTTTTTTTATATTTTTTATATCTATGATAGTTTTGCTTTGAGTACTAGATCTGTTCTGTGGAATTCCAGCATCAATCGCCGTGGTTGTTCAAAAATTGATAAATGATCATGTGCATGACATTTCCAACAAGTTCACATGTGCGCAACGTTTAGACTCTTATCGGACTGTGCATTTGCACAGTCTAATCAGAGTCTTAACTAGCCACTAAATAGATAGCTAGGCACATTTTGTCTTAGTTCATGTTCACAGAATATTTTGAGTTCACTGTGTAACTGTTCATTCTACTAAATGTCTTTCCATCACGAAAATATGAAATTGTTGGAAATGCCCCGCACGGACTCAAATTAATTTGAAATTGTGACACACCGGTCACCAAACCCCAATATGTCGATTTTCTTATGGACTGGTTTCCTGCACATTACAAGAAAACAATACATGATAATATAAACGTCTAATGCGGTAACCAGTCTCTCAAGTATGATTGATTGGCCGTCTAGATAAAACAATTAGTTCCCAGTCTTTAATAGTCTATTATTTATGCCACAAAGGAGTCGGTGGAACCAGGCGAGACATAGATATAACCAGGCTGTGAGAAATATGGCGAAATTAGGCCAGACAATGAAATATGGGGAGAAATTAAGGTTATAAATCGTCATCGGGTTTCTGATATATCAATACAACAAATTTCATAAAAAATGTAATCAAGAACTACTTATGATAATGAAAAAGGAATAGTAATTCTTGTCATACCAATGCATGCTAGCGTACAGCCGCACTCTTTTCACGGTGCAAAAAAATGCGATTGTTTAGGAATTGAACCCCGCTTTGCACGTTAGTAAACGTGCAAAGCACGGTGACATTCCTCAAACGTTTCTCAAGCGTTTTTATCTTGAGTGTAGGGCTGTGTTTCATTCACTTTTAAGACCGGCCTCGTTTTTTGGATTGGTGCCTTTGGTACCAAGTGCCTTTGGTACTTGTTACACTCGTTGATTCTTGCGTTGAGCTCGAGAATGGTTTTTTGCGGGTGTGTTTATTTCATATCCAAAATCATATGTAAATTGATCAATTTGAAACATGTATACAGACGAAACGTGCTCTAATTTTGATAGCTTTCATTTGACATATAAAACGAATCACGTGTATTATTCCCGAAACATTCTTATTTCGTCAATAAAATCCCCTCAATTCGATTTTCTCTGAGTCCATTTTCTCGGAACCTCTCCCTCTCATCAGCGGAATGCTCTTTGACACGTGGTAAGTAAGGAAAGACCCCAATATAAATCAATTAACCTCCCATCAGGCGGCAATTCTTAGACCGATCGAAATTGAAAGCAGTTGCAGGCGAATATGTGAAATGTGCAAAAAAGAATGCGGTAGGAGACAAAAAACATATAGGATATGGCAGAAATTTCAAAGCCAACATGAAAAATTTAGAAGTCTTTTGGGGAAGTATAATTGTGCTTTTTCAGCATTTTCATCTTTTCCAACAAAGACTTAATGAAGAGAATTCTAGTAGAAATTTATAGAGAAGTGAAAATATCATGAGCTATGTATGGGTCACGACAGACGACAATGAAATTATTGACGCTTCGTCCAGTAATTGGATTGCTCTATGACCAAAAAGTAGTTCGGCTATACGGAAAAGTAGTGCGGCTATTGACGATAATGACAAGTTGATTGAATTTCGTGCAAGCTTACGATGTCCTGTCATAAACAAGATTGGAAACGATTGATGGACTGATGGAAAATGATGCGGGGTTCTACCAATCTGCATAGTGTGTATAGTAGACTCAAAGATAGAAATTCTTTCTTAATACATGAGCGCGAATGAAAAACTCGTAGCAGCATGAATATATTTCAAGTCATGTCAAAGTCCTCATTATACTAGTAGATAATGCATGCAAACTTGAAGTTGGAAATATCAAGCTTAAGCTCAACTAGTTTTTATATATTCAAAACCATGCCATTGCGATGAAAGTATGCTGTAAAAGACACCATACGGTTTTTATTTGCTATGCACAAGCGGATTCAATTTATTCTTCAGCAAGTGCAATCACGGATCCACCGCCCCAATGCAATGACACTTACAACAGTTTTGTAGTGACCAGTCGAAAAACATTAATAACGACGAGCAAAGAATAATCTAAAACATAATGGCTACCACGAATCAACTTTCATTGAACATAAAAGAATTTTGACCGTTAAATTTATATAAAAAGTTACCCAAGTCAATTGAAAGATAAACGCACTCAAGTATTGAAAAAAAAACATGTAGTTTTGGTAAGAAAAATAATCGTCAGAGAATGAACTACATGTATACCTCAATATTTAAAGAAGCATACTCTTAAGAAAGAAAAAAGGCTCTATTGTAATACACAACAGTAGGAAACTGTAATTGTGATCGAAACAAAGCATGTTCAAAACATGTCTAAATTCTTGATCAATTTAGAGGCTTTACAAAAGGCTGAAAGCTCCGGTTAATTTAATTTCTAGCATTCGATTTCTTTTCACTATTTCGGCCACAGATATCGCATGAGAAAATCACAAAGAAAGATGTCAATTTCGTCACGTGTTCTGTCTGTACTTAGCAATGCCAAATCAATCAATGAATGTTCTTAGCAAAATCAACCCTTATCGCAAAAATAGTGATAGTACGTTCCACACAGTCGGTTTAATTAACATCAATCTGATTTCTCAGTCTGTGACCTAAAACTATATTATGTAACGATTGCTTATACGTTCCAAGGAAATCGGTGCCATCTAAATCGGTGTTTGTTATATCTCATGCCGTGTGATAATCGAAATCAATTTATATTATTCTTAATATAACAGCAATCAGAGAAAGTGTTAATAATCTGCATCAACAGCCGTTCTAACGCACACCGTGCGCGAAAACACAAGACGATTATCGGTGAACCGGAAGGCCCTGGTTCTCCGCTGCATCGAACAAAAACATAGGAAATGAAGATCCGGGATTATTGCTACGCCTGACCGGGCACCAATAGACTGCACCTCGATTACCTGCCGAGAAATGACTTTGAAGTCGGTAGACAAACAAACTGACGAAACGGTCCTTTCGGAGACATTTTCAATGGCTTTCTTTCAATGTGATACGTGAGTACAAACTAATCACAGCTGTGGGATAAGTTCCTTACGTGTTCTGAGAAAAGACTCGACACAAATCGATGCTTCATTCGAGAAATACCACACACTTGGTCACAAATCATCCTTATAATAACTGTCGGTATGCCAACTATTCACGTCCGAATATTAATAAGTATTATTGGTCAGGTAACAGGTTTTCACATTCTGAATAGTTCAAGTATGTGCATATCCTTGGCGAAAAAAATCTACTGGAGTAGTCCAGCCTACTCGTGACATTTCAAATCCGACAATTTTACCAGTGCGCTAGTCAAAGACTCTGATCAGCCTGTGCATTCGCACAGTCTGAATCAGAGTCTTTACTATGCGCTCAATAGATAATATTGATGATCTCCGAGTATTTTTAATGTTATGCGGAACTCCTCGGGCCTTTAAATGTCTGGCTTTCACGTTCATGTGAAATTGTTTGAAACGTCTCTCCCAGACGCGTTCGCTATGAAACTGTAACAAGACTTCAAAATTTTGGTAAAAGCCCAGTGACTTGTACACCCCCTTTGCTATTCTTACCTAAATTTTCCAAATATTGGCATTGCCAAGAAATATTGCAATTATCTTTGCCATTGTCAGAGGACCACCACAAAGACGAACCAAGGGCTTCAACCAGACTTTTCTTTGCAGTATTTTTATCAAAGGAAATTTAGTCATTACAAATCTTACAATTAGAACTACAACAAAAATATTTTCTGAACTTGCTTACAAAAACGACAAAGGCCAGTCTAGGCTTAAACTTATAAATCATGGAAAAAGTCTGTTTCCCTTTTCTCTCTATGGATATATTAGGAAACCCCGAAATATATATATAAAAGAAGAAAATTCTATTTATCATTATAAACTGAATTAAATTAATCTCTTGGTTCAGTGTCATTGCCCGTTGACAACTACAACATGGGCACGTCGTCGACGATAAATGCCAAACACGTACAAACATTCATAATCATTTCTCCCCTTTGAAGACTATTCTTACATGAAAATAGCTTTGGCATTCTCAAAAGCATCAAGATTATAACAGAGCAATCGTCAAAAATCGCGTCAAACGCATTGAAAATGTGTAAGTGGCAATATTTTGATTTACAGAGAAATAAAGGATGGAGGAATCAAAGGTCGGGCCAATCAATACTTACAAACTTATTACATAGTCAAGTCGTGTTCTTATTGAAAATTAAATGAAAGTACGGGATTTACCGATGTTCAATTATATTGGAGATAATGACAAAATTAATCCAGCATCCGCAGGTCCCTGGCGGTAATTCCTTTCAACCTGCGGTGCAATCGGTACAAATGAAATGCGCATGTGCAAATCAGTGCATATATAACCGCGGGACACATCCTGCTTCAGAAAGATCATAGTCCTGTAGATCGATGCCAAACTCCCAAGGACATAAATTAAGGATCTAAAAGAAGTCAACTTTTACAAAAATATGAACCTCTGCGTAGCATTTCAAACAATTTGACATGTGCGTAAAGGAACAGCATCAACAAGTCTAAACAGCCTGTCTGATAGTTTGATAAGAAAACTACCAGACTGTCTAAAGATAATTCAAGACAATATCTATCTACAAAGAGCAAAGTGAGGACTCTGGTCAGACTGTGCAGATGCACAGGCTGGCCAGAGTCTTTGCTTAGCGCTTACTTAAAATTGTTGGAAATGTCACGCATGAGCTCATATTTGTTTATCTTACAGTCTGTGATCCAACCTTAACCAAATCTTCAAATAATGTCAAGCTTCTCAAATTGTCTACTTGCTAAGGAAAATATGTCACCTTGAGAAAGCGGAAAGTGTCGACCAAAGCCAGACTGCGCAATTGCATACTGGCGTTGGTCGATTTTTTAAGAATTTTTTTATTGACTATTTATGCAGGGATGTCACTCTGAAAACCCTTTGTCATGCTTAAGTTGTCCAAAACAGTATTATTATCTTTTTTTTTAATTATCATTATTATAATTATCTATTATTGTTATTGTTGCTGTTGGTTTTTCTTGTTATCAACTTATCGTCATTATTAAATTGAATTCCACTGCAACCTTTGTTTGCTACACACGCCTTGCTATTCTGTCATCATGTGAAAGGTCCCTTTAGTCCAGTTCATTTCTCAAAAAGATGTTGAAGAGTTACGCACTCATTTTATAGGTCGGCGCCACCAATAGCATGGTGTTAAAGGAAGCTGACCCTACTAACATTTTTATCTAAGATCGAAATAAAAAAAAGCTCTCTTATAAAGAGCATTAAGTGCGAGACCAAGATGGATTTTAGATTATCCCTTTGACCAAACATGTTTGAATTTTTTGTTGACCTTTGTGAATTCAGAATGGTTCGGTTTGAATGAGTATCATTTAAAGGAAGAGCAGGGTCTACCCGGCTTCAAAGAAATGATGTGTAGTAAAGAAATTACTCTTGAACAATCGCATATATCTTCTTTTGGCACAATGTTTCTTCCAAACGATCGTAAGGATATTGAAATTCCTCGCATTCCGGAAATTTCGAATCCACCATAGTATCTTTTATAAATTTATCCGAAAAAAGATTAGTATGAAAATTGTGCGTTTAAAGTAAATAGAGGGCTTAGAGCTAATCATAGTTTGTGTCTATACAACGTACGTATGGACACATACTATGTTTTTCCTCTAAGCTCTTGAAATGAATAATAGAGTAGTTCCATCGGAAATATATTTGGGAATGAAGCACTGTGTATCTAGCAGAGGCCAAAGCGAGGGTGCTGTTTGGAGATTGTATGTAGAAGGATATAAAAATGAACAAAATATACATTTGAAATTATGCCAACGTTGGTTATTTTCGATGTTTGTCAATCGACTTTTTCTCCCCTCTTCCGAACTGCTTTTTATTTGCGAGACAGTTCATAGATTTTTAGTATAAAGAAGAAAGGGGGTTAAGTTTTAAAGGAAGATATTTTAATGTATTTCACATAAACTCTATTAGATCAAGGGAATTGTTTTTAACGAGTTTAGCATAAATCAGAAACATATTTAGGTTATTAAGAGCTTCTTAACACTCCAGATTAAAAGACTGTAAAAAGGAAAACCCTTTGGCATACGTATCATAGCAGAAGATTTTTTTATTTGCTTTGATTTAGCGGTATTCCAGATATGAACGATTTCAGGCAGGGTTCCAGATAAAGGGGCTCGTTTGTAAAACCCATAGTTCTTGGTTCTCTTTGGAATCGTCTCGAAAATTCGGTTCAAAAGATAAACAACAAATTGGAATCGAAGGAAATATATCAAATAAGATTAAAATCTTAAGGCATAGATTTTGGGGAAATTATTTACTTGTTCAGGTCTTCCAATCAACGGTTTTCGCTTTTGTATCTGTTTGTTTACTTGTTTTGTTATTTCGGTCTTATTTTATGTGCTAGTTTTGCTGGAACGTCCATTTTCTTGTTTTACGAGAGAAGTTCTACTTTAGTATCGTCGACAAGTTTGAATCTTTTTTTAATCGATAAGAAATAATGGCAGCTTTGAAAATCATCGAAGAATGTTGTCTTGAAGTACAAACAATTTTTCCTACCCGAGTTGGATCTTGGACAACCGGAGAGTAAGCGAAGGTTTCATGTTGAAAATAGGCGTACTTTGAAAAACGCTAATTTAGCATTACGCAGTGTATGTCAATTTTTTAATTCTGAACAAATTTATTAAGTTTTAGTCAATTTCTGAAACAGCATAGATTTTATTAAACGAAATGTGACGTTTGTAAGAAGACGCCGGCATTGCCAAAACTATGCAACATCTATGCTTTTTTCCCTTTTGTATGCGTTTTAGACACCGACTGACTTTATGTATGTATACTCAACTTGAGCATTGCCTTCCAATAAATACGAATTAGGACCATACTATGCGATCTTCCCTTTTGTGGAATAAAACAAAATCAAACACGTTCTATTTTCGTTTCGCAAAGTAACAATTATAACCTGATAACTACAAGACTTGGAATTTATTACAATAGACATTACATAGATATTACGAAAACAATATTTTTGGCAGAGTATCCTAGGGTCTAATAATGAATTACAGAGTTTATTATCATCAACATTGCTTGCATTCCCCTCGATGAACGATGTACATAAATTCTATACTGGTTTACTGCATAGTTTTGTATTGGTGGTACGTTCTGGTGATGTCATTATTAACAAACATCCCAAATTGATCACTGAAACTTTCATTTGAGCCTGTGTGTGACATTTCCAACAAGAAATGTGTGTGAGGTCCAAACATTGAGCAGCGTAGAGACCACAAACTGTGCATATAAAATTGCCAGATTGTCTACAGATAGATTGAGACGTTATCTATCTACCTCGCGCATTGTGAGCTCTCTGGTCAGACTGTGCGGATGCACAGACTGGCCAGAGTCTTTGCACTGCGCACATTTGAAATTGTTGGAAATCTTACGCACAGGCTCATTTTCTTTAATTCATAATCTGTTTCGCCTCCTACGTTCAATTACTCTCACGTGTTTAATCGTTATTTCTTACTAAAACCCAACAGCTACTTAACTCAATGTTGCCGTTATTTATTGGTACGTCTCGATGTGACAAAGCGACGATTCAAATGAGTACAAATAACTTAAAGTTTTTGGCAAAATTGATTAATATCATAAATCTTAAAACTTTATTTTGCGCGGAATAGAAACGATAAATGGAATCCGAACGAGCTGGAACCTTCTTTTTCCGCTGGCCACGTTCTGATAGAAATTCCTACAATTGATATTTTAGAACGATTCTTACAAAAATAAAACAAGATCACCGCCACCAGGTGCATTCGCTCGGCTGTTTGGTGCTAGATAAATGATAAAAAAAAATCTGAGTTAAAAAGGGGGGCGTAATTTGCACAAAAAGCATCTAGAGTTATCCTACTTGATAGAATAGTTTTTGAAAATACATGTATATGTAGAATTGGACCGCTTCAGTGCGGGATCTTCAATAAATAAATGCTTCTCCATTTACACGAATGTTTGGGTTTTTTAACCTATATCTTTTAAGCCTGTAAGAAACTTCGTTTTCTAGTAATAGGTTAATAACATCTAATTCTAATTTCAGAAAACACATTAGTCAATTCTATAAAGTAGAATGTTTCGTTAATTGGTTCTTAAGCGAATATCTTCGTATTTTCTGCGAATAAGAAAATTACTTTCGGATTAAGTGAAATGAATTGCCTGCAAGAAGCGGAATGACAGTTGCCCAGGAGTCAAAGCTCCAGGATTTATGACATTATCATATTTTTTATGAAACTATAAAGATCAAAACGTTCGCGAAACACTTGAGAAGTATTATCCGGCTTTGCATGTGCAAAGCGGTGTACAATATATAAACTTTTGCATCCTGGTAATAAGAGTTTGAGTTTCTTACGGCTACCAACAACAAATAATATCAAAGTGATATCACTGCCTTGGTTGCAATTGCTTTTTATCTTATAACTATACAAATATCTGTATGATAACATCCCGTATGATATTTTTTATGATATCACATAGTTATTTTTAGAACATGATATAATGTGGTTATTTTTAGAAACTTGCATTTCATTTAGAAACGCCGACGAAAACAAGACAAATATAAATTATAAGATAAATATAATACGTACTAAGTGTATTATATGAAAAAATATCAAACTCGGTTGTGAGAATTGATAATTGTCTCGGCAGAGCCTCGACAATTTTCAATTCTCCCAACCTCGTTAGATATTTTTTTTCATATAATATACTAAGTACGTATTATATTTTTGTCACATGTTCGTTTCCCATGGGCACAAGGAAATAACGTTTGATTCGAGGAAATTTCTAAGCAGTGTCGTTAATAAAGATTTATTCATATTTCCTTAAAGTCATAAATCACTATAAAGATGATTTTTGTCGTTAGAAGAATTAGTTGAGCTAAATGTTAAACCACTATCGTATACTCTTAGAAGGACATGGTAAATTAAAAATACGATATTGTCGGACGAATATGCAGCTATGAGATGATTTTTGCACATTCTGAGTTGTTTTGTTGTTCTTTCTACAAAACCCGAAATTTGAAGACTTGGCAATCACTGTAATTTATTCTCCTTTATTTTTCATTTTACATTACTAAGTATTATTTTCTTTTATCATTATCATTATTGTTATTATTATTATTATTATTATTATTACTCTCAAAATCGATAGTCTAATTATCACGAGAAAATTCTCCAATCCCCGAAGTATTTTTCGATTTGGTTCTCGGTGATATACATCCAAAAATGTCAGAAACATAAATTGTCATTTACAAGACATTCAAGGGTCTGACCTCTATGCACTTGGCTGATTTTGGGAATTTCGAATTATCTTTCTACCTTCTTGTGAAAGAAACTTGGACTGAGTGCCACACCCAATTGGCCCCTACTTATTCTCATTTTTTTCTTTTACTGGGTTCTCAGATGGCCTCTTTTTGGTCTTAAGGGTCAAATTTAAAAACTTAGGAAAGAGGCTACCCGGAATAATCTCTGTGAAATCATTTACATCTGTTCGCGTTGCATCAATATTACAGATTAAAACAATTTAAGACAGCAATAGATCCAATGATGTAAATACAAAAGGAATCCCATTAAGTGCTTCAAAAGTCATCTAAAACCCATGAAATATTTGGCTGCGAGTAGAGTTTATTTCTGCAAAAAGTGCAAGTTATAACCGCATTCTCTCGTATATAGTCGGATAATCTTGGAACAAACTGTAATTATACAACCGGTGTTACGTCATTGCAATTGGCCAATAAACTAGAATTAACGGGTAAAACATGGCTGATTGTGTCGCAAATTATTGCAGTTTTATGGGTGCACTCAGATTTTCAAGATTTGTCAAATCAAGCGCTACTTACGAGTTTTGTGGAAACATCTACATTGAATCTTTGACACTATTTATTACTTTGATAAGATAAAGTGTCTAAAATCTACAGTTTATGTTGATAAATTGATTTTAGAAACATTCAAGAAACACTTTTAACGTCGAAGCCTAACAATTTATCCAAAGGATCTTAATCAGGACCTTATCTTTACTATAATCTTTTTCTCTCTCTCTAGAAGGGAAAGTCGTTCTGTGCAATTTGGGAAAAGTACACAATTTAGGATTGCATGTTATTTAATGCTATGTATTTTCTGAGTTCACGCTTCTAACGTTATGTTCAAATCTAGGTTTCTAGATAGATTTGATGTTGGTTTGGGAGAACCAAAGGTCTAAGTAAAAGACAACACCATTTCAAAATCGTCATTCCCAACAAAACTATATGTTGTAAGCACTCGTCATTTCTACGAACTTTATGGGTGTGTTACATGTCCTGCTTTCAGAATGACAAAACGGTTTAAACTGCTTTCAAATTATACCCCGCTTTGCACGTGCACTTGCGTGCAAAGCGGGGTATAATCTGAAAACAGTTTGCACCATATCAATGTATTGAAATTAATATATGAAATATTCAAATCTAAAGTGTAATTCAAACAATCTAAATCTTAGCTCTAACTATTAACTTTAAGAATTAACTGCGTTGGGACAAGTGCTGTCAAACAGGATCTAAAACTCATAAGGTTACGTTGCAATTTATGCAGATAGCACATGCTGTTTTACAGTCCATAAAGAAGGTTTATCTTTAAATAAGTTGGGGATTATCTGTCTTGATACATTAGATTTACGGGCAGATTCTGTTTGTTTGTTGTTTTTTTAAATGTTGTGTTGTTTATCATATAAGACTGCTATAGCTTAAAGAATCTTTCAACGGTGTGTTTTGGTTGCTGTTTACATTGCCTTTGTTTTCAAAAGAAAAAGAAATCTTTTTTTTCTTTTTATTCTAAACGTACATTGATCAGAAAATTGACTCTATGTACTATTTCTCTGCAGTGGGTATAGTAATTCGTATCGCAAAAAAAAAAGAACGGTCTAATTTCGAAAGCGCTCTTGGACGGTCGCTTTTCGCGTTAAACAGACACGGATACATTGAAAGTTTGAACAAAACTGCCAGAGATTTAATGAAAGTGATAAGTAAAAGAAAAACGTGTTCAGTGCAGCCTTGTTAAATTTTCAAACTGATAAACTTTGCACATCATTTCACCATTATAGATTAATTCGAGGGCTTATCTTAACACACACGCGCCTTCTGGTATATGATCTTTTCCTTGGCGTTTGTGATTACTTAGGTTTTTGTGAATATGGCTACAACGATCTGTTAAACACTATATATGTGTGTTCGTGTGTGTCACCTGTTGACAGAAAATAGTTTGTTTCGAAGAAAATATCCATAGGATTAGAATGAGATATCTTCCCAAAGTTAATCATATTTTGTCTTCTTTTTACTACAAAAAAAGATTGTGAAAACTATGTGCAAAATTATGCAATTTTTGGTTAATTTTCAATGTATACATGAATCTCTAAACTCGAGCTATAAGAGATGATTCACAAATCGGCTAGGATTAATGGCAAAATAATTACACAATTAGCAGTACGTCAAAATGCGTTGTAAAAATGCACGTGTGAGGAAGCCAAGATATAACACAAACGCTCTTTGCGCATTCCATTGCATGCCTCACTAAGCCGATAAGCCCGTTTGGCTTTCTATTGTCTGCAGGCTATTTGTAAATCCAGACATGAAACAACGTTTGGGATAGCTTGCTCTTTCTTACGATCTTATGTAAATTCAAATGTACAATAATGAATATATAAATATACATTTATATTTTCATTATTGTACATTTGAATTTATATAAGATCGTATATAGATAAATTGATTATATGAGCAGGATGTATTCCAAATGTTTATGCCTGTGCTTGAGGCTTAATAAAAATGCATGTATTCTGGACGGAGTGATAACTACTATACGATTCGTATGTGATTTTCCTCTTTTGCGTAGGACAATTCTGAAATTGTCAAGATCCTTGCTTTGCTCGGAACATATATATTTACTAACTCAACAAGTAGTGGGGTTTTTTTGTTTTTGTTTTTTTTTTCTTACAGAAAGGGAACAATCTAAACAATCTACGCGGATGTATAGAATTTTGTACGCAACACACACTCGACAAGAGTTGATTTCATCTAAATTGTAATTCCTCATGCAAAAAGAGAAATCCTCTGTTAACATCAAGGCTTATCAGGATCCAGAACGCTCTTGCACAGGCTATGATCAGCGGACCATCCAAACCCTAAAACACGTCTGAATTCCGTCTGTTATCACAGATAGACGCAGCTCTTTTAGGCTGCAATTTTGCGGCTTATTATAGGATATAAATAGCATACATAATAACGTAAAATGCATCTCGGACAAAGGTACAGACTGATAAGAGAGGGTAATCCCAGTCAAAATTCTTTGTTTTTCATTGAAACCCTATGTTGTGGGAACTCATTTCAATCGTCTTAACAAGACGATTTCAATGAGTACCCACAACATAGGATTTGTGAAAGTATTGATGAAATATTTAAATTTGAAATAAAAAAATATTCCCTCTTTCCGTAGCCCTGACTGAACATGAACCGGTAAAAGAGAAATCATGGCAGTCTATTTCACGCCCACAAAACAATATGTTTCACACTGAGCCAAGTTCTCATATGTCAACACGACTCGTTCTCACGTAACTTGAACGACGCCATGGTTTTCATTTTCGTGCATTTACATTTTGTACGTAATTCTAGAATTGAAAAGATGTGTTATGTTCGTAAAACCGCAAGATGAAATTTCAGAGTCTGCATTGAAAACTGCACCTAGATCGATGCATTAAAAACAGAGCTCGAGTTTTTATTAGGCAATATATTGTTAGAAAATCATTTCAAAGAGGTAAAGGCGGCACTCATTCTTTTCCGACTTTTTGTCTCTCACCAAAGGGTTGATTATCGTAGACCTATGCGAGATAGCAGCTGAAGGCTAGGAAAGGGTGTGATCGTAGTACTGGTGGGAGAAATACCAGGAATCCATTGTTAGGTGCTCCAGCGCTGCGATTTAACTGAAAGATTGTTGAAAGCGGCGTAAAACTCCATTCAAATCAAACAAAGAGGTAAAGGATCAAATGTACAGAGCTATGTACAGAAAAGGGAGATACTCTTAATTTGAAGTTCAGATATTCACAAGTGCTCGCACAAACCCCATTTTGTTACTTCTCATTGGAATCGTCCCGTCGAGGTTATTCGGATGAATACCCACAACATATTATTTACGAAAAATAAAAATAAAAAAAGACTGGCGTTACCCCCCTCTCATCCCATTTTGAACATTTTGAACATAAATGTCTTATTTATTAGATAAAAAATATATATATACAGTTATTTATTCTTAATGATTCATGTCTTTTAGTTCATACATACATCCTGACATTTAACCCATGTAATGCTGAATAAAAAACCTTGGCAAAATTATATATAAATCAAAGTGACGAAAGTTCTGTATTTCCTACGTGTTAGTCAGCATTTGATTTTGAAAATCTAATTTCTGAAACTTTAAAAAGGAAAATCAGGTTGTATGGACTAAGATCAGACTGCACATATGTGCAGGCTGATGTTTGTCCATACCTCCTGCCAAAGCAGTAATATTCCGGGATCAGCATGACAAGGGTTAAAAGCCAAAGGTCTTTGACATACAATGTACTTGCATTTTCATGCACGCACATAAATGTAAGTTTTCAATCACCTCAAACATAACTTATATTATTAAATAAATCATCTATTGAAAACAACCGTTTTTGTCATTATCATTGTTATTAAGACTTATGTTAACGCTTTAGCTCGATTTTTCCTAGATTGTGCTACACCGTCTAGCAAACGTACGAAATAGTTACATATTCGTGGCACGGTTGATTTCGTCGTGCACATATTTCACAACTGATAGAGATTTATCAAGTCGGTGCAATGAGAGGAATGCTAACATACACCAACAACAACGCAAACAAAGTGTATTTTTTTGTAAATGCGATTTTTTTATATGTGGAATGAAATATAGGTGCCAGGAAAATTGTTAAACAGTTCAGTCGGTAAGAAAAGAAATATTCTTTTCGGAACCCGTACTTTTTCCCCTTATTATCCCAAACCATGATTATCCATGCCTTGGCAAGAGATATTGATAAAGATCAGCCTCCAAGTAACGGAATGAAATATATGTGACCCGTCACGCGAAAAGGGACCATCTGGGAACTCTGTAAGATTAATTTTTGAAAAAAGAGATCGGGTCCAGCATAGGTCAACCAGAGGTCGCAAGTCCAAAATTCTCTCACATGGAGGTAGATTGATCATACTAGATTCAAAAAATAAGCTAAGTACTAAAAGTGTCGACCCTAGTCAGACTGCGCAATCCGCGCAGTCTGACTGCGGTCGACACTTTACGCACTACCCAGATGGTCCCTTTTCTCGTTACGGGTCACATATGTGTCAGTAAAAATGGAAGACAATTAAGTCAGCAAAGAAAAAAATAGTTTGTTTGCGAAACCTTTAAATTTCAGTCCTTGTCATGCTGAACCGTGAGCATCCATGCTTTGCAAAGAGGTAAAGCCACAGATAAGCATGTACATGAGGGCAGTCTGATCTTAGTCTGTAACACCATTTTTTTCCTTTCAAACCAGACGTGTTAAAGATTCTTTTCGCAGTAAATAACTGAGTCTGAATTCGTGCATCCAGCGCGTTCACCACTTTCAGAAAAAAAAAACACATTTCATCACTGGAATACATAACGAGTCTTCTGAGTAATTTGCCTTTACAATAAAAAAATAAATAGTTATACACTTATCGATCCGCTAAAGAATATTTCGTACACGATTCAAATAAAAATGCAAAAAAAATTATTTAATAGAGGTTTTTTGTCCTTTTATTATAGCTTTTTATAATGACGATTGCAATTAGAAGTGACCAAAGATAACTGAATTGTCTGTATTTTTTGCACAGCAACAACCAATTTCAAATTCATTCGGTTCCATTTTCGCGCGGCGTTCTACATTTGCTTACAGAAAAACGTAACCTAATTGTCATGCATGCATATCGTTATGATCGCTTAATGAAGAGTTTTTGTTCATTGGCGCGTATTTCTAGATCTGTTCTCAAATCTTTCCAGTCTGCTGGAACAGACGATGTTTTCTTATTTTTATTCATTATGTGTGTGTCGGTCTCTTAAAGAGATAGATAATATAAAATATCGAAGGCGAGAATTACTATAGAATATTTCTACTACATGATCTCAACCCAGTGTTTCAATCATATTTATCTAACGATTTAAACTTTTCTCAGAATTCTTAAACCGTTTCCTAAGAAGGGTTTCAAGGTTTTTTTTTCTTTAAGAAAGACTTGATTTTGTGCTTACCCTCATATCGTTAATGGCGACCGAAAATTCGTAACTACAACTATTTTCAAGCTGAAGCTACGACATTTTGGTCGATCGACGTCGAGTTTTAATTTCCATAACAGCAACCTGACGTATAAAGCAATCTCATAGAATGTGTGGCATTTCAATGTTTCTTTCTTTTGTTATAGTATCAGATAATATTCTTTCATGTTTTTATTTACATTGCATTATTCGAGCATTAATTACACCTTTGGCGTCTAACATGTAAATCATTTCTACTGATCTTTTGTTATTCTTATATGAGCTACTTTCACATCTACTTATCGCCATAAAGTTTACTGTCGACTACAAAAACAGACAACACATGTCTACAATAGGCTTATACACTCATGGTTTAGCTACTTAACTAGAGTTTGGGAGTCCGAGACATCTTATTTTCTAGTTCGGACTCCTTCATTTTGCAAGTAACGAGTCCCATGGATTCCCACGATGACATGAGAATATTTTGAAAAACAGGTGCACAGGACAGTTTCCTTTTCAACCCTAATGAGTAAAATCTAAATAACCTTGCCTTACAAAAGTTATATAAAGACGGCATGTTCTTGCATATAGTAGTATTTTGAAAGAAAGCCATCTTCTTTGAGGGGAGAAATTCGTGGAAAAGAAGAAATTGCACCAAGCAATTCTTTTTTTCCCACAATATTCTCCCATTATGAAATCTCGGGCTCTTTATTTTGAGCTTGGCCTCCTTGGTTTCATAAGGTCAGGGTTCATTGCTTCTCAAAATGTTTTTGTTGTTGTTGTTGTTTTTTCTCCAAAAAGTTTTTAAAAAATGCTACAAGCTTAAACTGCTGTCTGAGACTTCATGGTGAAGGACCAATCTGAAACTCACCGTATGGTAACATATTACGACGAAGTGGTATCTGGGCTCCCATATTTTGACTTCTATTAGATTTAGAGATTTTCTTTTAACACATTTTGCCCGAGGCTAACTTGTTTTCTGGAAACCAATGTAACGCGCCTCCCAACGAAACAATTTTCTTCTAATTAGGGAGGTGTATTTTAAAGATTTTTCACTTCAAATTATGTGGAGTCCGTGAAAGTTTGAATTATTCAAAGTCATCCATGCCCTAGGCTTGAATTCTGAGATAGTAAAGGTGGAAATAGAATGAGTTTAAGTCCAGATTTCAATCTTTATGAGATGGATTTGTCCAAGTTCATTAGATCTAAATCTTTAATATATGAGTATAGCATTGTTTCTTTAACGTAAATCATGCTAGCTGAAGTAGCACTGTTTGACTTTTTTTTTTTTTTTGGAAACCTTTTAATTAGATGAACATTTTTTTTAAAATTCACAAATATTATGGCATTTTGATACGCTAAATACTTCATTTGCAACATAGGCGTAACTAGAAATATAAAATTTATACGCGCTCAAAAGGCAACCACCAAAAATACAGGAAAAAGGCGATATTTGGACTGTGACAAAAGAAAAGTGTCATCCGTTCGCTCCCCTTTTTATTGATTTGAGCGTTGCTGAATTATCAAAACATCGGAACTACAGCTTAAATAAGCTGTAGTTTCGATGTTATGATTTTTCATCGACGATAATTTTCGAAAGAAGTTTTATTACTATAACGCACTTGCGTAATGTGCGTAATTTGGAAATACGCCCTTGCGCAGATACTGATTTTAACAGGGTTATCTTGAACTTTTTGGGCAAAATATGAAGAAAATGATTTATAACTTGCTTGAATTATTGATTCTTAAGATACTGAATCATACATTCTAATGAAGCTCAGGTGTGTGGTATTACGCACTATCTCTGCTTGTCCCAGGACAAGTAAAACGTGATTTTCTACTTGTCCAGGATCAACATGAACTTATACGCAAAAAGGGGCGACTAGATAAATCAGAGAAGTTGTTGTTGTTGTTTTAAAAGAAGGAAATACTTGAACCCAGCAATTTCTGCATTAAAAACAATATTTTCTAACTTTTGATACAAATATTTGGTTTATTAATCTCTTACTTATATTAAGTACCATTCCAAGATTTGTCCTAGATCTACTTGTCCACGAACAAGTGGCTAAGAAATATGTACTTGTCCGAAAGTAGGAAAACCTGTGTTGGACAAGTCGGGCATGGGAATTCCACACCCCTGAAGCTAAGTGAAGTTATTCATATGTGTTTCAGTATGGTTTTGAATGTCGGTGTTTTTTTTGTTTTTTTTTTTTTTGCGAAAGGAAAAAAAGATTACATTTCAGTAAAGTATCTTTAATGAATCGAGAGGAAAAATATAACACGTCCCATCATTTTCTAGCCATCTTTGTTTAATACCGACACCATTTGTATACTAAGTGTTTTACCATGTTTATTTCATTGTCTATTTCGATTCCCAGAATGCATAATTCGATACTCTATTTCCGTGACTTTATGCTTTGCCTCATTATAATGTGCGATAATAATGGGTAATTATTAACTTAACTCGACTTTCTACAGCTTATTCGAGAATTTTCATACATTAAGGTAGTGGACCCGTAAAAGTTCAGCAGCGTTTCGGAAGTAATGAACTGTAACAGCGTAAACAAAGGTTTCCTAATGATTTCATAAGGAAACCTCGGTTAACATTGTAAAAGATCATGCGTTTCGAAATGTTGCGGAACTATTACGGTTCCACTACCTAAAACAGTGTATTTCCGAGAAGAGTTGACAAAGATCGGTACTACCATACGTGCAGTGTGATCATCGTCAATTAACGCCAATGAATATTTTATCGTGACGATGACCGTATACGTAATATATACTTATTCCATCATTTTCTGTAGAAAGTAAACAAACATATTGCGAATCAAGCTTTTCTTTACAGAAAAAAAATCGGTTAGTCCGTCAGTCTCATTTTTATGGAAAAGGTCAAATTGTAGTAAAACAATTTAACTAATTCATTTCATTAATATGGACTGATAATTTCTAACAAATGAAATTTGAAATAATCTGACCATGGAATCGAACACATTGGAATCACGCATGCGTGTAACATGCATCATTTAGTAACCATGACGACTAATCCAATGCGTTGTCAAATAGAATTTTGATATCATAATCGGATCAAGGGTATTTTCCATGCGCGTGATGTATTTTCCGATTCGGCGATTTTCGTAATTGATAAAGAAGGTCGGTACTCTAACACTCTCTGACGGAAACTATTTTAACTTAATTATCCGGGAACACAGTCTAACTGATAACGAGGCTCACCTCCGGGCAGATTGGTTCCCGGATTATGCAACACGTGTCAGGAAAATGGATGGTTCCATTAATTTTAATGCGAACAGATGGGCCGGTCAAGCAATGCCGGGCTTCAGCAGAGTAATAAGATCGATAAAGAATCATTTAAACAATCATAAACGGACATAAAATATTCATGAATAATCGCCTCAAATGTCACATAGCGGTACAAAAATCAAGAGAGTCTTCGTAATTAACGGTCATATCTTCGTTCCGTTACGGACAGTTTCGATTATCTAATTAGGAGCTTTGCCTTGAAGACATAAACAAGATTCCTGCAAAATGCCATGACCATACATCTGAATTACCACCGGACTCATGTCCAGTCTGAGTTATGTCGTCACTCGAAGACTCTGGTAATAGAATCATACATGAGTTTGACTATCTCAGTCCCTCTCTCGTAGTTATAATGTCGATTCATAAAAAACACCCGATTTCGCAATATTTTTATGGAGAAGTAAAAATACATATGAAAGAAAAAATACTTTTAAAAAATATGACTAAAGACTTGTTTATGGCTTAAGATTGGCTCAAGATTGGAAGTAAATTACTAAAATACATAATTCTACCAGACATACAGTCTAATCACAAATAAATCAACAAAAACTATCTGATTTATCAAAATCTTTATCGAGAGGTTAAAAAATGAAGTTAAAGTATTCAAAGTATTCAAAAAGATGGAATATAACCAAAGTCTTGTTTATGGCTAACGATTGAAAGTAAGTCACCAAAACACATACATCCTACAGGACAAACAGTCTAAATCAGAATGAAATCAACAATTTTCCGACATAAATATGCCGTTATTCGTTGAGTCGAATTTCAAGAAAACATAGAAAGGTAAATCCTGTATTTCAAGATAACGGTCAGTCATTTATTACGATGACACTAATTCTACACGCACCATCTGGTTTTCTTAGGCTTGCAGATGGACAAAGTCTGAATGGCATTAGAATCTTTATGAAAGGCAAGTCTGATTTAGAGCAAATGGCATAACGTTTTAGTAATAAGCCCGTTAGAAGCCTTTCAAAAAATGGGTTCGCTTAAACGAGATTGGTTTGATTCAAATGAAGTGTTAGGTGCAGATATATAAAGTGATAGTGCAAAATTTCTATATCCGAAAGAAGCGACGTTGTTTTGGTTTCATCCAGAGCTTTTATTCCAGCCTTTTTATTTTTCGCATGTGAAGTTTTTAAGGCCTTTCCACTTTCAGTTTCGCGATCATGAATTATTCATAAATCAAACAGATTCGCTTGCGTCATGACCGATAGATTACGTCAAGATCAAACACCTTCGACAAAGACCGTGAATTTCCGATTAACGGTCGTGCGTGAGGACCACACGTCATAATTATTGATAAGCCTATAGCGACATCTGTCGAGCGGTCACCTTGTCCTTATTTAAATGTCAGGTGACTTGCCTAATTAACGACGTAATTTAAATTGACTTTTTGATGTTGTAGAGACCAAAGCTTCGTGGGTCTAATCCTGACAGGCGGGTTACTAATAAGTTCTACAGGTATTTGTTACCATCGGATATATGTGTGGCCATATTTTTTAAATTACCCAAATATTGAATATGTCTGCCAAGATTTCAATATAAGAATACGACCATCTTGCATACCTTCATGAATAGTTCTTTTTATAGCGCCTGTACCATTATTAATATCGGTATTGTATGATTGGTTCTTATGTCATACTTGTAGGTTAGCTTTTATAGCAACGTGATAGGGCAGTTAATGATGGAGAAGTCCCTAGTTCGAATTCCGGGGCATTCATTTATTATTAGAACAAAAAGTTACCATTGAATTTAAAATCACTTTTTTTCATTAAATAAATTGATATCTTCAGTCCTAAGATCGAACATTTGCGAGAGAGATATCAAGGCATTGAGATGTACCAAAATAACCTTTTTTATCTTAAAACTATACAAATATCCGTAGATAACATCCCGTATGATATTTTTTATGTTATCACATAGTTATTTTTAGAACAATGATATAATGCGGTTATTTTTAGAAACTTGCATTTCAGTTAGAAATATCGATGAAAATAAGGCAAATAGGGGTTATAAGAAAAATATAATACATACTGTGTGTATTGTATGATAAAATATCTAACTCGGATGTGGGAATTGATAATTGTCTCGGCAGAGCCTCGAAAATGATCGATTCTCCCAATCTCGTTAGATATTTTTCTCATACAAAACACTAAGTATGTATTAAATATTTTTATCATTCTACCCAACAATTCTATTGAGATATGTCGATCTTTTAAGCGGGTTACGATAACCTAAGTGTCTGTGACTTAAAACCAAAATGTAATGTGACACTTTGACAAATGGAAAACAAAACGTGATGCAGAATAATCAAACGGATTTCATTAACATCGTAATGGTTTTGTGTGAAGTCAACTTGGCCCATCAATGTCAAATTGGGTCAATAGGTGTGGACCCGAAATAGGCAGGGTAAACTTGCCCTGCGCTCGGGATGACAACACGTTGCAAACTGTTTGCCAATTCTAACTGGGGCTGGCTATTAAGTGTTTGCCCATAAACACACCCCGGCGACGGTGGGGCTCGAACCTCTGGCCTATTTCTAACTAACACAAGGGTAACTTTTGAAGGCACAATACATGAATATATGTTGTTATGAGCAATTGGGGTATAACCATATTAAGAGCGATGGCATTGCAATGTTCGGACAAGTTATTTACTTCTCCCCTTACAGTACAAGATAAAAGTTCACCATTAGTAGTCTACAATACATCATTAGAATGACCAGAAAAAGGTCACTATCACCATAAAGAATCAATGGGACTTTTTATTGACCATTATTTCATTGTCCTCTGAAAATGACCAGTATCCTCTACAGTTTCTTATGGTCATCTGAAGGACCTAGGGCACGTTCGTGCATACACTTTACACTTTACGAGATACATCGCTCGTTTGAGTTTGGGTGTAAAGATTCTTTATTCAGTAAACAGTATTACTTAAAATTCATTTTTACAAAGCCCCACGCGTCAGAGTGCTAACATGTCTCAAAATATTCAACATATCATTGACTATCAAAGTAATATGGTCGACAAAATTCTCGGGGGGGGGGGGGGGGGGTGCAAAACCCATTCTGCCTCATGGACCAAATAAAGAGACCAACGACTTCTTACTATGAACTATTTCTGTCGGTGTATTAAAAGTATTAAAAGGCTAAGATAACAGCGCAGGATTGTGTTCTGGGAAAAATTGACAAAGTGGCACATTTTTATATCGAATCTTTCCGTTTTCTTGTAGGACAATATGAATTTGTTTAATCATATAATGTAGGTATATATAGCCGCTCTAAAATGAACTGAAACACGAGCAGTCCCGTCTTTCGGATACGACGTACTTGTGAGCGTCTTAGAAGCCTTAACTTACGCGCTCTCATGTCTTTGCAAAGGTAAAATCTTCGTCTTGTTTCCTACAGACTCTTGGCAATGTTGTCATCAAGAAGTAAAGAAATGCACACAGTGTTGAAACACGGTTAATGGGTTTTCGAACAATACAGCGTGCTGACATCTAAAAGGCAATAAGTGGCCCCCGGGGGTCGGGATAATTGATGTGACCCGCCCTGATCTGGCCCTTTTTTCTCGCTTATCTAATGGCATGATTAAATGATGGACCCATAATGGCGACAAGTGTAACTTCGACAGGATCACCTCACAGTCATATCGGCACCCATTATATCGTTTTGCTGTCATGTTGTATTGGGCTCTGAAACTATGTTTGGTAACAGCTGCGTATGGTCAGTCAATAATACCAGAGCTGCTGTTGCCGGAGTTATTCTCAATTGCGTGAATTTTTTCATCAAATATTTGCGACTATTCCCTATGTCGTTGGTATTCATTTGAATCGTCTCGTTGTGACGATTCAAATGAATTCCAATAACATAGGTTCTTTGAGTAACTTACTACTTTAGATTAATTCTTATCTCTCAAACCGAAATATCTGCGTAAGGTAGATGTATTACGTCCATTACAACTTGTGTGCAACCTCAAGTCAATGTTTTGCTCATTCTAAGAGAGATGTTTTTTTGTCTTTTTTTTTGTTTTTATCATTTTTTAAATAACTTTCTTCCTTTTTAGATCAATAAGACAACTATCTTTCCATATAGACCATTTAGACGATTAAAATGAATATCAGCATCATATGTCTTAACAGGAAACTATCAGTTTTAAAAAGGCATTTGTCCTTCATACCTGGACCTATGCAAAAGATCAGTATTCCGCCAATACATAATAGCAAGTTGATTGATTGATTGAATGGAGTTTTATTCCGCTTTCAACATTTTTCAGTTATATCGTGGCGGCCTGAGCACCTAACATTGGATTCCTGGTATTTCTCTCACCAGTACTACCATCACATCCTTTCCTAGCCTCCATCTACTTTCTCACAAAGGTCTAATAATAGTAAATAATCCAATACCTGGTGATAATGTAGTTCTGTATATGCAGAAGTCATTTATAGTATGGACCCAAAACACAATACCTATGTCTTTTATTGGATACTTTCTTCCTATATAGATAAGACTGTCGATGGCACCCGTTGAAATATTTATGGCATGGAAAATATGGATAGTTCAAATGAATAATTTGAAACGGTGTCAAACTGAGCCGAGCTTTCGTCGTCTTCATTTTGTTTCGCTGTACTTTGTTGAATTAAACTTTCAAAAGTACAATTAATAAAGCATCCATTTACTTTGCTTTGAAAAATATTAATTGCAACGTCATTGTAAATAATTAAGTAGTACGGACCTTAAAAAGAACCCAAAAATGAACACCAACGACAAAGGGCGGCTTTAAACATACCTATGGTTCGGTACGGGTTACATGTAAGGTTTTTTTTTGTTGTTGTTTTTTTTTTCGTTTTTTTCCCCAGTGTGAAGGTCGTTGAGCCCTCAGGGGCCATGTCGGTCTCAATCGATCAATTTGTAGCAATTAGAGAAAAGAAAAATATTATTATTGAATTTATTTTTGACATGTACAAGTTGTTGTTAGTGACAAATTGGCAACATAATGTTGGTAAATACCCGCAAGGCCAATAATTGAAATGTTGTAAAAAATGTATCTTCGACTGAAAGACTTCAGCGATGTTTGAATAGCTGGAACACTTCAGAAATGAAATGAGAGTAAAATATACGTTTAATTCGAACATAGACTTAAACATGAAAACAAGGGGCCATATTCTTTAATGCTTTTTGGTGGTTTATCGAGAAATAACGGTAGATTTTCACTTGATAATTTCACCACAAAAGCAGTGAAATTATCAAAAACTTATTCCCTGCTTTTGTGCATTTCATCCTATCTGACTTCATCTATGCGGGGCGAAATAAGTGACGTCACAATGAACGTTGCATAGCAATCACGCTCAAAAAGACGCGCTTTACGAAATTGTGTCCTAGAAATTTCACATTTTGTCTCATTTTTGCAATAAAGAAATAGAACAATCGTTTGTTTTTCGAGTAAGATCGATTAATATTTCATTTCGTGAACAACAAAAGCTATATTTTCACTCCTGGCTCCGTCACTCGTGAAACTCGATTATTATTATTATTATTATTATTATTATTATTATTATTATTATTATTATTATTATTATTATTATTATTAAATTAATATAACTATCATTATTATCTATTTCGTAAAAGTACATGTCCTTGAATTTGAATCGGTAATCCGTTTATACTCATCTCGATTTAAACCAATCTAAATCACTCGCTCAGTGCTCCATTTATTTATTCAAAACATTTAATCAAACCATTCAAAAACGCCCCGAAATCGTCAACGATCACTTCTATTCCAAATCGAATAAATCATCATTTGCTATTATTGGCTGGTGTGGATATTTAAGCTAGACCGCGAAGACAGACACTCACACACACAAAAAAAATACGCTGATCTTTCTAAGGGATGTAATAAAATATCGTTAATTACGTCCAATTTGGACGAAATTATCAATATCATATTACTTCCCCTTAAAATTCATTCAAAACTCACTCCACACACTCACTCAATATCATCCCAAAATCATTCCAAAATCGTTCAATTTCACGATGTTTCAAACTGTAGCTGTAAATACGACATATTGGTCGAGCAATGGCGTTATAATTTTGTCATCTAGTAGAACATCAACGATCTTGTCTACAGTTGGTATAGATTACAGATTTGTGGTCAACCATCTATGTGACTTAATCCGAGAGAATTATCCATCATCCTTAATTTTAAATTTGATGACTCAAAATATCAATGGCCATGAATAGTTGCGTGTTGAGTAGGACATTAAACTTGATTCAACCAGATCTCATGAGAATTAGAACTCGTGAGAATTAGAGCTAAGATTTATAGAAACGATTTTAATAAGATAATTGCTTTTTTTCGTTTTTGATCAATTTTTTTAAATTTTGCTGTACATATATCTATTGTATAAAAGTTAAAAAAAATCAAACTTTAATCTCGTTTCGAAATTCAGGGAAAAATCTTTTTGGTCGAACAACGAACTAGAAAAAACTACCAAAATGAATCAGGAAAAAAAATCACGAAAAAGCTTTCTTATGCCAAGTCCTTGTCAATTCCCCCTAATTTTCCATAAATGTTAAAATTGATTTGATAAAAGGGACAAAGGGAATTAGAAAAGAAATGAAAGTAACCAAAAGGGTTGCTCTACCTTTTTAACTAATGATTTCCGGAAACTGAACAAACGTAGTAGTCACGTTCTTTACGTCAGTGACGTTAAAAAGTACATTTATTTACATTAAGTGTAGTAAGAGGTTGTTCACCACAAAAACGACATTTAAATATATTAAAACACGTAAAAACTGACACAATGTATTATTTTTATAGCGGTCATCCACATTATCATGTGATTTTATATAGTTTGCTTTTCTAAAATCATTTTTATGAAAGCAAATAAAAAAAATGAGATTTGTGCAAGGGCATATCACCGCGATACGATAACACTTTCTGCACCAATCTGGTATCCCCAAAGTAGGAATGTCCCAATGCATTTCTGAAGTCTAGCTAAGAATGAATTTCTCCATTCTACAATCGTCAAAATATTCTGTTGTAGATACTTATTCGAATCGTCTCTTTTGTAAGTCTCATTAAAAGTCTTGGCTTATAATCGCTTTAATGTAGATTATCTTCAAAAACTTTAAATGAGCATTCACCACATAGGACCATAAATCTTATGTTATGTGTCCTCAGCTTCTCACCATAATGACCTCGATGAAACGATTTTAATAAGTGCCAACAGCACAGGGTTTAAAGCAGAGACCTTGAGTAAGCCTTAAAATCTTAAGTCATTTTTATCCCACCTCAGTGTTGTTTTAGAAGACTTCTATTAGTTTAAACATAACCGTCATTGGTTAAACTCGGATGGGCAAAGGCTGAAATTACTGAATCATCTCACTCCCGCTGATTAAGAAAGGGTCTACAAATTTAATCTTTTCACGTATTTGACCCCCAACCCTATAGTCCATCTTTCTCCCCACAATGAAGGATGGGACTAATTATTGATCACTGTGGCTAATTGTCAAACCCCTTCAATTAGTGATCATTTGCCTTATAGATCGGAGGCATGGAAACCGACCCCCAAGTGATGGTTCAGAAATATAGTAATGAAAAGTTTTGAATTCATTTTTTTAGCTGTGGGCTTACCAAGAGCAGTTTCTTCCCGCCACGTTTAAGGGTTTTTTTTTATATTTTTTTTTATTTATCTAATTTTTATTTTTTTATTTTTTAATTTTTGGTGGAGGGGAGCGCAAATTAGGAGTATAATTTTGATTAAACATAATATTAATCGATTTTTTCTCTCTCATCCCTATTTTGTTGTAACTAAAGAGCAAAATAGTGGGAGTTTAATTTTTTTCTGGTAAACTGATTATGGTTGCCTTAGGACGTTCTCGGGTGATAGAGGAAGCTGCATAAGCAAGTACTTTTATAGAATATCTTGGATTCCAGCCTAGTTCCAGGGATACACGGTTACAACAATCGATCCCCGATGGTTGTACTGAGATACACATGGGTGTTAAGCAAGTCTTAAATCTCTTTTTTCTCAATCAACCCCTATTTTTTTTTGGTACTAATTTGAATCGTTCCGACGAGACGATTTTAATGAGTAGCAAAATATAAGGTTTATACTTATACTATCAAAATACTTTGAACTAAACCCCAAAATACTCTCTATATATGTAACTCTGGATGTATGACCATTTTTGTCATTTTGGGGTTCAAACTCTATTGGTGATTATTCTAACACTGCGTTGAATACGTCAATATACAAAAACTCACCCGGTTTTCTGCATAATTAAGGTCATTTTCGCGTCAAAAACCTGCTGGCTATTCCCCACATTCTTTTCTTCTCTATTAAATTAATTGTGAAGTTGATCGAACTCACCTGGTTCACCTGGTGACAGCTAGAGGCGAGTTCGACTGATAATTACAAATCTCGGTCACTTCAGGTTATCTCATTAAAGATGGTCATTAGTAATTCGTGAATAATATTTTTTTTTCCATTAGAAATGTTATAAGAATAATATAAGTGTTGAATATCTTTCCTTGGAAAAAATAGTTTTGGTTCTCTGGAATATTTTGCAACTGTAGTAGTTGCCTAATTAACATCAATAACGATTCCACGCCGGTCAATGTAGACAAGGGTATTGAAAGTACTACTTTTTGAGCCTGTGCGTGGCATTTCCAACAATTTCAAATGTAAGCAAAGCAAAGCTTCTGGCCAGCCTGTGTGGCTGAACAGGCTGGCCAGAATCTCCACCATGCGCTATATAGATAGACAAGTTCTTCGTCTATTTTTATACAGTCAGCACATATTATCATTGCATTGTGTCGTTGCAAACGTTACCAAACGTTTGTACCTCGCGCAGATGTGAAATTGTTAGAAATGTCACGCACGGGCTCATATTTTAACTGCAGACAGTGGGTGTGTTAAAATTAGGTATTTGTGTGATCAGCAACCAATCGAAGTTACCCTTTCTGTAAAGTCTAAAAAATTCTTTTTCTAAGAGACCATTTTATTTAGGATACTACTTTTTTGACCTCCCAGTGTGGGCGATAAATTCACTTTCTTGTATTGGAAGAGAATGGGTATAATGGTATGGGGTAAATTTCGGTCTGAAGCAGCGAATGTTGCTGAGATAGATATCTAAGCTGATAAGCCCTGAGAATTCATCTGTTTGTATCTGTGCACGCGACTGCAATAAAATTCTGCTAGCGTGAAATCAAACATGCTGTTCGTTCTCAATTCCCATTGTTTCAGAGAAACAGACAAATACAATGAAGAAGGCAGGTAACCGTCACTTATATAAAAGTAACTCGTGATAAAATGTATATTTGAATAATTTCTAAATCGTATAGTCTAATTTAAGAGTTTCAGACAAATGAGCAAGTAACCCGTTAATATTGTGGCTAAATTTGGTTTGGAACTCTACCAAAAGTACTAAATTCTTGGCCCGAATCCCAGGCTAACAACAAAGATGAATGGTCACCTGATTATCGTTCTTACAACTTATTTTAAGATTTATTAATTCTTAGCAGTAATTAGCCATTAAAATTCAAAATTACGCTTTGCATGTATGCAAAATACATGCTTGAACAGTAATGGTATATATCCTTTAAGGAATTTCAAATTAAGTTAACAGGGCGCGCCTTTGGCATATTTCTCCAAATATTATGATAAATGCACCAACAATGAAATCAGGCGTCAAATATACATTGAGACTTTAATTCGATTCTCACTTCTTTTTTCATACACAGGTGTTATATTGACGATGTGCGAGTGTAAATTTTAATTTAGTTGAAAGGGCAATACAGTCATAAAATGAAAATAGCCATTGATACCTTATCCAAATATTATTGTATTCTTCTAAATCCGAGTCAGTTATAGCCCCGATCCCTTTGCTCTGGATTTATTTATTTCAAGTTCTTTTTTTTTCTCATTTTTTAAGAAAAAATACAAGTGTATGTCTACAAAGACGATATATACTTTGTCGGCTGAAATAAAGTGGACGAGAAAAATGTCGTAACCACCATTCTCTCCCACTGACAAAATGCTGTTTGAAGTCTTATCTTACTATTTTCATGATAAACTAAATATGGTGATGCTTATGTGTATCGATGTGTTTATTTTCACAGTAAACAATACAAGTGTCCTTATTCTTGTGGACGAAGAGTCAATTTAAAGATTATCCGACACCCTACTTTCCTTTTTAATTCTTTGTATAATAAATCTACTAGTGAAACTACGATGCTTATAAGAATCGATAAGTAATTTGGGCGTCCATATTCTTTTAGACGAAACAGCATTTTCGAAGATTTTATTCGAATACCACTCTTTCTATATTTTTGCACCAAAAAAAAAACGAAAGGCCAAAAGTACACCCTAGCAGCTATAGCCCATATTATATGTGATCAATAACATTTTTATGCAGATTTGCAAAGGGATAAATGACAAGTTGTAAATATGAATACATTAATTTCAATTTTGTCACGAATCACTTGTCATACGATATACAGCTGACCCCCAGATGGGTACTTGAAAAAGAATGTTACCCTTGGCGATGTGCATTTTACTGTGTTTACCACCTTCATTTTTATACTAAATTTGTCCTGACAACCTTTTTAAAATAGTCTCATAAGGTCACGTTGTATTCATAGATGATCAATTTGTTTTTAATTGTAAAATATTTGTGGACTTATTCACGCAAACGACAGTACCCTGAGTAAACAAAATTCATAAGGCCACTATTCCCATGTTTTCCAATGAATCATTGGAAAACACGGAAATAGGGGCCTTAAGAATTTTCGATAGGAACCCTCCCGATGATCCTAAAATCAGTCTGTTTCAAGAAAATCTTATATGATTTGTAGACTTTGTTTATGGACATACGGACCGGCGGACGGACAGACAGACGTAGACAACGCCATCGCTTTAGCTCTTCTAACTTCTGATTTAGTCTGTATTCATTGCAAATTATAAGGTATCAGACATGATTAGACGAAATGAGAGGTTTCGGTCTAATCTATTTTCTTTTAAAAATTACTGTGTAGATGAAAAGAGTTTAGACGAAGTGAGAGTAAACCACACAAATAAGTTACATATGGAAACTGTTTAAATCTGTATAAATGCATTTAAGTTGCTGATTTATTCTTAAATCCATTTTTAAGTTCCATTCCCAAATTCTTTGAATAAAATTAGCTGATATGCGGAATTAAGAAGGCAAGTTGTTGATATTGACCAGTGTCCGACAGAGCAAAGTGGACAGATGAATTATCGTTTAATCTTTATTTGGACACGGCGTTTTGAAGTAGACACACACGTTAAAGCATATCTGAAGGAGGTCTTGAATAAAGGGCTTGTAAAAACTCTGCCATATGATCTTTTAAAACATGAAAGAAACACGAGGTCAATTGGGCTTAATGGATGACTCTTTTGAATTTTAATGACTTTCTCAGTCCTTTCTTTGTTGACTGACACGAACAGTGGAATACTGGTACAATTGAATACGATCGAGGTTTTCCTAAAGAAATGGTGGCAAATATTTGCAAATATTAAAAAATTCGTGGAACTTGTATTATAGGGCCACTGAAGAGAGTATAAAATAGTGGTCGTTTAAAGAGGTGCTTGCTTTGATATTGAAGAAATGAATTATGTTATGGTCTCTTAACGATGGTGTCCAGTTAATAAAGGAGGTCAATGGAGCAATATCTTAGTATTTTGTAAAATCTTCGATTACTTTTCAGAGCTTTTGCGAGTTTGTATGCTGTTGAAATTTTTGATGTCCATTTAAAGGTGAGACTTGTATTCACCAGAGCAACAGATAATGTTGGGTATTTTGGATTTCAAATTAAAATATTTAATTATTCCTAACTTATATCCTATGGTGTTGGTACTCATCAGAATCGTCTCCCTGAGACGATTCAAATGAGTACCCACAACATAGGGCTTCGTTGTATAATCAAGATCTTAGACTAGCTTTACCCATCTTATCTGTACCTTTGATTCATATTTCTGACACCTTTATCACTCATTTAAAAGAATGTCATCGTGTATGAGGATGGCAGAGAAAGTTTTAAAGACAAAATTTAGTGGAGAACAAAAAGAGAGAAAAGTAAGTTTAAGCGTAGTTCAAAATGCTTGAATAAAAAGTCTTTTAATCTAACCACACATTAAGCAGTTCACGGAAATTGATCTCACGAATATCCCATTCAAATACATATCAATCTCTTAACCCCTTCAATAATAGGAACAACGTCTTAATGTTTACTTCTATGTTTTATATTGCCGGTATATTCAGATTCAAATATTTGAAGTTGTACTTGCAAATGGCTTACTAGGAAAACAAATAGTGAATTTCTCATGTCTTTAAAGACTAGTTTCGAATTATTTAATACGAGACGTCGACGCAAAAAAAACGTTATTAACGTATGTAATTTCAATAATCTTTAGGAAGTAAGTTAGCTCTGTCAAGATTCGATTTCGACGTACCATTATGTAATGAATAGAAATATCAAGATCAAAGAACATACATGATTTTTCAAAGAAAGGATATTTACTAGATAAAGAAATTCGACCAGAAAATATGCCCCCATTCGCCTTGATACCTTATTGTAAATTTTCAATTTTGAAACATTTGGCGCCGATTTATTTAAAGATTTAAGGATCCGTCAGGGATTGCATTCGCCTGATTAGGCAAATCTTTAAACCTTACTTAAATGTTTAAAATATTTGACACAGTATTATTCAATTTCGATTTAATCACCCCTTAACCCTGCGAACTAATTTAAAGATATTTGTTTGCATCAATATATCTACAAGAATTCAATATACTCAGAAATTTCATATTAAATATATTTTAGGAATTTTCAAGTAACAGGTACATCAAGAATACGATACTCTCGTATGCATTAATTATCTATCAAACATTGTGCATTTTCAACCAAACTTTGCACCACTTCTTTTATCAAACACACGCTAAAATATTCTGTTTACAAATAAGATATGTAAATCTATAACATACAAAACATATCGCTTTTTTGTAAATTACAATATACATGAAGGCTGAACTTGTTAAATTCAAATGGATTTGAGAAAATCAGCATTCATTTAATCAAAGCCGTCAACGTAACAAATATTTTGCTATTAGAAAGGGAATGTGAATAATACTTGTCTATGATTAATGAAAACGGTACGTATCATGAGTATTGAGGTGAGTTTTCTTGCAATTCAAGGAACCGATTTTGGTGAAGATGCCCATTAGTCTAAAATCGAGTGTCGTGATCTTCCAAAATTAGCCATAATCTGAAGTGACAGCTATGTTAAATACTTTATATTCAACATTAACCTCCGGGCTTCTTAATTAATACAATTTGTACTGCTTTCATTCACTTTCACGGTTCCATAAAAGACCAAATAATTCTGATATACGTCGAAGGGGGTTACTGGAAGACCAGTCCTAGGTTCAGGATAACAAAACAGTGCAAATAGTTAACCAATTATACCCCGCTTTGCACGTACACTTGTGTGCAAAGCGGGGTATAATTGGTAAACTGTTTGAACCGTTTTGCCACCATGAACGCAGCTCTGGAAATCTGCATTGAAAATAGAGGTGGATATGGTTGTTTCAATTCCAACATTTCATTCGATTCCAATCCTAGCTTAAATCATCATACCAGAAATAAATCAAAGAGCTCGCTTCAATAGATGTCCAAAATATCTCACTTCGGAATTTTTGAAATAGCTATAGTTTCGCAAGAAAGAGTGAGGTTCGAGAAACCGTTATCTCCTATCATTTTCAATGAAAAATTGATTTGATCACTCACTTGAAATTGCAGGTCTATACATGAAACAGGGTGATGGTTGGAGTGAAAATAGTACACAAGACCAGATCAACTGATAAATTTGGTTATTTGGATCTTAGACTCAAGTATTTCTTTAATTGTTACAACACAAACCCTATACTTTGTGTACCCTTTGGAATCGTCTCGCCGAGACGATTCAAATGGGTACACACAACATAGAGTTTCGTTGAAAATAAAGATTTGAGGTTAATAACAGCCTCTCTTAGCCAGACCTCTGAGACCAAATCACAGCTGAGTAAAACACAATATTCAATAAATGATAACTATGAAGTTGCAAAAAGTCATGTCTTGAAAAAAGGCAAGGAAGACCAAATGAAAATATCCCCGAAAGTTTGAAAGCCTAGTGGCAGATGTTCCGAGCGACTGTCTAAAAAGGGTTATTTAAGGTCGTAAAATTAATTAAGAACCTGCTATCTTCAGACATGATTAGAGAATCCCGAGCAAGAAACCAGAGAAATAAACATTCTTTGACCAAAAATAGCTGCACAGGGAGACAGCATTTCCCGTCATGCACAGCGTGTAATTTGCATATTTATTTGCAACAATTATGCCTCATTATGCAGGGAATTTTTGGCAGGTTGATGGCACTCGAATTTGTGTCGCAAAATTAACGAAAAAAATCATAACGATTGTGGCATTGGAACGGTTTTAATAATTTCAAGCAACCTTACATTTGGTTTAGATGATTTTTTCGGGGCAAATTCCCTATTTTTTGTTTAGAAAAGGAAATGAAATTGTAGCCATTACCTGAAACTGGCCTAAGTCAAGGAATTGTTGATTAAAAGAACCAAAAGGGTAATAAAAACTGGATTGTACAAGACTTTCAAATCTTTGATCATTCAAGTTGAAAGACAAACACTCCTACGCTTTTTAAGTATGAATGGAGTGAAACAATAGTGAATGAGGCTATGTAAGGAGGAAGCGCATTTAGTTTCATTCATTTAGTTAAAATGTTTGGTTAATGACGCAATTAAGAAATTTTAAATAGAGGCTGGGGGGGGGGGGGGTGTTAAACATGTATAACTGAATTGGTTTGTATCTACAATACCCAAACAAGAGTACTATAAGCAGATGCCAACGTTCTACTGAAGGTACTGACTAATACAAAATATTTTTTACAAAAAGGTGATTTTCGAGTTATCAAAAACGATATAGTATGGATAGCTATTGTGAAACTGAACATAAATGCTAAGTTTCAAGTAAACGCTTTTGATAACAACGAGATTTTGCATTGGCTAAAGTTGGTCAAACCCAAATCTTACAACTACAACAACATCTACACCTATAACGCACGACTTTGTAGAAAATTTGTGTGCGATCCAAACAGTCTGAAATCCACTTCAACTATCATTGATCTTTTGCATAAAACTACAAGCACGTAGCAAAGAATAAGATCAGACTGCATGTAAATGCAGGCTGATATTTGTCTGTGCTGTCTTAAATTTCTTGAGCGATCCTTAATAGTTTGACAAGGGATTTTGCTCGGGGTCAAACGTCAGTACAAATATATTTTGGTGCGTGGTCACCAATATCACCCATGTTCAATAAAATGGACATGCTCCAAGTTTCTGTAAGCCAAACCCGGGTGTCGTTTACCATCCAAACATTTTATCAAATCGTAAATCTGTTCTTCAGCTTGTTAACCCTGGCCTATCCGTCACTAAATACCCAAAACTAAATACGTAGCACTCCACTAAGCTTGGACAAAGATGGTGTAACTAGATGCCATAATACACAGCGTTTCTTCGACAGGGAACATAATCGTGTCACAAAGGTGATTTGTTCCGCATTATCGAATGCTTTTTCAATGTGTTTATAAATCCTCTTAATGACTAAGATCGTATTTCTATATGGGTTCACTACATATTGTTATCCCAGATTTATGAGGCGCAACACGAAAATCCCATTATAGCAACAAAATAGTATGAGGTGCTTCGGGCGATCATAGATTTTCTCAAGCATCATAACAAAAATTGCTTAGCACTGTCGGCTTATGTTTCTATTCTTACTAAAATTTATTTTAAAAGCCCAGTATAAGTCTGACGTCAAAACCTAAAACTGTAGAATAAGTGGAAAATTGTAAGACAGCGTTTCTTTTTTTTTTCTTTTTTTTTTTCAAAAACTCTCCATATAATTATTTTCCCCCTATTTTTTCCTATTCTAGCTACATAAGAGACTACGGACAAAGAAATCGAGGAGAACGTATTTGAGTCTCACTTACTCCTTTTTCAAAACATGAAAGAGACCCATATTAAATTCATTTAGCCAACTATTGCATAAATCGGCAAACAAGCCCATTCTTTTTTGCTAAATAGCCAAAGGGTTATAGAAAACCAAAGAAACTGTTCCAAAAAGAATCCGAGGTGCATAACAATAGCCCAAAGTACTTCAACTGCCCTGCGTTCAGGATGAAAACTTTAGCGAAGCGCTTTCGAAATGATGCCTCGCTTTGCACGTATGTACACGTGCAAAGCGGGGCATCATCTCAAAGCGCTCGCGAAACGCTTTTACATCCTGAACACAGGCCTGGTTACTTCACATTTTATGGGGCGACCCTGATCGGGGTCACGTGATATAATCATGGGTTGTCAACCCATCCTTTTGGGAGCATAATTTAAGTTTTGAAACCCTTGATAATATCACATTCTTTGCTTAACAATAATGCTTTTATTTCCTTTGATTTACACATTCGTTTTCGAACCACAGTACAAATCTTGTTACTATCTTTCAAAATGAAAATAAAACATTTGAAGAATAGCTTGACGAAATGTGTTTTACTTAAACTACATGTGTATCCACATTCAGTCTTAACCAATCTATCTTTTACGGGATAAATACTTGATATTTAACGGGATGTTATATTATGGCTCCATTCTAGGCATATGCTTTTATCGAAAGAATATTTCGGAGTATTTCACTGCAATAATAATTAATAGTGGTAAAGTATTTGTTTAACCAAAATGCTCGATTTCCACCATCTGAGCACTGCATTAAAACTGCCATGTAACAATGATGAATTGCGTATGCATACATAAAAGAGATAATGGATATTTTCACTGAGGTATGAAACGAAAAAAAACTAATCACCATATTCTTTTACTAAATGTATTTTGCATCATTTTAAAATGTCCCCAGAGGAAAAAATGTGTTTGTGTTAAAAGTGATAGATTTAACCTTTAGATATTTCTCACGCTATAACTGCACTGTATAATCAACAAAAAAGTAAACAACATAATACAATGAAAAACAAACATTATGGTCCGAGAGAAAACTAGTGACATCAACGAACTACTGTATTCGTTTTTGCTCAATAGACAACGGTGTCTCTTTTAAATCGTTTGATAATTTCTATGATGCAACTTTCCGTGCTTTAGCCTATATAATTAAAATTTTTACCGGGCGCTACTGAAATAAAAGGAATTCTCTAACGACTATTTTTAAGGGTTGACCGTTTGTCTTTCTGGTTTGAGAAATGTGTTAGGAGATGAAGTTTTTTTTTTCATTTCATGAAGTTATGAAACTTAAACATCATCACAATGTATGAATACGCGAAGCGGGTTCATTCATAATTATGATTTTATTTTTTTATCATGTTTTTATTTTCAGACCTCAATGAAATCAATAATACTCTCTTCATATCTTATAATTTAATTTCATGAAGCAAACATGTAAAGATTTTTTGATAATGAAAAGAATTCTTATTGGACAACTTTAGACGAAAGCTATATGAAACAGCTGCGAACTCAAACTTGTATTCATCGAGAAATAAAACCAAATTTTCATTTTATAAGAATGAACGATGGACACAAGTAAAATAAAAAAATGGAAAAGAAGAAATTCTTGTCAAAAAGGTCAAAACAAACGATATACCCAATTCTAGAGCGGGCATGAGGGGCATCCCCCCCCCCCGCGATAATTTCGGCATAAATATAGTCATCAAACCAGCTTTAGAAAATCTTGAAAATAAAGTATGTATATATCATATAATGGCCAGTGTGCAAGCAACGCGTCGTATTTATAGCTTTTTTCAAGATGTTTTTACGACATCTTTCTTGAAAACTGAGTTTTCTTTTATAGAAAGGATGCACATTCGGTTAGTCCCTTTTTTTAAATAAAATCTTGATCCGCGTAGCTGCAGGGAGGGATCATTACCCACAGAGAATATTCAAATGTTTCTTGAATAATCTCAAATATTACACTGTGTTACGAGGCAAGCATGATCAATCCATGTAAATCAAATAAACTAGGTTCGCTAATTTTCCAAGAATGTGTTATTTGAGACGGGAAGAACATGCAAACACCACTCGGAGGCGCAGACAAAAATAATAAATCTATAATTACAAAAAACATGGTGCATATCCCTCGGATTGCCTTTGAAATTAGAAAATGATCCGTTTTTAACAGACAAGAGAAAATGCGCCGTCGGAAACGGAAGTAGTTATTGTTTCGTCCCCGATATCGGTCGATCTATTTTGATTGATTTTGGAAGATCGTCGATCCTGTATTACTGCACGAAGCTTTTTATACTTGAAAGTGGAATTTGAACAGTAAATTAGCACTTTTTTAGTTTTGACTTTTATAAATTCGAGTTTTTTCGCAAGTAGCTATGCATTTTGGCAACAGATAATTGTGCTTTGTATAATACGAGCGTGTTTTCGAAAAAGCTGATGACATCGATCAAGTATACTTTCAAAATGGACAAGTGTAACTTGACGGAATCGATCAGCGAAACGATTCTTTAAATGAGTATACTAATCAGATAATTTGGTAAAACTAAAATAAGAATTAGAACTATGCAGTTTTGAAACAATTAACTCTAAAGTTTTAATCTCTTGCTCGACGTATTTTGTAGTAAACGAGAAAACCATTTTCTGCGACTAAACCAAATCTTGCGAAGAAGAGACATAATATCCCAATTATTGGCACATTTTTGAATGCCTGTCTGATACATCAAAAACAATATTGATTGGGAATAAGCGTCTTGATCTGTCAAAAGACGCTTGACTTCATTCTCTGATTTCTGCCACCTTCATTTACTTCTCATTCTTTAGCGATTACTAATGATATTTTTTTAAAGGAAAGACAGATTTTGAAACCATTGAGATATCCTTTTCACTGACCAAATTTTGTTTTTCATAATCGTCGCTTCGGGAGAGAACACCTCGCCGAGGAAAATAGTCAAATTGTTACATTTAACCCTTTCCTGTTTTACAAAATTTTGGACCTGTCCAAATTCAGAGGTTTTGCAGACGAAAATTTAAAGTGGATTTAATTTGAAAAATAACCATCCAGTAGGGTAGAAAATAGTGTGGAAAAAGAAGAAATTGCTTTTCAGAAGCAATTTCTTTTTTTTCACAATGTTTTCTCAATCATAAAATCACAGGCACGTAAAAAGCAGGGATTAAACAGCAAAGGGTTAAATACAAAGATAAAGTGTTAGCCTTTTTTTATCATGTAGGCACTAACAAAAGTTTTGCACCGATCCCTACTCTCGATTTGAAATGAACATTGAAAGCCCATAATCTTACATCAGATTTGCACTGATCAATCAATAAGTAAATAATGTAAGGTACAAACACCATCATTATCATCGAAATCTTACGTCAAAACGCTGGTGCTTCCCTGCGTTCAGGATCACAAAACGGCGCAAACAGTTTTCCAATTAGTCCCCGCTTTGAAGGAAAGTAATCGTGCAAATGGGGGTCTAATGGGAAAACTGTTTGCACCTTTTTGTGATCCTGAACGCAGGGCTAGTGTAATGCTTAAACCGCGCAACTATAGATGTAGCTACAATGTTTTAAATTTACACTTGCGATATGCCTAATTTTATTGGAACCGTAAAAGTTCCGCAATATTTCGGAACACATGATCTATCACAGTGTTAACCGAGGTTTCCTATTAAAAATCATTAGGAAACCTCGATTAACACTGTTATAGCTCAATACTTCCGAATCGTTGCGGCACTATTACGGGTCCATTACCTTGAGTCTTTCACCCGTTTAGGAAATTCTAATGGCTTTTTTCTGATTAAGGCCTATTTAATAAGGATGCTCAAAATCCTGACACTGAACATTTCAAGTGAAAGTTTAACAATTGTTAAAGTGAAAATGAGTGAGGTGGAAAACAGAGAAAGAATCGTATCTCCGAATTGGCAGTTGTTGGATTACTAATTACAGGCTCAAAACAGTTTAAAAAGAAATTAGAAAGGGCTTTAATTTTCTCCGCGTTTCCTATTGCGTTTAATGCATAGAGAGAGTCTTGTTGGTTGGCAGGGCGGATTTTTTTTTTTTGTTTGTTTGTTTCTTCCTTCAATACGTTTGAATTCAATTGAACCTGGAAGGTTTTTTTTGAATGACTGTGCGATGACATGTCAATTTGTGTTTTCTCTTCTCTGTTTTGTGAAAGTTATTATAATACCCCCTCTGTGTAACATACGATGTAAAAACCTTTTTTAAGTTAATATTTTTGAAGACCATGTATCCAAAAAGAAGCATAGCCCAAGCAAAATAATAAAAACTCAAGTAAACATTTCGTGTCCTTGTCATTGGTTTATGAGCATTTCAATGGTAGTCGAGTTTTTTTTTCAAGTGACTTTCTTATAATTAAGCCTGTGCGTTGCATTTCCAACATTTTAATTTATGTGCAACGTTAGGTTATGACCATTAAATCGCTGTTCAAAACCCATGAAAATGTTTCATAATACTCCGTGATTGTCAACACGGCTCAACGATTTTGTTCATCGCTCACGCATGAAATTGCTGGAAATGTCATGCACTGGTTCAAATAATTTTTGAAGTCCTAAGTCCTCATTGGACTCAAATTTACAGAGCCCTATTCCTTCTTGAAATTAATTTAATCCCAGATTTCTAGACAAAAATTCAAAACGTCTGAAAGAATCAAAATGACGTCCCATGTTTAAGCTACATGTATAACGTAACACAGACAAGTTATCGTCAGTTTTATTGACCGCCGGACAAAAATAATAGGAAACACTAAAAGCTTACTGGAGCGTGATTAAACGAATGATTTGTGGGAGAAGGAGACCTAGAGTTTTTCGCAAAGAACGAACGTTTAATTGGTCGTAAACAGAAAAACTACCATATTCGGGCATAGAGGCAAGATGATAATTGTAGTAACTAACAAGGCTTGAAATATTTGTCTTAAATAGCGTGGAGTATTTGATTGATGCTTCTGGAATTAAATTGGGAATAATTATTCATAATCAAATACGCCTAATTGAACGGATATTTATGTTTGATTTACTCGATCTGGTACAATGTTCAGGGTAACTGAAAAATAAGCCAAAATGATTTCGAATTTATCTTTATTTGATTCAGAGCAAAGCAGACATTAATTTATGTCACATTCGGTACCACAGAGTATAATATGCAGCCATTCTCGCAAAAGATATCAATCCTATCTGACTACATGTATTTTGATTGAAAAGTATAGATTTTGGTGAGGCTAAGCGTATTGCACAGTTTGACCGATGTCGTTTCTTTCTACTGTTTTTGAAATGTCAAAGATTTCTGTTACTTTTGTTTTCGAATTACCAATCCTGAATGACAAATAATAGATCAGGGCTACAGATAGAGGGGGGTATTTTGGATTTTTGATCAAAGTATTTTAATAATCTTAGCCCAAACCCATTGCTGTTGTTACCCATTGGAATCAAGACGATTCAAATGAGTACCAACAACATTGGTTTTCACTGAGAAATTACGATTTTAGACTGACTTTACCCGAATCATTAGTCCTAATTGTACCTCTTGATAATTTGTTTAGTAAATGGCGTTTTCTCCATTACAATTACAGTTAAGAACATCGTGAAATTGACAAGGTGAATAATTTTGGAATTATCTTGGAATGAAACTAAATGAGTTTGTGGAGCGAGCTTCGAGTGAAATCAAAGAGAGGTAATCCAATAACGCCAATTTTGTTCCCTTTCATAAAATATACGCACTTTTTTGCTTGAGTGTCTTAAAGTGCCAATCACTTTAAAATCCACACAAGCCAATAAAATCGTAGAATAATTCGATCCATTTGAATTAAATATTGGTCGTTTTGAACGATTTAGAAACATTTTCTAATGATTTTGGAGCGATTTTGTTCGATTTGAGTGAGTGTTTAGAATGAATGAATAACGAGCTGAGTGAATGATTGAGAACGATTTTGATCGAAATGGGTGTCAATTTCACGATGTTTTTAACTATACCATAGTAAGAGATCCAATCGGCACTCTTGAAGAAGACGTGGCAAGGATTTTTCCCCCTCCCTAGGAAATTCATTTCGAGAATTTGATAACGTATGGAAGCGACTCATTAGCCCGGTAATCTTGAGATAATTCTTACACACGATTGTCTTATCTAGGCCCAAATTAATTCCGGTTTCCCTATCGTGGCGCTCTAATAGGGGAAGATTTTCCCGTTGTCATTGGTTATCCGTCCGTTGTAAATAGAAGAAATTTGCGCGATGAAAACATGCTGCAAATTATTTCCCTTTTCGTCAAAATTTCAAGTCATAAAGCCATCTCATAACCATTAAAAGTACGTTCAGATGTTTATCTTTAAGAAGAACATCACAGAAAAAGCATTCCGATGGCTCAATGTGATAAAAGTTTAACTGCCTATAAGCAGTTACAACTGTTTCGCGCTGTGCCATCAATATGTATCTTATCTTCTTAATTTGTCGAATCTAGTTTGCTTGCAGCTTTGCCTTTTTCAAACTTTACTATTTATTTTGATCATTTAATATGGTAATGAGGCTAAAAATTTGAAATAATGTGATTTTTTTTTTTCATTTTTATTTTTTACGCCATGAAAGGTGCCTTGGCTATCTGGATCAAGCCATATGCAGATATTATAACTATGTTACTTTTTATTTGATAAAAGCTGTATGGATATCGAACTTGAAATTTCACAGCTCTCTCATAGCCGAATGTCCTTCGATGATTTTGTGGGAAACCAATTTCTCGTAGGAATATCTCGGATTCCAGGTCAATTTCTATGATTAAAGCATATAGTTCGCCCCTGGACTCGGTAATAAAACCGGTGTAAAGTTGCTATAAAACCAACAATCAATTTATTTGTTTGCATTTTTTGCACGAACATCATCCTTTCGCGCCCATCTTCCATGCTGCGTGGAACTGAACTATCTTTTTTATGATATTGACCTATATGTCTGTTCATATGTACTCACAGGTTCGATAACGTTGTGACCTTTCAATAGAGTTACTGCATCCAAATTCTCTTTCAAAGACTTAAATCTAATTGGAAACAAAATCAAGTGAACATTATATCAATGCATAAATTGTATCAACTTTTGAAAGATGCTAGATATAAGCATACTACTATCTAGGCGACGAATTGTGGTTATCAAAATACGTTGACATTTTTGTCTGTTTGTTTGTTTCCCTGAAAAATGTTAAAACAAAGCGACGATAAATATAAAGCTATGAAGTTAATTCCATCCACTTTGTATTGACTGCGTATCACATTGAAAAGTTCTCAGTTGACTAAGCTCATTCAAAGTTATAGCGAAATGTTACTTCTTATTCTTGCAAAATTATTTGTTGACGAATAAACAATCGGAATTCTGGAAGATAATCAATGTTTCTTCACCAATCAAAAACAAAAGTATGCCGGTATTATAAATCAAGATTTGTGATCACAATGAGGCATTGGTGCACCAGGTTTCATCAATTTGGGATTCATCGATCGCCACAATCAAATCAGTAGTTTGAAAAGAGACTTGTGATTCGTGGAGTGGTTTAAAGGTGCTGAATATTTCATTACTAGACATTACCAGAGGAACACCGCGCATTCATATCTCACATCTTAATAAATTTTAAAGGAGTGATATCACGCCTCCCTAACCAAAATCCAAGCTGAGAGTCTCCAAATATTCTATGAATGAAGATTGGCACTATAAGAAAGCTTACTTTCCGTAAAGAGTTTGTAATGCTTTTTATCTTTTGAAACGTACAAAGATAGCTCAGGATATAAGAGGCTCATGAAAAAGGCGTCTCAATTATTAATAAGACCATTGATGGTCAATCAAACTTATATTTTTTAATTCGCTTGAAACGTCTCATCTACTTGCTTCAGTGCGCATCTTAAATGCACATAGAGCAAACATTTACATTCTGAATTCTTCTGAAACGCACAGGCTCAAATCGCAATATTTCTTGGAAGGGAGATGCATACATGGATAGTGTGAATCTATAATCAACAATGGACAAATGTTTTGTTTAAATGAGAAGTTCCGAGTTGATGAATAAATTCATCTCTCTACTCTACAAAATCGAACGTACATGCCATTTGCAAGGAACAAAATTGTTTGATTGTGCAATATTACAAAGTATTTTCACGTAGTTTTTATAGCTTGGAATATTTCTGTTTCCTTTCGAAAGAAACGAACTCATTGTCTTCGAAATTGCATTCTTGTTCTTGAGGGCACCAATAAACCACGAATAAAACATTCACACGCATCCACTTTTATCGCTTGCTGAAGTTGACACGCTACAAAAACGAAATGTTTTGGTTAGGGCCTTGACAGGTTGCCGGAATAAGAAAAGCATTTTTACACATTCCGGTAGACCCAAATCTCCATAATTGATAGAGCAATTATCTAGATCTTGGAATTTCCATTAACACCCCACATGCAGTTAATGGATGTTTCACGCGTACATGACCTCAAGTTAAAGCCAAGTTATAACGTATGGTGCTGACTTATATTTCTCAAATTCAAAGACAAGACTTTTTAGGACTTATACGTGTAAATGACCACCTGAATGCTATTGTATCAGTTTAAATTAGTATCATGCTTCATTGTTCGACTACATGTAAATAAAACAAGTTTATTATCATTACCAAGGAGTCGATATTTTCCTTTCCATACACACAGTTCACTTTTGAGTATAAAATTGCTGCTTTCGTTATTATAATTCTTCAATATATTAGCAAATTATATTTTCACATGGTAGATGAATAATAGAGACCAAATAACATCTTTTGACTCTACTAAAAAGGTCCTGGGCCGGAGATTTATAAAAACTTTTCTCATAACCACCTGGAAATGTTCTAAAACATATAATTTAAATAAATGTATAAACATAAAAGATAATATTAATAAGTTGTTATTTATAACAACTTATTAATATCTTATCTTGTGTCCATACATTTATCATAGTATTACAACAAAATATCAATGCTTTAATCTTAATTTCTCAGCTGAGCAGGACGAAAAGTTGATAATCTCGGGTTCTGGCGTTCACGCTACGTCTGTACTGAGTAGCCTGTAAAAATTGGGTTTCTCGTGTGGCATATTACTTAAGCAGTGAGAAAATTCATTACATAACCACATGGAGAATAATACATGCACTCAAAACTCAATGAGGGGAAAAAGAACATGATTGAAAATGTGTTAAATAGATCCACGAATTGGTATTTGGTTAAACATACTTTATCTTTGGTAAAATAAATCAACTTCTTTCGAGGAACCAGAGTTCAAATTCAATTGAGATCGATATACGGTGCGGGAGCAAACTGTACTCATATACTATATGAACAGAATCTACTCATATACTGGAGATCACGAACAAGGACTCGAGTATTTCTCTGCTAAAAAAACTTAACGTCTTACGCAATTGATGGCAATATTTAATGTCATTATTGTCACATATCCCATAGCATTTTGTTAACTCTTACAAGGTATTTCATTTATTTTTTTACACAAAATAGTACAAACAGTTTGGTATACCATTTAAATATATATACATTTTCAGCTCATAGATACTAAAGACATATTGGTACAAAAAAATATAATTATTACTCGGTATTGGCCATATATATTTAAGCTATCTACCAAAGAAATGGTAAAGAGAACATCTCATGTTCTTGAATAGGGAATCCCTCACGAACACGCAGTACTATAGAAATAGGTTTTATTCTTGTCGAATCTCCTGAGATTATCAAGTTAATCCGTGGAGATATTGGCCGTCATAAGACACAAGTGGATCGATTGTATAGATGCAGATTTTGACTTAACACTTCTCGTACATTCTTGAAGTGTGCAGCCACCTTGTTGTTTCGATCTCTGATGTTATAAATTATTAATAACACCAGACAGGCATGCAAATGCCGCTTACTCTTCTATAGACATCTATCTTTTCACTTTCTGTATCTTTTTATACTATACATCAGCCTTGTGTTCAGGATGACAAAACAGTGCAAACAGTTTTCCAACTATATCCCGTTTTGCACGTGCACTATTTGTTAAAAAATGTTACTGAATAAAAATCCCCAACCCCGCCCCATACCTTCCTCTAATAAAAAATATCGGGGGTCAAAAGGGGATAGTTTCAGGTCTTTTTAGGGTAAAATCCCTGGTTTCAAGATCAAATGCGAGACCTGGAAACGTTTACTAGATAAGATGCAAACGATTTTCTTTAAGCGGTCACCAGTGAGTTACCCATTTCTTAAATATTGAAATAGGTGTAAAGTATGACTTAAAAGTTGAATTCAGGTTATGGTAGTTTCGATGCACATTTGTCTGCACTTTGTCTTTCTCCACCTAACACATTTGCACTTAAAATGTATTTTTGGCAGATGCATCAAAAACGATAACGACAAAAATGTCTAAATTTATGGAACGTTTGTTTTAAGGTCATGACATTAAAACAGTGTAGGCAAAAAACATTTGGCATACAAATACAGCAGTTTGGATCTTTCGTAAAACGTACCGATTCCGATTCATGGAACTCGGAAACGAAACAAGATCTCGAACAGCTTTTTCCTCTGACCATATGCTCCGCCATTAGGGTTTCTATAAGGAAGACCTTATTATGCGAAACCTTTCAAAGATCATAGCAAAGTCCTAAATTTCAGCATTTTCCTTTTCTTTGTTTAGGAGTCAGCGATATTCGAGTATCGCAACTTTTCAACCCTTGGGTTCTCCACTTAAGTTGATCCTTTCGAAGAGAATAAAGGCGGGCAAGATTTCTTGGCATGCGAAGATGACTCTCTTCTGCAGGTTCAATTTTTTTTTATCTCGTTCGCTATCTTTTTATTTATTTATTGCATTAATGGGGATACGTGAAGTCATTTGCTTTTAATTTTGAGAGATTCTACGAATAACCAATTGAAATATAAATGAGTAGAAAGAAAAGTGAAACAAAGTAAATGTAAGGAAAACTGATGTTAGCACGACTTGTTTCTGTAAGCCTCTATTCTGAAATTCGAGGAATGATATTAAAAGGAACGACCCTCATGGTGAAAGAATAGAACACTTTTTTAGCTTCACATAATGTATCATTGGCCGCGCAAACACTTTGTGGCTTTTGTATTTCTTTTTATATGGCCAAGGATTCGTCCGTGTTATATCCGTTTACAAGAAAAGAAACTGTAAAATTTCATAGTTGTAAGTGTTAAAATGATTCAAAGTTTTGTCTTAGGGCAATGGAACCGTAATAGTTCCGTAACATTTCGGAAGTCAAAGGTTATGGAACAGTAATAGTTCCGTAACATTAAGGAAAAAATAATCTCTCGCAATGTTGACCGAGGTTTCCTAATGAAAATCATTAGGAAACCTCGGTTAACACAGTTTAAGTCCAATACCTCCACAACATTGCAGAACTATTACGGGTCCATTACGGGGTTTTTTTTTTTTTTTTTTTTTTTTTTTGGGGGGGGGGGGGGGGGTGTCAGTTGAAAATCAGTTAAGAAGCCAAAAGAGATTTATAAGTCTCAGACCAAAATACAAATCGTGTGGGTCTTATTGGAAATAGATCTATTTTCCTCAGTCTGTATGTAGACCGTGTATTTTGATTGATTGTCGAAAATTACCGAATTGGCGAGTTATTTTCGACGTTTGTCTTGTGAGGGTCAGACAGGTCGACATGGACAGACAGTATAGAAGACATGTTGAACATTCTTCCTATTTATACACTCGTCAATTTTACGCTACAAATGGTTTCGTGGGAGATGGTGCCGTGTTTTTTAGATTGATATGTCTGAATTTCCTACGTCTGGTCAATGGTCGAAATAAGGTATCTAATTGTAGCATCTTTCTCAAACTCTGGTTTCTAATACAGTAAACACCAGTACAAGAGCACATCCCACGGGTGCTAACGCTCGGCTGTAGGTGCTGGATATTGCAAAAAAGCCAAGTCGAAAAAGGGGCATAACTCTTACAAAAAAGTGTTCATAGTTATTCCCTCAATAGTCTGTATAGCTCTTGTGATGGTTATTACATGTGCCAAGTTTCATTAAGTTATCTTACATAACAACAAAGATATAATCAAGGTCAAACGTTGTGACGCAAAACAACAACACCAACGACGCCAAAGTGAGGACAATACCTCGGGTTTCCTCCGAAACCGCCGAGCAAATAACAGTACCATCATATTTTTTTCATAAATTCAAGGCTCGGTCTAAAAAGGCACGTGCCGTCTTATCAGAAGGTTGGAACTGCAAAAGAGGCCTAGATTAGACGTTGTAATGCTATTCTATAATCATTATTTATATTTCTGAACATAACCTTTAGTTTCGGTACTGTATAAATGTAATTATGAGAGAGACTTATAGAAGATCCCAGCCGGCTTCTATATCAAAGGGTTTAAGTAAAAGAATAATTAAATCGTAATCCGTCTTGAGAAAAAGGCTCCTTTTGGCAGTTCGAAAAGCATCGGCTCAGGTCAGTCTGCGCAATCCGCGCAGCCTGACTAGGTTCGAATCTTTTCACTTTCTGCAGATTTTTAGAATACAAAATTAGTAAATTACTATTCTAATCCTAAATAATCATTATTTAAATGTTGATGTGCTAACTATTCTCGTATCATCATCAGGTTGCCATACTTTGTAGCTTTTAAAATCATATGCTTCCATTACGTTTGATAGTTGTTCTTGGGAAATCGAAAGTCTAAAAATCTGTCTTGGAATTGGTATAATAAAGAATGGGAGATATATCGATACAGAAATAGGAACACGTCAAGGCTACACTCGTAAAACGTGAACTGGTATCACTCAACTTGTTCCCATCAAATATAGTTTTATGGCACAATTCAAGTGGTTTTGCTTAGGAAACTTTTGCATTTATATCCAAACGCTCACCAACGCTGTAATTGTCTTGGGCAGAAAACACCAGATTTATTTTCATCATTAGTATTATTTTCATTCTAAGACTGATAAAATAATTTATACAATCTCAACAAATGAGATTACATGCTTTCAATGCATTTATTGGTTAACTCTTAAATACATTTTTGCATGTCCGTTGAATAGACCTTAAACAATTCAATTATTTGGTAGATTTTAGAGAACATTTTAAGCAAAGGTCTGTGGCTATACACAAAAGTTTCCCATGACGTAAAGCTTACTCGTGCTTATCAAAGATATTTGGATGGAACAAAATGGACAGTTTAGGTTTCAATATAAAAATGTGTCTGCGTTAGTTGACATTTTATATCTACATAATAACATCAATCATGGGTTATTTGAACCCAAACTAGTAAAGCTCTCCTTTGGAGTGATGGTCACAGCGGGGCTTTGAAGTTTGATGGAAACTGTGGCTGTTTTAAACGAAAATGTCCGGGGAGTGATGGTAAATTAATTTTTATTACACGATGGATCTGTGTGACAGTTTGATATAAGTCGCGCCGTGCTAAAGTAACCCAGTGCCGTGATAAAGTAACCCAGCGGCGTGCTAAAGTTACCCAGTGCCGTGCTAAAGTAACACAGCGCCGTGCTAAAGTAACTGAGTCCTGCGTTCGGGATAACAAAGGACAAGTGAGCGATCCATAAATGGTATCCAGCATTACCCATCGAAGAGTAAGAATTGCGTGTGCCCGTTCGCGCCATCTGAGTAAAACTCGTATTAGATATGCTACAAACAGAAATGAAGGTTGCAATTTCTAATGCACTCGCGAGCGCTTCGTTTTAAAGAAAGTAAAAGAGGCCGCTATATAGATACAAGGCACTTTAGGTTTCTTCCTGAAACGGAGTTGAAATATCTATGGAAATAAAATTAGATACAGCACAGGTCAATCAAAGAAGTATATTGGAGACATGTTTATTCATCAAGAGGTTTCCCCTATTAAGTTTACTATAAATGCTTTGTACGACAACAAAAAAAAAAATAGACGGAACTAGACATAGAAATATATGTACATGTATACGATATGATATATTTCATAGATTTCAAAGTTTGACTATTTTTCAGCTCGTGAACGTTTAAGTGCGGTCTGTTAGAATATTTATTTTTGTCAAGTTAAAGTTAAGCAAAGTGTTTTGCCTATGTATATCGAACAAACCATTCAAAATAGCAAATTAAAAAGGTCACTTGCTACAGGGGTTATATCATATTTGCGATAATAGTCACAAACTGTAAGGTAAATGTTTTATAAGTTAAGCACTGAATTTGTAGCACAGATAAAGCTATTTATAGAAGAGAGATTCATTTTCCAAAACATATATCTTTTTTAACGTTTGCTACTCATTTGAGCCATTGCAATCTTAAGACAATGCTGCTGGAAATTGTTTAGTTGCTGCGCACAATTTTCACAGTATGTTTTATGCAAAATGCATTTTTGTGCAAAATGGAACTTTCATTCACATACAAACAGAAGAGAACCCGGCAAGTATGTGCCAATTAAGCAAGATGGATAGTAAATATCAAATGAAATGTGCTGCAAAGTATCTCTCGTTTCAAAAAAAGTATTGGATTGTTCAGTAAATAATGGGGTCAAATAAATAGGTCCTTAAAAAACATAAGGATAAAGGAAAAGAATTTAAATGACATTTTACTGACCAAATGATGAAGTCCAGTCGTAAATACCGGGTGATTAATTGTATGTAACAATTTGCCAAGAGAAAAATATATACTTATAAAATAAATGTATGGGACACAGGGTATAACCTATATTTCATTTCAACCCTTGCTAAGCTGTATAAAAACATTTGCAAAATTGCGTTAATAGCAAAGTCCTGAAAGCAGTGAATTCAGTAATTGAGAGTCAGTATTTATTTTGATATCTTTTAAAAACCTGGCTTTATCAGGAAAATCACATTGTCTAGCTCGTTGGCCGAGTGGTTAGCGCGATTTACTCGTAACCTGCTGGTTTCAGGTTCCCACCGGAGGCGGGTCGTGTATTTGGGAAGAACACTTTACAGACAGAGCCCCAGTCCATCCAGCGGTAAAAGTGGGTAGCAGTAGTTGGAAATCATTACATCTTTCTCTCTATGTTCAGGATAAGAACTGGAATGACCACGATGGAAATAAGAGCCATGTGACTCTTTATCGTGTTATCCTCGATTAAAAAAAATGGTAAAGACTAAGAACAGACCACACTTCAGTTCAAGCTGATCTTTGTCTGTACCTGCTGCCAGAGCAAAATTATTCCGTGTTCATTACAACAAGGGTTCAATTTCTCATATGCTTCGGTTGTGGACAGATTGTTGGTAAGAATATATTGTGCAAAGCTACAGATAGTAATATTCTTTGGATCTTAGGTTGAAGTATATCACTTTAATTTACACAAAACCTGTATTGTTGGTACCCACTGTAATCTTCTTGTTGAGCTGGGTCACATTAGTCATAGACAAACGTCACTTCATCTAATTAAGAGTGCACCAAGTAATTAAGGGCGTATATTGCCCAAGGATTTAGAATCATTGGTATTATTCTTGAATATTGGGTCATCTCTACTTGTGTGGCCTCATGGTTCATTGATGTATCGAATATTTAAATGAGTCTTGTCGGCTCCTAAGGAATACATTGTATCGATTTATTGACTGATCAATAGATAGGTCGGTGGCTAAACAGGCATTTTCAACTGGAGCTTCTTTGCCATAAACTTCAATCCATTTGACGTGTATAAAGCCAGTTTTATTTAGTGTGCTTGTAACTCACAGGTAGATGTTTCATGATCCAAATTTTGTTATTTATCAAAAGCTTGTACCGAACCGGTCAGTCTTATATCTTTACCAATTTGACAAAAAAATGAAATATAAAACGATTGCATGTGTTCTAACAGACCGGAATGAATAGACGAGAAAACGAATGAATTTATGGACGAGTATTATTGACAACTTCTACATTTAGAAAATATATATGTATGTTTCGAGGGCTTAGAACAAAAACATAGTATGTGTCTATACACTGTATAAAAGGAGATTACAAATTATAGCTAATTCGTTAAAGATACAGCAATAACCCCTCCCCTTTATTCCATTCGAAACTCGCTCCCCCCACTCATTAAACATTACTCCGATATCATTCCCAAATCATTCACCTTGTCATTTTCACGATGTTATTAATTCTATCATAATTTAAAAGCCAAAAGATATGTACAGGATATAACCAACTGTAATAACCACGAAAAGGATGCTTTAAAGAGAAATCGTCGCTTCTGAAAGGCGATTTCGATTTGTTAAACTAAACCCTTACGAAAGCTAAACCAACATTTGATAAATTGCACAATTTGTTTTCTGACAAAGTCACTGTAAATGAATGTTTCTTTTCGAAATCTGAGCGCTTAACCCTTTTAACTTAAATAATGTCTATTTCATTTACAATTTGCAGTCAGGAATAAAAAAAGAAAATGTTCGACTTAAAATATTTCTTAAGGCGTAGTTTTCACGAATTTGAATTATTTCTTCTAAAATATTTTCTTTAACTTCTATTGGTTTGCTATTCCAATGAATTTTTAACATTTAACCATTATGTAAATACTAAGAAAAGAGTTAATTTAGCCACGTGAGGTATTTATTTTGAAATACGAAACGAATGATACACTGTTTTACGACAATAAATCATTCAGTAAGATAGTTCGTATTTCAACGGTTACGAGTAAGACTTTTAACTTTTTTCTATAATACTCCGCAATTTCTAAAATGCAAAGCAACGGTTGTTGATCGTCGGTGATTGATCAATTATTGTGCCCTCAACTTTCCAACCGTTGCTACAATGTTTTGGTCTCCAATCGATGTGATACATCCCTTTGGCCAATGAGTTCCTTAAAACTTTAAGACGATTCTATTGAGTTCTAACAATAAAGGTTGAGATTCAGTTGAGATAACTTTAAAACCAAAATATCCCCTTTCAAGCGAATTTGCTTTTGCAATTTTGAAATTTATCTACTTAACAATTGATTATCATATCATATACACATTTTCCATGATGGGCTCGGACCCCGACCAATCGTTCCCCTAGATCCACGCATCAAAAAGTCATGTCCTACATTCAGCATAAAAACGTTTACGAAACCTTTGCAAAACGTTTGAGAAATGTCACCCGCTTTGCACGTGAGCTCACGTGCAAAGCGGGTTTCAATTTCATAACCCTTGCAATCGCATTAGCATCCTGAACGTGGGGATGTTTTCTTTGCAACGAGTATAGACTCGAGATTCCCGCTTTGATCATTCATGGTGACATAGACATTAATGATTCAGATCGAAAGATCAAATTGCCGTCGAAAACACGTCTGCATCACGAACTGCCTTGTGTTCAGGATATGAAAACCTTTGAAAACTTTTACGAATGATACCCGGCTTTGCACGTGCGGTAACGTGCAAAGCCGGGTATCATTTGTAAAAACGTTTCGCAAACATCTAATCATGAACGCAAGACTGTCCTGGAATCCACTCCATCGTTTTTATCTATTTGTTTGACTATCAAAGCGTCATAAATACACGTTATATTATCCGGAGATAAAGTGATTTGAAACCAAAAATATGATATGTAAAAGCTTTTAGGGAGAGACAAAAAAGCTCTATTCAAGCCAAAGCCCGTATGTCGCTGATTGGATATTCTAGGAATCGATCTGCAACAAAACACTAGTTTTAATACTTAATGACTTTTTTGTCTCACCCAATGAAGCTCGTCAAAGATACAAACATTGGAGCAATTTGCATAAAATATGAATGTAGACCTTGTTTACATTGGGCTGTGTTTCCTTTTTATTGGTAGATGAAATGGAAATCGGGGTAATAAATAGGCTTATCACATCATTTTGAAAATTATGAATTTTAAATTATGTGTTTAACCAATAGGCTAACTCGTTCTAAATGGAGCAGCAATTTTATGTGAAAATAAGAAAATTTATTGCTTTACAATCATGTGTTTTTAAATTATCCAAGGCGCAGACACACTGTATAAAGTAAACTATACTGGTTGATGGTTAGATTCTAATATGAATCCTATGGAAGAGGGTATACGGCAAAAGTTGAAAGTTACGTCCCTAAGTTCAGCGTCAACAGGGCTTGTGCAAGTGTTTGAAAATTGAGGGGTCATTGACGCCTACACAGTGGAATTCTTGGGGTCAAAACTCATTCTAAAGGGTTCAAACAACAGAAAAGGCAATATGTGAGTTGCATTTTACGGGCCTCAGCATGAATTGAGCTTTTCTTGTAATGAAATAAAGGGAAAATTAAAAAGTAGAATTCTAAATAGTATACAAAATACATCATTGAAAATTATGATACAACCCAATTTTGACCGTTGTAATTTTCTATCAAGGGGGTCAAAATGACCCTATTGAGAGATATTTCTAAGGGCCCAATAGGATATTTTCATATTTTCGAGGGTCAAAACCCTGGTTTAATGGTCAAACACGAGCCCTGGTGAACATGGTGTACATGAAACTTACATTTCCAGTAAAAACTAATATGAAAGAGCATATTGTTTATATCATCTGAATAGAAACCTGATAGGTTGTGATGTTGCCGGTGATAAAATATACGGTAATAGGATGGGAAAAGGTAACGAACAGATAATTCTCTCGTCATTTGTTATTAATTAGGCTCGAGAATAATATCAATATGGCCGCCCTCTTGTATGGTGTATGTTTGTTGTCTCTGTTTTAGATCTATACACATAGAACCGAAATAGATAATTTGTTTGTTGACAATGTTCTTTTAAAATTCAATTACGTTTTCTTTAAGTACACACTGAAAATATATATTTTTTTTATCATTTTGAGAAATGGTGTCAAACATTCTTTCTTCCAAGATGGCTATTTTCTTCTCTTCTGGGAGCTTTGTTTTAATTTTTTCCGTGTGAAAAAGTGTTTATGTTTTTTGAACTTTTACCGTTTTTCACCAAAGGATATCAATCTCAGGAAAACACAACAAATTTAAACAAGTTTACAATAATAGAAAACGATTGAAAGAAACCCCTTTGATAAAGGAGAAAATTGACCGTTTATCAAAATATTTCATGTTCGATCGACTATGTTTAAGGCGTTTTCTGGAGAAAAAAAAATAAGGTCAGTATTTCAAGAACTTGTTTCTCTAGCAACCAAAATTAGAGCAAACTCATTCATGAAACTCATTTAACTCAAATAGGGAAACCAAGCAAGAGCACGAATTCTTCTAAATCTGCCTTGCATAATGATGAAATCTGTTCCAATATTGAAGGCATGGACTTTTTTTCTTAATATCACAGAAAAAGCTCAGAAAACGGGTTTGACAGAAGGGCTATAAACCAAATAACTGTCTCCTGTTTCTTTCCAACTTTGATACGATTTTTTTTAATATACTTACTAAATTTAGATATCAATTTCTTAACATTTCAATTTTTTACTCCATTGAAACAAAGAAAGCTTCGAAAATCATTGTTGAGAATGAAGAAAGTGCTAGTCTACAATTTTTCTTCGCCCTTTTTAGAAGGCCAAGTTCTACATGTAGTCCAATTTTTTAACGGTTTATTCATAATCGAGAAGGCCAAAAACGTACCAAAAGCGTCAGTTCTGCGAACATATGCAATTGGGTT